>CM076850.1:67046345-67675511 GCA_039519185.1 Astragalus membranaceus
CATTCCATGCGGTCAAACCAGACCTTTTAGGGTCCATAAATCAGATCAATATGCAGACACATATTGCTCCATAAACCAGGCTTGTCGGCCCATAAACCAGACTCGTTGTGGTCCTTAAATCAGACTAATGTCAAGTCCATAATTTAGCATTCCATCAAATAAACCAAGGCATTTCACAACTCTCAAGCATTGCATTTGCATACCCGCACTTCATAAATAAAAAAAGCAACCATCAAGGAAAGCCAAAAGAGAATATCAAAAGCGTCCAGCATTGCATGCATCAGCGTCACATGCATCCACGTAACATACATCTGCATTACATGTGCATAACCGCATCTTGTGCATTCATCACATGACGAAAACCAAAGTAAAAGAATCAAGAATAGCATCTCATTGCATTGCATACACTTGCATAACATGCACTCACACTCCATGCACTATTCCTTGCATCAACTAACATATGCAGGTACATCAATTCAGTGCAGCAGCATCGGTCATTTCAAATCAACCAATCAACAAAATTTGTGAGCCCTCTGTGCTCATCCTGAGCCCTCTGCGCTCATCCTGAGCCCTCTGTGCTCCTCCTGAGCCCTCTGTGCTCCCCCTGAGCCCTCTGCGCTCATCCTGAGCCCTCTGCGCTCATCCTGAGCCCTCTGCGCTCATCCTGAGCCCTCTGCGCTCCTCCTGAGTCCTCTGTTCTCCTCCTGAGCCCTCTGTGCTCCTCCTGAGCCCTCTGTGCTCCTCCTGAGCCCTATGTGCTCCTCCTGAGCCCTCCGCGCTCCTCCTGAGCCCTCCGCGCTCATCCTGAGCCCTCCGCGCTCATCCTGAGCCCTCTGCGCTCCTCCTGAGCCCTCCGCGCTCATCCTGAGCCCTCCGTGCTCATCCTGAGCCCTCTGTGCTCATCCCGAGCCCTCCGCGCTCATCCTGAGCCCTCAGCGCTCCGTCCTTACTGCTTTCTTTACCTCTCTGTTTGCACGCCAAGTGCCCATTTACTTTTCTGTTTGCACGCCAAGTGCCCATTTACCTTTCTGTTTGCACGCCAAGTGCCCATTTACTTTTCTGTTTGCACGCCAAGTGCCCATTTACTTTTCTGTTTGCACGTCAAGTGCCCATTTTACTTTTCTGTCTGCTTTAGTTGAACATTTCAACCAACCTACCAACAGGATTCGTGAATCCCTTCAGGACCCAAGTGTCCCTTCAAAAGCAGACTTCACCTCGCATTCGAGCTGCGGGTAAGTCCTTCAGACCCCGAGTGGTCCTTCAGACTAGTTGTGTCAGCCTAAGACATAGTGGACGTCCTTCATGGTCAACATATCACTTCCGGATCTGATCTTGACCCATTCTGGCCGCTCGGAAAAGGCCACCCCCCCAAGCAGACCGTTTTACTAGTACCATTGCTAGTTTGCGCTCCATCAGACCCATTGGTCCATCAGGCTTAGGCATGCCCTTCAGACCTCGTCTGTCCTTCAGTCTAACTCCAATCAATGCGCCAAGCATCGACTGCGAATTAGACCTTCAGAGCCTTAGTGCTCCTTCAGACCCTGAGCGGTCCTTCAGAGCCTTAGTGCTCCTTCAGACCCTGAGTGGTCCTTCAGAGCCTTAGTGCTCCTTCAGACCCTGAGTGGTCCTTTAGAGCCTTAGTGCTCCTTCAGATCCCAAGTGGTCCGTCATTTTCTCTCTCGGTTAATGCGCCAGGTGTTAACCATTCCCCGTTTGTTCTCAAGCCCATCTTTTCAAAAAAAAAAACATAGAAAAAGAAAAAGAGGAAAATTCGGGTTTCCCCAAATGGACAAAATCGGTATAATTTCTGAATTCTTTATCTTCATTTTGCCTTGGAATATGTTTCGGCCAATTCATATTCCTCGTTAAAATTCAGATAAAGAGGGGCAGCTGTCATACCCCAATTTTGTCCGGCTTATGTCCAAACCCTAATTTTCCACACAAAAATAAATTATGCATTTTGGACCCTAGAAACCATCCCAGAGTTTTTGAAATCATTTTTAGGGTTAGAATGCACGTTTTGGGAAGTTAGGGTCAAAAAGGGCATTTTGGTCATTTCTCACAAAAGGGTCTCTGAAAATGATTTTTGCAATAAGCCTCATGCATCAAATTAGGGTTTTTGAAAATATGTTATGCATGCATGGCAAGCTTTGAAGAATATTTTATGCATGCATGGCAAAGCATTTTTTGGAAAGCAAGAATTGATTTCTATTTTGTTCCAAAGGCCAAGAATCCATTTATAGTATATTGCATAGGCCTTGAAATCGATTTTCAGGCTCTTCCATAGGCCATGAATCGATTCCTAATTGTTTTAACTAAGTGAAGAATCGATTTTCACCTATTTAGGATGTCCTGAAAATCGATTTCCCTCTTCTTGCATAGGCCTTGAAATCGATTTTCAAGCTCTTCCTTAGGCCATGAATCGATTCCTCATTGTGCTAACTAAAGCAAGAATCGATTTTCACCTATGCAAAAGGTCCTGAAAATCGATTCCTCTTGTTTTCAAAGGAACCAAGAATCGATTCTTTATTATTTCCAAAGGCTCAAGAATCGATTCCCACTATTTTAACTAAAGCAAGAATCGATTTTCACCTATGCAAAAGGTCCTGAAAATCGATTCCTCTTGTTTTCAAAGGAACCAAGAATCGATTCTTTATTATTTCCAAAGGCTCAAGAATCGATTCCCACTATTTTAACTAAGCTTGGAATCGATTCATGTGACTTTTCAAAGGCAAGGAATCGATTATGCACTTGTTACACTTCATCAAACAATCGATTTATCCTTGCAATAAATGTTTTTAAAAAAATTCTACGCTTTCCTAAGCCTATAAATAGGCAGCCTCAAATCACATTTGGGGGGGAGAGGGCACGAAATCAGAAAACACACAGGGACTTCACGAGATCAGAGGAGAACACACACAGATCTTCACACACACATCTCACAAGATCAGAGAAGAATTGCTCCAGACACACACACATTTCACGAGATCTGAGAAGACAACTCTCGCAAAATCTCATTTTCCAGTTCTACGCTTCATTTTTGCTCTATTCGCGCCGTTGGTCCGTCTGAGCTGATCTCCTGCAAGGGTTAGTCGGGATTTGCGTTCTTCAGAGTTGTAATATCTGCCTTCATCAGAGTGCATCATTTTCTAAGTGGTGAAGATGGTCTCAGATGATTCAACCTCCCCCTTTTTTAACTTCTTAATGAATAAAAGATAGTTAGGTTTGTGGTTTAAGGTCCATGGGGTATTGCAAAGGATGGGTTTCCCAAAACCTTGATGCTCCCTCCTCTTTGATTGTATTACTAACCTTTGGGCACATATTCATGAATGCAAAGGATAGGCTTACCTTAGCCTTGATGCAATTTCCCCTTTTCTCATGTTATTGAGAAATCATTGTTCATATGTTCCTTAGTTTAATTAAGATCATTCTATGCCTATGATCAATTGCTTGCTTGTTATTGGATGCATTTTAAATGTCTTGATTCAATGTGCCATTCCATCCATGTGTATGACCTCCTAATGAAGACGTAAGTCTACATGCCTGTTGTAGCATAGAGTCATTAGGGTAAATACACTCCCTCCTACACGCACACTTGCTTTGAGAACTTTTACCTTGCATCCCTGATAGGTGGGTCTCTTGATCATGTTGGCATGTTTAGTTTTGATTAAATATTCAACATATGCATGATTTCGTGATAATTGAATGTGTTTAAACTTTGTAATCAATCATTGATAGTGCCTTCACCCTTTCTTCCAAAAATCCTTCAAACCTTTTTCCAATTAACGCGAGTTATTAGTGACTATCACTCAAAGCCTTGGCTTGTTTGATTGTCGTGAACGCCATCAAGGGTTATTAGTAATGATCGCTCAAAGCCTTTGCTTGCTCGATCGTTATGAAAGCTCTTCCCCTTTCAAACCCTTTCAAAAACATTCTCATTAGAACTACGTCGCTTTGATTCCCGTTTGGGATACGTAGGAGCGAGCCACGTTCTCGTCAAGCGCAACAAATAAAAATTCTCTTCATCCCCCTAAACCAATCATTTTCATAAAACAAGCAAAAGGAGTCATTTTCAAACCCATTGTTGCTAGTAGCTCATCAGAGCCTTTGTTCGTTTAGCTATTAGTGACAATGTCCTTTTCTCATAAGAATAATAAACGGTGATCCATCATAACCTTTGTTAGTTTGATCATCGTGCAAACCAACCTCTTTCGAAAATCACTTTCAAAAAAAGATAATAAAACGAATTGTTATCAATAGTCCATCAGAACCTTTGTTCGTTCGACTAGCGGTACAACTCTCTTTCTTGAGTATTTAGTAGTGATTCATCATAGCCTCTGCTAGTTTAATCATTCACTAATGCTCGTCCTATTTCAAAAACTCACCAAAAAAGATTAAAAAACAAAAACTTTTCAAAAAGACAACCAAGAACTACGTAGCTTTGAATTCTCCATCGCACCGGGAGATACGTAGGAGCGGGCCATGTCCCGTCAAGCACTTTTTTCTAAAAACCCCTTTTTCCCCCCTTCCTCACCAAAAATAAAATTTCCAGTAAGTTTTCTCATTCGTCTTCAAACAAGAAATAAATAGGCAAATCTAGGTATTTTTCAAATCAAACGTTAAAACCACACACTTAATTAGAGGTTCCCTTTCGGTAGAAAGGACGTGCGCGGTGCTAACACCTTCCTCGCACGTAATCGACCCCCGAACCTATATCTCTAGTTTCCAAAAGACCATCCGCCTTGTCCAAAAGACCTTTTTTCAATGTTTTGGTCTTAAAATTAAAATATTGGTGGCGGCTCCAAAATTTTTCCACGTTGTACATCGAGAAACCCAAGCCGGGGATTTTTCGGGGTGCAACAGGTGTTAACTATGTGTCACATCCTATATATTTAAAAGGAAAAAAGAATAATAGTAATAATAAAACAGGTTTAGATGATTTGATTTTTTTTGGGAAAAGGAAAAAACAATTAAAAAAAAGCTGTAATGATGCAACGGGTAGGTGAAATGCCCTTGTGTCTTAAACAGGTTATGTCTTATATATAGGTCACAGTCTAGGGTCACTTACGTGATCAATCTCTCAGGTGGCTCTATTCACTTCCTCACAAAGGTTTCCAGAGCTAAAATCCCCTTCATGATATGATCCACAACGATAGCGAGCTACCTGATGTGGGATACCATGAAAGAGCGTACTCTGGTTGAGACTTTCATGAGAGTCAGACAGATAAAATCCAGAATGACTGTCACTAATAACCTCCACTCGTCCTAGGTTAATTTTCAGACCCGGGGTATAAGGCCCCACTCAAAAATGTGTGAATAAACATGTGTAGGTGACGTGTGTGACACGGGCATAATACCTAGACCACACAAGCTGCAAAATAAATACAGGTAATAGTGCAAAAGTCTTCTACCCTAGGGTTCAATAAAGCCATGAATAAATAAACAAATAAATAAAAATAAAATAGACTGGCAAATACGAACGCTAAGGTAAAAAGTATTAAATTAACAATAATCTACACATTTAATTAAATTAGGCTTGACCCTCTTAAAAATCTCCCCAGTGAAGTCGCCAGCTGTAGCGACCGAAAAATCCGAAGGAGGGGATTCTTCGTCATTTTTGCAATGAAGCCGCCATCAATATTTATTAAATAGGAAAACATTGAAAAAAACCTTTGTTTTTGGGTTCAGGGGTCGATTATGCGCGGGGAAGGTATTAGCACCCCACGGCATCCCTTCAAAAGAAAGGTTACCATTTAATTCAATGTGTAGAAAGAAAGTTAATTTAATGAAAATACTTTAATTTACCTTTTTATTATTTTTAAAATTGAAGAGGAAGACTTAATAAAAATTTTAGTTTTTTTGCGCTTGACAGAAGTGGGCCCCTGCTCCTACGTATCCCCAGGTGCGATGGGGAAATCAAAGCTACGTAGTTCTTGGTAGAAAATTGTGTGTTTGGTGTTTTTTTATTTATTTTGAAATTGGGAGAGGTATTCGTGACGACCAAACAAGTAAAACTCAGAGTGGTCGTCACTCATAGCTCGCCTGAAAACTAAAGTTGTTATTAACGGTCAAACAAGCTAAGCTCAGAGTGACCATTGGTAACAACCTATTTTTATGTTTAGGAAAACATTTATTTGCTATTTGGGAAAAAAGGGTTTGTGAGAGAAAATATTCATTTAGGGAGAAGGAAATCTTTTAAAAAAGAAACTGGGGGTGCAGTAGTAAAACGGGGTGTGATTAGCAGAAAAGGGGTGTATTTCAAAATAGTGGGTGCAGAAAACAGGCCCAGTTCGTTTTCTGAGAACTGGGCTGTATTCTAAAAGGTGGGCTTGCGCAGGGGGGTGCAAGCTGTTAAAACAATGAGTGTACTTAGAAACGGGGGCTGTATAAAACCGGACTGGGGTGTAAATAATAAACAGCCCACATCGTTAGCCGCGTTCAACGGCCCAATGAGACCTAGGCTTCTCAGGGGGGTGTATGTAGCAAAACGCAGGGTGTAATCAGAATTAGTAAAAAAAAAATTAAAAAAAACTGGACATATAAAATGAAGACAAAACAATCCGTAAACCCTAATTTTCAAGACCTAATCTCTCCTCTCTCACAGCGCCGCGGCACCCTTCATTTCCTCTAACCCTAGTTTTCCTCCTTCTCCTCCACGGCGTTGTTGGCCTCCCTCTCCCTCAACCGATCCTCACTTTCCTCTCCCCTCACAGTCTCTCTCAACCGATCCTCACTTTCCTCTCCCCTCACAGCCTCTCTCTCACCGATCGTAATGACCTTGCTCGTGCTCTCCCTCTCTCACCGAACGCGAAGGTGGTCTACGGCGGTGGCTTTTGTTAGATCCGGGCTTGCTTCGCAACGGAGAGGTGGATCTCACGGTGGGTCGTGAGTGGTGGTGGTTCTGTTAGCGTTGGGCGGTTGTTGCGAAGGGGGGTGAAACGCGAAGGTTCGCGGAGGAAGGAAGGGTGGCGGTACGGTGGCCGGTGATTAGCGAAGGTGTGGGTGAAGTGCGTTGGTCTGTTGGGGTGGCGGAAGGTGGTGCTTGGGCTTGCGACAGTGGTGGCGTTCGGTGATGGATGAGGAGGGGGTTCAGTTGTGGCTGTGCACTGTGGGTGGATGACGGTGGTGTGGCTGTTTGGGGTGGTTGGGCGGAGTGAAGGATTTAGCGGTGATGGTGGTGGCCGTTTGGTGGAGGCTGGCCGCTGGGGCTACGGTGGTGACCACCGCAAGCGGTGGCCGGAGGTAAAACCTCTCCCTTCTCTCTTTCTTGTTTCGGTTCTGTTTTGGAATTTTAATTTTTCCTTCTCCCCCTTTTTTTTAAAAAAACGAAAACAGCTTATACCCTTCCCCTTTTACAAAAGAATAAACAGAAGCATAACCATGATTTTCCCCTCCCTTTACTTCTCCATTTTCGTATTCTCTTTCTGTTTCACCATTTTGCATTTATCAGTTAGAGTATTGGTTGATAATTTCTGCCTAGTATTTTGTTAGTCATTTTAAACAAAGAGGAAGAAAAACTAACGCGTACATACCTAAGCATAATAGTCATGTATACATATTGTTAATTGCTGAATAACAGAAAAAGACAGGAAGGAAAAGCTGAAGAAAATAGGAATTTACCTAGTTCCAAGCTTTTATTCTGGGCTACTCTTTATATCTGATTCTGGATGTCTTTTGAACTAGCATCAACTTGATATCAGTGTTGTGTTTTTATGTGTATCTGTGTGTGTGTGTGTCCTAACTGATTTCAGTTCATTGGTATTTATAGGCTGGGGATTCTGGTGTCGGGGTGGTGTTGGAGCAGGGAATCAAAACCCTCAGGAGACCAAGCTGTTGCAGTGGAGCAGATTGGAGCAGTGGAGCAGCAGCTTGCAGGGTGGTGCCTGCCAATGCTGCCATGTTTTTTTTGCTGAAAATGGGAGGCAAGTAAAGGGACAAGGAGAAGGAAGTTTGGGCTTGTAGCTTCATGGAGAGGGCAAGGCAGCAAGTCGCAGGCTGCTGTCCCTTTTTTTGGTTTTTGCTTTATTATTTTTTTGTACTCTTTTTTGCTTTTAATTAAATTTTTGTACCAATTGCATTTAAATTTTTTTGTCCTCATGTAAATCAAAGTTGACTTGGGTTGTACCTCTTATTTTGTAAAAAAAACTGTTTATAAAAACATTAATTCAGAAATTGATTTTTTTATTAGATTTTTTTTTATATAACACTAATAACAAACATATTAAACTAAATAATGATAATCATAATATCAATAAGCAATGAAAACCGAGTTAAACATTCGCAACGACGAGATGCGGATCGCTTTCGCATAATAAAAAAATGAAACGTGGCACAGCGAGAACGACGACGCGTGCACGATTAAAAGCGACTCGCATATGATAGGTACGAATTGAAACCATTTGCATTAATCTAACGGACAAAATTAGGGTATGACAATGGTTAATCTTGTTGTTAGTATTTCATTTTAGTGTTAAAGGTTATTTTTGTTGTTGGTTGATGATCTAGCAATATGATTCCCACTGGTGCCTAGTGCACCTTGATCTAAGTGGTGAAGATTGCTAGAAAGGACTCAATTTAGTTTATGTGTTCACTTATCCTTGTATTTTAATTTGCTTATTGTTAGTGGTTGATGATAGGTAAGTTGATTCTCACTAGTGCCTAGTGCAATTTTCTCAAAGTGAGAGGATTGCTCTATGTGATTCAACTTAGTTGTGTGTTTATTTAATCTTTGTATTTTAATTTGCTTATTGTTAGTGGTTGATGATAGGCAAGTTGATTCTCACTAGTGCCTAGTGCACTTTTGTCAAAGTGAGAGGATTGCTCTATGTGATTCAACTTAGTTGTGTGTTTATTTAATCTTTGTATTTTAATTTGCTTATTGTTAGTGGTTGATGATAGGCAAGTTGATTCTCACTAGTGCCTAGTGCACTTTTCTCAAAGTGAGAGGATTACTCTATGTGATTCAACTTAGTTGTGTGTTTATTCAATCTTTGTATTTTAATTTGCTTATTGTTAGTGGTTGATGATAGACAAGTTGATTTTCACTAATGCCTAGTGCATTTTGATTCAAGTGAGAAGATTGCTCTATGTGATTCAACTTAGTTGTGTGTTTATTTAATCTTTGTATTTTAATTTGCTTATTGTTAATGGTTGATGATAGGCAAGTTGATCCTCACTTGTGCCTAGGGCACTTTGATTCAAGTGAGAAGATTGCTCTATGTGATTCAACTTGGTTTTAATGTTCATTTACTTGTTCTTATACTCTAGTTTGATCATTGTTTATTGTTGATGATAAATCACATGACTCCCACTTATGCCTAGTGCATCATGTTCTAAGTGGTGAAGATGGTTTTAGATGATTCAACATTCCCCTTTTAATTTCTTAATGAATAAAAGATGAGATTGTAGGTTTATGGTTTAGGGTTTGTGAGGTATTGCAAGGGATAGGTTACCCAAAACCTTGATGCTCCATCCTCTTTGATGGTGTTATTAGCCTTTGGGAACTTGTTCATATTGTTGATTGCAAAAGATAGACTTACCCTAGTCTTGATGCCATTCCTTTTGTTCATGTTATTGAGAAATCATTGCTCACATGTTCACTAGCTTAACTAAGATCACTCTATGCCTGTGATCAATTGTTTAATTGCTCTTGATGCAACTTAAATGTCTTGATTTAATTGTGTGCCATCCTCTCCACTTGTATGACCTCCTAATGAAGACGTAAGCCTACTTGCTTGTTGTAGCATAGAGTCATTAGGGTAAATACACTCTTTCTTACACACACACACACATTTGTCTTGAGAACCTTACTTCGCATCCTTGACATTTGAATCTTTGATTGTATTGGCATGTTTAGTCTTAGTTGACGTTCAACAAATGCGTGATTGCTCGATTAACGAATGTGCTTGAACTTTATAACCAATCTTTGATAATAACTTCACTCTTTCCCAAAAACCTCTCAAACTCTTTTCTAACCAATGCAAGTTATTAGTGACTATCACCCAAAGCCTTTGCTTGTTTGATTGTCATGAACGCTATCAAGAGTTATTAGTAATGATCACTCAAAGCCTTTGCTTGCTTGGTCATTATGAAAGCTTTTCCCTTTTCCAAACCCTTTCAAAAGCAATTTCATTTTCAAGTTAGAACTACGTCGCTTTGATTCCCATTTGGGATACGTAGGAGAGAGTCTCGTTCTCGTCAAGCGCAGCAAATAAAAGTCATTTTAGCAATCAAAAACTAGCATTTGCGTAACAAAGAAAATCGTTTCTATAAGCTAGAATCATTTTCAAACCCATCGTTGCCAGTGGTTAATCAGAACCTTTGTTCGTCTAGCCATTGGTAGCGACGTCTTTTCCCCCAAAGAACAATAAGCGGTGATCACTCATAGCTTTTGTTAGTTTGATCATCCGTGCTAATCAATCTCTTTCGAAAACCACTTTCAAAAAAGATAATAAAAATGAGTTGTTATCAATAGTCCATCAGAACCTTTGTTCGTTTGACTAGCGGTACAACTCTCTTTTTGAGTATTTAGTAGTGATTCATCATAGCCTCTGCTAGTTTAATCATTCGCTAATGCTCGTCCTATTTCAAAAACTCACTAAAAAAGATAAAAAAACAAAAAACTTTTCAAAAGGATAAATTAGAACTATGTCGCCTTTGATTCTCCACCCGGAGATACGTAGGAGCAGGGCCACGCCCCTGTCAAGCGCAAAAATAAACAATTTCTAAAAATTAAAAAATATACAAACACATCTCTTTCATTTCAAAAGTCAAAAAATCTTATTTTCAAAGTAGGGGGTTAAGTCGGTCGTACGGCCGGGTTAGTCATCATTTTAGGATAAGTGAACTGTAGTCCTTCAGAGCCCCAGCGCTTCTTCAGCCCTCAGCGGCACTCCAGACCCCCAGTGGTCCTTCAACACAGATCACACAATCCTAAAACCCCTATTGTAAAAAAACACCAACCAACAAACGTTTTCTAAAGAAGAACTATGTAGCTTTGAATTCTCCATCGCACCGGGAGATACGTAGGAGCGTGAGGCTAACTCTCGTCAAGCGCCAAAAATAAAAATGTTCATTAAGTCTTCTCATTCTCTTTTCAATAAAGAGGCAATTTAAGTATTTTTCCAAATCAACACTTAAGACCACAGGTTTAATTAAAGGCTCCCTTTCGGTAGAAAGGAGGTGTGGGGTGCTAATACATTCCCCATACCTAATCGACCCCCGAACCCAAATTTTCCGGTTTCCAAAAGGCCATTCGCTTTCCAAAAGAGGTTTTCCTAATATTTTCCTAAATAAATATTGGTGGCGACTTCATTGTTTTAAAAAGTTGTAAACGAAGAAAGATCTCCTCAGGGACTTTTTCGGGCGCAACAGCTGGCGACTTCACTGGGGACGTTTCCTTTTTTAAGTGGGTCAAGCCTAATTAATTAAATGTGTGGTTTGTGATTTGATTTGGATACTTTTTTTGCTTCTATCCCTTTCGGTTTCCTTTTCTTTCTTATCATGTTGTGTGCACATGCATTTGTCTTTTTTCTTTTTCTTTTCTTTTCTTCTATGTTTGCTTCCTATCTCTTCTTCTACTCCTTTTCTTTTTATATGCTTATGCTCATGCATTCTTCCAACCCCCATGTTCCCTTCTTCTTTGCTCCTTTTCTCCAAAGGTAAGTTCATGCATCTCTTCCACATTCTATCATGTCCCCTCTTCTTGGCTCCCTTTCCTAATGTAAGCAATACCCTTGTTGTTGATATCCTAGGTTAGTTTATTTGGTATAGAACCCTAGTGTAGACAACATGTTATTGCTTGCAATTTTCTGGACTGCTCTGGTTTTCATTTCAGGTGGGGTAGTGCTAGGGAAAACGCCCTTGACACACACTACACTTATCCCTTATGATTGCATGCTTTGAGTGGGACCATAACCCAGGTCTGCAGAAAACTTAGGAGAGTGGATTCGAGTAGTGAGAGCCCATCAGGACCTTTGTCCGTTTGGCTACTTGCGAAAGTTTCAACCAGAGTTGTGCTCTTTCATGATGTCTCACACCTAGCAGTTTGCTGCATTTATGGGGAGTTTCATGAAAGGGACTGTGGCTCTGGTGGCCTTTGTGAGGAAGTGAATAGAGCTACATGGGAAGATTACCCTTAAATTGCCCTAGATCGTAGGTTCCACCTCTTTTTAGGTCACAAGGGCTTTTCCAAATTGTGTGTTGCATTATTACATCTAGCTTAGCTCTTTTCCTTCAACAGTTTTCAAAAAAAAAATCAAAAAGAACATATTTTTCCCTTCTCTTTCATAAATACCTATATGAGGTGGCACATAGGGTATACTGTCTCAAATTTTCAAACCACCATTTGTAAATATCTCTTTATGTAAGTAACATAAAAAGCATCTTCATCATCCGCACTTTGCATCATGACATCATGCACTACATAAACAAAATTTTGAAAAAAAACTTCATGTAGCATTCTTCATGCATCTAAGTTGTTTGCCGGTGATCTTGGAGTAACTTGGAATCTTGTCATAGGCGAAGCAACATGGGATCAAGAGGCGAAGTCATACTAAATTCGAGGTTCCCAGTAGTAAAGAAAATAGACGTGGCCAGCTTGACAGAGTGTGCCTCTCTAATGGGACTGGATGAGTGTAGGTTGTTTGAAAAGGCTTATGGGAATATTCTTCAGTTGCTGCAGTTAGACCTTCAAGAAAATGCAGTGATAGCCCTCAGTCAGTTCTATGATCCGGATATCCGCTGTTTCATCTTCAAAGATTTCCAGCTCTCGCCAACTTTAGAGGAGTATGAGCAAATTTTGGGTTTCTCTAGGTCGGAAATGGCACCCAATCAGTGTCAGGGGCATCAATATTCAGACAAGAGACTCTCGTTGTTATCGCAAGTTGGAGTGGGGGAGTTAGAACTTCGAAAAGAGAAAAAGAACCTTATAATGGGATTTCCACTGAGTTATTTCGAAGGCTTAATGAGGTCTCATGCTCAAGCAGACAGATGGGGTCCCTTCAAGCAGTTGCTAGCATTAACCATCTTCGGGATTGTCCTCTTCCCGCAAGTTGAGAAGTTTATTGATGAGACTGCCATTGGGGTGTTTTTATCCTTCATAAACAAGGATAGTCCAATTAACCCAGTTCTAGCTGTCCTCGCAGACACTTACTACTCCTTTACTCATCATCGGGTGTTGGGGAAAAAGAAGATTGCCTGCTCTCTCCATGTTCTTTATGCCTGGTTCCTCAACCATGTCATCGCTCACAAGAAGCAAGCTACGGATCTGATGGACTATGCCATGAGTTGCGAAGTAGAAGTCAAAAGTGCTCAGGAGTGGGTGCATGCCTTAGGGAGTCTCAATGCCCTCAAGATCCGCTGGTTCACTTATTCATGTTGGAAGAACAGACCCTCAATAGTGTTTCAGTGTGGAGACTTTCAGAATGTGCCACTGATGGGGACTCAAGGGTGCATCAACTATAATCCTTCCTTGACTATCCGACAGCTTGGGTACCCTATGAGGAATATGCCTACTGAAGACATGTTGGCTTCTATCTTCCTTGACAAAGAAGATCCGAATAATAAGGGTTTGCTTCGGAAAATCTCAAAGGCATGGGAAACTGTGGTCCGTAAAGATAGGGATGAGCTTGTGAAAAAGGTTGGTGATGTCACTTTTTACCAATGGTTGCATGAAAGGATCCAAAGTGCTCGTTCACCTTCTCAAGAGGCATTGCCAGTTGAGAAAGGGATGCCGGAGCCTCACCTTCCCACCCTTGAGGAGCTGAATGAGGTTAAGTCTGCCCTAGTAAAAGCGGAAGAAGGAAAAAAGGCATTGCAAGCGGAGTTGGAGAAAGTAACCCTGCAAAAAGAGAAGTTGGAGGAAGAGAATGAGATTAAGAAGATAGCTGTTGAGGAGAGTGTCAAACGATTCAAAGCGGAAGAAAAGAGTAAATTAGAAGCTCAGAAATACCTAAGGGGGGCTAGAGATGAACTCCAAAGGTACAAGCAGAAAACAAGGAAAGCACTTGAAGAAGCCAAAGAATGGAAGATTGTGGCAACTGAGTCCAGGCAGGAACCTCACTTGGTGGTGGAGTTGAAAAGTCAGTTGAGGAGTCTTGAACAATAAATAAATTCCATATGGAATGTTCTCAAAGAATATCAAGAAATGCTGAGGTATGAGCAAAGGAGATCTGATGAACTGAAAAGGAATCTCCGGTACCTAGGGGAGTCTTATAGGCAGGTGCAAGCGGAGAGCAAGTACTGGGAGCAGCGCTTCCTAGCACTGATTGGCAAGATAGAAAAGCAAGAGATTGTTAAAGAGCTAAAAGATGAGATTCGACTTTGGAGGGGTAAATTCTCAAAGTTGGCATGGCTAGCTAATCAAGCTGTAAGGGATGTCCCCAGAAGGCTAAAGAGGGCCGAAGCTGAGATGCTTCCCTTCAATACCCCAATACATGTGTATGAGTTTGTGAACTTCTGCAAGGCCCTGACTGAGGAGCTCATGGAAAAGGCTGAGGGAGCCGCTGCTGCAAACAAAGAAAATGAAAAGAAAGAGAAGTTGAAGGCCATATGTTACTAGATCCCAGTGCATTGCAATTTCTCTTTTTAGAATGTTCTCTAGGAAGTTGTAATTTTCCTTTGGAATATTGTAATTTTCGAAGAGCATTGTATTCTTATTTGAGAGATATCGTATGGCACTCTTAATGGTATGGTACCTTTTTCTTTCTTATGAATGGTTTAAAACTTGAATGAAGTATGCTCATATCGCTTGTTGATCCCAACTTTAGTCACGCTCTTAAAATGTTTCAATATCTGCTCACGACAAGAACGAGTTATCCCACGATTCCCGGCACCGAACACAAAAATAACATAAAGTCATGTGCATATATGCATTACATTCATTTATGCATCTATTCTTGTACTCATAAAAGTGTTCCGCAAACAAAAAAGAAAGGCAAGCTGGTTCGCCAACACCGATATTACACCCGTCTACAAGCAAAATTGATGGCGAGCAATCAAAATTTCGGGGATGAGGACCACCTGGGTCAAGACGAGTTGGGTGTGGAGATTCTTAACCCTGAGCAACTGGCTCAGGAAAATCAGGCCTTGAAGACCAAAGTTGAGGCTATGGAAGCACAGATGGCCGAAGTGATGAGTCTGCTGCAAAATCTGAGAGGTGGGGCCGCTGCTGGGGCTGATAGCCCCGCAAGTGCACGGGTCGTATCGCGTAATAAAAGAGTATCGGTCCACAGGGAGAGCCTAAGTGAATACCAATTTAATTTTTCAAAGTTTGATTAACTGAAAGGAAAGTGTTTTTAGAAAGAAGAAATGTTTTAGTAAAGTCTACTCACTCATGATCATTGTAGACAAAAAAGGAGAAAAGAAAATAAGAAAAGAAAACATAAAGTTTAAATAGCGAGAAAATAAAAGAAAGCGGTAAAGTGCAAAATTATAAATAGCGGAATTGTAAATGACAAGAAAGTAAATTGCTTGAAAAGTAAATTGCCAGTAATTTACTTGACTTGCCAGTAATTTACTTGACTTGCCAGTAGTTTACTTGACTTGGAAATTTAAAGGGCAAAAAAAAGTAAATAACAAGGAAAATAAAAGAGCGAAAAAGTAAAGAGCGAAAAGTAAAGAGCGAGAAATTAAATAGCAATGAAAGTAAATGACTTGAAAAATAAAAGGGCAAGAAAGTAAATAGCAGGGAAAATAAGAGAGCGAAAAAGTAAAGAGCGAAAAGTAAAGAGCGAGAAAGTAAAGGGCGAGAATTTAAATAGCAATGAAAGTAAATGACTTGGAAAATAAATAGCAAGAATTTAAAGGGCAAGAAAGTAAATAAACAAGAATCATAAAACGCATGAAGAGTAAATTGAAGTCATGAATAATTAGAGAGCCTTTGTCATTGATTTTCTAACAAAATTCAAGCTTAGGTATAAGTGAGGATCAAGCCTCTATTTATAGGAAAATATGAGGGGCAAAATGGTCCAAAAGAGGAAAAAGTGGCAAATCAAGTTGGCCAAGGTAGTCATCAAAGAGCCATCCTCAAGTGGACAATGCACATGAGCAAGTGGTCAAAGCACATGGTCATCAAAAAGTGGGCAAAAAAATATCCAACAACAAGTGGGCAAGGTAATTTCGACTGATGCAGCAGATTTCTGGGAGATCCAGTCGAATTTCTGGCCTGCTGAGATAGAAGCAGTCGAATTCTGGCCTGCTGAGACAGATGCTGTCGAATTCTGGAAGATGCAGTCGAATTCTGGGAGGTCCAGTCGAATTCTGAGAGATCTAGTCGAATTCTGGGAGATCCAGTCGAATTCTGACCTGCTGAGACTTTAAGCAGCCCAAATTGCTTCAAAATAAAACCTGAAGATAAAAAGTAAACATTTGCAGTAAAATAGAAAAAAAATATAATTAAAATACTAAAAAGACTTAATAAAATAACTATTAAAAAGACTCTAAAAATAGATTTATCAAACTCCCCTATGCTTGAACCTTTGCTTGTCCTCAAGCAAAAACAGTGTAAATCTTTAGGCCGATTCTGAAGGAAAATTATTTTCATATCGAAACCTTAAGTGAACTGTGGGGCAATTCTAACACTTTGGTTTGAGAGCTACTATTTTGGGCTTCTTGTGGAATTGGGAGACAAATTTAAAGTATTAATACATTAGAGAGGATATCCATGTCATCATAGAACCGGTTCCCCAGCATTCTTAAGTTTGGGTCCTCCATTCACTAAGACCGGGTCTCAAAGGAGGGTCCTTATACGTTGGGTATTCAAGCATTTTTCTTTTTTTTTTTTGATTTTATATGCTAACCATTCATTTTGACATTTTTAAAATGCACCAATTTTTGCATTTTGAAATGGTTTTGCAATTTTTTTTTTTTTTTGAATACCCCAACTCAGACGTTTTTTCTCCAGTAACCGCGCATCCAGTGAATGTCACCAAGAGAACCAGGTTACTAGTTTCTTTTCAGTCCTTCTAATTGTATTAACAACTGAAAACAGTCTCAGTAGTGTGTGTGTGTGTGAAAAAGCCCTATAAGTAGAAATCGAACCATGATACAATTTTTTTTTTGTTGTTCCCAACCAGTCCACCTAGATGATTGCTAATGAAAAATTGAAAAATTATTTTTGTCCAGAAATGGCTTATCTAAAACATGCTTAGGGTTCACAAAGTTTCGTGATGGAGGGAGCAGATACAACTCAAAGTACAAAAAAGATAAAAACTTGGCAAAGCAATAAAGACATTCTTAATAAAAGTAATAAAATACCCCCCCATGCTTGGACTAGGCATTGTCCTCAATGATTTTTCAAATAAAACAAAAGGGGTATAGGAGAGCTCACCTGGCTGTCTGGTTCAGGATACTCGGCCTTGGGGCATTTTATTTTTCAACAAATCGAAAAAAAACATTAAGCCGTGGGTTGCCTCCCACGCAGCGCTCGTTTATGGTCATTAGCTTGACCTTTCCTTTTATAAAGTTATTCCTGGGTCCCATTGCTTGAAGCATAGAGACCAAGTGACATATGAAGAATGAAAGCATACTCCTGGATCGCATGGCTTGTAAAATGGAAGTTGTGTAAGCAATAAGATCTTTTTTACAATTCCCCCCAGATCAAATGTTATTTTTTTCACAAAGGAAGGTGAAAAGTAAGATAAAGGAGATGGTTTGTATGGTGGTGGGGGGATGTACGGTTCTTCTCTTTCTTTTTCTGGTTCCTTCTCTTTTTCTTTTTCTGGTTCCTTCTCTTTTTCTTTCTCTTCTTGCTCACACGGTAAATTATGTTTGTCACTCACAATTTTTTCTTGGTTTGCTCTTGGTTCCTCTAATTGTTTTTCGCTTCTAAGGGTGACAGCATATATTTGGCCATTTAGATTTTGTTCAGGCTGTTCAGGAAATACCCCCGAAGATTTAGAGGATGAAGCCACCTGTGTTGCCACTTGAGTTATTTGATTTTCAAGCATCTTACTGTGAGTGGCAATAGAGTCGATTTTTGATTCTAATTTGATAAGTGTGTCATTCAAATAACAAGTATGATTTTTGAATTCTTCATTTTGTTTTGTTTGAGATGACACAAATTTTTCCATCAAAAATTCTAAGTTCGACTTTTGCGGGCTGTTTTGTGGGTTGTTAAAAACGCTTTGATTTTGAAAGACAGGAGGTGGTCTAGGTGCTGGATTGGGTGGAGGATTTTTATAAGAAAAATTTGGATGATTTCTCCACCCAGAATTATAAGTATTTGAAAACGGATCTTCTTTTTGAGCATAGTTTTTATGCTCATTTCCAGTACTAGATGCCTCAAGCTGGCATTTAGCTCCAATATGGCCAACAACCCCACATAATTCACATGGTGGAGTAGTAGGAGAAAAAGTTTGTGAAACGGCACTTACATTTAATTTTTCAAATTTTTGAAAAAGTGCGTCCACTTTTGAGGTAAGATGATCAACAACAGATATCTCTTACTTACCTGGCTCTTTTGATGCGGCTGGTTTATTCGTTATGGCTCGCTCACTTGTCCACTCACAATGGTTTTGAGCCATATCTTCAATGAGTGCATAAGCTTCAGTAAAATTTTTGTTCATTAAAGCTCCACCTGCAGCTGCATCAACAGTCATTCTAGTTGCATATTGTAATCCATTATAAAAAGTGTGAACAACGAGCCATTTCTCTAGTCCATGATGGGGGCATAGCCTTAACATTTCTTTGAAACGTTCCCATGTATCATAAAGAGATTCCCCGTTGTTTTGAGAAAATCGAGTAATTTGACTTCTCATTTGAGCTGTTTTACTCGGGGGAAAGAACCTAGCGAGAAAAGCTTGTTTTAATTGGCCCCAGCTGGTAATGGATTCCGAAGGCAAAGAATGTAGCCATGCTCTAGCTCTATCCCTTAAAGAAAAAGGGAAGAGTTTTAGTCTTATGGCATCCGGAGGTACCCCGTTTAATTTGAGAGTTCCACAGTATTCAAGAAAAATTGAAATATGAAGATTTGGATCCTCCGTGGGAGAACCAGAAAATTGGTTTTGTTGTACCATCGAAAGCAGAGATGTTTTGAGTTCAAAATTATTTGCTTCCACATTTGGATGTACAATGGCAGCCGATGGCTCTGCTGAAGGTGTTGCGTACTCTTTGAGAGCACGATTTTCATTAGCCGCCATTTGGTTATCGGGAATTTCTCTCCTCCTTCTATGTAAGAACCTTTCGATTTCGGGAATTTGTTGAACAGTTTCACCGAAACTTCTGGTTCTTCGCATTCGAGGGACAAGAGAAGAAAAAGTAAAAATAAAGAAAATAAAATTTCAGTCTAACCGGTTTCAAAAAACTTAATCAATATCACTGCCTCCCCGGCAACGGCGCCAAAAACTTGATAGCCCCGCAAGTGCACGGGTCGTATCGCGTAATAAAAGAGTATCGGTCCACAGGGAGAGCCTAAGTGAATACCAATTTAATTTTTCAAAGTTTGATTAACTGAAAGGAAAGTGTTTTTAGAAAGAAGAAATGTTTTAGTAAAGTCTACTCACTCATGATCATTGTAGACAAAAAAGGAGAAAAGAAAATAAGAAAAGAAAACATAAAGTTTAAATAGCGAGAAAATAAAAGAAAGCGGTAAAGTGCAAAATTATAAATAGCGGAATTGTAAATGACAAGAAAGTAAATTGCTTGAAAAGTAAATTGCCAGTAATTTACTTGACTTGCCAGTAATTTACTTGACTTGCCAGTAGTTTACTTGACTTGGAAATTTAAAGGGCAAAAAAAAGTAAATAACAAGGAAAATAAAAGAGCGAAAAAGTAAAGAGCGAAAAGTAAAGAGCGAGAAATTAAATAGCAATGAAAGTAAATGACTTGAAAAATAAAAGGGCAAGAAAGTAAATAGCAGGGAAAATAAGAGAGCGAAAAAGTAAAGAGCGGAAAGTAAAGAGCGAGAAAGTAAAGGGCGAGAATTTAAATAGCAATGAAAGTAAATGACTTGGAAAATAAACAGCAAGAATTTAAAGGGCAAGAAAGTAAATAAACAAGAATCATAAAACGCATGAAGAGTAAATTGAAGTCATGAATAATTAGAGAGCCTTTGTCATTGATTTTCTAACAAAATTCAAGCTTAGGTACAAGTGAGGATCAAGCCTCTATTTATAGGAAAATATGAGGGGCAAAATGGTCCAAAAGAGGAAAAAGTGGCAAATCAAGTTGGCCAAGGTAGTCATCAAAGAGCCATCCTCAAGTGGACAATGCACATGAGCAAGTGGTCAAAGCACATGGTCATCAAAAAGTGGGCAAAAAAATATCCAACAACAAGTGGGCAAGGTAATTTCGACTGATGCAGCAGATTTCTGGGAGATCCAGTCGAATTTCTGGCCTGCTGAGATAGAAGCAGTCGAATTCTGGCCTGCTGAGACAGATGCTGTCGAATTCTGGAAGATGCAGTCGAATTCTGGGAGGTCCAGTCGAATTCTGAGAGATCTAGTCGAATTCTGGGAGATCCAGTCGAATTCTGACCTGCTGAGACTTTAAGCAGCCCAAATTGCTTCAAAATAAAACCTGAAGATAAAAAGTAAACATTTGCAGTAAAATAGAAAAAAAATATAATTAAAATACTAAAAAGACTTAATAAAATAACTATTAAAAAGACTCTAAAAATAGATTTATCAAACTCCCCTATGCTTGAACCTTTGCTTGTCCTCAAGCAAAAACAGTGTAAATCTTTAGGCCGATTCTGAAGGAAAATTATTTTCATATCGAAACCTTAAGTGAACTGTGGGGCAATTCTAACACTTTGGTTTGAGAGCTACTATTTTGGGCTTCTTGTGGAATTGGGAGACAAATTTAAAGTATTAATACATTAGAGAGGATATCCATGTCATCATAGAACCGGTTCCCCAGCATTCTTAAGTTTGGGTCCTCCATTCACTAAGACCGGGTCTCAAAGGAGGGTCCTTATACGTTGGGTATTCAAGCATTTTTTTTTTATTAGAGCACTTTCCCCGACAACGGCGCCAAAAACTTGATAGCCCCGCAAGTGCACGGGTCGTATCGCGTAATAAAAGAGTATCGGTCCACAGGGAGAGCCTAAGTGAATACCAATTTAATTTTTCAAAGTTTGATTAACTGAAAGGAAAGTGTTTTTAGAAAGAAGAAATGTTTTAGTAAAGTCTACTCACTCATG
The DNA here is from genome assembly GCA_039519185.1 of Astragalus membranaceus. NCBI lineage: Eukaryota > Viridiplantae > Streptophyta > Magnoliopsida > Fabales > Fabaceae > Astragalus > Astragalus membranaceus. The sequence continues at coordinate 67,067,488 of CM076850.1, forward strand.
ATCATTGTAGACAAAAAAGGAGAAAAGAAAATAAGAAAAGAAAACATAAAGTTTAAATAGCGAGAAAATAAAAGAAAGCGGTAAAGTGCAAAATTATAAATAGCGGAATTGTAAATGACAAGAAAGTAAATTGCTTGAAAAGTAAATTGCCAGTAATTTACTTGACTTGCCAGTAATTTACTTGACTTGCCAGTAGTTTACTTGACTTGGAAATTTAAAGGGCAAAAAAAAGTAAATAACAAGGAAAATAAAAGAGCGAAAAAGTAAAGAGCGAAAAGTAAAGAGCGAGAAATTAAATAGCAATGAAAGTAAATGACTTGAAAAATAAAAGGGCAAGAAAGTAAATAGCAGGGAAAATAAGAGAGCGAAAAAGTAAAGAGCGAAAAGTAAAGAGCGAGAAAGTAAAGGGCGAGAATTTAAATAGCAATGAAAGTAAATGACTTGGAAAATAAATAGCAAGAATTTAAAGGGCAATAAAGTAAATAAACAAGAATCATAAAAAGCATGAAGAGTAAATTGAAGTCATGAATAATTAGAGAGCCTTTGTCATTGATTTTCTAACAAAATTCAAGCTTAGGTACAAGTGAGGATCAAGCCTCTATTTATAGGAAAATATGAGGGGCAAAATGGTCCAAAAAAGGAAAAAGTGGCAAATCAAGTTGGCCAAGGTAGTCATCAAAGAGCCATCCTCAAGTGGACAATGCACATGAGCAAGTGGTCAAAGCACATGGTCATCAAAAAGTGGGCAAAAAAATATCCAACAACAAGTGGGCAAGGTAATTTCGACTGATGCAGCAGATTTCTGGGAGATCCAGTCGAATTTCTGGCCTGCTGAGATAGAAGCAGTCGAATTCTGGCCTGCTGAGACAGATGCTGTCGAATTCTGGAAGATGCAGTCGAATTCTGGGAGGTCCAGTCGAATTCTGAGAGATCTAGTCGAATTCTGGGAGATCCAGTCGAATTCTGACCTGCTGAGACTTTAAGCAGCCCAAATTGCTTCAAAATAAAACCTGAAGATAAAAAGTAAACATTTGCAGTAAAATAGAAAAAAAATATAATTAAAATACTAAAAAGACTTAATAAAATAACTATTAAAAAGACTCTAAAAATAGATTTATCAGGGGCCACTGCTGTTGTAAATCCTGAAGGGGTTGTTACTTTCGTTTCTCCTCCGGTGTCTGCTGAGACTACAGCTACTCACCCTCCTCCAGGGCCCGGGATCAATCACTTTGCCCATTCTCCCGGGGTAAGTGGACAGAGTCATCCGAATGCGCAGATATATCCCTGGGGGATGCCAATGGTTTATATGCCGTCTGTCGCTGAAGCAAATCCTGTAAGGTCAAGCCAATCTGTCGTAGTGGTATCTAGTGGAGTTGCTGGTGGACCACAGATCCACACTCGTAGTCCCGGCAATGTGCTGCCAAGAAGCTCGTCTAGCCCTACTCCGGGAGTCGCCATGAATCCTCAGAATGCTGTCCATCATATGGGAAACCCTGCTCAGTATGGGGGTTATTATCACAGTCCGGGGAACTATCCACAGGGTCATCTGTTTGAGAGTTCGCAGCCAAGAGATCGGTATCACCTGTTGGAAGAACGCCTAAGAGCTATGGAAGGGTCGGGTACTAGAGCTAAAGATGCCCGAGATTTGTGTCTCGTCCCAGATGTTACCATCCCTCCTAAATTCGAGGCACCTGATTTTGATAAAGACCGTGGCACTGGGTGTCCGTCCAGTCATTTGACGATGTATGTTAGAAAAATGGCAGCTTATGCCCATGATGATAAGGTGCTCATTCACTATTTCCAAAACAGTCTGACAGGAGCATCGTTAGATTGGTATATGCAGCTACAATCCTCCAACATTCACAGTTGGAAGGATCTTTCTGAAGCATTCCTGAAACAATACCAGTATAACATGGACCTTGCCCCTGACCGGTCTCAATAACAGCACATGAGTAAAGGGGATAGAGAATCATTCAAAGAGTATGCTCAAAAGTGTAGGAGCATAGCCGCTCAAGTGAAGCCGCCGTTGACTGAAAAGGAGATGGTGTACATGTTAATGGAGACTCTTCTAGGGCTGTATTATGATAGGTTGGTGGGAAGTGTTTCATCCAGTTTCTCGGATATGGTTGTCATTGGAGAACGATTAGAGCATGGTTTACGCAGCGAGAAGATTGCTGGTGGTTTTGGTAGTTCTAGTGGACAAAAGAAGCCCTTTTCCAATTTCCCCAAGAAGAAAGAAGGGGAGACCAATGTTATTACTGGGGGGAGAAGCCCGTCTTTCAGTTCTCCACCGCAAACAGTGCCATTTTTTGTTCCAGCTCAGCCACAACAAACTAATTCTGGTCACAGAACCGAGAACTACCAGGAGAAGAGGCGTGCTAGTTTTGATCCGATTCCAATAACCTATACTGAGTTGTTCAACCACCTTATCTCAAAGAACCTGATCAACACTCGCCCCATGAAGCCTATTCAACCTCCCTTTCCCAGGGGATACAATGCTGATGCTAACTGTAGTTTTCACAATGGAGGGATCGGTCACACGGTAGAAGACTGCAAAGCTTTCAAGTATGTGGTCCAGGATTTGATTGATGCCAATTGGCTCTCTTTCAAGCAGAATAGTCCAAGCACAACTACAAACCCATTGCCGGGACATGGGGCACCATCCGCTAACGCAATAGAAGATTCTGTGGGGCAGACGATGATAAAAGATGTTGAGTGTATCCAGACCCCCTTGAAAAATATACATGCTGAGCTGTGCCGTTGTGGGGTCATCAAGAAAGGCTGTGTATGTGCTGATCCTTTGTGTGTAGGTGCCTGTGAAGGTTTCAAGTCAGTTTTGCAATACTTAATGAATCGTTATGTGGTTCGAGTGGAAGTGGTTGAAAAGGAAGAAAGCGTGTTGATGTTACGTTTCAGCGATGATAAAGGGCCTAAGAAGCCAATTGAGATATTGTACAATCCAAAACCAGCCCAAGTCAAGCCTCAGCCAGTGGTTATTGAGATCCCTGCTCCATTCCCATACGAGAAGGACAGTGCGGTGCCATGGAAATACAGTACATTGCCTCCAGTAGAGAGTTCTCCAAGCACCTCTGTTGTTACCAATATAACTGGAGTAAGTGGAATGACAAGGAGTGGCCGTATGTATGCTCCTGAATTCGTTCAAGGTGAATCATCCAAAGAAGCTGAAGACAGGTCTCGCAAAGGGAAAGATAAAGAAGCAGATAATGCTCAGAAAAAGAAGGTGGCAGAACAGGAAGTTAGTGAGTTCCTAAAGATTGTAAGGAAGAGTGACTATAAGGTAGTCGAGCAGATGAATCAGACCCCAGCAAAGATTTCAATGCTGTCGTTGTTACTTAGTTCAGAAGCACATCGAGCTGCCCTGATGAAAGTGCTGACTGAGGCGCATGTTGCTCAGGACATTTCCGTAGGTCAGTTTGATGGAATAGTTGGGAATACCGTGGCTGCAAACCATTTGACTTTTGCTGATGACGAACTCCCCCGGAGGGAAGGAAACACAACCAAGCCCTACACATCTCTGTTAAATGTGGGGATTACGTGTTAGCTCGTGTTCTGATCGACAATGGGTCTTCTCTAAATGTGATGCCAAAGTCCACTGTAAACAAGTTAGATGTGGATTGTTCTTTCATGAAGCCTAGCTCAACATTGGTGAGGGCGTTTGATGGATCGAAGAAGGAGGTACTAGGGGAGATGGAGTTCCCCATCCAGATAGGCCCTGAGACGTTCTATGTTAACTTTCAGATCATGGACATCTCCTCATCGTACAGCTGTTTGCTTGGAAGGCCATGGATTCATATGGCGGGAGCCATTCCTTCCTCTCTGCATCAGAGAGTCAAGTTTGTAGTCGATGATAAAACTGTGGTAGTATTTGGAGAGGAGGAAATGTTAGTCAACAAGCCTTCCCCCTTTCCGTTATGTGGAAGCGGCCGAAGAATCCCTGGAGACTTCCTTCCAGTCTCTCGAAATTGCCAACGCTGTGTTTGGAGGGGGGGAGTCGTCATCACCTGTGCTGAAATTGTCGAAGAGCGAAGAGATGGTTGCAAGGATCATGATGGATCAGGGATACCAGCTGGGACGCGGCTTGGGAAAGGATGGACAAGGAATTCTTGCTCCTATCCAGCTGAAAGAAAACAAAGATAGTTGCGGGTTGGGATATTACCCAAGTGAGGCTGAAAAGAGGAAGTTGGCTGAAGAGAGAAGAGGTGAATGTTTGGCCAAGTTGAGAAGCCAGGATCCATGGTCAAAGAGGATCCCCATCTGTGACATCAGTCAGAGCTTCAAGAGTGCAGGGTTGCTAGATCCAGATCAGATCACTGCTATTGAGAATGGTTCAGAGGATGAAGAAGGCGGTACCAGTCTAGTCCGTCGTTGCCTTGCTGGAGAGAAACTCAAGAATTGGGAAGCTGTCGACTTGCCCGTCACTTTTAGTCCAAAGTAATGAATTGTAATGCAATCCTTTGGCTCTGCCCAAGGCCTCAGGATAGTTTGTTAGGGAATGCATGTTTTTATTTTCAATGACACCATCATCAATAAAAACGCTTGTTTTGAATTCCATCAATAAAATCTCTTTTCTTCATCTGTCCTTTTTTGCTTTATCTTGTTTGTTTGTTTCGCTTTTCATTCTACTTTCTGCTTCTACGAATGCAGATCGAAAATAATTATCTCTGAAAATAACAGTGCCAACGATTCATGTAACACCCCGATAATTCTAACATAAAGAATTATCGAAGTGCACTAAATGGCATACATCAGAGTAACTTCCTGTTATTGAAATATTGAACACAACTAAAACTTTCGATAATACCTAACAAATGGTTCTCTGAACCTCATAAACTTTCTGAAAATGCTTAAGTTCCAAAACTTAAGACTTGTACATATTCCTGGTGTTCAATACTCAAAACATAAAGTAGCGGAAACGATTTTACAACTTAACATCAAAAGTTATACAATCGGAACACAGAAACAATAAACGGAACAAAGGTCTAAAACATGAAACTAGGTCTTCAATGACTCAGAGAGTCACACCAGCTAACCGTGCTTTACCACCTTTGCTTTCCCCTGTTTCTCTGTAAAAACCACAAATATGAAGGGTGAGATAAACATTATCTCAGTGAGTCCTATCGAGACCCCTTACTACTCTAGCTGTTCATTATGCCTTGTTTTAAACTCGTGGTCCTAAAAGGCAACCACGTGGAAATACATTTAGTTCCTGTAACCTTCATGCTCATGGCCCTCCTAAGCGACACATGAAGCATGCAATCTTTGTTCCATGTTTTTAGCATAACACCTCAGTCTACCTATTTTATAGGCATCTCTTGACTTTGGTGAACCCATCCCGCTATTTCTAGTGGGGGAAACATTCTTGAGTCTAGGTTTTGGGGCTCATGACTTCCCCTCCCCTAGTATGCTAACCTCTTAGGGTCGTCACCCTTTTTCCTCTTGTATTTATTATACATTAACAGTCTGTGTACCCGCAATGGGCTGTTAGTCATTTCAGTCAAGTACCATGTACCATATCAGTCAATTGCAGTGTATAATATCAGTCAAATACCGTGTATTATTATCATTCTTGACATATGCACTCTCGCGTTCTCTAAGTGCGGTTTTCCATTTTATTCATAACACACAAACTTTCTATCGAACATGTTCAATCTCATACCATTGTTACCTTTTCATTGTTGTGGAACCTTGGGGAATGGATTAGAAGAGGATTGGAATCATTTGGAATGGATGAAAAGGTACTTTGAAATTGAAGGTCAGAAGGTCTCACACGACCCGTGCGTGTAGGCGCACGACCCGTGCGTTTTTGAACAGTTTGCAGAAGATTTCCAGAAAGATACGCACGACCCGTGCGACTTGGCGCACGATCCGTGCGTTATCCACTAAGATTTTATAAAGTTCCAGAGACATACGCACGACCCGTGCGACTAGGCGCACGATCCGTGCGTGTTTTAAAAATCCAGTTCTTGTCGTATCAGATGGAGGCGCACGACCCGTGCTCATAGGCACACGATCCGTGCGTCTCTATCTGTTTTCCAGAAAACAGGCTTTTCATAAGTTTTTCCATTCCGTTCCGATTCCAAAATCCCTTCCGATCGATACCCAACTTAAGCATGCATTGAAAACAGTGATTTATAGCAATCCCAAACAATCAATCCAACAATACATGATTTAAGTTACAATCCTTTTTAGAAAACGGTTTTTCGAATAGTTTCCTTTCGTTAACGGAAATACGTGACAAGGGTTTTTCAAAGAGTAAAGACTCAGAAACGCAAATACATTCCCTAAGCGAGTTATAGAACTCACCCGAAGTGATGAAAATCACTCAACGACGAATCTCACAGCTGACACGTTCGAATATCCTCACGAACCGTCTCCGAACTTGCTCCAAAACTGAACCCGAACTTCCCAAGGACCTAAGACTCGAACCCAGCAACTCAATCCTTCTCTTAGCTGCTCTATTTTGTGGTGTAAGTGCTGAAATGGGTTCTACAGCTCATCAAACACACATGCAAGGTGGAATCTCCATTTTTTATCAAAATGGAGCTCAATCACTCGAAAATGGTGGAAAGAGATTGGGGGCTGTGAAGGTGATGAAGTTTGTACCAGGAGATAGAGGTTAGAAATCTGATTTGAGTGGTGTTTTTAGATGAGACATGCATTTAGGATTCTGGGTTCCCTCTTCTCCTCTTTCTCCCCTTCTTCGCAACACTCTCCTCTCTCTCTCTTTGTTCAATTTCTGAATTTGATTCAAATGGAGTGAAGTGGGGTTTCAGCTGGGGGGTTCATTTAAAGATGGGGAAAAGACTAAATCGTCCCTCCCTCATTCACTCTCACTTAAGCTACTTCTAACTCACAATTATTCTATAATTCATTTATTTAACATAATGTACTAATTATGCATAGCTACAATTTATTTAATCCAAACATCACATAATTAATGTAAACTAATCAACTTAACCTCTTGCTAATTTAATTAACCTAATTAGCTAATTAGGGGATGTTACAATCACCCCAACTTCTAAAATTTTGTCCTCAAAATTGACAAAACGTACCTTACTCGAACAAATAAGGATATTTCTCCCGCATGCTCTCCTCTACTTCCCATGTCGCTTCGTCAGGTGACGCACCGTCCCAAAGCACCTTGACAATAGGAATTGACCTCGTCCGTATCGTTTTCTCGCCACGTTCGATGATCTTGATTGGAGTAGGCTGATAAGATAAATCCGGTCTGATGTCAATCGCTTCATAACTTAATGGTTGATTCGGATCATGAATATATTTCCTTAGCTGCGATACATGAAACACATCATGTAATTTGGACAATTCTGGAGGCAATGCAATGCGATACGCTACCGGCCCAACTCGCTCGACAATCTGGAAGGGTCCGACATACCGAGGACTGAGCTTCTTCGCTCGCAAAGCAATACCGGTTCCGATGGTTGGAGAAAGTCTCAGAAAAACATGGTCTCCTTCTTTGAATTCTAACGGCCTTCTTCTCTTATCCGCGTAACTCTTTTGTTGACTCTGCGCGTGTTGCGCCCGAAAAAGTCCCCGAGGGAGAACCTTCCCCGTTCACAACTTTTCCTAAGACAATGAAGCCGCCACCAATATTTATTAAGGAAAATATTAGGAAAACCTTTTTTGGAAAGCGATTGGTCTTGCGAAACTAGAGAATAGGGTTCGGGGGTCGGTTACGCGCAGGGAAGGTGTTAGCACCCCACACGTCCTCTCTATTGAGAGGGAACCTTTAATTAAATGTGTGGTTTTAGTGTGTTGACTTGAAAATACATAATTTTGCCTCTCTACTTCTTATTGAAAAATTCCTAATGAAAATCTTTATTTATTATGAAAAAGGGGGGAAAATGGTTTTTTAGAAAAAACGACTTGACGGGACAAGGCCCGCTCCTACGTATCTCCCGGTGCGATGGAGAACTCAAAGCTACGTAGTTCTTTTTTGTCCTGAAAAAGGTTTTTGTCTTTTATATTTTTAGTGAGTTTTCGAAATAGGACGAGCATTTAGTGAATGATTAAACTAACCAAGGTTATGGGTAATCACCGCTAAGTACTCTTGAAAATGAGAATCACTACCGTCAGTCAGACGAACAAAGGTTCTGATTGACTATTAGTAGCGACTCGTTTTTATTTGTTCTTTTGAAAGGGGTTTTCGAAAGAGATTGATTGGCACGAATGATCAAACTAACAAAGGTTATGAGTGATCATCGCTTGTTGTTCTTTTGGGAAAAAGACATCGCCACCAATGGCTAGACGAACAAAGGTTCTGATTAGCCACTAGCGACGATGGGTTGAAAATGTTTTTAGAAAGGAAAAGGTTTTCGTTCTGAAAATGATCTTGGTTTGCAAAAGTGATTCTTTTTGTTATGAAAATAACTCTTTTCTTTTCGTTATGCAAATGCTAGACCTTTTATGATTGCGCTTGACGAGAATGTGACTCGCTCCTACGTATCCCAAATGGGAATCAAAGCGACGTAGTTCTAATGAGCCTTGAAAAGGAAAGTCTTTTTGCTTTGGCTTTGAAAAGTGAAGGGCGTTCATAATGATCAAACTAACAAAGGTTATGGGTGATCATTACTAAAACCCACTTAAGTGCATGTAAAAATCTCTTTTTGAAAAAATGAAGCCTTCATGATGACCAAACTAACAAAGGCTATGGGTGGCCATCACTAGCACTCCATTGTTAATAATCATGCAAGCAAAGGCTTCGCAAGATCACCAACAAAGTTTCTGATTTAATGAGTTTTCGCAATTGGGTTGATTCTTATTTAGGGAAAAGAGAATCTGTTAATTGGGAAAAAAGATTTTGTGAAAAAAATAAATTTATTTAGGGGAAAGAAACAAAATTTAAGAAAAAGAAACAGGGAGGCGCAGTAGTAAAATAGGGTGTGGTTAGCTGAAAAGGGTTGCTTTTTAAAATAGTGGGTGCAGAAAACAGGAGGGTTGTATCATTAAAATTGGGGTGTAAACAGCGAGCCCAGCCGTTTTTTGTGCTTATGAGTCCACGAATTCTGGGCTTAGGAGGGGGAGGCGCATAAATTAAAACGTGGGGTGTAGGTATTAATCTGAAACAAAATAAAATTAAAAGGAGACATATATAAAGCAACAACTAAAAGGGGAAACCCTAATTTCTAACTCTCTCTAACTCTCAGCGCCGCAACCATTCACCCCAAACCTAATTTTCGTTCCAACTCTCCCTCTACGCCGTGTTCTCTCCCTATCACACTAGCCCTGTTTGTCTTCTCTTTGCCGCACCAACACCGTTCCCCTCTGCTCACCGTCACCTCTCTATCTCTCCCTCACCGGCCACCTATCACCTCTACCTTCGCCCTTTACCCAGTATCGTACCGAAAATGGAGAGTGAGAGAGAGATGTTTTCAGAGAGAGAGGAACGCCGTTGATCGGCCGATCTCTGGCCAGCGATGGCGATGGTTTGCCTCGGAGCTCAGCGGTGGAGGGGTTGTCCATGGCGAGCGATAGTGACTGCGAGGGAAGAGGAGACGATGGCGATTTCGGTGGTGGTAGGAGAGCGACAGTGGAGGTGGATGGTTTCGGTTGTTTGATGGTAGAGGGGACTAACGACGCGGCGGCGTGGGTGATAGCAGCAGTGAGAGGGTGGTTCGCAAAGGGGGTGAGGCTGTGGTGGTTGGTGGTGACGGTTCGCGAAAAGGGGGCTTTTGGGGTCACGGCTGTGGTGGAGATGGTGAGGCCGTGGCGTTTAGGCTGGTAGTGGTGGTTGTTGTGACGGTTCGTACGGCGGCGGTCTACGGCCCACGGCCACCGTGGACGGCGGCCGGGAAGTATAGGGTAAAATTTCGACTCCTTTCTTTGTTTTCCTTTTTATTTCTTTTAGTGATTCCCTATTTTTTGTATTTTCTGATGATTTTTTTTTTAAAAGAAAAATTTTACTAAACCCTAATTTCTTTTAAAGCCTAATCTGCTTATGTTTCTTCCTAATATATCTACAGCATTAATATTTACAAAAACATGAACTGAAACTACCACAGACTGATTTCAGATCAATACCAAATTCAGTCTTCTTTTTTTTGCAGAATAGCATAGTATGTATTGAATTTGGCAAAACATAAAGAAAACAAAATCGTGATTACCTACTTTCGTTCCTCAGGAATTCTTCTTTTGATTGCTGTTACTGCTCCTTAGGACTCACTGCTACTGCTGCTTTGTAAATTACTCTGTGTGTGTTGCTGTGTTTACTGTGTGTATATTGTTGTTTTTTGTATCTCAGTGTGCCTGTATTTTGTGTTTTTCAGTCACTGTTTGTGTGGTTTCTCAGAATTGTTCTGTATTTTTTTCTACATTGTTGGTGTTCACTGGTATTTATATGCAGGGGATTCTAGTGTAGGTGTGGTATTGGAGCAGGGAATCAAAACTCATGGGGGACAAAGCAGTTGGCAGCAGTGACACAGAGGAGCAGCAAGGATGGCAGCAGGGCTGCTGCCACTGCAGCAGTGTTTTTGCTGGAAATGGAAGAAAGCCAAGGGACAAGGAGAAGGCAACCTCAGCCTCATTCTCCAAATGAGCAGTCGCTGCTGCCTTGTTTTTTTTGTTTCAGAAATGTACTTTTTTATTTTAATTTTTGTATTATAAAAGAGTTGACTTTTTTTTGGTACAATTCTGCCTTTCTTTTTTTTAATTTTTTTGTTTGTATATGTAACAAAAGGACAGCTAATAAAAAAAACTGATTTTATCTTATTACTATTATTTATTATTTTTTTTATGATAATAAAAGCGGTAAAAACAAAGCGCACCGACGCGACGACTCACACGACTCGAAACGAAACGCGCATTCGCCTTAAGACTAGGAACGCGTACGCGATTTGAATACACATGCGCGCACGTTTTTAAAACCGATTTCATTCTATTCTCACTTCTCTAAAAGGAAAGCGGTGAAAATAAACGCGCATCAACGCAATTACTCACACGCCTCGAAACGAAACGCGCGCTCGCGTTATTTATCATTTTATTATTTATTTTTAGATTCCTTTTTTTTTGAAAACAACGAGCGCCAAACAAAATCGTTGCACGAGAGTGCCAAATACACCCGCACTTAGAACCATTTGTGAAGCGATAAAATTTTTGGGATTTTCAATTAGTCGGACAAAATTGGGGTATGACAGCGCGGCTTTCATCCTTTCTCTTATCTGACGGATCTTCTCTGTAGTCTCACGAACTAAATCTGGTCCCAATAATCTCTGCTCACCAACATCCCACCAACACAATGGTGTTCTACACTTCCTTCCATACAATGCTTCATATGGAGCCATTCCGATACTAGAATGGTAACTGTTGTTGTATGAGAATTCCACCAATGGAAGATGATCCTCCCATCTGCCTCCACTATCCAGTACACAAGCTCTCAACATATCTTCCAATGTCTGGATTGTCCTCTCAGTCTGTCCGTCAGTCTGAGGATGGTATGCGGTGCTAACACACACCTTTATTCCTAACGCCATATTTAATGCTCTCCAAAATCGAGATGTGAACTTGGGATCTCGATCACAGATGATACTTGTAGGGATTTCATGCAACTTCACAATATTCTTGAGATATTCATCTGCTAATATAGCAACCTTGTGAGTCGAACGCACTGGAATAAAATGAGCGGACTTGGTCAGGCGATCCACCACTACCCAAATAGAATCATTTCCGGTTTGGGACCGTGGTAATCCCATGACAAAATCCATAGATATGCTTTCCCATTTCCATTCGGGTACATTCAACGGTTGTAACTGGCCATCTGGCTTCTGGTGCTCTATCTTAACCCTTTGACAAGTCAAGCATCGAGACACAAACTCTGCAATATCCACTTTCATACCCGGCCACCAGTACAATTGCTTTAAATCTCGATACATCTTGGTAGACCCAGGATGTATGGAGAACTGACTCTTATGAGCCTCCTCTAAAACTTGCCTCTTCACATCCTCATCATTCGGCACACAGATTCTGCCATCAAAACAAATTACACCATCACCGTCTTCTGTGTAACTCGGCAATCTCTTCTGCGCTTGCAGTTCTACATCACCTTCTTGGGCTGAGTGAATTAGATCTCTCAAGGGACTTGAAATCCGAATGTGACTCAACACCAACCTATTCCTTCTTGGGCTTGAAGTAGTCCACAAAATAATTTTACAACGCATTCAGTTTTCAAACATCAAACGTATTCACAGGATTTTTTTTTTTTGTAAAAGCTCAGCGTCGACCTCTTAAAATAGTTCGGACATATCAACATAAGAAGGTACACGCGACTTAACAATCCACAGCAACAGCAATTAATTCGACATTTTATGTAAAACACACAGAGCTCAATATCAACTAAAACACATGTGAACATTTAAACAACATGACAATTCATTTAGAAGCACGCAGCAATAAGGTCAACAACAAGGATCACAACAGCAAAACACAGTTCTCACACTGAATACACAATAGGGCACACAGCACTAGTAGGGAAATCTCCCCCACTAGTTCACTTACCAATAGAAACTTTCCGGTGTACCTGCAACACAAACAACGGTCAGCACTGAAAAGACAACAGTTGGTCACTATCTGACACAACGACTCGACGACTCGGCCGGACAGACCAACCATTGCTCTGATACCACTAATGTAACACCCCTTTTCTACCCGGTAATTTGTTTAATAAAAATATCAGAGTTTTCAAAATTTATTTACACCACAAGGGATGTCACACTTACTTCGCTAAAACGTCACACTTCAAATAACTCGCTTTTCAAAAACAGTCTTATAATAACTTCAAAGCGTCATTATCAGTTAAAATACAACTTCACATCGAAAATTCAACAGTTTAATCATAAAAGGCATTACAACTATGCCAGGCTTGCAATACTAAAATCCAATAACCACAATAGTCATAAATGACTTAAACAACATTCATTCCCCTCCCTAGTGTTACATATCAGAGCAGACGACCCGACTCAGCTAGTGAAGGTACCTAAGCCTTCACTCAAGGATCACCTGCACGTTACCGCATAGGGGTAACATTCAAACAGAAGGGGTGAGTTCATCTAACAATATAATAAAGCGTATGATAAGCACTATGCTAGAGCCAAGACACTATATCAACCACATCACGAACATCAAGTCAATCATCAAGGATAAGCAGTCGATTACATCATCAAGGGTAAAACAGTCAATTACATCATCAAGGGTAAAACAGTCAATTACATCATCAAGGGTAAAACAGTCAATTACATCATCAAGGGTAAAACAGTCAATTACATCATCAAGTTACTCGGCACAACGAGTCGTCACAATGTCATGCAGGAGTATGAAATGCAACCCACTCGCGGGCATATGCATGAGGTACCTTTTCACAAACGTCGCTTAGCCCTTAAGGCCTCATCGTCACTTAGCCACTCAGGCCCCAAAACGTCACTGGGTTTATGCATATGGGCATGAGACACTATGACATGCACCACTCACAACACACAAACACACAATTACTCAAATCATAGTCAACTATGTGACCCGTCACTTACCGGTTTTTGCTCGCAAGAGCACAGCACCTGTCAAATTCACAATCAGCACACAACGTCACTGGCCATTTAGACCTTAACATCACTTAGCCCTTCGGGCCTCAAACGTCACTGGGTTTTCATCGTCACTTACACATAAATATCAATCAACTCAAATCATAGCCACTGAGGGCAAAAACGTCATTTGACTAGCCACCAAGGGCATCCTCGTCATTTACACATCATTACCATCAACTTTGGCCACTAGGGGCAAAACAGTCATTTTAGACCACAACAGCACATAGGGACCAAAACAGCACGCTAAACAGAGGAAAAATGTTGCACAGGGCTCCGGAGCCCTGTGCCCAGGCAACACACCTAGACACACCTAGACACACCTAGACGCACCTAGACACACCTAGACGCACCTAGACATCACCGGGACAACTCACAAACGACACGGGATAAAATGAAATCGCTCTAGCCAAAACGTTCACAATAAAAAGTTGCTCGGTCAATACAAAATTTGGCTAGGGAAAAAGTGCTCAGAAAAATCGAGTTTTCCACAAAAGACCATTTTTTAACAGTCTTGACAGCAACACTGCACAGTGGCAGCAACACTGTCACTGTGCAACACACACATAAACCAAAACTTGCGCACATCTCCCAAATGGTGAGTGCTACAGAAAATCCGCTCGAGCCAAAACGTTCACAATAAAAAGTTGCTCGGTCAATACAAAATTTGGCTAGGGAAAAAGTGGTTAGAAAATCGAGTTTTTGACGAAAAACACCTTTGTCACTGTTCTGCCAGCAACACTGCAGCAGAACAGCAACACAGCAAGCAACACACAGCAACTGTGCAGATTTTTCCTGCAGCAGTGCGCCTACTTCGGCGAATTAATTAAAATAGTAAACGATAACGGATTTCAACAAAAGACCACTCATTGGAAAGCTCTTTGAGTGTAGTTTCAGCCTGTGATTTTCATTTTTCAAAATAAGTATCCAACTGGTACAGTTTTTCAAATTACTACAGAGAGGTACCAATTCGGACAGAATTTTGTGACCCGACTTTGGAGACTTATAACTTGAGCTACACAACTCCGATTTAAACGAAACCAGTGCCAAAACGACCGGCGTTAAGTCTACTTTCTAACGCAATCAGCCACCAATTTTTTGAGTCGACCAAACAGTGCCAGTTTACGAAAACACGAAACAGTGTTCAGAAAATACACAACACGACACATCAATTTTTGACCCCGAAACTTGTCACGCTCCCAATTCGGGTTTAAGGCCACGTCATGCCACGCGAATACCAACATAAACTCCAAAATATAAGGCGTCCCGATTCGGGTTTAAGGCCACGTCATGCCACGCCAATGACCGCAACAATTATGACATTGAGACATAGACACCTTATGTTCAAATCACCAATTCAACACCAATTCATGAATAATCATTGTCACCAATCACCAATTAAATTCATGTCTCAATCACACATATCAACAAACATCAATTATTCATCATAATTCACATACTTTCTCATTGAGTCAACATATCAAACATTCTAGAGGCAAACATAGTCACATAATCAAGTTTTTTGACACCAAGACACCATAAATCACCCAATTCAAAATATTATCACAACAATCATGAAATTAATTACACAATCAATTTAACAATTAACTTAGAACCTTACCCAAACATAAAAACCCATCATAATTCCCAATTATAGAGAAGATGAGACCCACCCTTACCTTAGATTATGACGAACACGATAACTCCATACGTAAGCTCCAAAGAACCCGCAACACGACCCTTCTCCTTTTTCTCCTTGAGATTGGCGCACTTCACCTCTCCTCCTCTCCTCATGGGCGCCGCGCCCTCCTTCCCTTCCCACTCTCTCTATTCGCATTTTTCCTTTCTTTTTCTCAAAAATGAACCAAAACCTTAAAATCTCAGCTTTTATATGCGCTTAGGTTGTCGGGCTTGGATTGCGGGCTTCCCCGCAGCTTAAGCCCAATTTAATTACAACACCTTATCCGATTACAATACTGCTCCTTATTTTATTTAAAACACCTTATACTCATTTTAATAAGTAATAAATAATAATTATATTATTATTTCTACCACCCAATTTCTTTTAACTAATTAAATAATTTAATCTATTATTTTTTGGGGTGTTACAACTCTCCCCCACTTAAAGGAATTTCGTCCTCGAAATCCACCTGTCAACGCCAACACGCTCCCACTAAGGCCACCTAGACAACTAGTGCTATCATTCATGCTGATTACTATTGCTCTGATTACCGGCGGTAAGTGCTTGGGCGGCCGTCCCTCCTACTCGTTCAGCCAGGTAACTTCAAGCAGTAATAATTCGACCCACTCTCTACTCCGCTGCGCTACTCTGATAAACTAGCTCGCATTTCACCTCACTCATCTACCCTTAAGGATAACAAAATACATCAATCATCACAGCATCAAGACGAAATTCACAGGGTGCATAACAGTCGTACAACAAGTCTCATAATTTTAGTAACACGACAACAACATCCACAAACAACTCTGCCACTCAGGCGACATCAACAATTACAACTGCCACTCAGGCGACATCAACAACTACAATTGCCACTCAGGCGACATCAGCAACCACAATCGCCACTCAGGCGACACCAACAACTAAAAACCAACGACAGAGTAACATCATCAACAACAACAATATTAACAACTCAGTCACACAATCGGGCACTAAGGCACCGGCAACAGTTAACAATCGAATTAGGCACAACTCATAAAAATAGGGGCAGCGCATAGGTTAGGAATAGTAACAGTACTTTTCGGTACGGTGAAAGTAATTTTTAAAGACAGCAACGATGATTTTTCAGGAAACAACAACAATCATCTCAGGAGGACAGCAGCAGTAGCTTTCAGAAAACAGCAATAATAGTTTTTCGAGAAACAACAACAACAATAACATCAACAACATCACGAGGAAGTTTACTAAATGCGTAACTATAGCAACAACAAGGCACACGGCACGGAAACAATGGCATAATGTCACATGGCAACAACAACAATAGTTTTTCAGGAAGTGACAACAATAATTTTCACAAAAACAGTAACAATAGCTTTTCAGAACAAAAAAAAAAAAAAAAAAAAAAAAAAAACTGCAACAATAATTTTCAATGCTACTATCAGTATCCAACCATAACATTGTCTATGAGTCGTTCAAAAGCAATTTTCAAAATCTCTTCATCCTTTAGACTCCAAACCCCAAATAGGACAACTCATAAAACTAGAGACAGTCAACAACCCAAAACAGGCACAACTCGTAAAATAGCAGCAATACCTTGAAGTAGTCCACAAAATAATTTTACAACGCATTCAGTTTTCAAACATCAAACGTATTCACAGGATTTTTTTTTTTTGTAAAAGCTCAGCGTCGACCTCTTAAAATAGTTCGGACATATCAACATAAGAAGGTACACGCGACTTAACAATCCACAGCAACAGCAATTAATTCGACATTTTATGTAAAACACACAGAGCTCAATATCAACTAAACACATGTGAACATTTAAACAACATGACAATTCATTTAGAAGCACGCAGCAATAAGGTCAACAACAAGGATCACAACAGCAAAACACAGTTCTCACACTGAATACACAATAGGGCACACAGCACTAGTAGGGAAATCTCCCCCACTAGTTCACTTACCAATAGAAACTTTCCGGTGTACCTGCAACACAAACAACGGTCAGCACTGAAAAGACAACAGTTGGTCACTATCTGACACAACGACTCGACGACTCGGCCGGACAGACCAACCATTGCTCTGATACCACTAATGTAACACCCCTTTTCTACCCGGTAATTTGTTTAATAAAAATATCAGAGTTTTCAAAATTTATTTACACCACAAGGGATGTCACACTTACTTCGCTAAAACGTCACACTTCAAATAACTCGCTTTTCAAAAACAGTCTTATAATAACTTCAAAGCGTCATTATCAGTTAAAATACAACTTCACATCGAAAATTCAACAGTTTAATCATAAAAGGCATTACAACTATGCCAGGCTTGCAATACTAAAATCCAATAACCACAATAGTCATAAATGACTTAAACAACATTCATTCCCCTCCCTAGTGTTACATATCAGAGCAGACGACCCGACTCAGCTAGTGAAGGTACCTAAGCCTTCACTCAAGGATCACCTGCACGTTACCGCATAGGGGTAACATTCAAACAGAAGGGGTGAGTTCATCTAACAATATAATAAAGCGTATGATAAGCACTATGCTAGAGCCAAGACACTATATCAACCACATCACGAACATCAAGTCAATCATCAAGGATAAGCAGTCGATTACATCATCAAGGGTAAAACAGTCAATTACATCATCAAGGGTAAAACAGTCAATTACATCATCAAGGGTAAAACAGTCAATTACATCATCAAGGGTAAAACAGTCAATTACATCATCAAGTTACTCGGCACAACGAGTCGTCACAATGTCATGCAGGAGTATGAAATGCAACCCACTCGCGGGCATATGCATGAGGTACCTTTTCACAAACGTCGCTTAGCCCTTAAGGCCTCATCGTCACTTAGCCACTCAGGCCCCAAAACGTCACTGGGTTTATGCATATGGGCATGAGACACTATGACATGCACCACTCACAACACACAAACACACAATTACTCAAATCATAGTCAACTATGTGACCCGTCACTTACCGGTTTTTGCTCGCAAGAGCACAGCACCTGTCAAATTCACAATCAGCACACAACGTCACTGGCCATTTAGACCTTAACATCACTTAGCCCTTCGGGCCTCAAACGTCACTGGGTTTTCATCGTCACTTACACATAAATATCAATCAACTCAAATCATAGCCACTGAGGGCAAAAACGTCATTTGACTAGCCACCAAGGGCATCCTCGTCATTTACACATCATTACCATCAACTTTGGCCACTAGGGGCAAAACAGTCATTTGACTAGCCACCAAGGGCATCCTCGTCATTTACACATCATTACCATCAACTTTGGCCACTAGGGGCAAAACAGTCATTTTAGACCACAACAGCACATAGGGACCAAAACAGCACGCTAAACAGAGGAAAAATGTTGCACAGGGCTCCGGAGCCCTGTGCCCAGGCAACACACCTAGACACACCTAGACGCACCTAGACACACCTAGACGCACCTAGACGCACCTAGACATCACCGGGACAACTCACAAACGACACGGGATAAAATGAAATCGCTCTAGCCAAAACGTTCACAATAAAAAGTTGCTCGGTCAATACAAAATTTGGCTAGGGAAGAAGTGCTCAGGAAAATCGAGTTTTCCACAAAAGACCATTTTTTAACAGTCTTGACAGCAACACTGCACAGTGGCAGCAACACTGTCACTGTGCAACACACACATAAACCAAAACTTGCGCACATCTCCCAAATGGTGAGTGCTACAGAAAATCCGCTCGAGCCAAAACGTTCACAATAAAAAGTTGCTCGGTCAATACAAAATTTGGCTAGGGAAAAAGTGGTTAGAAAATCGAGTTTTTGACGAAAAACACATTTGTCACTGTTCTGCCAGCAACACTGCAGCAGAACAGCAACACAGCAAGCAACACACAGCAACTGTGCAGATTTTTCCTGCAGCAGTGCGCCTACTTCGGCGAATTAATTAAAATAGTAAACGATAACGGATTTCAACAAAAGACCACTCATTGGAAAGCTCTTTGAGTGTAGTTTCAGCCTGTGATTTTCATTTTTCAAAATAAGTATCCAACTGGTACAGTTTTTCAAATTACTACAGAGAGGTACCAATTCGGACAGAATTTTGTGACCCGACTTTGGAGACTTATAACTTGAGCTACACAACTCCGATTTAAACGAAACCAGTGCCAAAACGACCGGCGTTAAGTCTACTTTCTAACGCAATCAGCCACCAATTTTTTGAGTCGACCAAACAGTGCCAGTTTACGAAAACACGAAACAGTGTTCAGAAAATACACAACACGACACATCAATTTTTGACCCCGAAACTTGTCACGCTCCCAATTCGGGTTTAAGGCCACGTCATGCCACGCGAATACCAACATAAACTCCAAAATATAAGGCGTCCCGATTCGGGTTTAAGGCCACGTCATGCCACGCCAATGACCGCAACAATTATGACATTGAGACATAGACACCTTATGTTCAAATCACCAATTCAACACCAATTCATGAATAATCATTGTCACCAATCACCAATTAAATTCATGTCTCAATCACACATATCAACAAACATCAATTATTCATCATAATTCACATACTTTCTCATTGAGTCAACATATCAAACATTCTAGAGGCAAACATAGTCACATAATCAAGTTTTTTGACACCAAGACACCATAAATCACCCAATTCAAAATATTATCACAACAATCATGAAATTAATTACACAATCAATTTAACAATTAACTTAGAACCTTACCCAAACATAAAAACCCATCATAATTCCCAATTATAGAGAAGATGAGACCCACCCTTACCTTAGATTATGACGAACACGATAACTCCATACGTAAGCTCCAAAGAACCCGCAACACGACCCTTCTCCTTTTTCTCCTTGAGATTGGCGCACTTCACCTCTCCTCCTCTCCTCATGGGCGCCGCGCCCTCCTTCCCTTCCCACTCTCTCTATTCGCATTTTTCCTTTCTTTTTCTCAAAAATGAACCAAAACCTTAAAATCTCAGCTTTTATATGCGCTTAGGTTGTCGGGCTTGGATTGCGGGCTTCCCCGCAGCTTAAGCCCAATTTAATTACAACACCTTATCCGATTACAATACTGCTCCTTATTTTATTTAAAACACCTTATACTCATTTTAATAAGTAATAAATAATAATTATATTATTATTTCTACTACCCAATTTCTTTTAACTAATTAAATAATTTAATCTATTATTTTTGGGGTGTTACAAACTTCATCGGGAAACACATCAAGAAATTCATTAACAACTTGCACAGAAGATAAATCCTGACCTGTCTCAGTGGATGCAGACAGCATCATGACGTAAGCTTCCGCGCCTTGGAACAGATAATTACTGGCCGAAGTGAAAGAAATAACAGCTTCAGATTTGGGCGGTTGTAGCTCTACTGACTCGGAGGCGAAACCGATAGTTCGGTGGAAGCAATCTATAGTTACATGATTGGCCGTCATCCAACTCATGCCTAGGACAACGTCCATGCCCTTCATTGATAAACAAATGAAGTCTACTACAAAATTCCTGTCTCCAATGGATAGAAGACAATTTTCACATATCGCTTGGGTCTGAACACTACCTTCAGCAGCAGTCTTAATGGAGATTGGTTGAGGCAAAGGAGTTAAAGCCAATCCCAACCGATCGACACAAACTCGAGATATAAAACAATGGGTCGCACCCGAATCATATAAAATACTAACGGAGTTATTAAAAAGAGATCCCATACCCCTTAGTAGATTATCTGACGGTGTGACCTTCTGGGCGTCCAAGGTGTAAACTCTCCCATGAGTTGTAGTAGCAGCAAGGTTGCTTCCTTGACTCTTCTCCTTCTCTGGGCAGTCCCGTGCAAAATGACCGTCTTTCTTGCAGAAATAACACTGGTTGGATCCCATCTGGCATTTACCCTGATGGTACTTTCCACAGTTGGAACATGTACTGAACCTTGAGGAGTTCGATGACTGAACCTGTTTCCCTTTGTTGGAGTTGTGCCTGGGACCCGTCTGATGGTTAGATGATCCGACATTCTTCTTATTCTGATGGAATACTTTCCTGCTTGCATATAACCTCTTCAAGTCACTCTCAGCTATGTGTGCTTGTTGAACCATGGCAGCATAGTTAGTATAAGCAAAAGAACTCAAACTCTGAGCAATGTCTTCCCTTAGCCCATACTTGAACCTTTCGGTTTTCCACTTGTCATTGGGAGCATACCCGGCCAAACCGAAGAATTGATATAACTCTTCAAACTTAGCCGCGTACTGACCCACAGTTGAACTTCCTTGAGTGAGAGTCAGAAATTCGTTCTCCTTGTCAAACCTCATGGCTGTCGGAAAGAACTGCTCCAAAAATACCTGCTTGAAATGTTCCCAAGTCTGGGGAGTATCCATAGTTACCATCATGGCTTTGGCATTAGTCCACCAGTTGTTAGCTTCACCTTTCAGCATATGAGTTGCCAATCTCAACTTGTCATCATCAGTGACTTGCATAGCTACGAAAATCTTCTCTATATCATCTAGCCAATGCTGGGCTTCCATGACATCCGGTCCTCCTCTGAACTCGGACGGCTTCTGTAACACCCTAAAATATTTAATTAATTTATTTAATTAAGTATTTGGGAATTTAAAATTAATTTATTTGATATAATTTAATTAATTAAAATTTTATTAATTTTGGTGGTATTAGGAGGGAGTGGAGGCGCCACTTGCATGACTTGGGCTTGAGTGAAAGGCCCAAGCCCATGATCCACAAGTATGCGAAGTGGACTAGTGATTAGGGGTTAGGGTTTGTGAATTGCGAAATTTTGAGGCAAGAGAGAAAAGAAAGAGAGGAAGAGGCGGCCAAGAGGAGAAGGAGAAGAGGAATTTCGAAGATCAAGGAGAGAAGAGATCTCCATTGTAGCTGAGGTTCTGTTGGTGACTGCATCCTAGGGCATCGAATTCTTCTTCTTAAAAAGGTTAGGGGAGCTCTATCCTTCCATCTAATAGATCTCATGATAGGTCCTAGATCTAAGGTTTATACTAGATCCATGTTGTTCTTGATGTTCTTTTATGTTTCTTGATGTTCTTGGTTTGCTCATGATGATGATTTTCATATATATATATATGTGTATGCCATATGCGAATTGACTTTAGTATTCGAACCTTGAGGAGATGCGACCTATGTGTGTGTTTTGATGATTTTGGCACTTGTGTATTCATGAGATTATGATTTGGTGTGTTGGATGCTTGAGTGGTTCATATGTGTGTGCATAGGCGCCTAGGGTGCCAAAGTGTTGATGTTGATAATGAGTAAAAAAATGATTTTTGATGATGTGAATAAAGTTGATTTTTGGTGGTTGGAATTTTGGGTTGATCATATGAAAAATTTTGAGAAAAATAATGTTTTGTGCTGAAATTTGGCAAAAATCTGGTGCTGGCACTGTTTCTGGGCGCCAGGCGCCCTGTGCTGGGCGCCAAGGGGGCTGTGCGTGTGTCTGTGCGTGTTGCTGGGCGCTGGGTGCCAGCGCTGGGCGCTGAGCGCCCGTGTGCGTGTGTGCGTGTGTGGCGCTGGGCGCTGAGCGCCCATGTGCGCGTGTTCCTGTGTTGCGCCTAAGCGCTGGGCGCCAGTGTGCGTGCGTGTTGCGTTTTGCTGGGCGCTGGGCGCCAGGTGCCTGGGCGCTGGGCGCCCAGGGCGCCAGTTTTTCAGGAAATCCCAAACATTTTCGAAAACTGTTTTCGCTATAACTTTTGACCCGGATATCCGTTTTGAACGATTCAAAAAGCGTTGTGAAGCATTTTCAGTTGGCTATCTGTGTGTTCCATTTTTAAAAATAAAAACTTAGAATTTCTGAAGGTTGCTGGGGCGCCCCAAGTGGCTGTTCCCGGTGATCGTTGCCGTGACAATGAAAAGATGTTTTGGGTGCCTTTAAAAATTCTCTTTTGCGTACGACCGGTGGTTTTAGCAAAGTAATGTCAAAAATGATGATTTTGACGATGATGCCTTAGGGGCTAGTTAAATGACTGTTTCGCCCGTAGTGGCTATTATTATTTATGACGTGTAAAAGACTGTTTTGCCCTTAGTGGCTATTAGTACTTATAATGACGTGTAAATGACTGTTTTGCCCTTAGTGGCTACTATTATTTATAATAGTGTGCAAATGACGATGATGCCCTTGGTGGCTAGTAAATGACGTTTTTGCCCTCAGTGGCTATTGTTTGAGTTGATGATATTGATGTATAAGCGACGATGAAACCCAGTGACGTTTAAAGCCCGAGAGGCTAAGTGATGTTAAGGTCTAAATGGCCAAGTGACATTGTGTATTGATCGTGAATTTGACAGGTGCTGCGCTCCTTGTGAGCAAACCGGTAAGTGACGGGTCACATAGTTGACTATGATTTGAGTATTTGTGTATTTGTGTGTTTGTGAGTGGTGCATGTCATAGTGTCTCATGCCCATATGCATAAACCCAGTGACGTTTTTGAGGCCTGAGTGGCTAAGTGACGATGAGGCCTTAAGGGCTAAGCGACGTTTGTGAAAAAGGTACCTCATGCATATGCCCGCGAGTGGGTTGCATTTCATAAGCCTACATGACATGGGATGAGTTATTGTGAGTGATGTGAATGTTGAGTGTTTTGGATGCTGATTGTTCTAGTGCGTAGCCTATGATTAGTACTTATCATATTTTCTATTATATGGATTGAAATGATGCTCACCCTTTCCTGTTTGAATGTTACCCCTGTGTTGGTAACGTGCAGGTGATTCCCAGTGAATGCCTTAGCTTCACTTCTTGAGTCGAGTAGTCATGCTCTGATACGTAGCACCTGGGGGGATGTATTTGATGCTTTGCTGATGTACTTGAATTTTTACACTGTTGATGAGTTGATTTACTTTCCGCTACGTTGATGTTGGATTTTATTACGTAGTTTTCGATGTTTTGAGGTCTCCCTATTGTGGAGTGCTATGTATTGCACCTTTGACGACGTACTATTTTATTTGAGACTTGAGGTTTTTATTTTGACGTATGTGTGACACCCTCGTGGTGAAATCGAAAATGATTTTGAACTCTGATTTTCTTAAGTAAAATAAAAGGGTAGAAAGGGGGTGTTACAGCTTCATTTTCAGGAATTCAGAGAAAACCCTCCTTGGGTCAACTTGAGGCTCAGGGACTTGCTGGGGCTGAGCTTGAGCATTCTGTTGCATCTGCAACATATCTTCCATCATCTTCTGTTGTCTCTCGAACACGTTCTGCATCCATGCAGAATGCGGATCAATTGGTGGGTTATTCCTCGATCCTCCTGCCATAATTCTGCAAATGATACACCAAGTATTAAGTTGATCAGTCTCAATGTCTCTTAGTATCACAAGAAGCAAGATAGCAGAATTACTCGAGGGACAAAACCACCCTAACTATCTAAGCCCGACTAGGTCAAACTGCTCTGATACCATAATGTAACACCCCGATAATTCTAACATAAAGAATTATCGAAGTGCACTAAATGGCATACATCAGAGTAACTTCCTGTTATTGAAATATTGAACACAACTAAAACTTTCGATAATACCTAACAAATGGTTCTCTGAACCTCATAAACTTTCTGAAAATGCTTAAGTTCCAAAACTTAAGACTTGTACATATTCCTGGTGTTCAATACTCAAAACATAAAGTAGCGGAAACGATTTTACAACTTAACATCAAAAGTTATACAATCGGAACACAGAAACAATAAACGGAACAAAGGTCTAAAACATGAAACTAGGTCTTCAATGACTCAGAGAGTCACACCAGCTAACCGTGCTTTACCACCTTTGCTTTCCCCTGTTTCTCTGTAAAAACCACAAATATGAAGGGTGAGATAAACATTATCTCAGTGAGTCCTATCGAGACCCCTTACTACTCTAGCGGTTCATTATGCCTTGTTTTAAACTCGTGGTCCTAAAAGGCAACCACGTGGAAATACATTTAGTTCCTGTAACCTTCATGCTCATGGCCCTCCTAAGCGACACATGAAGCATGCAATCTTTGTTCCATTTTTAGCATAACACCTCAGTCTACCTATTTTATAGGCATCTCTTGACTTTGGTGAACCCATCCCGCTATTTCTAGTGGGGGAAACATTCTTGAGTCTAGGTTTTGGGGCTCATGACTTCCCCTCCCCTAGTATGCTAACCTCTTAGGGTCGTCACCCTTTATCCTCTTGTATTTATTATACATTAACAGTCTGTGTACCCGCAATGGACTGTTAGTCATTTCAGTCAAGTACCATGTACCATATCAGTCAATTACAGTGTATAATATCAGTCAAATACCGTGTATTATTATCATTCTTGACATATGCACTCTCGCGTTCTCTAAGTGCGGTTTTCCATTTTATTCATAACACACAAACTTTCTATCGAACATGTTCAATCTCATACCATTGTTACCTTTTCATTGTTGTGGAACCTTGGGGAATGGATTAGAAGAGGATTGGAATCATTTGGAATGGATGAAAAGGTACTTTGAAATTGAAGGTCAGAAGGTCTCACACGACCCGTGCGTGTAGGCGCACGACCCGTGCGTTTTTGAACAGTTTGCAGAAGATTTCCAGAAAGATACGCACGACTCGTGCGACTTGGCGCACGATCCGTGCGTTATCCACTAAGATTTTATAAAGTTCCAGAGACATACGCACGACCCGTGCGACTAGGCGCACGATCCGTGCGTGTTTTAAAAATCCAGTTCTTGTCGTATCAGATGGAGGCGCACGACCCGTGCTCATAGGCACACGATCCGTGCGTCTCTAACTGTTTTCCAGAAAACAGGCTTTTCATAAGTTTTTCCATTCCGTTCAGATTCCAAAATCCCTTCCGATCGATACCCATCTTAAGCATGCATTGAAAACAGTGATTTATAGCAATCCCAAACAATCAATCCAACAATACATGATTTAAGTTACAATCCTTTTTAGAAAACAGTTTTCGAATAGTTTCCTTTCGTTAACGGAAATACGTGACAAGGGTTTTTCAAAGAGTAAAGACTCAAACGCAAATACATTCCCTGAGCGAGTTATAGAACTCACCCGAAGTGATGAAAATCACTCAACGACGAATCTCACAGCTGACATGTTCGAATATCCTCACGAACCGTCTCCGAACTTGCTCCAAAACTGAACCCGAACTTCCCAAGGACCTAAGACTCGAACCCAGCAACTCAATCCTTCTCTTAGCTGCTCTATTTTGTGGTGTAAGTGCTGAAATGGGTTCTACAGCTCATCAAACACACATGCAAGGTGGAATCTCCATTTTTTATCAAAATGGAGCTCAATCACTCGAAAATGGTGGAAAGAGATTGGGGGCTGTGAAGGTGATGAAGTTTGTACCAGGAGATAGAGGTTAGAAATCTGATTTGAGTGGTGTTTTTAGATGAGACATGCATTTAGGATTCTGGGTTCCCTCTTCTCCTCTTTCTCCCCTTCTTCGCAACACTCTCCTCTCTCTCTCTCTCTCTTTGTTCAATTTCTGAATTTGCTTCAAATGGAGTGAAGTGGGGTTTCAGCTGGGGGGTTCATTTAAAGATGGGGAAAAGACTAAATCGTCCCTCCCTCCTTCACTCTCACTTAAGCTACTTCTAACTCACAATTATTCTATAATTCATTTATTTAACATAATGTACTAATTATGCATAGCTACAATTTATTTAATCCAAACATCACATAATTAATGTAAACTAATCAACTTAACCTCTTGCTAATTTAATTAACCTAATTAGCTAATTAGGGGATGTTACAATTCATATCATGACTTTGATCATCCAATTAATCAAACTGAGGGGGATGTTGAGGATAACTGGGAAACTCCTCCAGAATTAATGAGATTAATAGAACAGGAAGAAAAGATCATTCAGCCTCATGGGGAATCGATTGAGATAATCAATTTTGGTACAGAAGAGGACAGGAGAGAAGTTAAAGTCGGTACTGCCATGGAAGATAGTGAACGCAAGAAGCTAATCCAGCTTTTACGTGATTACGCTGATGTCTTCGCATGGTCGTACAAAGATATGCCAGGGCTAGATACAGATATTGTTGAGCACAAATTGCCGGTAAAACCAGAATGTCCTCCAGTGAAGCAAAAGTTGATGCGGATGAAGCCTGAGATGTCTCTGAAGATCAGGGATGAAGTAAAGAAGCAGTTTGATGCTGGGTTTTTAGCGGTCGCCAAGTATCCACAGTGGGTTGCCAACATTGTTCCAGTCCCAAAGAAAGATGGAAAGGTCAGAATGTGTGTTGACTACCGTGATCTAAACAAAGTAAGCCCTAAAGATGATTTTCCCCTACCTCACATCGACGTTTTGGTGGACAGCACTGCACAACACTCAATGTTCTCCTTTATGGACGGTTATTCAGGCTATAACCAGATCAAGATGGCTCCAGAGGATATGGAGAAAACCACCTTCATAACCCTTTGGGGTACATTCTGCTACAAGGTCATGCCTTTCGGATTAAAAAATGCCGGGGCAACGTATCAAAGAGCAATGGTAACTTTGTTCCATGACCTGATGCATAAAGAAATTGAGGTGTATGTCGATGATATGATTGCTAAGTCCAAGACCGATGAAGAGCATGTCATTAACCTGCAGAAGCTGTTTGAACGTCTCAGAAAGTATAAACTCAGGCTGAATCCCGCCAAGTGTACATTTGGGGTTAGGCCAGGGAAGTTGTTGGGCTTCATAGTTAGCCAAAAGGGAGTCGAGGTGGATCCGGAAAAAGTAAAAGTCATCCTCGAGATGCCGGTGCCCAAAACAGGGAAAGAAGTCAGTGGTTTCCTCGGAAGGCTGAATTACATCTTCCGATTCATCTTCCAGTTGACTGCTACTTGCGAGCCAATCTTCAAATTGCTGTGCAAAAATCAAGAGTTGAAGTGGAATGACCAGTGTCAAGCTGCCTTTGAGAAAATCAAGGTGTACTTGCAGAATCCACCAGTCTTGATGCCACATGTGTCAGGCAGACCTCTCATCCTATACCTTACGGTGCTAGATAATTCAATGGGCTGTGTGTTCGGACAGCACGATGAATCCGGGAAAAAGGAACATGCCATATACTATCTAAGCAAAAAGTTCACCGACTGTGAGACAAGATATTCTATGCTGGAAAAGACTTGTTATGCTCTAGTTTGGGCTGCTCACCGTTTAAGGCAGTACATACTGAGTCACACAACTTGGTTGGTGTCAAAAATGGATCCAATCAAGTACATATTTGAGAAGCCAGCTCTTACAGGACGAATTGCCCGTTGGCAGATGCAATTATCAGAATACGATATCCTGTATGTCACACAAAAAGTAGTTAAAGGTAGTGCACTTGCTGAGTACTTGGCATGTCAGCCGATTCCAGACTACCAACCAATGCAGCACGATTTTCCTGATGAAGATATCATGGCACTGTTCGACGAGGGGAAGTCCCAAGAAAGTGAAAGGTGGAGAATGATCTTCGATGGTGCGTCAAATGTATGGGGACATGGGGAAGGTGCTGTGTTAATATCTCCCGCCAACCGCTTTGTTCCCGTCACCGCAAGGTTGAGCTTCTATGTCACAAACAACATAGCAGAGTATGAAGCGTGCATCTTGGGTATTCAAGCAGCCCTAGAATGGAAAGTTAAAAGGCTAGATGTGTATGGGGATTCAGCCTTGGTTATTCATCAAGTAAGAGGCGATTGGGAGACCAGAGATCCCAAACTGATTCCTTATTGTGATTATGTGCAAGGGTTGATGGAGTCTTTCGACGAAATCACTTTCAAACACATCCCTCGAAGCGAAAACCAGCTGGCTGATGCATTGGCAACCATATCATCCATGTTCAATATCAATCGTGATAAAAGCTTGACTCATGTCGCAATCCAGCACCGGAGTCTACCTACGCATCACTACTGCACAGCCATAGATGAAGAGCCTGATGACAAGCCTTGGTATTATGATATGAAACAGTACATTATCAGCAGAGAATACCCTCCTGGAGCATCAAAGAATGACAAGAGAACACTCAGGAGGTTGTCGATGAACTTATTCTTGAGTGGTGAAGTGCTCTACAAGAGAAATCATGATAAGATACTCCTAAGATGTGTAGCAGAGGAAGAAGCTGAAAGAATCATGAGAGATGTTCATGAAGGATCGTTTGGAACTCACTCTAGCGGGCATACTATGGCAAGAAATATCCTGAGGGCTGGTTACTATTGGCTGCAAATGGAGTCAGATTGCTATAGCTTCGTGAGGAGATGTCACAAGTGTCAAATTTATGTCGACCATATCCATGTACCACCTGCTTTCCTAAATGTCCTGACGGCATCTTGGCCATTCTCAATGTGGGGCATGGACGTCATAGGTCCTATCGAGCCTAAAGCGTCAAATGGACATCGCTTCATCATGGTTGCCATTGATTACTTCACCAAATGGGTCGAGGCTGCTTCCTACTCCAGTATTACCAGCTCGGTGGTTGCCAAATTTGTAAAGAAAGATCTGATTTGCCGCTATGGGCTCCCGGCCAAGATTATCACAGATAACGGTAGCAATTTGAACAGCAAGATGATGAGAGAGTTGTGCGAGGACTTCAAAATCCAACATCACAATTCCTCTCCCTACCGTCCGAAGATGAATGGGGCAGTCGAAGCAGCCAATAAGAATATTAAGAAAATTGTGCAGAAGATGGTAATAACCTATAAAGACTGGCATGAGATGCTCCCTTTTGCTTTGCATGGCTATCGCACTTCAGTACGCACCTCAACCGGAGCAACCCCTTTTTCCCTAGTGTACGGGTCAGAGGCAGTCCTCCCTATTGAAGTTGAAATACCCTCTTTGCGGGTATTGATGGAGACCAAGTTGGAAGAGGCCGAATGGGTTCAAGCCCGTCTCGATCAGTTGAACCTCATTGAGGAGAAAAGGATTACCGCCTTATGTCACGGGCAGTTGTATCAGCAGAGGATGAAAACAGCCTTCGACAAGAAAGTTCGCCCTCGAGAATTCAACGAAGGGGACCTTGTGCTCAAGAAAATCCTGCCTATTCAGAGTGATCCCCGTGGGAAATGGACTCCAAAGTATGAAGGGCCTTATGTGGTCAAGAAAGCTTTTTCCGGAGGAGCGTTGATACTCGCCCATATGGATGGAGAAGAATTCCGAAACCCAGTCAATTCGGATTCTGTCAAGAAGTACTATGCCTAAGAAAAATAAATGAAAAAAGAGAAAGATGAGCCCAGCAAGAATTAGCTCGCTAGGTTGAAAACCCGAAAGGGCGGCCTAGGCAAAATCTGAGCGACCCGGTGGATTGAAAACCCGCAAAGGGCGATCCAGGCAAAAATTAGGGTCAGAAAGCTAGGGCAAGCAAACAAAGGCATACAGCACCCCCGAAGGTCTGGATAAGAGGATGGTCAAGGTCATGAGCATAAGTGTTTGGCACTGTTCCACAGAGATGGACATTCCGAGATTTGCTCCTCTTTTTCTTGTCTCTTTGCAGTTTAAATTTTCAAATGTATTGAATAGTCGGTGTAACCTTCTGTACAATCGGCTTCTATATCAATAAAGTCCAACCGTTTTGTTTTCTATTTTTGCTTTTTCTGCTCAAAATAAACGTTTTATGATGATGGTAACACTGATCTGTAAAACATGTGCATAAATCATAGAGCATCACAATCATTGCGAAATTTCTAAAAGTCATGGGAAGGAAACAACTTCTCAAAGCGAATTAAGTTCGCAAGGAAATAATTGCGCTCATAATCACTTCAAAAGACAAATCATAAGGCAAACCTGCACTGGGCTCATGCGCCGCCACAAGTCTAATGGGTTCCTCAGTCTCGTCATGGGTTGGTTGAACCAGCAAAAGAAAATAAGCCAAAAAAGCAAAAGAGCAAACAAAAAAACAGATGATCAGAAAAAAGAAAGCTGATCAGGCAAAATCATGCAAAAAAGAGCAAAACAAAGAAAAACAGATGATCAAAAAAAGAGAGCTGATCAGAAAAAAAAAACAGTCAGACCAAAAGAAGAACTTCAGGAATGTTCCACCACATTCATCATCACACCAAAAATCATAGCATTCCATGCACCTGCATAACATGCCCTTGCAGAACATGCACCCATACTCCATGCACTATTCCTTGCATCAACTGACGCATGCAGGTACCTCAACTCAGTGCGGCAGCATTGACCATTTCAATCAATCAACAGGATTTGCGAATCCCTTCAGGACCCATGTGTCCCTTCAAAAGCAGACTCCACCTCGTATTCGAGCTACGGTTTGTGACTTCGTTCATTACCCAGAGCTAGTGAGCTCATTTCAGTTCAGATCATGTCGTTATCGAGCATCGGTGAATCATCCGACCCAAGGTCCTTCAGTATAGTTCAAATCAAAAGTCCAAGCAACGACTTTGAACTCTACCTTCATGTCACTAAGTCATCTCTGAGCATGACAGATCTTCAGACTCCATGTCCTTCAAGACTAGCTGTGTCAGCCTAAGGCATGGCGTACGTCCTTCGAGGTAAAACATATCGGTCCCACAACTTGATATTGAACTTCAGGTCGCTCGAAAAGGCCACCCTCAGAGCTCAGGTGCTCCTTCAAATCCCATGTGCAAACTCGGATCGTGCGCGGTTCGTTAAAAGGCTTTAGGCAGCCTCCAGTGTCGGCTTACTGTAGGTCGGTACCTTCTTTACTGCTTTCTTTACCGCTTTATTTCTTGCTTTTGCTGCCTGAGGGCTGACACCAATCTATTTCCTGCTCCTGTTGGCTTACTAAGGGCTGGCGCTTCATCCATTGCAGTCATCTCGTGTTAGCACCTGTGCATCAAAAAAAAAGAAAAAAAAAAGAAAAGAAGAATAGAAACCAGAAAAATACAAAAAAAAGGTGAAAAATTCGGGTTTTTCCCTAAGTAGACAAAATCGGTATAATTTCTGAATTCTTTATTTTTATTTTGCCTCGGAATATGTTTCGGCCAATTCATATTCCTCGTTAAAATCCAGATAAAGAGGGGCAGCTGTCATACCCCAATTTTGTCCGGCTTAGGTCGAAACCCTAATTTTCCACAAAAATAAATAGTTTCAGAGGTGTGGCATCATTTTGAAAGATGAGAAGTTCTATGGGCATGCATTTTTGAGTCTTGAAAGGCATTCCAAAGTTTTTAAAATCATTTTTAGGGTTGGGATGCACTTCGGGGCAAAATTAGGGTTTTTTTGGGCAAAAAGGGTATTTTGGTCATTCCACCCAAAAAGATAATTTCTCAGTAAAAATCACCGTGCAACTTTGGAGGAATTTATTTGGATCAAAATGAGTTGGGTCATATTTTTTTTATGCGCATGCATTGATAAATTTTTGCATAAAAAGTCAAACTTCAAAGAAAAGGGCAAAATGGGAATTTCCTTCAAGGTGAGGTATCAAATCAATTTTGGGAATGGTGATATCATGGAATTTTGGGCCCAATGATTGATTCCTAGGATATGGACCAAAGTGGCATGAATAATGTGGAATTATCATGAAAAGAATAATAAAAAATGGTAAAATAAGGAAGTGTCATCATATAAGACAAAATGTACTATCTTTTGGCAAGCTTGCAAAAACTTGGGCACCAAGGCCTCATTTGCTCCGAATTTTCCAGCTATTTTTCACCTCATTTTGTGTTTCTTCATGCCCTTGATCCATGTGAGTTGTATTCCTAGCCATTGATTAAAATTCTAGATCAAATCCTAGGCTATAACTTTGTGTACAAAACCCTAATTGCCCTTAACAATTTTTGTGCAACAAAAACTCCTAATTTTCGTGTATGACCCCATTCCCTCTCCATTTTGTGTTTTCTCTCCACCCTCAATCCATGTGATAAGTGATCTCAACCCTCCATTCAAAATCAAAGTTCAATCCTAGAGCACCTCTCAAGAACAATGACCAAAATGACCCATTTGCTTGGTGCCCAAGTTCAATTATTTATTTCCATTTTATTTTCAGCTGAATATTAATTCCCTTTTATTGCTTGATTACCATTTTAACTCTAGCCCTTCACCAATTCTATAAATGCCCTCTCATTTCCACACATCACATCTTTTTTTTTGCTCATTCTCTCCTATACTAAACCTAGCACACAACTCTCTCCTCTCCTTCCCTCTCCTTGGCCGAACACCCCCTCTCCTCCTCCTCCCTCCATCTTTTTTTTTTCCTTCACCCAAACACCACCATTTCACCAAAAACCCATTCCTCCTTCACATACTTCCTCCAATTTCTCACCCAAAATTCAAGCATCATCATCTAGTGGTTTGGATCATCAAATTTGTTGATTTGCTCTAGTTTCTTTCTTCATTCTTACTTCCTAGCTTGGAGTTGAGGTATATTCCTATGACCCTTGCATCATCTTCAAAATTTTAGCATCCAAAATGTAGATCATAGGTTAATTTCGCATAATCATCATCATCTTTGCCTTTTATTGTTTAAAGTTGAATTGATTGTTGTTGTTGAATGAGAGGTGTGTTTCAAGCATTTTGAGAAACACTTAGGGAGGTTTGGGTGTTTGAAATGCATCTCTCACTTGGAATAAATGGTGTGCTTGTGCATACTTCTTTGTTTGCTTGCATGTTCATGAACAAAATTGTTGCTTATGGCTATTTTCATTTCGCATGTTAGGAAGAAATTAGGGTTTATATGATTTTGTTGCACTTCCTTGTTTAATCATGTGAATCCTTGCAAAAATGGATCTATGTTGCTTTGTGTTAATTTTTGTGTTCTTTTTATTAAATAAAATGTGGACCTATGTTTCCTTTGGTTCGCATACTTATGATTAAAAGTATTTTCAAGTTGATTTTGTTGTTGTTCTTTGCTTGATGATGGTTAATCTTGTTGTTAGTATTTCATTTTAGTGTTAAAGGTTATTTTTGTTGTTGGTTGATGATCTAGCAATATGATTCCCACTAGTGCCTAGTGCACCTTGATCTAAGTGGTGAAGATTGCTAGAAAGGACTCAATTTAGTTTGTGTTCACTTATCCTTGTATTTTAATTTGCTTATTGTTAGTGGTTGATGATAGGTAAGTTGATTCTCACTGGTGCCTAGTGCACTTTTCTCAAAGTGAGAGGATTGCTCTATGTGATTCAACTTAGTTGTGTGTTTATTTAATCTTTGTATTTTAATTTGCTTATTGTTAGTGGTTGATGATAGGCAAGTTGATTCTCACTAGTGCCTAGTGCACTTTTCTCAAAGTGAGAGGATTGCTCTATGTGATTCAACTTAGTTGTGTGTTTATTTAATCTTTGTATTTTAATTTGCTTATTATTAGTGGTTGATGATAGGCAAGTTGATTCTCACTAGTTCCTAGTGCACTTTTCTCAAAGTGAGAGGATTACTCTATGTGATTCAACTTAGTTGTGTGTTTATTCAATCTTTGTATTTTAATTTGCTTATTGTTAGTGGTTGATGATAGACAAGTTGATTTTCACTAATGCCTAGTGCATTTTGATTCAAGTGAGAAGATTGCTCTATGTTATTCAACTTAGTTGTGTGTTTATTTAATCTTTGTATTTTAATTTGCTTATTGTTAATGGTTGATGATAGGCAAGTTGATCCTCACTTGTGCCTAGGGCACTTTGATTCAAGTGAGAAGATTGCTCTATGTGATTCAACTTGGTTTTAATGTTCATTTACTTGTTCTTATACTCTAGTTTGATCATTGTTTATTGTTGATGATAAATCACATGACTCCCACTTATGCCTAGTGCATCATGTTCTAAGTGGTGAAGATGGTTTTAGATGATTCAACCTTCCCCTTTTAATTTCTTAATGAATAAAAGATGAGATTGTAGGTTTAGGGTTTAGGGTTTGTGAGGTATTGCAAGGGATAGGTTACCCAAAACCTTGATGCTCCCTCCTCTTTGATGGTGTTATTAGCCTTTGGGCACTTGTTCATATTGTTGATTGCAAAAGATAGACTTACCCTAGTCTTGATGCCATTCCTTTTGTTCATGTTATTGAGAAATCATTGCTCACATGTTCACTAGCTTAACTAAGATCACTCTATGCCTGTGATCAATTGTTTAATTGCTCTTGATGCAACTTAAATGTCTTGATTTAATTGTGTGCCATCCTCTCCACTTGTATGACCTCCTAATGAAGACGTAAGCCTACTTGCTTGTTGTAGCATAGAGTCATTAGGGTAAATACACTCTTTCTTACACACACACATTTGTCTTGAGAACCTTACTTTGCATCCTTGACATTTGAATATTTGATTGTATTGGCATGTTTAGTCTTAGTTGACGTTCAACAAATGCGTGATTTCTCGATTAACGAATGTGCTTGAACTTTATAACCAATCTTTGATAATAACTTCACTCTTTCCCAAAAACCTCTCAAACTCTTTTCTAACCAATGCAAGTTATTAGTGACTATCACCCAAAGCCTTTGCTTGTCTGATTGTCATGAACGCTATCAAGAGTTATTAGTAATGATCACTCAAAGCCTTTGCTTGCTTGGTAATTATGAAAGCTTTTCCCTTTTCCAAACCCTTTCAAAAGCATTTTCATTTTCAAGTTAGAACTACGTCGCTTTGATTCCCATTTGGGATACGTAGGAGCGAGTCTCGTTCTCGTCAAGCGCAGCAAATAAAAGTCATTTTAGCAATCAAAAACTAGCATTTGCGTAACAAAGAAAATTGTTTCTATAAGCTAGAATCATTTTCAAACCCATCGTTGCCAGTGGTTAATCAGAACCTTTGTTCGTCTAGCCATTGGTAGCGACGTCTTTTCCCCCAAAGAACAATAAGCAGTGATCACTCATAGCTTTTGTTAGTTTGATCATCCCAGCTAATCAATCTCTTTCGAAAACCACTTTCAAAAAAGATAATAAAAATGAGTTGTTATCAATAGTCCATCAGAACCTTTGTTCGTTTGACTAGCGGTACAACTCTCTTTTTGAGTATTTAGTAGTGATTCATCATAGCCTCTGCTAGTTTAATCATTCGCTAATGCTCGTCCTATTTTAAAAACTCACTAAAAAGATAAAAAACAAAAAACTTTTCAAAAGGACAAATTAAAACTACGTCGCCTTTGATTCTCCACCCGGAGATACGTAGGAGCAGGGCCACGCCCCTGTCAAGCGCAAAAATAAACAATTTCTAAAAATTAAAAAATATACAAACACATCTCTTTCATTTCAAAAGTCAAAAAATCTTATTTTCAAAGTAGGGTGTTAAGTCGGTCGTACGGCCGGGTTAGTCATCGTTTTAGGATAAGTGAACTGTGGTCCTTCAGAGCCCCAACGCTCCTTCAGCCCTCAGCGGCACTCCAGACCCCCAGTGGTCCTTCAACACAGATCACACAATCCTAAAACCCCTATTTTAAAAAAAACACCAACCAACAAACGTTTTCTAAAGGAGAACTACGTAGCTTTGAATTCTCCATCGCACCGGGAGATACGTAGGAGCGAGAGGCTAACTCTCGTCAAGCGCCAAAAATAAAAATTTTCATTAAGTCTTCTCATTCCCTTTTCAATAAAAAGGCAATTTAAGTATTTTCCAAATCAACACTTAAGACCACACGTTTAATTAAAGGTTCCCTTTCGGTAGAAAGGAGGTGTGGGGTGCTAATACCTTCCCCATACCTAACCGACCCCCGAACCCAAATTTTCCAGTTTCCAAAAGGCCATTCGCTTTCCAAAAAAGGTTTTCCTAATATTTTCCTAAATAAATATTGGTGGCGACTTCATTGTTTTAAAAAGTTGTAAACGAAGAAAGATCTCCTCAGGGACTTTTTCGGGCGCAACACACATTCAGCGGCTGCAACTGCCAGCAGGC
Source organism: Astragalus membranaceus (assembly GCA_039519185.1). NCBI lineage: Eukaryota > Viridiplantae > Streptophyta > Magnoliopsida > Fabales > Fabaceae > Astragalus > Astragalus membranaceus. Next base: position 67,104,533 of record CM076850.1, read on the forward strand.
TTCTGGTGCTCTGCCTTAACCCTTTGACAAGTTAGGCATCGAGACACAAATTCCGCAATCTCTATTTTCATCCCTGGCCACCAGTACATCTGTTCCAAATCCCGATACATCTTGGTAGATCAAGGATGTATGGAATACTGACTCCGATGTGCTTCTTTTAACACTTGCCTTTTTATATCATCATCCTTCGGCACACAAATTCTACCGTCGAAGCAAATAATTTCATCACTATCTTCGGTAAAATGTGGTAACCTTCTTTGAGCTTGCAGCTCTACATCAATCTCTTGAGCTGAGCGAATCAGATTTCTCAATGAACTTGAAATCTGGATATGACTCAACACTAACTGGTTCCGTTTTTGCTTCACATTCAAATTTAAGTCTCTGAAAGACTCTAACAGTTCCATCTCATGCATCATTAATTCTGCCGTATTTGGCCTTCCCGGGATGATACTTCAATTCGAAGTCGTAATCCTTCAGAAATTCAACCCATCTCCTCTGCCTATTATTCAATTCTTTCTGGTCGAACAGATACTTCAAGCTTTTGTGATCGCTAAAGACTTCAAAACAAGACCCATACAGGTAATGTCTCCAAATCTTTAGTGCATACACAATAGCCGCTAACTCCAAATCATGCGTCGGATAATTCTCCTCATGAGACTTCAAATGCCTGGATGCATAAGCTACCACTTGTTGATTCTGCATAAGGACACATCCTAAACCCTTACCAGAGGCGTCACAGTAAATTTGGAATCCCATAAACGGATCTGGAAGAATTAGAATGGGTGCAGAAGTCAAACGATTCTTCAATTCTGAAAAACATTCATCACAATCAGCGTCCCATACAAACAGTTGACCCTTACGAGTTAACCGAGTGAGTGGAAGGACCGGCTGAGAAAATCCTTGAATGAATCTCCAATAATACCCAGCTAAGCACAAGAAACTCCTTACTTCAGTGACTGTAGATGGTTGTTCCCAGTCTAACACAGCTTCAATCTTACTGGGGTCCACTGCAACACCTAATTGGGATATCACATAGCCCAGAAATTTTACTTCAGGCATCCAAAAATCACACTTAGATGGCTTCGCATACAACTTCTCTTCTCGGAGTACATTCAGAACAATACGGAGATGCTGAACATGCTCCTCAATGGTCTTCGAATACACCAAGATATCATCGATGAACACCACTACAAACTGATCCAGGTACGGGTGGAAGACTCGGTTCATGTAATCCATGAATACCGCGGGAGGATTAGTTAGACCGAAGGGCATCACTACGAACTCGTAATGTCCATATCTAGTACGGAAAGCTGTCTTCGAAATATCTAAGGCTCTCACTTTTATTTGATGATACCCCGACCTTAGGTCAATTTGAGAAAACACTGCAGCACCTCGAAGTTGATCAAGCAAATCGTCTATCCTTGGTAGAGGATACTTATTCTTGATAGTCACCTTGTTCAACTGGCGGTAATCGATACACAATCTCATGCTCCTATCTTTCTTCTTGACGAGCAATACAGGAGCACCCCATGGCGAAGCACTAGGCCTAATGAATTGTTTTGAAATTAATTCTTCAAGTTGGGTTTTCAACTCTTTAAGCTCCAAAGGAGACATTCTATATGGAGCAATAGAAATTGGCCCTGTGCCCGGAACCAAGTCTATTGAGAACTCTACCTCACGATCCGGAGGTAAGGAAGAAACTTCATCTGGAAACACATCTAAGAACTCATTAACAACTTGCATAGAAGATAGATCTAAACTTGTTTCAGTCGATGTAGACAACATAATAACATAAGCTTCCACACCTTGAAATAAGGATTGACTTGCCGATGTGAAGGATATAATTGCTTCAGAATTTGATTTCGGTAGTTCAACTGATTCTGAGGTGAAACTGATAGTTCGATTGAAACGGTCGATGGTGACACGATTCGTTGTCATCCAGTTCATACCCAAAATGATGTCCATACCTCTCATAGGTAAACAAATAAAATCTATAACGAAGTTTCTATCTCCTATGGCCAAAAGACAGCTTTGACATAAAGACTGGGTCTGGACACGACCCTTGGCAGCAGTCAAGATAATTATCGGCTCGGATAGCGGAGATAAGGCTAATCCCAACCGGTCAACACATGCTTGAGAAATAAAACAATGAGTAGCACCTGAATCATATAATATACTGACGGAGCTATTGAAAAGAGATCTATTACCCCTCAGTAGATTATCAGAAGGCTTGGCTTTCTCAGCATCTAAGGTGTAGATCCTTCCTTGAGTTGTAGCAGCTTGCTCCTCTCTGTTCCTCTTCCTCAATGGGCATTCATGAGCATAATGACCTTCTTTCTTGAAATAAAAACACTGATTGGAACCCATATGACATTCACCACTGTGAGGCCTTCCACATTTGGAACACTTGCTGGATTTTGAGAAGTCAGACGACTGTGCTTGCTTTCCTTTGTAAAAGTTACCTTTTGACTTAGCTTGTGAAGTTGATGATTCAGCCACCTTCTTCTTTCCTTTCCAATATTCTCTTTTCTCTTCATACGATCTATTGAGATCTGCTTCGGCAGCATAAGCTTGTTGCACCAAGGCAGCATAGTTGGTAATAGCATAAGAGCTGAGACCTTGGGCTACATCAGCATTGAGGCCCGCCTTATACATCTGCATCTTCCATTCATCATTCGGTGCATACCTTGCTAACTGATAAAATTGAGACAGCTTCTCAAACTTGGCGGTGTATGCACCCACCGTCATATCTCCTTGCCTGAGATTGACAAATTCAGTCTGCTTACTTAGCTTCATCACTAGAGAGAAGAAATGTCCAATAAACAATTTCCTGAAGTTAAACCAGGTAATAGGAGTTCCCTGATTCACCATCAGTTCATGAGCATTGGTCCACTAGGTCTGAGCTTCCTCTTCGATCATATGAGCTGCAAAGAGTACCTTTTCTTCTTCGCTGCATTGTAGAGTTCTAAAAATTTTCTCCATAGAGTCCAACCAGTAATGAGATGTCATCACATCAGGTCCTCCCTTGAAACTTGGGGGATTCATCTTTTGGAAACGGAAGTAAGCTCTATTCGGATCTTCCGGAAGAGGTTGCACATTGGGCTGCTGATGAGCCTGTTGTTGCATTTGCAACATATCTTCCATCATCTTCTGTTGCCTTTCTATCATGTTCTGCATCCAAGCAGAATGTGGATCGATTGGTGGATTATTCCTTGATCCTCCTGCCATGATTCTGCAAACGATACACCAATTATTAAGTTGATCAGTCTCAATGTTTCTTAGCATCATAAGAAGCAACATGGCAAAATTACTCAAGGGACAATCAACCCTAAAACTAATCTAAGCCCGACTAGGTCGAACTGCTCTGATACCAAAATGTAACACCCTAATATTTCTAACTTGTCGAAATACTAAAATGCACAACTTAGCATACATCAGAGATAACTTCCTGTCCTAGATATTGAACACAACTAAAAACTTTGACGAATAATCATCAAACGGTCACCCCAATTCATAACATAACATAGAGTTACTTAAAATACTTAAGTTCCATGTTCATGAACCTGTCGCATCCCTAGTGTTCAACATCCAGAACATAAGTAGCGGAAACGATTTACAACTTTTAACAATGTATAAGTCATACAATTGAAATTACAAAGACAACTGGGGAAAACTAGCATAAGCAATAAAGATAAATTTCAGCATCTCCTCAGAATGTCACGTCTATGCCTCTTTACCTTTGCCTTTCCCTGTTTCTCTGTAAAAATCACAATTATAAAGGGTGAGATAAACATTATCTCAGTGAGTCCTATCGAGACCCCTTACTAAAACTCTATCGGTTCATTATTCATCACATAAATCGTAGCTAAAATTAATAGCCACGTGAAACCTGATAACATAGCATATCACCGTGAATGATTGTCTATATTCCCGGTGAACCCAATCCGCTTACCATAAACTGCGGGCAAACCTCAAGGGGCCTAGGTTAAGGCTCATGACTTCCCCTCCCCTAGTACGCTAACCTCAACAGGGTCGTCACCCATTCTCTATATATATAATTTATACATATATAACCTAAACCTCATTATTATTATAACCTCAACCTCAATCTCAAAGGACATTTAGTCCATTTAAACATTTATCATGTCTTAACATTAATCTCACTCGTGGATACTAAACATTTATCATTGAAACAGGAGTAAGCAAGGTTTTAACCAATCTATAAAGGAAAACCACACATTATTTACCTTAACCAATCCTATTTTCACATAACTTGTAGCTCAGGGAGCCTTTTCCAATTCAATCAATCATAGGCATATACCGCAATTTATGGTTAATTAATCAATATACATGGTTTAGGAAGGGATTAGAATCAACTGGAATAGGTTAGGACATGTTTTAAAGAAGGGTAACAGAGGCTCACGCACGGTCCGTGTGTTAAGGCGCACGACCCGTGCACATTTAAAAAAATTAGTGGGCAGGTACAGACAGATGCGCACGGTCCGTGCCACATGGGCGCACGATCTGTGCGTGCCCATCAGTATGCCAAAACTGCGATTTTTCATGTAAACTTGGCCATTCCGATCGTTCCAATACCCGTTCCGATCAATTCCTGAACACAACAACACATTAAGTCAGTCCAAACAATCATCATAATCAGTCCAACAATCACATAACATTCATTCAAGCACTCACACCGAAATACCAATTTTCGTAAATAACGGTTTTTGACGGAATTCAATGAAACGAAACATCGAGAAATATTTTCAATAACATTCAGACTTCAAAAGGAAAACACAATCCCTAAGCGAGTATAGAACTCACCGTATTGTGATGAAAATCACAAACACCGAGACTCTCCGAAGCTCAAATGACCTGTAATACACGAACACGCTCCAAATTCGTTTCAACCTCTTCCACAATCGAACCAACCCACTCTAAACTCGCAACCAGCAACTCAATCACTCAAAACTTCCTTCAATCAACAATGTAGATGGCCAGTAGGGCTTCCAAACTGATTTTGAGGTTTCAATGTAACATGCAATGAAGTTAGCTCAATGTTTTGACTATAAGAGCTTAAAAGCTTCAACAATAGCAAGAAGATATTGGAGATGAATGAGCTTCTAAATTTGGTACCAATAGAAAGAGAATCCAAAATGGAGTAAGATGAAGGTGAAAATACTTACATGCATTGGAGAAATCAAGCTCCCTCTCTTCTTCTTTCTCTTCCCTCTCTCGCAACTCTCTTCCTCTCTCTCTCTCTCTATTCTCAATTTCAGCAAAATGGGAAAAATGAGGAGTGTGGGGCTGTTTTTATGTTTTATGAGCTGAAGGTTAAGTGGGAAGAAAATGACACAATTACCCCTATTCTTAATTCTAACTTAAATCCCATTTCTAACCAATTAAACACACATTCAATCACATAATTCATACAATTAGCAAATAAATGTTGTTTTCACGCTTTTAACATGTCCATGACTCGATTTATTATTTAATTAAATAATACTTCGCTAGTTAATTTCATAAAACGAAATTAACCGAAAATAGGGATGTTACACTATCTATGGTCTAAAACAAGCCCCACGGGCTTAGTATGAAAGTCTCACCAAGACTCTCCTTAGTTTTGGCTTAGCTCAGTCTAAATGTGATCCATATTTTCTCATTTACAATCGTGGTGGCCAATGCATTCTTATCCTAATATATGTTGATGATATAATCATCACTGGCTCATCTTCTCAGCTTGTTCAGTCAGTAATCACCAAACTCAAGCCTCTTTTTCTCTCAAACAGTTGGGTGCTTTGGACTATTCCTAGGCATTGAGTGTAAACACACTAAGAATGGTGCTCTATTCTTATCTCAAGCAAAATACATTAAAGATGTCATTCACAGGGCTGCTATGGATGATTGTAAAAGCATCTCCACCCCTCTACTAGCCAATCTCAAATTATCTAGAAATGGGACTGACTATTTTGAAGATCATCTTCTCTACCGAAGTATTGTAGGTGCACTACAATATGGATGATTGTAAAAGCATCTCCACCCCTCTTAACTCTCACTGGACAGCTGTCAAACGCATTATTAGATATCTCAAAGGCACAATTGACCTTGGTCTCACTCTGCTCCCTGCAACCAGCAGCTACCCTCTCTCAATTTGTGCCTTCTGTGATGTTGACTGGGCATCAGACATTGATGACAGAAGATCTACATTCGATGCCAGCATTTTTCTAGGACCAAACCTAATCTCTTGGTGGTCAAAGAAGCAAACACTAGTCGCCAAATCAAGTGTTGAAGCTGAGTATAGGAGTCTTGCCTTGGCTGCTACTGAGGTTCTGTGGGTTCAATACCTAAGGCATGAATTAAGAGTGTGTCTGCCACCACCAGTCATCTATTGTTGTGACAATCAAAGCACTGTTGCTTTGAGTCACAATCCTGTGTTGCACTCAAGAACAAAGCATATGGAACTAGATATCTTTTTTAAGGGAAAAGGTCCTAAATAAGCCTCTCATTGTTGAATATGTACCATCTCAAGCTCAGATTGCTGTTGTGCTCACAAAACCGTTATCAAAGACCGCATTCTACTTTTTTAGAGACAAGCTAAGGGTGTTGCACACCTCTGAGCTTGTGAGGGGAATGATAGACAATATAACTTAGATAATATACTAGTCTTAGTTAGCCTGTTTTGTACCAATTGTAAGCATTGTACAGTTGCACATATAAGCAAATGTACATAATGCAATTAGGAAGTTAGCAGTTAGTTAGCAGTCAATTACTAGTACAGTTATCTGTTAACTAATTGCTGACCGAATATAAATACTATATTGTACATTACACTCGATCAATGAAATTAGAAAATATTCATCTCAATATCTGTTAGGGTGCCAAATCTTTCAATACTCAACTTCACAGCTTGATAAGGCTACCTCAGTTTGCTTCTTTGAGCTCCAGGAGATTGGGGCACCTTGACACTTGAACAAATAGCCACCTGTACACCTTCTACCTGTTTTTATCTCCACACCAATTTGAACATGAGAAACTAATCAACTCAGCTTCTTCATCATCTCTGCCTGTTGGAAACATAAATCCATTGTGAAAAGTTCCCTTAATATACCTCAATACTCTTTTAGTAGCTCTAGTAAATGAGGTTTCAAGGGTTTACTCATAAAGCTACTCACTAAACCTATGGCATACAAAATGTGTGGTCTTCTCCGGCACAATTTCCCCATGTTGATACATCTCTACCTTTAAAACACCATATCCCCCCTTTTTCTTATATGTTAAATCCCTTTGTCCTTTTTTTTGAGGATCAAATTCTCACGGGAAAGAATCCATTCCGATAAACTTAACGAATCAACACAACACATCCAGATGTCTAACGATTCTCTAAGTCTTCATGTGCCTTTGCTACCTCAAACAATTGATAAGTATGATTAACTTGCACCTTCAAGACACCCGAACCAACTTTATCAAACACCTCTCTAGCATATCCCAATAGCTCGTCACGAGTAGTATTATAACGCAATAGCTTTGGCCTTGTCAAGAACAAAGCTTTTGCATCCAAAGAAGATATTGGAACTTGATCCGGTGTACCCGATGATTGACCAAAACTAATTATTTCAAGCATGCCAAAGATCCCTGGCCAAATCACAACATTCACCTTGTTAAGGACTTTTCACACATTACTAGAAAAATTTAAACGAGAGAATCAATTAATAGAAACATGACTGAAACAGATTAGGTAACCCAATGTTTGACTTTTAACTACTATTTTGATAAATAGATTAATTCAGCACCTGTAGCATAAGGGCTTATGCATGAGTTGTCTTTTTAAAAAAAGAAAATATAAGAAAACTATTTTCATATAAGCTAAAAATAGTTTTCATAAGTTGATCTGATAAGTAAGCTTATATATCGTAAGATGTTAAGTGCTTCAACATTGTAAAACTCAGAATACTAGTAATCTTGCATTTTCAGGTCCCCAAGTAAAATCTGTAGCCTATTGCTCCCAGGGTAACCCACTATTATGAGTATTATAATAGTTAGTCTGGAAAAATACAAAAATCTACTTCCATATCATCACATGCAATCTCGTTGAGAAAAAGCCAATAGCTATGAAGCATTACAAAATTCATTTCTGAATCAGAAAATAGTTTTGTTTAGAATATTTTTATAGGATCTAGAGAAATTCATTTGTGGATTAGGAACAACAATAACTTTAGTTCATCATCCAATGATTTGTATCAAGTGAACCATAAATCTAATTGAAAACCCATTTAGGTGTAATATATATAGCATATGATAGGTACTATCTCAAAGGTATCCTTTCCTACAGAATCATAGACAACTTCAACTCCAATGCCTGATGTTATTTCATTGACACGAACAACAAAATCCTCTTCTGTATACATTATGATATGATGACAACCATCCATCTTGGCTTGAGCAACTTTCTCTTTATTGGATACAGTTCTTATGATAGTTGCACCAACAGCATTTGCCCACTGACACAATAGGGATCCAACTCTACCAGCTCATGCATGTACAAGAATAGTGTGACCAGGTTCAACCTGTTAAGTAATAATTATAATTATATGACTAAGACATGAGTCAATGTTTATAATCAAGTTGGGACAAAATTAAGAGAAATGCATTGGGTTTAGCATTATAGCACAAACTCACTCATCAGTTAATAGACATTATAATTAGCAATGATGACAGTAAATGTCATAATTCTACTGGAACTTATTTGGTGCTAGACTTAGAGCATCAACATATACAAAGGATAACAGAATAAGGAACTAGAACCTGACGACTTAGGACAAAATCTGAGTAATGAGTTAAGCAACAATAAATAAGCTCTTAGAATTTGTGATTTAGAACTAACTCAACCACGAAAGCTAGCTCAAGTAGGTGAAGATTGCCTAAGGCTTATAAAGACTACTTTGCTCATATCTCTAGCCTGATGTGGGAACCCAATACACCCCTCAACGCGCTAAGTGTGGACAAATACAGGTGGAAAATAGAGATCTAAAAACAAGCAGTAGAAACTAGACTAAAACAATTTCCTTATTTGGCTTAAAACTATTTAAGTACATGAATATGAAATACAACTAAATAGCTATATAATTGACTGATATTACTATTATAGATGTCACTGGAACCATTAGTAACAGTATAGGAATCCACCCCCTGTATCCTACTGTAAAAAAATGAATTGCTTTTCTAGAAGACATGCAAACAAATCTATAATGGTATTCAAACAAAAAAAACAGACGAGAACAAAAAGGCCTCTTTGCCAATAATGAAGACATGACATAGACCACCTTGAAACATTTTTGAAGCAAAAAAGAGTTGTCATGCCCTTTGACAAGATGGATGCCCCAATAGTTGGGTCAATTGTGGGAGGGACAGGGACTAATTTATTTGCAGGAACAATCTCTTCTTCAGCATATGCTCCCAATGGTCTATCTGCATAACCTACAACATCTCCAAAGTCCAACCTGCTTATCAGTGACTCCAGTTCCAACAGCTGTGACAATTCCAACAGCCTCAACACCTGCCATATTAAAAAGAGGAAAGAATTCAATAAGGTGAATCAACTTAGCTTTCAATGTATAGAGGAATTTTCAACTCAAAATATAAGAAGCAATGAAGATTAATCATGGTATCTGATAGCGCACAAGTGGATGATAAGAACAAAAAGGGTAAACCGGTCATTTGGAGGGTCTATGAAAGGAGAAATAAGAAGAACAAGTAATATAATATTTAATAGGTGGTTATTGGTAGTTATTGGTGTGTTAGTTTATATTTGAATAGTTAGTTATTATGGCTTGGTGTGGCTTTGTTTATAAATATGTGTTTTATCTTTTAGGAAGTTATGTTTGGAAGTTAATTGTAAAGTTTGGCCAGAAGTTACAACTTCTGAGAAGAGCATTGCTCTTAGGCGGTTACTTTCGGTTATCTTGTAATCTTCACTCTGATTATCAATACAATTCACATTTCCCTTCCAAATTCTCTTCATTATAATCATTCCATATTCACTGTTACTGCTAATTACTCTGGTTTCCATCAAATTGGTCCGACCTGCCGGATGCCACCGAAGAAGATGGAGACAAAGGTTACTGCACTAGAAGAAAAAATCGCCACCATGGAGGTTTCCTTGAAGGAAATGCAGGACCAGAATAGAGAGAACCAAGAGAAAATTATCTCCCTCCTTAGTTTGAGTAAAGGGAAGAGTGTTGAAAAACAAAGTGATGATGAATCTGTTGGTTCTAGTAAACGTTCTAATCTGCAAGCAGATGCTCTTGATGAATTTCGCCTTTCTGTTAAAAAGGTTGAACTTCCAATGTTTACCGACGACGACCCTGCAGGATGGATTGCAAGAGCAGAAGTTTATTTCAGTGTTCAGAATACTCGCCCAGAAATCAAAGTTAACTTAGCGCAATTGTGTATGGATGGCGCAACAATTCATTTCTTCAAGGGCTTGTTGGAGGAGAATGCAGAATTGACGTGGGAACAACTAACTCTGGCGCTGTTGGAGCGATACGGGGGAGTGAGTGACGATAATGTTTTTTAACAGTTATCGCCTTTACGACAAGAAGGAAGCGTTGGGGTACATTGAGGAGTTTGAGCGGTTGATTTCACAAATCCCACGACTGCCCACTGATCAATACGTGGGTTATTTCATTCATAGATTAAAGGAGAGTATCAGAGGCAAAGTCAGAAGTTTAATTACCTTGGGTTCTGTTTCGCGACCCAAATTAATGAACGTTGCAAGAGCGATTGAACGCGAAACCGAAGAGGGGAGAAGAGATTGGCTTGCGCGCAGACGGGTCGGGTTCGCAACCGGGTCGCGACTCCAGGCTGCTTTTGGTAACCGTTCCATGCCTCAGACCAAGAACAGCAACAGCGAATGGGTGTTAGTGACAGGGAACCAAGACACGCGCACGCGGAATCAGGGCAGAGCGCAAGTGCGTGGTGCGCCGTCTGCGCCATCACCATCTGAGAAGACAGTGTTTCCATACCGTGACAGAAGGGTGCGTAATTTATCTTCGCAAGAAATTGCGGAGCGGCGTCAAAAAGGGCTCTGTTTCAAATGTGGGGGCCCCTTTCATCCTCGCCATCAATGTCCGGACAAAAATGTTCGCGTCATGGTGATGGAAGAAGAATTAGAGGAGGAGAATGAAGTTATGGTCATGAAAGAAGAAGTGGAAGAGACCGGTGATGAAGAACTACAACTCAATGTCATGAGTTTTAATGGATTGATGGAGAACGCTAATGATAGACTCAATTCAATTAAGTTGCAAGGAACAATAGGGGGAGTTCCAGTGTTGATGTTGGTAGACAGCGGAGCAACTCAAAATTTCATGTCTAGACGTTTAGCTCTTACTATGGGTTTACATATCATTGAAGCACCACCTAGACCCATCAAATTAGGAGATGGATTTACCGCTAAGACACATGGAGAATGTCATGATGTTATAATTATGGTCCAAGGCATTTCATGGGTCATAAATACTATGCTCTTTGATTTGGATGGAATTGACTTGGTATTGGGAATGGCTTGGTTAACGCAAATAGGGGCTACGTGGATAGACTGGTTACAAAAGATTATGCGTTTTGATTACTAGGGCGAGTGGGTTGATATTCAGGGTGTACGGAGTAGAGAGTGTGAACCATTGCAACAATATGTGGATGATAATCATTTTGCTTAGTTAAGGTGTGTTTCCCAAGAAGCTGTAGTGACGAAGGGTCAACAAATGGAGATGCAGTTTGTATTGGACAGTTTCGAGTCAGTTTTCAAAGAACCACAGGGCCTACCACCAGAGAGGCAACAGGAACATGCAATACACTTGGTTGAAGGTCAGGGGCCAATCAATGTCCGCCCTTATCGTTATCCCCATCATCACAAATCTGAAATCGAGAAACAAGTGCAAGAGTTGCTGCTGACCGGAGTGATTAGACCAAGCCAGAGTGCTTATTCCAGCCCGGTTATTTTAGTAAAGAAGAAAGACGGTTCGTGGAGGATGTGTGTGGACTACCGTGCTCTGAATAAGGTAACCATTCCTGGCAAATTCCCTATTCCTGTAATTGATGAGTTATTGGATGAGTTGCATGGTGCGAGATACTTTTCCAAAATTGATCTTAAATCCGGCTACCACCAAGTACGCATGCGATATGAAGATATTCATAAAACGGTCTTTCGTACTCATGAGGGTCATTATGAATACTTGGTAATGCCATTTGGTTTGATGAATGCTCCCTCTACATTTCAAGCTTTGATGAACACAGTCTTCAAACCTATGCTGCGAAAATATGTCCTGGTATTTTTTGATGATATTTTGGTGTATAGCACAACTTGGCAGGATCATCTTCAACACGTCAGTTTGGTATTCAGCGTGTTAGCATAACATCAGTTGGTAGCCAATCAGAAGAAATGCTCCTTTGGCCAGTTGTCTGTTGAATATTTGGGTCATGTTATCTCTTTTGAAGGAGTATCTATGGATCCGTAATAAGGTCAGCAGTGTGTTAGAATGGTCAGTACCTAAGAATGTCAAGGGAGTGAGAGGATTTTTGGGTCTTACCGACTACTACAGGAAGTTCATTCGTGATTATGGTAAAATTGCAAGACCTCTTACAGACTTGACAAAGAAGGATGGTTTCAGGTGGGGAGAAAAAGAGCAAGCAGCTTTTGAACAACTTAAGCAGAAGGTTACATCAGCCCCAGTTCTAGCCTTGCCAGACTTCACCAAGGAGTTTTTCAATGAAAGTGATGCGTCCGGAAATGGACTGGGTGCAATCTTGATTCAAGACAAGAAATGTAACATCCGCAAAATAATTAATAGAATTATTTGGGTGTTAACCCAATTAAATTAATTATTTGAGTGCAAAAATTAATTATTGGTCGTTATCGGATCGTTAACCGGATAATATGGATCAAGGAAGTTTCGGAATCGAAATTGGAGATTTAGATCGATATGGTAATTGGATCACGTTACCACTTATATATTAATAAATATATATATGTATGCGTATGTGTGAGTGAGAGGAAAGAAAAGAGAGAAGGAAGCGTGAGAAACAGAGAAGAAAAGAGAGAAAAGGAGAGAAAAGAGAAAGAAAGGGTGAGGAGGAAGAAGAAGAAAAAGGGAAGGGTTCGGTTCATCAAAACGACTTCCTTCCAACACGAAAAATGCTCAGCGTTACTTCCTCTTCGATTTGGTACCAAGATCTTCATCATCAACCCTCTCTCTCTCACTTTGCCATTTTCGAACTTGAGAGGGAAAATCGGAGTTTCGATGGTTGTAACTCAAGGGAAAGCTAAGGACGAGGTTTAGGAGCGAGCACGGGGTGGATTACTCGAGTATTGAAGATCGATTGGGTGATTTGGAGTTGAAAATCAAAGGTTAGGGATGATGAATAGTGTCCCTGGAGGATTTCGAGGGGTTTGGCATTTCGGTCAAAAGCGGTTTCGTGATCGAGTAGGAAGCTTTGGAAGCGGATAGGGTGTCGCCGGAGCGGGGAGCGTTCGTGTGGCTACTCGGTGATTTCGGCTCGATCGTGGATCACGCGTTGAGGGTGAGTTCTACTCACGTTTAGGATTTTTGTTTTTCGAATTAATTGATAAACTGTTTTATCGCTTTCGCTGGACTGGAATATTATGTGGTACTGTCTGATTCAGGTTAGGAATCGATTGGGGCGAGTCTCGGGTTGCGTCGTGTTAAAAAATGGAATTTTTGGTGATTTGATTCGAGAGATTTTGATTTAAAACCGTTATTTGGAAAATCGCCGTAATTTGATAAACTTCGATTTGATTAAGATTTTGATTGATTGTTTGATGTTGATTGGGTTTGATTATATGTGTGTGAAAACTGTTTTCAATCGGAACGAGAATCGGAATTAAGCGGAATCGCGATTTTCGCGCGAAACCGCCAAAATCTGCCCTTGACATACCCCCTGCTGTCTGATAGCGCGCCACTTGCGCGCCGCGCGCCACCCGCGCGCCAATTGGCAGAACTTCCTGTCTGTTCGCGCGCCGTTTGCGCGCCACGCGCCACTCGCGCGCCAGTTGGCAGAATTTCAGCAACCAAACACTGTTTTTCGTTTCGCGATAACTTTTGATCCGGGAACCCGATTGAGGTGTTCTAAGATGCGTTGGAAAGCTTATTCAGAGGCCTAACTGAATATTCTATTTTTAAGGCAAAATGAACTGTTTTTGATATTGAAAATTATGTCGAAAAGTGGTTAACTAGATTGCGAGTGTGAACTTGGATTTTATAAAATTGTGGATTAAAGTGTTTCATGGATTGTCTGATTTGATGGACCGTGGGTTCATAGTACTGTAGATATATATGTTTATATGTATATCGAGTTGGGTGACGACCCATGTTTTGACATACTAGGCGGGGCAGTCATGCTCCCCCAACCTAGGCTCCGTGCCAATAGGAGAATGTACTATTGGTAAGGGGGTTCACCGGGTATATAGCACTGGATTGCAGTCGGTGTTATGTCATGAGTTTGTTGTACGTACACCGGGGTTTAGCACTTTATTGCAGTCGGTGTCGTACTGTGCGATACACCGGGGTTTAGCACTTTATTGCAGTCGGTGCCGCACTTTGTTTGTTGTACGTACACCGGGGTTTAGCACTTTATTGCAGTCGATGTCGTACTGTGCGATACACCGGGGTTTAGCACTTTATTGCAGTCGGTGCCGCACTTTGTTTGTTCACGTTCACCGGGGTTAGCACTTTATTGCAGTCGGTGTCGTGATGATTTTAAAAAGGATTTTTAATCGAACCGAGAGAGTTAGTAGGGGTCTCGGTAGAACTCACTGAGATTGTATCTCACTGTTTAAATGTTGTTGTTTTACAGAGACACAGGGACAGCGGAAATCCAAGAGGCACGAGTAGGTTGAGCTCGGATTGGTTGCTGATAGCCTAGCTTTATGTTTAAGCTTATTTCCCTTTTGTTGTCTGTATACTAAGACATTATGTATTTAGTGTATATCTTTCTTCCGCTTTCTTGTATGATACTGAATACTATAATTGCTGATGGTATATGGTCTGAGAACCATATTGTCTTGTTGTAAATGAGACTGTTTGGGTTATATTCAGCGAAAAATTTATAGTGATATTCAGTGTCTGAGCAGGAAATATATCTCTGATGTGTTACTAATGTGCACTTGGGTATTTTTAGTCAATAGAAATACCGGGGTGTTACAAGAAACCTATTGCGTTCTTTAGCAAGGGTCTTAGTAACCGGAACTTGAACAAATCTGCCTACGAGAAAGAGTTAATGGCAGTGGCCCTAGCAATTCAACACTGGCGTCCTTACCTTCTGGGGAGCAAGTTCACAGTTTGTACCGATCAAAAGAGCCTGAAACAACTAATGCAACGTGTTACGACAATGGACCAGCAGAATTGGGTTGCTAAGCTTTTGGGTTATCAGTTTGACATAGTTTACAAACCGGGACTGGAAAATAAGGGTGCTCATGCTTTGTCTCGCAAGTTTGAGGTCACAACCAGCAATGCCACTGCTACCTTAGAGGGGTTAGAGGACAGGTTAGAATTGAATACTATGATATTTCATCCTGAATAGTTAGATTACAGGGCTGTCCAAGCAGAAGTGCAACAAGATCCATCTCTACAAGCAATTATTTCATCGTTACTGCAAAAAAGAAACAACAAAAGCTGGGTTTGTAATTCGGAATAGGGTTCTCTTGTATAAGAGCAGATTGGTCATGGCAGCAACATCCCCCTTAACTCCTACTATTCTCAAGGAGTTTCACAGTACTCCACAAGGAGGACACTCTGGATTCTATCGCACTTATCGTCGGTTGGCTGCGAATCTTTATTGGCAGGGTATGAAGAAGGATATCCAGGAATTTGTACAAAACTATACCGTGTGCCAATGCAACAAGTATGCTGCTGCTTCTGCTCCTGGTGGCCTGCTCCAACCACTTCCCGTGCCGAGTCAAATTTGGGCAGAACTTTCTATGGATTTCATTACCGGCTTACCCAAATCAAAGGGATTTGAAGCTCTTTTTGTGGTGGTTGATAGGTTATCCAAATACAGCCATTTCATCCCTCTTAAGCGCCCGTACTCAGCAAGATCCGTAGCGGAAACATTCATTAAGGAAGTAGTCCGACTCCATGGCATTCCAGAATCAATTGTTAGTGACAGAGATCCTATATTTTTAAGCAATTTTTGGCAGGAGTTGTTCAAACAGCAGGGTACGCATTTGAAAATGAGTACTGCGTATCATCCTCAGACGGATGGGCAGACAGAGGTGGTTAATCGTTGTTTGGAGACTTTTCTCCGGTGTTTCATAGCTGACCAGCCCAAAACATGGGCCATGTGGATTCCGTGGGCAGAATACTGGTACAACACGACCTTCCATGCTTCCACAGGAACAACCCCGTTTGAGGTGGTCTATGGACGCCCCCCTCCGGTGCTGACTAGTTATCTACCTGGTGAGGTTAAGTTCGAAGCAGTGCAAAGAGATTTGGCTGACCGTGATGAGTGCTTAAGACAACTGAAGCATCATTTGAATCGTGCTCGTGACAGAATGAAAACACAGGCCGATAGACATCGCAAGGAACGTTCTTTTGAAGTGTGTGAATGGGTCTTCTTAAAATTGAGACCTCATGTGCAACAATCTGTGGCAGCCAGAATCTGTCCTAAGTCCCCAGGTATTTTGGTCCGTTTAAAGTACTAGAGCGTGTTGGTGCAGTTGCCTACCGGTTAGAGTTACCTCCCACATCTCGCATACATCCTGTTTTCCATGTTTCCTTGCTGAAGAAGGGTGTGGGTGATGCTGCTGTCCAGCCGGTACTCCCTGCAAGTTTGGAGGTTGTTGAAGATTCTGTATGGGAACCAGAGGCGGCTTTAGCCCACCGGACGATAGACCGAAGGGGTGACACTATCTCTCAAGTTCTTATCCATTGGCGTCACAAACCACTTGAAGAAGCGACATGGGAAGACAAGGACTTCATGGCTGCGCAATTTCCTACTTTCAGCCTTGAGGACAAGGCTGGTTTTCATGGGAGGGGCAATGATAGCGCACAAGTGGATGATAAGAACAAAAAGGGTAAACCGGTCATTTGGAGGGTCTATGAAAGGAGAAATAAGAAGAACAATTAATATAATATTTAATAGGTGGTTATTGATAGTTATTGGTGTGTTAGTTTATATTTGAATAGTTAGTTATTATGGCTTGGTGTGGCTTTGTTTATAATTATGTGTTTTATCTTTTAGGAAGTTATGTTTGGAAGTTAATTGTAAAGTTTGGCCAGAAGTTACAACTTCTTACAACTTCTGAGAAGAGCATTGCTCTTAGGCGGTTACTTTCGGTTATCTTGTAATCTTCACTCTGATTATCAATACAATTCACATTTCCCTTCCAAATTCTCTTCATTATAATCATTCCATATTCACTGTTACTGTTAATTACTCTGGTTTGCATCAGTATCTATCAAATGTTTCGTATTTGAGCTTCACATCAAACATATATGATAGAACTTCCAATATATTTACGCAAAATGTAACAATCACTACGAACAAAATGAATACATCTAGTCTATAACAAAACTTGTGGTATTTAGACACCTCCGACACCTACAATACTTAGTTAACGCAGTTTAAAATCATGTTTAATTTAGTTTGGTAGATGGTAAATAGGGGGATAACTCATTAATTGGGAATTTGAAAAACGATCTACAATATTGCAGGAGTTCAACTCTGTGTAACTGAACATATGATATTGTCTCTTTAATAAAATTCAAATTGGTGATTAATTTCGTCCATTTTATGGTTACTATCTATTATCTACCTATTAAACTGAATTAACTCCTGCATTAACTTGATGTAGCCCAAGTCTATTTTCGTGTCTAGCAGATAACCACATCAATGTAAAAAGAAATTATAGTTCAAAAACTAGAATTACTACTACACTAATTAGCAGAAAAGTAACCTGGAGTGATTACAAAAATGAGGGAATTAAACTAACCTGGAGTGAAGGGTAGAGAGGGGGCACTATAAACCCCTTTGTGAAAGTAAACATGTAACACCAATTGCTTTATTCTTCATATGAACCTCTCCTTCTTTTGGTAACAGAAACAGTTATGCTTATTACAGAATGAGAGAAACACGTGCTGGATGCAACAAGGGTATAACACAAAGTAAGGCCAAGACAAGGAAGCCAAAACTGAGTGACAAAGCCCACTGTATATATACATATATAGTATATGTATGACTTAAATTTTAAACTACCAATTAACAACAAAATAATGGAGAAGATTACAACACAACAAAGGAAAAAGATTAACTAAAATAGCACCATGATGAGAACAAGGAAACTGAACAAGACCAGCACAAGAAAAACAATAGAACAATAATAGATTAATAGCATAATCGCTGTATTTGTATTACTGATAAAAGGAAATGAGCATGAACAGCTCGTACAAAGAGATAAAGGAATATCATAGAGCCTGAGCTCCTAACCAAAGAATAATCTCCTACCACAATTCACCCAATACCTCACTTTCCGCTACAACCAACCCCCTAACTGACTCACATGGGTTGCTTTGCCACCTCACTAACTGTTTTCTCTCATTTATTCTTTCTAGAGGTGAATAAACCCTCCAAATAATAGGCTTCTTTGAGACATTAATAGCATTGGATAAGACTGAGACAGACAAGATACAATGATTACTATATTTATTTCTTAAAAAAAAGGAACCAAACTAAGTCTCCTTAAACTCCTTCTGTACAACTGCAGAAAGAAATAAACCTCCCAAATGGACCATATATTTATGAAGTCTAGTTGCAGGTTACTCCCCCCCACCTTCACCAATTAACTAATTGCCTTTTGAAATTGAAAATAAATGATACAAGAATATTTCTTTTTTTTCTTTTTTTCTTGAGGAAGCAAGTTAATCATACAGTGTGGCATTATCATAGGGCCAGCTCATGATGCAATCTTGGTGACATCTTTGCTAGATCTGTTGTATTTCATGTGGCTCTTAACAAGCTGCCCAGCTGCAATTGCAGACATGAGTGACAGCTCCCCAGCAAGGACTGAACCAGCTACTATGGCTGCTAGTTGTCGAGAATTTGCGCCTGGAGCCTCTTTACTAGCACCCTTAACACCAAGTAAATTAAGACAGGCTGATTGAGATGCGAGCTGTGTGCCCCCTCCAACTGTGCCCACCTGCACCATTAAACATTGCATAAATTAAACATGCAAATGTGGTTGTAAAACTTGGGGACTAATAATACAATTAAACTTTTGTTCTTAAGGATTAGAGATAATTAATATTGTACTTATAAGATAAGATACTAATAAGGATTTAATGAAGACTTTCTAACTATTCAGTCAAAAACAAAGGCTTGCATAAGTAATTGTTTTGTACCTCAATGGAAGGCATAGTGACAGATATGTGAAGGTCTTTGCCATTGTTGACTGGTTCCATCATGGTGATACAGTGAGAACTCTCTACATTTTGAGCAGGATCCTGACCTGTTGCCAAGAATATAGCAGAAACAATATTGCTAGCATGTGCGTTAAAACCACCAAGAGCACCAGCCATTGCCGAGCCAGTAAGGTTTTTAAGCATGTTAAGCTCCACCAACGCTTCCACGCTTGTCTTCAACACTTTCTTCACCACCTCTTCCTTAATTACAGCCTCACACACAACTGATTTACCTCTTCCTTCAATCCAGTTCACTGCTGATGCTTTCTTGTCTGAACAAAAATTTCCTAACACAACCAAATCATATACTAATTAATAATTATATCACTCACAAGTTACAATTTCAGTATATTTAATTTAATAAAAAAAGTTATAAACACAAAGAAGTTGAAGTAATATTTGTTAAAATTACCTGATATTCCAATAATATCCATGTCAGGGAAATCATTTTGAAGAAAATCAAGTACGTTTTGAACTCCTTTGGATACCATGTTCATTCCCATAGCATCGCCAGTAGAACAAGTGAATCTCATGTACAAATTCTTTCCTGCCAAAGCACATTTAATATTCTGTAATCTCCCAAACCTGCTTGACCTGCACATCCCAAACAAATTTCATATATCAAAAATGTGTTTAAAAAGAAAAATAATATTATCCTTCTATACAAAAGGGAAAATTATTACTTGTTGAAAGTGTGAGCGAGGGAATCAAAATTGAGAGGGTCTTCTAAATAGAACTTTAATTGAGAAGCTCTTTTGGCAGAGTTGAATCTAACAACGGGGGCTCTGGTCATGCCATCACGGAGGACCACAGCAGAAGCTCCACCGGAAATGTAAATGGCCTTACAGCCTCTGTTGGTGCTGGCTACCAAACAACCTTCCGTGGTGGCCATTGGAACCGTGTACTCCTTCCCGTCGAGCAGTAAAGGACCTGCCACTCCTACCGGAATCTGCACAAATCCTATCGGCATTTCGCAACACTGTCCCAATATAGAATCGTAATCGAATCCCTCAAGTGGTAAACCCTCAAGCGACTTTCCGGTCACACTCTCAACAGCTTCATGTCGAATTGCAGCAGCCCTCCGGCAGTCTCCAAGCTTCGATTCTAGCGAGTAAGACGGAATCGAACCTGAGACCACTGCACGTACAACTTCCTTGTCCTCTGGGGGGAGAGTCAACGACTTCGGCAGGGGTTTCTGGTCGGCGATTTTTGATGGTAGCGGAGGGAGTTTTGGCGAGACAGAAGAGCAGTGGACGAGGCGGTTACCGGCATTTTTAGTAATAACGTCGAATTCGTCTTCGTCGTCGTAGGTAACAGCGCCGGAAGCAGCAAAAGGATGGAGGATGAAACTAATGCCGAAGAAGACCGTGAGGTAGATGAAGGAGACGATGAGAGAGAAGAGAGCAGCAATATCGGAGATGGTGACGAAGTGGAGAGGGGTGGATGTACGGATCTTCTCGCGCCACCGGAGGAGAAGGAAGTACGCCATGGAGAAGAAAAGGCCGAAGAACACAGCATTGATCACGTACGGCACTGATTGGGAATCCTTCTTCATGTTCTTCATTTTTAAAGGCTCGTCGGAAAAGACAACGGCATTTGCAGGTTGCCGGCGAGCTTCCATTTCTCTCTCGCTTTCTCTCGGGGTTTGGAGGGAATTGAAATCCGAGAAGGGAAATGGAAAGAAAGGAGAGAAAATAATTAGTAGTATTATAAGTGGGTTGGGAAGAGAATAGTAGACTGTGGGGATGATTGGTTGAATGAAAATGCGAAGAAGGTTTTATACAGAAAGAATTGAGGGGAGGGAAGTAGGGAAACTGCGAGAAGTCAAGTTAGTAGTAAAACAGTGTTTCCATGGGGGGTTCCATCCACGAAGTGCCCTTTTTTGGATCAAATCACACGGAGATCACTTCACTTTAATTAAGAATTGAGTTTTAATTTTAAATTGGAACACATGATAATTATTGAGCCTAAATTGGAGTACTCCTTAAACCCATCACGAGAAGCCTTGAGTTGACTAAAACCAAGTCATTTTTATTCGTCAAAAAAGTTGTATTTATCATCCGTAACCAAAAAAAAAATTGTATTTATCATCACGTGGACAAATTAGGTTGAACTTATTAACAATATAAATTATTGGGGTTTTTTTTTTAGCATTTACTCCGTCCGTCTCAGGTCATTTCACACATATTAAGAAAAGTAATTAATTTTGTATGGGAAACAGAAATTGTGAGTTAGTTTATCAAATTAACTTTATTAATTTTGACATTGGAAAGATAAATTAGTAGAGTTATGAAAAAGATATTATTAAATAATGAATGGTATAGTAGGAAAGAAATATTAATGTTTCATTGGGATTCTAAAAAGTCATGTATTATGAGACAAATTTTTTTGGCTAGAAAGTCATATAATATGGTACGAATGGAGTACTGCCGTAAAATAACTAGTAGGATAGCCGTGCATACGCACGTGTGCTGTCGTGTTCTTTTTATGAATGAATTTAGACAATATTTAAATAGTCTGAACACTACCCCGTGAAAATAAAGGCAAATTTAAAGTAGATAAAAAATGAGTTTCAAATAAAAAATAGATAATTATTAAAATCTAAAAATGTAAAAGTATCATTTAAAAACAATTTGTGTATGTATCCCGTATTTTTTTATATATCAGTGCAGTGTTTTTTTATATATCAATGTTGTTATCCTGTGTCTTTTTATATATCAGTGCAATTATCCCGTGTTTTTATATATATCATTGCAGTAATCTCCGTATTTTTTAATATATCAGTGCAGTTATCCCGTATTTTTTTATGTATCAGTGAAGTTATCTCATAATTTCAGTTGATTATTTGAGTTGATTAGTATATTATAGTAGATAGTAAAAGATAGATAGTAGATTATCAATAAGATATTTATCTCGTGTTTTTTTTATATATCAGTGACAATTATTTGTCCTTTTTTAGGTATAGTGACAAATATTTGTCATGTGAGTTTTAAATATTAATCAGTTTAAATAATCATTAAGCCTTCTTGTTTTTTAGATAGTAGGTTTATAAAAGTCTTCAAAAATTATAATTATCAATGGCAATATTAATCCATTTTTTTATTTATCACTGCACTTATCCGGTATTCTTTTATATATCAGTGCAGTTATCTCGTAGTTTCTATTGATTATTTTAGTTGATTAGTAGATTATAGTAGATAGTAAAAGTTAGATAATAGATTATCAATAAGAAATATTTGTTTTAAATATTAATTAGTAGTTTAAATAGTCGTTAAGTCTTCTTGTTTTTTAGATAGTAGGTTTGTAGCAGTAGTCTTCAAAAATTATAATTATCAATGACAAATATTAATCCCGTGTTTTTTTTATATCAGTGCAGTTATCCCGTGTTTTTTATATATCAGTGCAGTTATCACGTAGTTTCCACTGATTATTTTAGTTACTTAGTAGATTATAGTAAATAGTAAAAGAGAGATTATAGTAAATAGTAAAAGAGAGATACTTGGTAACCCAGACCATGGGGTTCAGCGGTTGGGGCTGAACCTCCCTTAACCAAGGGTTGGGGTTTCGATCCCCGCCTTAATCAGTGCAGTGTTTTTTTTATATATCAGTGTTGTTATCCTGTGTTTTTTTATATATCAGTGCAATTATCCCGTGTTTTTATATAGGGTAAAATATGTTTTTAGTCCCTACAGAATCGACTCCTTTTAACATTAGTCCCTACATTAACGAAATAGGCGTTTTGGTCCCTACATTTTTTTTTTCGTTTTCATTAAGAGTCCCTGTCATTAACTCCATCGGATTAGGCTACGGAAAAGTGACGTGGCATTTACACATGTTATTTTTAAATTACGTGGTATATCACGTTACACGTCAGGCAAATTTTGTTACAGAACTGATCAAATTTTTTTCTCTTCGTTCAAATCCTTTCTTCGTTCATTCTTAAAAATCCCTAAAAAGTCACTTCCAAATCCTCCTCTGCTCAGACACAGAATCGAAACGCGAAGGTGAAGAAGGAAACGCGGAGGTGAAGAAGGAAACTCGAAAATCGTAGGAAACGCAGACGAAGAAGGAAACGCGAAGACGAAGAAGGAAACACGAAGTTGCTTGAAAACCCTAGACGTTCAGAATCGTGAGATAAACGCTTCGTTTCTTACTTCATTTGCTTCTATCTTGTTCGAATAGTTGTTTGTTGTTGAATATTGGATGTCAGAGCTTTTATACTGAGTTTTTGAAACTTGGGGTTTTTTATTCCTTTTTCGAAAGTTGGGGTTTTTATATTGAACAAAGTGGGTTATAGTGGGGACGTTTTGAAACAGAATTGTGACTCTGTTTTCTTGTTTATTGATAGTTCATGATGTTTCTTTTGTTTGTTTCTGCTTTACAATATTGTGGTGGGGACATTGACACATTGTTTTTTAATGGTTTTGTGTCTTATGGTATTGTGGGAACCTAATGTTTCATGACCTTTTCTTTTGGGTGTGATTTATTGTTGGCAGGTATGGGATTTACTGTATTGTTTAATACTAAAGGTGTTTTTGTAAAAGACCCTCACATAAAGTACATAGGTGGTGAACTGCATTGTTATAAGAACCTAGAGTTAGATTACTGGTCATACTTTGAAGCTCTAGGTCTTGCCAAGGAATTTGATTCTGCTATTAGAAATGAGGGTGTGAGGCTATGGTGGAAACCTGTAGACATAGCATTGGACAATAACTTGAAACTGCTTAATGTGGACATAGATGCAGTGGAGATGGGTGGATATGCAGTTGAACATAACACTGAAGTTGAATTATTTGTGGAGTACAATGTAAACCGGTTTGAAATTGTTGACTGCCCTGTGTGTGTTGGCAATGTAGAAGAAGTAGTAAGGAATTCTAACGTGGATAAGGGTAAAGGGTTGTATACTGAAGAGATTGAAGATAGTGAAGATAGTGAATATTATCCTAGTGACTCTAGTGATGATTCTGTTGAAGGTATTGCTTTGATGACAGTGATGAAGAATTTGTGATGGGTTTAGATGATGGGTTTGAGGTGGAAGTAGCTAGAGATGATGTTGAAGGTAGGCAACCACCACTTAATAGGAGGCTGTTTGGTGATAATTTTGAACCATTAATTCATGTATCAACTGAGATAGATGCAATGCACCCTATTGAAGATGAATATTACACTGATGAGTTGGATAGTGCACCAGATGATGATTCTGATCCAGATACTATACCTAAATCTAGGAATCAGAAGTTTGCACCAGAAGAAATAAGTAAGGAATACAAGTTCACTGTTGGGATGGAATTTAACACACTTGATCAGTTCAAAGATGCCATCCTTGAACACAATGTGCTTAATGGGAGGGAGGTCAGGTTTGTCAAGAATGATAAAAATAGAGTAAGAATTGAATGCAAATTTAAGGATAGTTGTGACTATGTTGTGTTGTGCAGTAGGGTTGTGAGGTCTCATACTTTTAGAATAAAGTCCCTTATTCCTAATCACAGTTGTGGAAGAGTATTTCATAATAAGAGTGCAAGAGCTAAATGGGTTGCTAAGGTTTTGGTTGACAAATTGAAGGCAAATAGTTCTGTGAAGTTAGCTGAGGTGATCTCTGAGATTAGAACAAGGTATTCAACTGCTATCACAGCATCTAGGGCATTCAAGACAAGACAAATTGCAAGGAAGATAGTTGATGGGGACTGTGCCAGGCAGTATAGTTTACTATGGTTTTATAGTGCTGAATTGAGAAAAGCAAACCCTGGGAATACATGCAATTTGCATTTGGAGAGGCCTTCACCGAATTTACAACCTACATTTGGTAGGTTTTATTTATGCTTTGAAGGTTGCAAAAGGGCATTTAAGACAACATGCAGGCCTTTTATAGGGGTAGATGGGTGTCAACTCAAAAACAAGTATGGAGGACAACTGTTAATAGCAGTGGGAAGGGACCCTAATGATCAGTATCTCCCTATGGCTTTTGCTGTTGTGGAAACAGAAACAAAAGACACATGGAGGTGGTTTTTGACACTATTATTGGAAGACATTGGTGGGGGAGACAATAACAGATGGACATTTATTTCTGACCAGCAGAAGGTTGCATTAATTCCTTATTTTCCTACTTCAATTAATTTTTTTGACATACAGTTAATCTAACTATGCTTTGTATGTTCTTGTAGGGCTTGATCCAAACCTTTGATGAATTGGCAGAAGTTAGGGAGCACATGATAATTGTTGAGCCTAAATTGGAGTACTCCTAAGACCCATCACGAGAAGCCTTGAGTTGACTAAAACCAAGTCATTTTTATTCGTCAAAAAAGTTGTATTTATCATCACGTGGACAAATTAGGTTGAACTTATTAACGATATAAATTATTGGGGGGCTTTTTAGGATTTACTCCCTCCGCCTCGTCTAATGTCATTTCACACATATTAAGAAAAGTAATTAATTTTGTATGGAAAACAGAAATAGTGAATTAGTTTACCAAATTAACTTTATTAATAATGACATTGAAAATATAAATTAGTAGAGTTATGAAAGAGATATTATTAAATAATGAATGGTATAGTAGGAAAGAAATATTAATGTTTTATTGGGATTCTAAAAAGTCATGTATTATGAGACAAATTTTTTTGGCTAGAAAGTCATATAATATGGTACGGATGGAGTACTGCTGTAAAATAACGAATAGGATAGCCGTGCATACGCATGTGTGCTGTCGTGTTCTTTTTATGAATGAATTTAGACAATATTTAAATAGTCTGAACACTACCCCGTGAAAATAAAGGCAAATTTAAAGTAGATAAAAAATGAGTTTCAAATAAAAAATAGATAATTATTAAAATCTAAAAATGTAAAAGTATCATTTAAAAACAATTTGTGTATGTATCCCGTATTTTTTTATATATCAGTGCAGTGTTTTTTTATATATCAATGTTGTTATCCTGTGTCTTTTTATATATCAGTGCAATTATCCCGTGTTTTTATATATATCATTGCAGTAATCTCCGTATTTTTTAATATATCAGTGCAGTTATCCCGTATTTTTTTATGTATCAGTGAAGTTATCTCATAATTTCAGTTGATTATTTGAGTTGATTAGTATATTATAGTAGATAGTAAAAGATAGATAGTAGATTATCAATAAGATATTTATCTCGTGTTTTTTTTATATATCAGTGACAATTATTTGTCCTTTTTTAGGTATTATTGACAAATATTTGTCATGTGAGTTTTAAATATTAATCAGTTTAAATAATCATTAAGCCTTCTTGTTTTTTAGATAGTAGGTTTATAAAAGTCTTCAAAAATTATAATTATAAATGGCAAATATTAATCCCATTTTTTTATATATCACTGCACTTATCCTGTATTTTTTTATATATCAGTACAGTTATCTCGTAGTTTCAATCAATTATTTTAGTTGATTAGTAGATTATAGTAGATAGTAAAAGATAGATAATAGATTATCAATAAGAAATATTTGTTTTAAATATTAATTAGTAGTTTAAATAGTCGTTAAGTCTTCTTGTTTTTTAGATAGTAGGTTTGTAGCAGTAGTCTTCAAAAATTATAATTATCAATGACAAATATTAATCTCGTGTTTTTTTTATATCAGTGCAGTTATCCCGTGTTTTTTTTATATATCAGTGCAGGTATCCCGTAATTTCAATTGATTATTTTAGTTGTTTAGTAGATTATAGTAAATAGTAAAAGAGAGATTATAGTAAATAGTAAAAGAGAGATACTTGGTAACCCAGAGCGTGGGGTTCAGCGGTTGGGGCTGAACCTCCCTTAACCAAGTGTTGGGGGTTCGATCCCCGCCTTGGGTACGGAGCAGCATTAAAACTCTGGGTCAGCTGTCCTGCCCCTCGAGGCACCTACAATGAGCGAGGGATTAGTCACTGTTGTCCGTGCGGTGGATACCCGGCTTTACCCAAAAAAAAAGAGAGATACTTGATCAAAAAAAAAGTAAAGAGAGATAGTAGATTATCAATAAAATATATTTTGTTTTAAATATTAATCAGTAGTTTAAATAATCATTAAATCTTCTTATTGTTTAGATAGTATGTTTAGTAGTCTTCAAAAGTTTTAATTATCAATGACAAATGTTAATCCTGTATTTTTTTATATATCAGTGCAGTTATCCCGTGTTTTTTTATATATCATTGCAGTTATCTCGTAGTTTCAATTGATTATTTTAGTTGATTAGTAATTTATAGTAGATAGTAGATTATCAATAAGAGTGTAAACAGATTTCGGAGAGAAAAATTAAATTTTTAAGGTGATAACTTTTTCCAAAAAGGTGATATTTTTTTAGTGTGACTCAATTACATTTTTATAGGTAATTTTAGTAGAGTGGTGTTTGTATAAATTTAGAAATTTAGTTAAAAAAACTAAAGTAAAGTGATAAGAGAAAGAGAATAATTATTTATGGGAAAAGTAAAAGTAAAGTAAAAAGAAAAAAGGAAGAAAGAGGATATAAGAAAAAAGTCAAAAGGAGAAAAGAGAGTGTAAGAAGAACAAGAATGAGAGGGTAATGACATTTTTACCCTTAAATTAGATATGTGTCGTGTTAATAAGATATCCAAATTAGTAATTTTATAGATGTTTGTTTGTATAAATAGATATTAGATAATGGGGTTTTTTTATCAATTTTTATCGTGTGCCTATATTCATAGCTATCTATATTAGGGGTGTCTGGAAATGCCAACTAAGGCCCTTGAAGACAATGAGACATCATGTCATTTGAGGAAAGATATCAAGGTGCGCAACCTACACCCAAGGACATAATGACATGATGTCTCCTTGTCATGACATTTGAGGAAAGATATCGAGGAGCGCAACCTACTACAAATACAAAAATACAACTATCAGTTTTTTTTTGCAAAAAACTTCACCTGTGGGATTCGAACCCTGCAAAAGCGGGTGTAGCTGCGGCCAAACTACCATTTGAGCCGGGCATGCGTTTTGTTAAACAATCAATGAACATAATATACATGCCTTTCCTTTGAAAGTTGTTAAAAGTTATTGTTGCTACTTTTTTAAAAAAAGTTAATTATTGTTTCTTGGTTTGACATATCAGGTCTGTTTTTAGTGTGTCGGGGTCATGCGGTCCGATCAAAGACCCAGTGACCTAGTGACCTAGTGCCTTGATGGGTTCAATGACCGGTCCGGGTCTGATAACATTGGTTCGAATCCTTAAGCGGTTAGAACTCTGATTTTGATAAGTGATAAGGTTCTTGTTATTTCTTCCAAGGTTGGAATAATAGGGATGTTACATTTTGAACCCCCAGCCAGAACTTGTGTATTGTGATCTATGGGGTCCTGCTCCCATGACTTCATCCATGGGCTTTAAATACCATGTTTCATTTGTTGATGCTTACAGTAAATACACTTGATTTTCTTTGTTAAGGCAAAATCTGATACACTTTCTGTTTTCAAACAATTCAAAGCCTTAGTTGAATTACAACTTAATAAGAAAATTAAGTCATTACAATCTGATTCGGGTAGGGAGTTTAGGCCCTTCAAACAATATCTTGTTGATCTTGGGATTGTTCACCGAATTATCTGCCCCCACACACATCACTAAAACAGTGTTGTTGAACATAAGCACAGACACATAGTTGAGATGGGTCTCTGACTTTTATCTCACTCCTCCTTACCCTATCCCTATTGGGATCATGCCTTTCATACAGCAGTCTATCTTATAAATAGGCCCCCCCTCTGCTCACACTCAAATAATTCCATCTCAGTCTCTTTTCAATGTTCAACAAGATTTCCATTTTTTTCGTGCCTTTGGATGTGCTTGTTATCCTCTATTAAGACCTTACGATAATCATAAACTACAGTTTAGGTCCTCTCAAATGTGTATTTCTTGATTATTCCTCCTCACACCATGGATATAAATGCTTGGATTCTTTAGGGAGATTATTCATCTCTGAAGATGTTCTTTTTAATGAAAATGATTTCCCTTTTCAACATAGGCAAACTAATGCTAACACTAATCCCCATGCCTCTACCATTTCCATACCTTTTGGCATTATTCCTAACTTCACACAACTAGCCACTGTCTCACCAACTACCACACCGTGTCATAGTCCCTCTCCTCCCCCTATGGACTCACCCTTAAGTCATCACTCCACACCACTACCTTCCACAGCCTCAAGCACCATTGACTCTGATTCCTCACCATCTCCTCCCCCTATTACCAACCAACACTCAATGCTCACAAGATCTAAAACTGGTAGCCTCAAACCTCCCCTTTATCCCACCCTCAATCTCACAAACACCAAACCTACAAACATCCAACAAGCCTTATCCACCCCATGTTGGGCAGCAGCCATGAAACTTGAATATGATGCTTTGATTGCTAACAACACTTGGCAGCTCACTTCCTTACCTCCAGGTAAGACTCTTGTAGGTTGCAAATGGATTTTCAGAATCAAGGAAAATCCGGATGGCTCAATCAACAAATATAAAGTTCGTCTTTTTACCAAGGAATTTAACCAAAAGTATGGTTATGACTACACTGATACCTTCTCCCCTGTGGTCAAACCTGTTACTGTCAGAATTGTCTTAACTCTGGCTCTCACCAACAGATGAACCATTCAGCAGCTGCATGTCCATAATGCTTTCTTAAATGGTCATCTCAATGAGGATATTTATATGGCCCAACCTCCAGGGTTTGGTTCTGGTGATAAATCAGTGGTGTGCAAATTGAATAAAGTTACCTGTAGCACCCTAATATTTCTTCTCGTGATCGGGATCCCGACGTAGACGGCCCAAAAATCGATTATTTAGGAGTCGCCACCCAATTTATTTAATAAGAAAAATTGAGAAAAACCTAACTAGAAGTTATTGGTCTGCGTATACCAGATTAAGTTCGGGAGTCGATTATGCATAGGGAAGGGCGGAAACTTAATCCCACTGCACCCCTAGTACATCTGTCCTGAGATAGTTACCCTATATCTGATTGTGCAAGTAATAATAAATTACGAATTATTTGTTTACCCCAAGATTAAGTAAAAAAGAATTATTTAGAAGGAAATAAAATAGGGACCAACTTAAGAAAATTTAGTTTTGACTTGACGGGGAAGCCCCGCTCCTACGTATCATCGGGTGCAATGAGGAACTCAAGAGTCACGTAGTTCTTCCTGAAAAAGTTTGTTGGTTGGTTGATTTTATTTTTTTGAAGGGGTTTAAGATCACCAAGCTGTACAGCTAAAGTCTCTTAAACCGGGATTGACAAGATGTCACATCTCAGTCGATCCCTGTTTTTATATTTTTTAGAAAAATAAGTGTTAGAGAAAAAAAATGATTATTTATTGGAAAAAATTAATTTAGCTTGACAGGGAAGCCCCGCTCCTACGTATCTCCGAAGCGGAGAATCAAAGGCCACGTAGTTCTTCCTGAAAATATTTGTGTGTTGATTGATTTTAACTTTTGAAGTGGTTTAAGATCAAAGTCGTACGGCTAAAGTCTCTTAAACCGGGATCGACAAGATGTACATCTCAGCCAAACCCATCTTTTAGTTTTTATAAGTTTTTTGTAAAAAAGAAAATTTATTTGGTGGAGAAATAATAAAGAGGAAAAAAACGAAAAAAGGTGGTGAAACAGTAAAATGGGGTGCAGTTAACCACGGGGGGTTGTATTATTAAAACGGGGGTGCAGGCAGTAGCCCGTTCCCATTTTTAGTGGGCTGGTCCAAAGCAGAAAACGTGGGCTTCAAGGGGGGCGTGCGAAGTAAGTGCAGCGGGTGTAAATAGAAATTTGAATAAATAAAAGATGAAAGGACGAAAATGCCCCTGCGTTCCTAATATAAAAGCGAAAATCCCAAAAACGGAAACCCTAAAAACTCTCCTCTTCTCCACGGCGCCTCCAACCCCCAAAATGTCAAACCCTAAAAAAATTTCTTCTCTCCCTCTGTGCGCCGTGCATACCCTCCCCCCCCCAAATCATCAAACCCATTTTTCCCCTCCTTTCCTCACTGTTCTAGTTTTGTTTTGCTGCCTTCTCTCTACGGTTTTCCTTTTGAATCGGTTTCCCCCTGAATCGGTTTCCCCCTCTTCTTTACTGTTTCCCCTTGAATCCCCCCCCCCCTCTTGTTGATGTTAATGTCCCTCTATATAGAGGTCTTTGATTTGGCTTTTGTTAAAATAAAATCGGTTGAAGGCTCCTCATGTGTCTCTTTCACATTCCTTATTTTATGCTGGTGTTTTTTCATTTTTTACTGACTTCTGCATATTTACTTGTTTGATGCTTGCAGGCTGGACATGAGACTGTTGGTCATGAGGGCAGAGGCGTGCTCTATGTATGGGCTATATAAAGTGTTTTCCTTTGCAAGAAAATGGAAAAAAAACAGAAACCATGTTGAAAGAGGGCTTGTATACACTTTTGAATTATGGCTCCTGTTTGCAGGATGTAGCGCAAGGTGTGTTTGTATACAGGATGCTCTCTATTATTATTATTTTGAAAATTTGTAACTGTACTTTTCTATATTTTTTTTGTAACTTTAATGTGTAAAATAATAACATTTAAATTTTATTATTTATTATTTTTTTTAATTTTTTTTCTCAAAATAAATTCAAGGCTAAAGTGCTCCCGGGGTCCCTTATATTTATTTAAAGTAACGAATTAGTCCTTTATGTTTTTTTTGTCCCAAATAAGTCCTTTATCTTTCAAATTTTTGACACATAAATCCTTTTCCGTTACCAGTGCTGATTTATGTGTCAAAAAAAAGGATTTATGTGTTAAAAATTTGAAACATAAAGGACTGATTTGGGACAGAAAAGGATTTATGTGTCAAAAATTTAAAACATAAAAGACTGATTTGGGACAAAAAAAGATAAAGGACCAAATCGTTACTTTAAATAAAGATAAGGGACCTCGTGAGCACTTTAGCCTAAATTCAACTAATAAAAGGATAAGCAAAAAAAACGCAAAGTTGCCAACAAAGACAAAAAAATAGTACGTGTAAACTAAATAATCTCAAAACGCGCCAAATGACATATTTTTGATTTTTGTGCCAGAAATGAAAAATACCGGTTAAAATCGAGTGTTTACAGTTGCCCCTCTGTGCTTAATTTCTTACTGGATAACACACTGAACTAATCTTTCTTGTCATCTTGGTAAGAAATAAATATAGATATGAACACCAATTTTAACCAGTGACTCATGGCGCGACAAAATAACATAAAAGGATAATTAAAGACAATGCCAGGGCGTAACCGATAGCATGCAGTGCCAGGGCGTGACCGATAGCACAAAACTAAAAATGCGATGCCAGGGCGTAACCGATAGCATGCAGTGCCAGGGCGTGACCGATAGCACGAAATTTTAAAATGCGATGCCAGGGCGGAACCGATAGCATGCAGTGCCAGGGCGTAACCGATAGCACGAAATTTAAAAATGCGATGCCAGGACGGAACCGATAGCATGCAGTGCCAGGGCGTAACCGATAGCACAAAACTTAAAAATGCGATGCCAGGGCGGAACCGATAGCATGCAGTGCCAGGGCGTAACCGATAGCACAAAACTTAAAAAATGTGATGCCAGGGCGAAATCGATAGCATGCAGTGCCAGGGCGTAACCGATAGCACGAAACTTAAAAAATGCGATGTCAGGGCGGAACCGATAGCATGCAGTGCCAGGGCGTAACCGATAGCACAAAACTTAAAAATGCGATGCCAGGGCGGAACCGATAGCATGCAGTGCCAGGGCGTAACCGATAGCACAAAACTTAAAATGGCGGTACCAGCAGGGCTGAACCGTAGTAGAAAATCAAAATGACCAGTGCCAGGGCTAAACCGTAGCATGGAAGGGAAATTAAATGCAATGCATGCCTTGCTTTGGATGACTCTATTTTTATTATCATTACTTTATTCACAAAGAGACTGGAAAAAACATGCTTCTTGTCATGAAGTGGAATGCGCGGTTTGATATGGATTGTATGCATGTTATGACATGAAAGGTATGCATGCTATGACATGAAATGTAAGAGTTATGCATGCGTATAGAAATGGACATGTTCTAAAGGTTATATTTGCTGAGAATATGTTTTCGTGCATGTTTTATTTGAAACCAATCAAGCTTGTCCTCGGTTGGAAACTTATCATTATCTTTGCCTTGCCAGATCTCTTTTCTTTTACGATCCTCATCCTCCAAAGCATGACACATTCCAGTTTGACCCCATTCTCCCAGATTGTCATCAGCTCTCTAAATCATATCAATGATTCCAAGTTGACTATTTTTGAAGCATTACCTAATGAGCATGCATAGATTCACGGGTATTAACAAGCTGGGACTTTCGCGTTTCTGGATTGTTTGTTTCGGGTTTTTGAAGGTTTGGAAGTGAATGTTGCTTACAAAGTGAAAGAAATGGGGAAGACGAAAAGAAACTGAGATGGTTGGGAAAAGGAATTAGGCTTGCCTCAAGGTTAATCCTTTTGAGCATTTCTATTTACTTAAGGCAACTTACTTGGTAGAAATTGGTAAGATGTTTTACACAAGAGGAATGACTACTTGGTGTAAGCAACCCAAGTTGGACTTATGAAGGGTTTTGCAAAAGATTTTCCCTTATGTGGCAAATGATATTCTCAAAGAGGAAATAACACTGATGTTGGAAAGTAGAGTTTGACTCACAAGGGGTTATTGCAAAAATTTTGCCCCAGTATTGGTAAAAAGCATTGCCCTAAGAAGAGACTACACTGGTGTGGCAAACATAGTTTGAATGGTGTAAGGTCTTGCAACATTTTTTGCCTCAGACATTGCCCTGAGAGAAGATTACACTGGTGTAACAAGCAAAGTTGGACTCATTAAAGGGTTATACAAAACTTTTGCCCCAAAATTGGTGTACGGTATTGCCCCTGGGATGAGACTATATTAGCATAGCACGCAAAGTTTGACTCATGAACGTCTTGCCAAATGCTTGCCCCAGTGTTGGTGAAAGGCATTGCCCCTAGAGAAGACTAAGTTGGTATTGCAAGAACAGTTCGATTCATGAAGGGTTGTGCAAAATTTTTGTTAGCTCAGAGTGGGATTTCTTGAGACTCCCAAGGTTACCTCAAACCACAAAGATTGCCCCAATGTATCATTCCGTTAGACTCGAAAGGAAGAGATTACGCCAGTGAACGAACATATCAAACATAAACTTCTCAAATGTAGCCTGATTCCCCTTTTGTGCCCTAATTTTTGCCTAGACTGCCCTTGCAGGTTTTCAGTCTAGCGGGCTTTGATTCAATTTTTTTTTAGACCCTAATTTTTGCCTAGAACGCACTTTCGGGTTTTCGATCTAACAAGATTTGATTGACCCTAACTTTTGCCTAGACCGCCATTTCGGGTTTTCGATCTAGCGGGTCTCATTCTTTTTTTTTCTTTCTTATTGTTCATTTTTTAGAGCAAAGAATAGTTAAAAGAAAATAAATGATTTATCTCAAAATTAACATTATGAAAATGATAATAATCATTCATCTTTCAGAGTGGACATTTAGAGGCTTATAACGTGGCTATGAGTTATGGGTTAAGAAGAGCAAAGGGTTAGAAGGTTCAAGAAATTTTTTCATGGGTTATGGGAAATTAGAAGGCTCAAGAAATTATTTTATGGGTTATAGGTTAAGACAAAAGGGTTAGAAGGCTTAAGAACCTCTTACATGGGTTATGGGAAATTAGAAGGCTCAAGAAATTTTTTCATGGATTATAGGTTAAGGAAAAAAGATTTGAAGGCTTGAAAAAAACTTGGTGGGGTAAAAGGATTAAGGATCTTTAGTGCATTCAATTTTCTATTGTGCTCCAAAACATCAACTTTTTCTTGTCAAACCCATCCATTCTCCTTCTTACATGATTTTGATTTTTTTCACTTCTCTACTTTTTCACTTTCTTTCTTCATTTTTCACTTCTTTCTACTTTGGCATAGCTGATTTCATCATTCACCTCTTCTTCATTTATGACTCTCATTCTCTTTATTTTATGCCATAATTTTTGCCAAGACTGCCTCTACATGTTTTCAGTCTTGTGGGCTTCATTTTTTCTTTTATCTCATTGTACCTTTGGAAATCTAAATGCACTAAATTTCACTGCAGGGTCGATCCTTGTCCAGGATTTAATGGAAGGAAATTACAAGCTCAAAGGGGACGGCAAGGGTTCATTTTTGGGATAGAGAAAAATGGCCACTCTTCATTTCAAGTCATGATTCCACATTTTCAAAATTTTAATTTTGAAATAACATTCACTTTTTTTACACATTCTTTGCTCTTTATTTCTTTTGCTTCTTTTTGTCTTTTTTTCTTTGCTTTTTTTTGGGAAATGGACCTTCAAAATCCGATATTCGTTCACCGGTTCATCCTCGAATGACACACACAAAAGGGCTTCGAGAATTATCACCTGAGGCAATCATTGGATTGGGGACCAAATCTTAAGGGATAATGGGGTGTAAAGAATGGGAAAGAGCTTTTAAGTCCATGCAAATTCATTAGTATAAAGCTTCAACAAAGCCAACTTGACTTTACACAACATGATTACAAAGTGCTAATGACAATCATATTCTTTTGCTTTGAGCTTTTAGTTCGAGAACTAATTTCCAACCTTATGTCTCCCTTCCTTTTTTGAATGCCCCATGAAATCTTCCCACTCAGTACCCTTCCTTACGCCTCTTTCCAACAAGTCTCAAAAGAATGATCTGATTCCATGAGTTAAAGCTTGATTGGCATCCACCTTGATGCAAGCACACAAAATTCAACTTTCTCTTGAAAAAAAATGTGGATGGACACTCAATGACTTTTAAAATTCTTTATTTCAAGAAAAATTATGACAATTGAAAATGTGTCCAGAAAAAAATGATGCTATGGAGTGCATGGGTATATTTTATGTATGCAAACATACGTCCTAAGATGCAATATGCATTTGTTTTGTAATGTTTTTTCTTTTCTTTATGCAAGAAATGAAATGCAATTTTTTGTACTTATCTAAAGGAGACATGCTATGAATATTGGGGAATGACAATGTGATTTGTTTTATTTACACATGGAAGTATGCACAACAGGCAACAACGATTTTATGTATATGCAAAGAAAAAAATGAAATATGAGAATATTTTATGATGTTATGCTATGAAAGTGCATGAACTATGATGAATGATGGATAACGATGCAAGTTTTTTATTCATGAAAATGCACCCAATATGTAGACAATATTTTTTCGGGATGCAACACAATTTTTAATGCCTTTTATACATGAAATGCACCTACTTTTTTTTTTACTTTATTTTAGAAAACCTATTATAAAGATTTACAAATGACAATACACTTTGATGCGTCTACTTCTAAGATATTGACAACATGCTATAATGAAATATGGAGAAATTTTGTGATACTTTTCCATGAAAGTGCACGGGTTTAATGCTATGCATGTAAATTTTCAAAGAGAAAAGAATATGATCCATGATGAACGACAATGTTTTTTGTCAAAAAAAATGATGAATGACAATGCTAGTTTTTATTTGTTCAAATTTTTATTTGTAGTTTCTTAAAAGTTGCAATGCAACTTTTTTTTTTGAAACAAACAGACTATAAATGAATGACAATGAGATTTTTATTTGCTCATGAAAGTATGCACAATTTTTTAGAACACAACATGGTCTTGAATGCTTGAAATGCAATGCAATTCTATTTACCCATGTAAGTATGTACAATATGCAGCAACAATTTTTATGTATAGACAAAGAAAAATGAAATATTGAGAATTCTTATGATGTCATGCTAAAAACATTATTCATTTGAATATATGCAAAGATTTTTTTTTATTTTTAGAATGCAACATGATCTTTTATGCATGTAATGCAGTTCTATACAAATTTAGAGATTTTTATATTATTTTTTTTGAAAGGAAGAAAAGTTCAACGAAAATTAAGGATAAGAGACAAAGCTCCATTTGTGGCCTAATGCATGAATGAACACATGGTGATGAATGACGAAACTGCCGAAGCGAATGCATGAAATGCGTGTATGAATGATCACTTGGAAATGTCAGGTATTCTAAATAATTTTTGGAGGCAATGCAGCACGTGACCGATGCAAAACCTCTTTCATGTATCAGAATGAAATACTAAATACGTATCTTTGAATGATGCGAAAATGATGACATAATTTTTTGAAATGATGCATGTTGAAACGGTGTATAAATAATGTGTGGATGAAATGGCGTATGGATGATTTAATGAAACAACAGTTTTTTTTCTAGGATGAGTGAAAAGGTGTGTGAATGCCGTGTTTTTTACATGGATTTCATGATGTTGCAATTGATGAAATGCCTATATTATTTGATGATTATTTTTGTGAATGATTATGAATGAATGGAAATGCATGTTGAGATGCTCATGTTATATGACTAAAAATTACTCTTTTTTGTGAGAGGAAAATAAAATGCATGACACTCGCAGTGATTTTTTTTTTATGCATGGAAAGGAGAGAATACATGATGCTTGACATGATTTTGAATATTTTTGTTCGTTGTTTTTTGGAAAAGGGAAAACAGACGCATGAGTGTTGACGAACAAACTTGCCTTTTGCTCTGATTTTTTTTTCAAAATATGAATGAATGAATGAATGAATGAATGAATATGCGAATGTATGGTTTTATTCACCGTGTCGGGGAATTGTAAGCTTTCTATTTGAAGAGAAAAGTATGATTCGGTTTGTCTGACTTGCATGTTTTTCACTTTCATCCACTTCTCTTGTATAGAAAAAAGGTTTTATAATTTCCCGACAGTCTTTGAAATGAATGCAACATGAGTTTGTCTATATATTTTTTTTATGACATGCAAAGAAAATAAGAATGCAGGAGATATGGTTGCAGGACTAAAATACGATTTTTGGGTTTTTTCAAAAATGGGAAGGAAATTGTATTAGTGTTTGCTTGAATGCAAAAGTATTAAGCTCCTTTGTGTTCTAGAGGGGTCCCTTTGGGAATAGATCTAAGGCTTTTTCTATCAAGTGAACCTCTCAAAGGTAGCTCTATAGAGTCCTAACTAAGGTTCCTAGAGCCAACGACCCCCAATTAAGAGTGCTAATCGCGACAATAGGCAAGCTATTAGAAGTGATAACATCCTCAAAAGGGACCAAACTCTAGGTGACACTTTCGTGACCACCCAACACGACGTACATCCAGTAGGCCATCACTACGCGGTCTCGTTCTAATTTAGGGTATGCTCTAGTCCGGGTATAGGACTATTCTCACATGTGTGCAGAAGTGTGAAAGTGGAGTGTGTGTAGGAGAAAAATGTTAAATATACCCCTTAGCTGCAAAACAAACAAACACATATACAGAAAATAATAGTCTTCTACCCTAGGGTTTATATCAAGCATAAAATAAAGATATACGAAAAGAAACTAAAGAAATAAATAAAAGTAAAGAGGGGTAAACAAATACACGTACCTTATAATCATTGCACAACCAAACATACCAGGCTTGACTCTCACTATATCCCTAGTGAAGTCGCCATCTGTCGTGACCGGGATCCCGACGTAGACGGCCCAAAAATCGATTATTTAGGAGTCGCCACCCAATTCATTTAATAGGAAAAATTGAGAAAAACCTAACTAGAAGTTATTGGTCTGCGTATACCAGATTAAGTTCGGGTGTCAATTATGCATATAGGGAAGGGCGGAAACTTAATCCCACTGCACCCCTAGTACATCTTTCCTGAGACAGTTACCCTAAATCCGATTGTGCAAGTAATAATAAATTACGAATTAGTTGTTTACCCCAAGATTAAGTAAAAAAGAATTATTTAGAAAGAAATAAAATAGGGACCAACTTAAGAAAATTTAATTTTGACTTGACGGGGAAGCCCCGCTCCTACGTATCATCGGGTGCAATGAGGAACTCAAGAGTCACGTAGTTCTTCCTGAAAAAGTTTGTTGGTTGGTTGATTTTATTTTTTTGAAGGGGTTTAAGATCACCAAGCTGTACAGCTAAAGTCTCTTAAACCGGGATTGACAAGATGTCACATCTCAGCCGATCCCTGTTTTTATATTTTTTAGAAAAATAAGTGTTAGAGAAAAAAATGATTATTTATTGGAAAAAATTAATTTAGCTTGACGGGGAAGCCCCGCTCCTACGTATCTCCGAAGCAGAGAATCAAAGGCCACGTAGTTCTCCCTGAAAATATTTGTGTGTTGATTGATTTTAACTTTTGAAGGGGTTTAAGATCAAAGCCGTACGACTAAAGTCTCTTAAACCGGGATCGACAAGATGTACATCTCAGCCAAACCCATTTTTTAGTTTTTATAAGTTTTTTT
The DNA here is from genome assembly GCA_039519185.1 of Astragalus membranaceus. Taxonomy (NCBI): domain Eukaryota; kingdom Viridiplantae; phylum Streptophyta; class Magnoliopsida; order Fabales; family Fabaceae; genus Astragalus; species Astragalus membranaceus. Next base: position 67,144,276 of record CM076850.1, read on the forward strand.
GTAAAAAAGAAAATATATTTGGTGAAGAAATAATAAAGAGGAAAAAAACGAAAAAATGGGGTGAAACAGTAAAATGGGGTGCAGTTAACCACAGGGGGTTTGTATTATTAAAACTGGGGTGCAGGCAGTAGCCCGTTCCCATTTTTAGTGGGCTGGTCCAAAGCAGAAAACGTGGGCTTCAAGGGGGCGTGCGAAGTAAGTTGTAACATCCCTAATTTTTAAAGACTCGTACTATGATGCCTAAGACCGAGTAATTATTTGTGGGAATAATTGGTCGTGTCTCGGGGATTAATAGTCAAGGAAAAGTCCAAAGAAATCCTACTCTACATTTAATTGTGGCTTAGTCATAATTTAAATGAACAATTAGAGCGCAAGGGTAAAATGGTCATTTCGCTAAATATCATCGGATCAATCTAGTAAGTGGTCAGTGTTGTATTTTTTGGTCAACCCAAGTAATTTATCTAATCAAATTGTTAATGATAGGAAAAGTTGCATGATTGATTGGGACTAAGTTTGAAGAAGAATTTAAAAGAGAATTAGAATAAGGGCACTTTGGTAATTGCACCCTCATTAAGCTTTCCCCTCAGCTGGCCAAAACCTCCACCACTTCTATTTCCTCTCATTGCTGATCAGTTTCAGAAGTTTAGAAAAAAGAAAGAGAAAGGAGAGAAGGGAGGAGACAGGGGAGAGTGAAGGGAGAAGAAGGGGATCACCACCACACCCCAATGCATGCAAGTATTCTTCCTTCCACTTCATTCCATTTTTCTTCCTCTACACAACCATGATAAATTCTGAACCAACATCTCCCTCCAACTCTATCCTCCATTGATGAAGCTTCAAGCTTAAATGAAGAAGATGCAAGTTCAACAAAATTCTGGGTAAAACCCGTTTTACCTACCTTCATTGTTTTCATCGTATCTCACTGTACACTACTCCGATGATCCTGATTCCTGTCCCTATGGAAACTAGACACAAAGATCTTCATTTTGGGCACAAGAACCGTATGATTTCATGGAGAATTGAAGGAGATATCATGTCCCCAAGATACGGTTTCAGAATCAAACACTGTCCTGGACCAGTCACCTTGTCTTGGTGATATCTCCCAAACCACTGGATGAATGCGTGTGAATCCTTGACCATCTGAAAGTAGAAGAAATTACCTTTACAATGAGCACCGGTTTGGATAGTTTTGGTCACGGATTGACCAAGTTATGCCTGTTGCAAAACTGAATCAAGTTGCTGGAAAACAGAAAGAAGAAGCTGGAAATGTGATTCGTCGGATTTTGGATTCGAGTTGTCAAGTCGCGCGAGACGTCAATTCTATCCACCAGAGATGAGGACATTAGCAAGAGGAGTGTTGGCTGTTGAGTTCAGTTACGGAGGCACTCAGAGCGTGTTCGTGATTACGGGGATTGTTCGAGTGAGGACGCGACTTCTCGGGGACTCGTCAAACCGGGTGAGTTCTACTCACGGATAGGGATATTTTTCCTGTCTTGAAAATATATCAATTTGAGTCATAAGACATTATCAGTTTTCGAAAGATTTTGGAACCGAAAACCGTTTTTGAGAAATATCGTGTTTTTACGGTTTTTATGGGATAGTTGAACAATTTGCGAAGTTGTGTTTATATCGTTGAAATAAAATGATTTGTATACTATCTGGAATATTTGGGATTTTCTGAGTTTCAGGAGTGATCGATATTAGAAATCGAATTGGGCGAAAACAGAAAGCGGAATTGAGAAATAGGTGAACTTTTGGAAACAGACACAGGTCGCACGGACCGCGCGCCTGCTTCGGGTTGGCTATATTGGAAATATGACGGGACACCCGGATCGTGCGACCCTGGGCACTGATAAACTCCAAATTAGTGCATATTTAGAGATACTTTTAGAGTAATTTTGAGAGCGATTATTATCATTTAAATAAATAAGTGACTTACTTTACTCATTATTTTGTAGGAAAGAAAAGAAATAAACAAAATGCAGCTGTGAGTTGTGTGAAGCAAAATGGGGGTGTCATTAGCAAAAGAACTCTTGTTGATTTTTATGCATCACCACTTTTGGGCTTGAAAGAAAGGAAAGCCCATGTGGACCATAATTCAGCACAAATGTAATTTGTTGGACACTATGCTTGGATGATATAAAGAGTACTGGACGTGAGTTATAAGGACGCAGCCGCACACAATTGAATTGGAAGGACGGCCGTACATACGCGAGTAACAATAGCCGCGCACCAACGGTAGTGACGGCAAATAGAGGAGAGTTTTGGGTACCCGTTCTTGACATCGTGAGAGAGCTCTGGAGTAGAAAATTTAGTCTCCTTTTTCTACTCCAGAGCTCTCTCATGATGTCAATAACGGGTACCCAAAACTCTCCTCTATTTGCCGTCACTACCGTTGGTGCGCGGCTATTGTTACTCGCGTATGTACGGCCGTCCTTTCAATTCAATTGTGTGCGGCTGCGTCCTTATAATTCACGTCCAGTACTCTTTATATCATCCAAGCATAGGGTCCAACAAATTACATTTGTGCTGAATTATGGTCCACATGGGCTTTCCTTTCTTTCAAGCCCAAAAGTGGTGATGCATAAAAATCAACAAGAGTTCTTTTGCTAATGACACCCCCATTTCGCTTCACACAACTCACAGCTGCATTTTGTTTATTTCTTTTCTTTCCTACAAAATAATGAGTAAAGTAAGTCACTTATTTATTTAAATGATAATAATCGCTCTCAAAATTACTCTAAAAGTATCTCTAAATATGCACTAATTTGGAGTTTATCAACTCCCCCACACTTAACTTTTGCTTGTCCTCAAGCAAATTTTCTGGCTCAACAAAATTTTCAAATAAGTAATAGAGACAGCCAAATGAGGGATCCAAAATTAAAAGCACAATGACAGACAATAGATAATATAGCACAAATGAGGTGTCAAAAGGTTGCCCAATTAGAGGCTCATGTCCCTAAAGAATACATTTTTGTGAAGAATGGCACTCGCTCACAATCTCTCTAAGTGTTTAGGGACTAGAGAAAGTATACACTCAAGTTTCAATAAAATGCACATTACCATATGTTTGTAATTTGACCAAATCTCCACTAAATAGTTCACATGCATGCAAAAGATGGGGTTTCATGGGTTGTAATGGGGCCAAGGTTTAGTCGAGAAGGGTAGGAAATAAGAAGAAATGGATAATCAAAGGGCTAAAAAAAAAGAAATAAATAGTAACATTTGAAACCAAATATGGAGCTCCTATCTAATTTACAAATTTTGCCCAAACTCCAAATTAATTTCACTTCCTTCTTCACTCTTTTTCTATTGAGTCAACTCTTTTTGATTTTCTTTTTCTCTTGAGTAGACTCTTTTGTTGTTTTTTTTTTGGATTTGCCCTTTGGCTCTTTCATTCTTTTGTTGTGCCTTTTCCTCCTCCTTGCTTTCCCCTTTTTTTTTTCATTTTGTGTTTTGGAGGAAAAGTTAAGTACATGAAAACTCCTATTTTGTTTTTGTTTTTTTTTTTTCATCCTGACAAGATAGACAACTAAAAGTATTGGACGAAATTGTAATTTTCAATAGTTGCTCCACATTTAATTCCAAATGGTTACCACAAACACAAAAAAAAAATTATATCTGGGTACCAAAGAAAAAAATATAACAATTAAGCTCGAAGGGGGCAACTAAGGGATAAATTTAACAAACAACTCTGAGGCCAGAAAAATACCTAAATTCCCCAAATCTTTTTACATGATGCAAATCAATTTTCGCCTTGAAATGGTCAAAAGACAAATTCTAGAATGTAGCAAATTGGGAAACACGCTCATAGAAAGAAAAGGGGTAAAATTTATGATTTAGTATCAATCCCCTTATGAAGGCTCAGATCTCACATTTAGAAGCTAGTTCACAAAAAGTACTCAACAGGCACAAATGCTAATTATCAGCTTCGTAAAGACAACCCCACAATTACAATTAAGCACAAGTCTGTCAAGTAAATTAATTATGGGATCCCCAAAAAGCAAAGTCACTATTATTTTTTTCAGTTTCTATATCCAAAACTAGCCAGAAAAAATGCTATCAACATATGCACTGGGTATATGCATTAATAGAGATAAATTGACAAAGTTAAACTCTCCTCCCCCACACTAGCATAAAACATGGTCCTCAATGCAAAATTTCAAATTGGCACAAAAATAAATAAATGAGAGAGTAAGAGTGACTTCCCTGAGAGAGCTTGTAGTCTGAGCTTATTCCTAAAAACAAAACAAAACAAAAAGAAAATGAAAATAACTGAAAATAAAATAACTGAAAATAAAAGACAGGTTGCCTCATGCGAAGCGCTTGTTTAACGTCGTGAGCCCGACGATAGTTAGTGCTTAATCTGGGGGCTCTCCGAGAGCAAATTTTACATCTAACGCAGTACACCTTCTTAGCTTTCTAACAATGTGGTTCACATTATTCTTTCTTTTTCCACGTGGTGGATGAACTTCAAAGGATGGTGAAATTTTTATTTTATCTCCATCCACCATTATGCTAGGATCCTGCAAAAAAAGATTTTTTTCCAAAAGGTCCTGCATCTTTAATTCACTAAAAATGTTAGTTTCAACCACATCATCAAAATAAGGAGAAGTTAAAGAAGAGAAAATTTCATTGGAATTTAAAGCTTTAATAACATCATCTTCTTTACCACTCCTTAAAGTTACCTTTCCCCGGTGAACCTCAATCACAGCATCACCAATGGTTAAAACAATTTGCCCAAAAATGGGCGCTTTCTCCTCTTTCTCCAAATCCAGAACCATGAGATCTTTCTCACTGTCCTCATAAAGGCTCCCTTTAGTAGGATCTTTTGTTTCAATATGACTCCCTTCAGTAGGAGCTACTATTTTGATTTGACTCCCTTCAGTAGGAGTCTCCTCATCTTTCTTGAGAGCTTCTTCCTCTATATTATATTCCATACAGACACATTCATCTCTCGAAGGAATACTTTCTTTGTATTGCTCAGCTTCTTCATTTTGGGTAGACTTAGTTTGTGAAGGAGTTTCTTGGGCCTCTTGAGATAACAAAGCAATGAGAGTTGATATTTGACCCTCCAAGCTTTCAAATTTGTTGTTCATGGCACCCTCCAATCTTTCAAATTTTTCATTTGTCTGCTGCATAAATTTGGCCAAGACCTCATTGACATCCGACTTTTCGTCCTCTTGCCTTTGCACTTGTAGTGACTCATAATTATCCCAGTGGGAGGAATAAGGTTTATAAGGAGGAGGAGAAATTTGAATCTGGCATCGAGACATATACCAATATGATTTCTCAAAATTTCTTTGTGCCTCTGCCTCTCTAATGTAGTCTCCAAGAGTTTTAACCATGATTTAAACTTTTATCTGCAAAAAAAGGTGAACTGCAGCGGTCTCTTGGGAAAGTATTAGCAGCTTTTTTTTTGTATTTTTTTTTCAATAAGATAAATAAAAAAAATAAAACTAGTGCATAAAAAAATGTCTAAAGCAATAAAAATCTTTTTCATTTAATATTGCTAAATTAATCCCCGGCAACGGCGCTAAGAACTTGGTGCGTTAAAAACACACTTAGAGCAAGTGTACTCTACCGCAGAAGTAGTATAAAAGATTATCGTCTCCACAGGGATTAATTAACAAGTACCAAACTAATCCAGATTGTCTATTTTTTAGATAAACAAATATTTGAGTTGTAATGAAAACAAATAAAAAGAAATAAATAACAAGAATTAAAATACTAGATTTAATCGATGGAGAGAGGTCTAGGGTCACGGTTTCACTTGCAAGCTTCGATTCCCCTATGTCTAATTCCTACCTGAATTCCCTTATTTTACTTAATTACCAATCCCTTTACTAAAGCTATTAATCCGTTTGGTCATTCGCGATTAATATTCTTTTTCCTAAATTAACCCTCGTTTGGTCATGCAAGAATTTAAATTCAGGAAAAGCATAAAGAGCAAAAAGGTTGAATGATTGGAAGACTAAATTATGGTTTGGTCATGCCCTAATTATAGCCCCAATTATCCTATAGGTCCACCAACTAATTGCAGTACGGTCGCTGATCAACTAATTGATTATAAACATGCAAAGGGTAGCTAATCCTAATCATGTGATAAAAACAATAGGACAATATTAATTAAAATAAAAACAGGAATTCAAACCAGAAATTAGAACATAAAAAGGTCTCTAATCATGCAAAATCCACCTAAGACCCTAGAAGAGGATTTAGCTATCCATAGTGTTCGAGAACAATAAAATAAAATTAGGAGTCAGGCACAGACCGTGCGCCCCTTTCGGTTTGGATTGTGTGATTCTGGTAAATCACGCACGGGTCGTTCGCCCCTGGGCACGGACCGTGCGTGAGCTTCTCTCACCGATTCCCGATTTCTCGTTCCGGAGCTCCGTTTGATCCCGAACCTTTTCTAATCTCTTTCTCAATCATTTAAAAAGGAATTGCCTTATTGAAAACCGTATTTTGAACTTGTTCAACTTATGATTTTGAAAAAGAGCTTTGAAAGCCTATTTGATTGAAAAACCGAAACCCTAGTATACGTGTGGGTACACCGAATGATGGATTGACTAAGTATATATATAACTATATCTGTCATTGTGTATGATTATAACGCCGGATGTCTAACTATTGAATTCATCTAAACGGGTTATAGATCGATATGGATATTGTTTATCCAATTATTATGTGATTGATCCTTTGGTGATCGAAATGATATAAATTATCTAACTCTCGAGAATTTGATGCGTATTGTCATATGTATCGCGTTGGGTGACGACCCGACAAGTAGCATACTAGGAAGGGAAGTCATGAGCCCTCACGCTAGGCCCTGAATGTGTTTTGGCGTGGTCAACTCACGGGTTACCGGGATTAGCAGGCATTGTGCAGCCGGTTTGTGCTAAACTAGACACATGGTTACCGGGATTAGCAGATTGTTGTGCAGCCGGATCATGTTAAGTTCAATTCACGAATTGCCGGGATTAGCAGTCGTTGTGCAGTCGGCATTTCGATTAATAAATAAGACATTGTCTTGTCAGCTATAAAATCATGTTAAGTTCAATTCACGAATTGCCAGGATTAGCAGTCGTTGTGCAGTCGGCATTTCGATCAATAAATAAGACATTGTTATGTCAGATTTTGTTGTAACGGTTTAATAATTGAACCGAGTGTCAGTGAGGGGGCACGGTAGGACTCACTGAGACAAGTTGTCTCACCCAATCCATATTTGTTGTTTTTACAGAGAACGGGTTATAAGGACAGCAAGCGGCACAGTTAGTCGTCAGGCTCGAGGAGAAGTTGGAGATGTAATCTTCCATCTATGTTCTGGATTCTTCTGATGTAGTCTCTGTATTCGGTCTTATGACTCGAACTTGTATAATGTTATATTTATAGTTTCCGCTGTTTCTTGTAAAGATGTATATCTAAACAGGAATTTTTATACTCTGATTTATGCCAAATTGTATATTTAGGTATTTCTTTGTTAAAGAAATATCGGGGTGTTACATAAGTGCAGGGGGTGTAAATAGAAATCTGAATAAATAAAAGATGAAAGGACGAAAATGCCCCTGCGTTCCTAATATAAAAGCAAAAATCCCAAAAACGGAAACCCTAAAAACTCTCCTCTTCTCCACGGCGCCTCCAACCCCCAAAATGTCAAACCCTACAAAATTTTCTTCTCTCCCTCTGTGCGTCGTGCATACCCTCCCCCCCCCCCCCCCCAAATCATCAAACCCATTTTTCCTCTCCTTTCCTCACTGTTCTAGTTTTGAGTTGATGCCTTCTCTCTACGGTTTTCTTTTTGAATCGGTTTCCCCCCTCTTCTTTACTGTTTCCCCTTGAATCCCCCCCTCTTGTTGCTGTTAATGTCCCTCTATATAGAGGTCTTTGATTTGGCTTTTGTTAAAATAAAATCGGTTGAAGGCTCCTCATGTGTCTCTTTCACATTCCTTATTTTATGCTGGTGTTTTTTCATTTTTTACTGACTTCTGCATATTTACTTGTTTAATGCTTGCAGGCTGGACATGAGACTGTTGGTCATGAGGGCAGAGGCGTGCTCTATGTATGGGCTGTATAAAGTTTTTTCCTTTGCAAGAAAATGGAAAAAAAGCAGAAACCATGTTGAAAGAGGGCTTGTATACACTCTTGAATTATGGCTCCTGTTTGCAGGTTGTAGCGCAAGGCGTGGTTGTATACAGCATGCTCTCTATTATTATTATTTTGAAAATTTGTAACTGTACTTTTCTATTTTTTTTTTGTAACTTTAATGGGTAAAATAATAACATTTAAATTTTATTATTTATTATTTTTTTTAATTTTCTTTTCTCAAAATAAATTCAACTAATAAAAGGATAAGCAAAAAAAACGCAAAGTTGCCAACAAAGACAAAAAAATAGTACGTGTAAACGAAATAATCTCAAAACGCGCCAAATGACATATTTTTGATTTTTTTGCCAGAAATGAAAAATACCGGTTAAAATCGAGTGTTTACAGTTGCCCCTCTGTGCTTAATTTCTTACTGGATAACACGCTGAACTAATCTTTCTTGTCATCTTGGTAAGAAATAAGTACAGATATGAACACCAATTTTAACCAGTGACTCATGGCGCGATAAAATAACATAAAAGGATAATTAAAGACAATGCCAGGGCGAGACCGATAGTGTAACGCCCTAAAATAATTTAATTAATTAATTAATTAAGTTGTTTGAGGGATTACAAAGTTATTTAAGTGGAATAATTAAATTAGAATTGTTTTATTTCGGGGGGAGATGAATTAATAAGGGTGGTGTAAAAATGGGCCCAAGTCAATTAAGTGACCCAAGCCCATTCCAATTATCCCAAAACCTAAAATTATTTTCTCATTCCATCAAGAAAGAAAGAACAGCGAAACTGAGAGAGTGAGAGGGAGTAGGGCGCGCGACTTCCAGCAAAGGGGAAGAAGAGGAATTGGTTCATCTTGGCTTAGGTAAGTTTTCTTTGATCCTTTTCCCTTCCATTTTTCTTCCTCTTTCAAGTGGTAGTTCCAATCTCTCAATTTTTTCCATTGTTGCTTTTCCTCCATGGCTTTTGTGTTGGATGCGATTTGCGAATAGAAGAGGAGGAGGGGGGCTGCTGCGTTTCTTCTTGTGGCTGAGGCGTGGCTGAATTCTTCAATTATCAAGGTTAGGGGGCTCTACTTTATACCTATAATAAGGATTAAGATAGGCGATTTATATGTGGGTTAGGTGGTAGGGATTGAATTGTTGAATGTTATGTTAGTATATAGGTTGATGAAATAGTTTAGTTAGGAATTGAGAACAATTGTTACTGTTTGTTTGTTTAGTGAGATGGGCATAATTGTTGAATGGTGTTAGTATATATGTTAAGGAAATGGTATAGTTAGAGATTGAGAATAATTGTTACTGTTTGTTTGATTGTGAGATGGGCATAATTGTTGAATGGTGTTAGTATATATGTTAAGGAAAGGGTTTAGTTAGAAATTGAGAATAATTGTCACTGTTTGGTTGTTTAGTGAGATGGGCATGATTGTTGAATAATATGCTAGTATGTTGTTGATGAAATGAGTTATTTGAAATTGTTAAATAATGGTTATTGTTGAATTATGGTTCTATTCGAATTGTCCCTGTTTTGTGGTTCTAGTAAATTGTTGTTCAAGGGAATTGTTAAATAATTGCTACTGATTTGATTGTTTTGATGAATTAAGTGGATTGATGAATTAAGTGAGTTGAATGTTAAATAAAGGCTACTGTTTGATGGTTTTGATGAGCTAGTTGAATTGTTAAATAAAATTGTTGTTAGAGTGTTGAAGTTGTGGTGTGTGTAATTGCGGAAGTGTAATTGTAAAAATTAGATTACTAGCCTAAGGATATAAAGCGGTGTGTACGGAGTTGTAATTAATTGGGGATGTGAAAGCGGTGAGGGACTCCGGTCCAAAGCGGTGCGATAACCTTAAGGCCTTTATGTTGATTATATTAAGTTGAGAAATGCAAAGCGGTAAGTTTAATAATTATTATGGTTTATGTGTGGTGTTGTGGTGCATAGTCATAGTGTCGCATGACTCATGTTGCATAAAGCGGTGTGTCGGCTTCGGCCAAAGCGGTGCGGTGGCTTCGGCCAAAGCGGTGAGTGCCCTCCAGGCTAATAGCGGTGATGATGGATCCACATGCATGTTGCATTACATGCATTAGTCAAGCATTTGATGAGTTTATGGATGAATTATGAATATGATGATTGTTGTTGATAATGTGGTGAATTGTTATGAATTAGTGTTGCTTACTGCCTTCCTTATTATAACGCTTTTCTTAATTATTATTATTTGTGTAAAGAGACTCACCCTACTGCCTTTGTTGCTTCTTATGTCGGCAACTTGCAGGTAATCGAGAGTGAGGGCATCCTTATGCCTCTTTCCTAGTAGTGTGTCAGCTCTGATATGTAGCACCAGGGGGGGGCGTAGTAGTACTGTTATTGTCGTTTTGATGTATTGGATTGTTATATTGATGTATTGATACCATTCCGCTGTGTCGAGGCTATTTGATTTATGTGCTGTAAACTAAAACAGGTGTTGTGGGCCCGTCCCTAAACTATTCGTGCTATATATCGTGCTATTGACTGTGGACTTCACGTCATTGATTATAAACTAGAAGATTTTTATAAGCGTTGAAATGTAACACCTTTTTCAATGAATTATATTTTTAAAACTCTGATTTTATATACCGATTAATAGTTAATTTAGAAGGGGGTGTTACAGATAGCACAAAATTAAAGACAATGCTAGGGCGAGACCGATAGCAGGAAAATTAAAGACAATGCCAGGGCGAGACCGATAGCACAAAATTAAAGACAATGCTAGGGAGAGACCGATAGCCTGAAATTAAAGACAATACCAGGGCGAGACCGATAGCACAAAATTAAAGACAATGCCAGGGCGAGACCGATAGCAGGAAAATTAAACAGTGCCAGAGCTGAATCGATAGCACAAAACTTAAAAGACAATGTCAGGGCGTAACCGATAGCATGCAGTTTAAAAATGCGATGCCAGGGCGTAACCGATAGCATGCAGTGCCAGGGCATGACCGATAGCACAAATCTTAAAAATGCGATGTCAGGGCGTAACCGATAGCATGCAGTGCCAGGGCGTGACCGATAGCGCAAGTCGACTTAATCCCCTATTTTTTGAAGATTTATTTTTTAGGAGAAAGAATGATTTGTATATTTGTATTATTTCTTTTCCTAGCGGAGTCGCCGTCTGTCGTGACCGTGATCCCGACGTGGACGGCCCAAAAGTTATATTTTAGGAGTCGCCACCCAATTTATTTAATAGGAAAAATTGAGAAAAACCTAACTAGAAGTCGCCACCCAAACTATCAACCGCCTCTCCTAACCGCCGCCGTCTCACCCTCAGTCGCAAAACGAACCCATCTAGGCCACCGTAAGCCACCGCGAAGCGCCATACTCAACTGTCAACAAAACCTTCCACCATCAACAACCTCCCCCAACCGGCGCAAGGTGAGGTGGAGATGAGGGAATAGGGAGGAAGGAAACGAAATCATGGTCGAAGGAGAGAGAGAGAGAGAGAGAGCAAGACGGCGCAAGGAGAGGGAGAGAGAAAAAAAATCAGGGTAGAACGATTTGGGGGTGGTGTGCGCCGTGGAGAGGAAAGGTAGAAACTAGGGTTTCCACTTTTGGGATTTTTGCTTTTATATTGGGAAAGCAAGGGCAGTTTTGTCTTTTCACATTTTTTATTATTTCAGATTTTTATTCACACCCCCACATTTTACTTAGCGCACCTCCCCTATTTTAGGCCCAGTTGCGTGACAAACTCCCAAACACCAAAAAACAAAAACAGGCTGGGCTCCTAAACACACCCCCATTTTTTTTATATATAACAAAACGAACTGGGCTCGCTGATTGCACCCCCCTGTTTTAATGATGCAGCCTTTCTCTAATAATTGTACCCCTATTTCTGTTGTTGCAACCCACCTCGTTATTTCTTTTTTGGGGACTAAGTCGGCCGTACGGCCGGGTTAATCATCGTTTATGATGAATAAGCCGTACGGCTTATGAGTCATAAAATACCTATTAAAAATGAAAAATGTCAAAAATGCAAGTACACAAATCTTTTTTCTCCTAAAATAAAAATGTTTTTTCAAAATAGGGGATTAAGTCGATCGTACGGCCGGGTTAGTCATCGTTTTAGGGCGAATGGGCCGTACGGCTCAAGAGTCCTAAATTACCTATTCAAATAAAATCAAATCACTCCATACACAAATCATTTTCTTCCAAAATCACAATCTTATTTTCACAAACCGGGGATTAAATCGGTCGTACGGCCGGGTTAGTCATCGTTTTAGAACGAATGAACCATACGGATCAAAAGTTCTAAAACCCCTAAATAAAAAACACTAACAACCAAACTTTTTTTCAGGAAGAACTACGTGACTCTTGAGTTCCTCATTGCACCCGAGGATACGTAGGAGCGGGGCTTCCCCGTCAAGTCAAAAATTAAATTTTCTAATTTAGTCCCTTCTTCATTTTTTGTAAATCGAATTTTATTTATTTTTTGGAGTAAACAAATTTTCTAAACTTATCGATATCTTGCACAATCAGATTTAGGGTAGCTGTCTTAGGACAGATGTATTAGGGGTGTAGTGGAATTAAGTTTTTGCCCTTCCCTATGTATAATCGACTCCCGAATCCAACTTAGTTTACGCAGACCAATAACTTCTAGTTAGGTTTTTCTCAATTTTTCCTATTAAATAAATTGGGTGGCGACTCCTAAAATAATCGATTTTTGGGCCGTCTACGTCGGGACCCCGGTCACGACATTTCTAACTTGTAGAAATACTAAAATGCACAACTTAGCATACATCAGAGATAACTTCCTGTCCTAGATATTGAACACAACTAAAAACTTCGACGAATAATCATCAAACGGTCACCTCAATTCAGAACATAACATAGAGTTACTTAAAATACTTAAGTTCCGTGTTCATAAACCTGTCGCATCCCTAGTGTTCAACATCCAGAACATAAGTAGCGGAAACAATTTACAACTTTTAACAATGTATAAGTCATACAATCGAAATTACAAAGACAACTGGAGAAAACTAGCATAAGCAATAAAGATAAACTTCGGCATCTCCTCAGAATGTCACGTCTAGCCGTGCCTCTTTACCTTTGCATTTCCCTGTTTCTCTGTAAAACCACAATTATAAAGGGTGAGATAAACATTATCTCAGTGAGTCCTATCGAGACCCCTTACTAAAACTCTATCGGTTCATTATTCATCACATAAATCGTAGCTAAAAATAATAGCCACGTGAAACCTGATAATATAACATATCACTGTGAATGATTGTCTATATTCCTAGTGAACCCAATCTGCTTACCATAAACTGCGGGCAAACCTCAAGGGGCCTAGGTTCATAGGGCTCATGACTTCCCCTCCCCTAGTACGCTAACCTCAATAGGGTCGTCACCCATTCTCTATATATATAATTTATACATATATAACCTCAAACTCATTATTATTATAACCTTAACCTCAATCTCAAAGGACATTTAGTCCGTTTAAACATTTATCATGTCTTAACATTAATCTCACTCGTGGATACTAAACATTTATCATTGAAACAGGAGTAAGCAAGGTTTTAACCAATCTATAAAGGAAAACCACACATTATTTACCTTGGTTTAACCAATCCTATTTTCACATAACTTGTAGCTCAGGGAGCCTCTTCCAATTCAATCAATCATAGGCATATACCACAATTTATGGTTAATTAATCAATATACATGGTTTAGGAAGGGATTAGAATGGAATTGGAATAGGTTAGGACATGTTTTAAAGAAGGGTAACAGAGGCTCCCGGTGCGCATTTAAAAAAATTAGTGCGTAAGTACAGACAGATGCGCACAGTCCGTGCCACAAGGGCGCACGGTCAGTGCGTGCCCATCAGTATGCCAAAACTGTGATTTTTCATGTAAACTTGGCCATTCCGATCGTTCCAATACCCGTTCCAATCAATTCCCGAACACAACCACACATTAAGTCAATCCAAACAATCATCATAATCAGTCCAACAATCACATAACATTCATTCAAGCACTCACACCGAAATACCCATTTATGTAAATAACGTTTTTGACGGAATTCAATGAAACGAAACATCGAGAAATATTTTCAATAACATTCAGACTTCAAAAGGAAAACACAATCCCTAAGCGAGTATAGAACTCACCGTATTGTGATGAAAATCAATAACACCGAGACTCTCCGAAGCTCAAATGACCCGTAATACACGAACACGCTCCAAATTCGTTTCAACCTCTTCCACAATCGAACCAACCCACTCTAAACTCGCAACCAGCAACTCAATCACTCAAAACTTCCTTCAATCAACAATGTAGATGGCTAGTAGGGCTTCCAAACTGATTTTGAGGTTTCAATGTAACATGCAATGAAGTTAGCTCAATGTTTTGACTATAAGAGCTTAAAAGCTTCAACAATGGCAAGAACAGATTGGAGATGAATGAGCTTCTGAATTTGGTACCAATAGAAAGAGAATTAAAAATGGAGTAAGATGAAGGTGAAAATACTTACATGCATTGGAGAAATCAAGCTCCCTCTCTTCTTCTTTCTCTTCTCTCTCTCTCTCTCGCAACTCTCTTCCTCTCTCTCTCTATTCTCAATTTCAGCAAAATGGGAAAAATGAGGAGTGTGGGACTGTTTTTATGTTTTATAAGCTGAAGGTTAAGTGGGGAGAAAATGACACAATTACCCCCTGTTCTTAATTCTAACTTAAATCCCATTTCTAACCAATCAAACACACATTCAATCACATAATTCATACAATTAGCAAATAAATGTTGCTTTCACGCTTTTAACATGTACATGACTCGATTTATTATTTAATTAAATAATACTTCCCTAGTTAGTTTCATAAAACGAAATTAACCGAAAATAGGGATGTTACACTATGTATGGTCTAAAACAAACCCCACGGGCTAATTAGTATGAAAGTCTCACCAAGACTCTCCTTAATTTTGGCTTTGCTCAGTCTAAATGTGATCCATATTTTCTCATTTACAATCGTGGTGGCCAATGCATTCTTATCCTAATATATGTTGATGATATAATCATCACTGGCTCATCTTCTTAGCTTGTTCAGTCAGTAATCACCAAACTCAATGCCTCTTTTTCTCTCAAACAGTTGGGTGCTTTGGACTATTTCCTAGGCATTGAGTGTAAACACACTAAAAATGATGCTCTATTCTTATCTCAAGCAAAATACATTAAAGATGTCATTCCCAGGGCTCATATGGATGATTGTAAAAGCATCTCCACCCCTCTACCAGCCAATCTCAAATTATCTAGAACTGGGACCGACTATTTTGAAGATCATCTTCTCTACCGAAGTATTGTAGGTGCAGTGCAATATGTTACTATTACGAGGCCCGAATTAGGGTATGCTGTAAACAAAGTCTGTCAATTCATGTCACAGCCTCTTAACTCTCACTGGACTGTCAAACGCATTATTAGATATCTCAAAGGCACAATTGACCTTTGTCTCACTCTGCTCCCTGCAACCAGCAGCTACCCTCTCTCAATTTGTGCCTTCCTTATTTGGCTTAAAACTATTTAAGTACATGAATATGAAATACAACTAAATAGCTATATAATTGACTGATGTCACTATTATAGATGTCACTGGAACCATTAGTAACAGTATAGGAATCCACCCCCTGTATCCTACTGTAAAAAAAAGAATTGCTTTTCTAGAAGACATGCAAACAAATCTATAATGGTATTCAAACAAAAAAAACAGACGAGAACAAAAAGGCCTCTTTGCCAATAATGAAGACATGACATAGACCACCTTGAAACATTTTTGAAGCAAAAAAGAGTTGTCATGCCATTTGACAAGATGGATGCCCCAATAGTTGGGTCAATTGTGGGAGGGACAGGGACTAATTTATTTGCAGGAACAATCTCTTCTTCAGCATATGCTCCCAATGGTCTATCTGCATAACCTACAACATCTCCAACCTGCTTATCAGTGACCCCAGTTCCAACAGCTGTGACAATTCCAACAGCCTCAACACCTGCCATATTAAAAAGACGAAAGAATTCAATAAGGTGAATCAACTTAGCTTTCAATGTATAGAGGAATTTTCAACTCAAAATATAAGAAGCAATGAAGATTAATCATGGTATCTATCAAATGTTTCGTATTTGAGCTTCACATCAAACATATATGATAGAACTTCCAATATATTTACGCAAAATGTAACAATCACTACGAACAAAAAGAATACATCTAGTCTATAACAAAACTTGTGGTATTTAGACACCTCCGACACCTACAATACTTAGTTAACGCAGTTTAAAATCGTGTTTAATTTAGTTTGGTAGATGGTAAATAGGGGGATAACTCATTAATTGGGAATTTGAAAAACGATCTACGATATTGCAGGAGTTCAACTCTGTGTAACTGAACATATGAAATTGTCTCTTTAATAAAATTCAAATTGGTGATTAATTTCGTCCATTTTATGGTTACTATCTATTATCTACCTATTAAACTGAATTAACTCCTGCATTAACTTGATGTATCCCAAGTCTATTTTCGTGTCTAGCAGATAACCACATCAATGTAAAAAGAAATTATAGTTCAAAAACCTAGAATTACTACTACACTAATTAGCAGAAAAGTAACCTGGAGTGATTACAAAAATGAGGGAATTAAACTAACCTGGAGTGAAGGGTAGAGAGGGGGCACTATAAACCCCTTTGTGAAGTAAACATCAATGAAATTAACACCAATTACTTTATTCTTCATATGAACCTCTCCTTCTTTTGGTAGCAGAAACAGTTATGCTTATTACAGAATGAGAGAAACACATGCTGGATGCAACAAGGGTATAACACAAGGTAAGCCCAAGACAAGGAAGCCAAAACTGAGTGACAAAGCCCACTGTATATATACATATATAGTATATGTATGACTTAAATTTTAAACTACCAATTAACAACAAAATAATGGAGAAGATTACAACACAACAAAGGAAAAAGATTAACTAAAATAGCACCATGATGAGAACAAGGAAACTGAACAAGACCAGCACAAGAAAAACAATAGAACAATAATAGATTAATAGCATAATCGCTGTATTTGTATTACTGATAAAAGGAAATGAGCATGAACAGCTCGTACAAAGAGATAAAGGAATATCATAGAGCCTGAGCTCCTAACCAAAGAATAATCTCCTACCACAATTCACCCAATGCCTCACTTTCCGCTACAACCCCCTAACTGACTCACATGGGTTGCTTTGCCACCTCACTAACTGTTTTCTCTCGTTTATTCTTTCTAGAATAAACCCTCCAAATAATAGGCTTCTTTGAGACATTAATAGCATTAGATGAGACTGAGACAGACAAGATACAATGATTACTATATTTTTTTCTTAAAAAAAAAAAGAACCAAACTAAGTCTCCTTACTCTCCTTCTGTACAACTGCAGAAAGAAATAAACCTCCCAAATGGACCATATATTTATGAAGTCTAGTTGCAGGTTACTCCCCCCCCCCCCCCCCCACCTTCACCAATTAACTAATTGCCTTTTGAAATTGAAAATAAATGATACAAGAATATTTCTTTTTTTCTTGAGGAAGCAAGTTAATCATACAGTGTGGCATTATCATAGGGCCAGCTCATGATGCAATCTTGGTGACATCTTTGCTAGATCTGTTGTATTTCATGTGGCTCTTAACAAGCTGCCCAGCTGCAATTGCAGACATGAGTGACAGCTCCCCAGCAAGGACTGAACCAGCTACTATGGCTGCTAGTTGTCGAGAATTTGCGCCTGGAGCCTCTTTACTAGCACCCTTAACACCAAGTAAATTAAGACAGGCTGATTGAGATGCGAGCTGTGTGCCCCCTCCAACTGTGCCCACCTGCACCATTAAACATTGCATAAATTAAACATGCAAATGTGGTTGTAAAACTTGGGGACTAATAATACAATTAAACTTTTGTTCTTAAGGATTAGAGATAATTAATATTGTACTTATAAGATACTAATCATGAAGACTTTCTAACTATTCAGTCAAAAACAAAGGCCTTTATAAGTATTTGTTTTGTACCTCAATGGAAGGCATAGTGACAGATATGTGAAGGTCTTTGCCATTGTTGACTGGTTCCATCATGGTGATACAGTGAGAACTCTCTACATTCTGAGCAGGATCCTGACCTGTTGCCAAGAATATAGCAGAAACAATATTGCTAGCATGTGCGTTAAAACCACCAAGAGCACCAGCCATTGCCGAGCCAGTAAGGTTTTTAAGCATGTTAAGCTCCACCAACGCTTCCACGCTCGTCTTCAACACTTTCTTCACCACCTCTTCCTTAATTACAGCCTCACACACAACTGATTTACCTCTCCCTTCAATCCAGTTCACTGCTGATGCTTTCTTGTCTGAACAAAAATTTCCTAACACAACCAAATCATATACTAATTAATAATTATATCACTCACAAGTTACAATTTCAGTATATTTAATTTAATAAAAAAAGTTATAAATACAAAGAAGTTGAAGTAATATTTGTTAAAATTACCTGATATTCCAATAATATCCATGTCAGGGAAATCATTTTGAAGAAAATCAAGTACGTTTTGAACTCCTTTGGATACCATGTTCATTCCCATAGCATCGCCCGTAGAACAAGTGAATCTCATGTACAAATTCTTTCCTGCCAAAGCACATTTAATATTCTGTAATCTCCCAAACCTGCTTGACCTGCACATCCCAAACAAATTTCATATATCAAAAATGTGTTTAAAAAGAAAAATAATATTATCTTTCTATACAAAAGGGAAAATTATTACTTGTTGAAAGTGTGAGCGAGGGAATCAAAATTGAGAGGGTCTTCTAAATAGAACTTTAATTGAGAAGCTCTTTTGGCAGAGTTGAATCTAACAACGGGGGCTCTGGTCATGCCATCACGGAGGACCACAGTAGAAGCTCCACCGGAAATGTAAATGGCCTTACAGCCTCTGTTGGTGCTGGCTACCAAACAACCTTCCGTGGTGGCCATTGGAACCGTGTACTCCTTCCCGTCGAGCAGTAAAGGACCTGCCACTCCTACCGGAATCTGCACAAATCCTATCGGCATCTCGCAACACTGTCCCAATATAGAATCGTAATCGAATCCCTCAAGTGGTAAACCCTCAAGCGACTTTCCGGTCACACTCTCAACAGCTTCATGTCGAATTGCAGCAGCCCTCCGGCAGTCTCCAAGCTTCGATTCTAGCGAGTAAGACGGAATCGAACCTGAGACCACTGCACGTACAACTTCCTTGTCCTCTGGGGGGAGAGTCAACGACTTCGGCAGGGGTTTCTGGTCGGCGATTTTTGATGGTAGCGGAGGGAGTTTTGGCGAGACAGAAGAGCAGTGGACGAGGCGGTTACCGGCATTTTTAGTAATAACGTCGAATTCGTCTTCGTCGTCGTAGGTAACAGCGCCGGAAGCAGCAAAAGGATGGAGGATGAAACTAATGCCGAAGAAGACCGTGAGGTAGATGAAGGAGACGATGAGAGAGAAGAGAGCAGCAATATCGGAGATGGTGACGAAGTGGAGAGGGGTGGATGTACGGATCTTCTCGCGCCACCGGAGGAGAAGGAAGTACGCCATGGAGAAGAAAAGGCCGAAGAACACAGCATTGATCACGTACGGCACTGATTGGGAATCCTTCTTCATGTTCTTCATTTTTAAAGGCTCGTCGGAAAAGACAACGGCATTTGCAGGTTGCCGGCGAGCTTCCATTTCTCTCTCGCTTTCTCTCGGGGTTTGGAGGGAATTGAAATCCGAGAAGGGAAATGGAAAGAAAGGAGAGAAAATAATTAGTAGTATTATAAGTGGGTTGGGAAGAGAATAGTAGACTGTGGGGATGATTGGTTGAATGAAAATGCGAAGAAGGTTTTATACAGAAAGAATTGAGGGGAGGGAAGTAGGGAAACTGCGAGAAGTCAAGTTAGTAGTAAAACAGTGTTTCCATGGGGGGATCCACGAAGTCCCCTTTTTTGGATCAAATCACACGGAGATCACTTCACTTTAATTAAGAATTGAGTTTTAATTTTAAATTGGAACACATGATAATTGTTGAGCCTAAATTGGAGTACTCCTAAAACCCATCACGAGAAGCCTTGAGTTGACCAGACAAATTTTTTTGGAAGTCCTATAATATGGGACGAAGGGAGTACGCATGTGTGCTGTCGTATTTTTTTTATGAATGAACTTAGACAATATTTAAATAGTCTAAATATTACCCCGTGAAAATAAAGACAAATTTAAAGTTGATAAAAAATGAGTATCAAATAAAAAATAGATAATTATTAAAATCTAAAAATGTAAAAGTATCATTTAAAAACAATTTGTGCATGTATCCCGTATTTTTATATATATCAGTGCAGTGTTTTTTTATATATCAGTGTTGTTATCCCGTGTTTTTTATATATCAGTGCAATTATCCCGTGTTTTTATATATATCATTGCAGTAATCTCCGTATTTTTTAATATATCAGTGCAGTTATCCCGTATTTTTTTATGTATCAGTGAAGTTATCTAATAATTTCAGTTGATTATTTGAGTTGATTAGTATATTATAGTAGATAGTAAAAGATAGATAGTAGATTATCAATAAGATATTTATCTCGTGTTTTTTTTATATATCAGTGACAATTATTTGTCCTTTTTTAAGTATTAGTGACAAATATTTGTCATGTGAGTTTTAAATATTAATCAGTTTAAATAATCATTAAGCTTCTTGTTTTTTAGATAGTAGGTTTATAAAAGTCTTCAAAAATTATAATTATCAATGGCAAATATTAATCCCATTTTTTTTATATATCACTGCACTTATCCTGTATTCTTTTATATATCAGTGCAATTATCTCGTAGTTTCAATTGATTATTTTAGTTGATTAGTAGATTATAGTAGATAGTAAAAGTTAGATAATAGATTATCAATAAGAAATATTTGTTTTAAATATTAATTAGTAGTTTAAATAGTCGTTAAGTCTTCTTGTTTTTTAGATAGTAGGTTTGTAGCAGTAGTCTTCAAAAATTATAATTATCAATGACAAATATTAATCTCGTGTTTTTTTTATATCAGTGCAGTTATCCCGTGTTTTTTATATATCGATGCAGTTATCCCGTAGTTTCAATTGATTATTTTAGTTGCTTAGTAGATTATAGTAAATAGTAAAAGAGAGATTATAGTAAATAGTAAAAGAGAGATACTTGGTAACCCAGAGCGCGGGGTTCAGCGGTTGGGGCTGAACCTCCCTTAACCAATGGTTGGGGGTTCCATCCCCGCCTTGGGTACGGAGTAGGATTAAAACTCTGGGTCAGCTTTCCTGCCCCTCAAGGCACCTACAATGAGCGAGGGATTAGTCACTGTTGTCCGTGCGGTGGATACCCGGCTTTACCCAAAAAAAAGAGATACTTGGTCAAAAAAAAGTAAAGAGAGATAGTAGACTATCAATAAAATATATTTTGTTTTAAATATTAATCAGTAGTTTAAATTTTAGATTGTAGGTTTATAGTAGTCTTCAAAAATTTTAATTATCAATGACAAATGTTAATCTTGTGTTTTTTTATATATCAGTGCAGTTATCCCGTGTTTTTTTATATATCATTGCAGTTATCTCGTGGTTTCAATTGATTATTTTAGTTGATTAGTAATTTATAGTAAATAGTAAAAGATAGATAGTAGATTATCAATAAGAGTGTAAACAGATTTCGGATAGAAAAGTTAAAATTTTAAGGTGATAACTTTTTCCAAAAAGGTGATATTTTTTTTAGTGTGACTCAATTACATTTTTATAGGTAATTTTAGTAGAGTAGTGTTTGTATAAATTTAGAAATTTAGTTAAAAAAAACTAAAGTGAAGTGATGAGAGAAAGAGAATAATTATTTATGGGAAAAGTAAAAGTAAAGTAAAAAGAAAAAAGGAAGAAAGAGGATGTAAGAAAAAAGTCAAAAGGAGAAAAGAGAGTGTAAGAAGAAAGATAAAAAAAAGATGAAAGAGAGTGTAAGAAGAACAAGAAAGAGAGGGTAATGACATTTTTACCCTTAAATTAGATATGTGTCTTGTTAATAAGATATCCAAATTGGTAATTTTATAGAGGTTTGTTTGTATAAATAGATATTAGATAAATAGATTAGATTAAATAGATAGATATTAGATAATGGGGTTTTTTTTTATCAATTTTTATCGTGTGCCTATATTCATAGCTATCTATATTAGGGGTGTCTGGAAATGCCAACTAAGGCCCTTGAAGACAAGGAGACATCATGTCATTTGAGGAAAGATATCAAGGAGCGCGGCCTACACCCAAGGACATGATGACATGATGTCTCCTTGTCATGACATTTGAGGAAAGATATCGAGGAGCGCAACCTACACCCAAGGACATGATGATATGATGTCTCCTTGTCATGTCATTGGAGGAAAGATATTGAGGAGCGCAACCTACTACAAATGCAAAAATACAACTATCAGTTATATTGTCCATACTATGTCATGGTGCATCCATTGCTTATGACCTATCATCTCAGTATTTCTGACCTCATGCTCTCTATCATCTCAGACAAATTACTCATTTGTACCATCTATTTCAGATCTTGGTTATTATACCACTAAGTCGAATAGAGGTACTCATCGAAGTCAAAATCATTCCTTACGATAAAATAAGCATCGTTTATGACTAACCCTAAAGCTTATCAATACATCAACCAGAGCAATCACAACCTGTGAATCAGACATTTTTGTCACATACAATTGTTAAATCAACCATCAAGCATATCAAAGAATCAATTATCATATTAAATATTATTCTTTCCGAACTTTTAACACTTAATTAGCTGAAATAACGTAGTTCTGAACAGAAGAATCGTGATTCCCTCTGCTACATAAATTCTAAAACAGTATTTTTATCAAAATTTATTCTTTGAAATGACATCTTTAATGCAAATTAGATCCAAAAATTTATTTATATGAACAAATTGGTTATGATATTCATAAAATTTTTATATAGTCATACAATCAAAGAGTTAAAACTATTAAATTGATATAAAATTGGGCCGTGAGTATAGGTTTGTGAAGAACCCTAGCCCAAAGTACAAAAGGAAAAACGACGACAACATGTCGTAATAGTAGTGGAATCAAAAAGAATTCGCAGCTGCATTGTGTGTTTGGGTTTGGAGCCCTTCTTGCTTTATTTCTTCTTCCCCAAGCACTGCTGCAACTTACACCTTACAAAACACAAGAAAATTAGAGAGAGCGAGAGAAAAATTGTTTGATTGAATTGAATTGCAAATGGCGTCGAGAAAGCTGATTCGTGACTTGTTACTGTCAAAGCGATCTCTTTTTCTTCCTCACTACCAAGTTCCTCTCTTTTCCCCCTTTCATTTTCCTTTTATCGTCTTAAATTTCTATTTTTTTTAATTAATTATTTATTCTTATGCGAATGGCAGGGTGGGAGGGCGAGGTTGTCTTTGGTTGCGGCGGATAGCCGTAGGTTTAGTGCCTTCAATGAGTTTTCTAAGAAGCTTAAAGGTGAAGCTGTTAGGTATTGCACTTGCACTCTCTCTCTCTCTCTCTCTCTCTCTCTCTCTCTCTCTCTCTATCACTCCCATAAATTTTTAGAATTTTTTTAATTTGATTGTTCATAGTTATGAAATAACACTGATAACTGAGAATAGACGGATTTCACCAACTTTTAGAACTACTTAGCATTTTCATATACTTAGGAAATAGAGTATTAGGTTAGAGACTAAATTGAATGTTTATTCATTGTTATGAACTTAGGTCATATACTGCAAATTCTAACAGCAAGGTTGGTAAATTGTAAGAGTTTGGTTAAGAGATTAAATGATCTCATTAACCCATGTAATTTTCGACACCAAATGTTTTAATGTGTATATGTAAAGTTTCTCTAAATATATAGCCAAAGGGCCTCTTGGGTAAATAGCTTAACAGCAGTGCTATTTCGTACGAAATGAAATGTACGAAATAGCCTGCATAACCCAACACGGAGTCGGTGACTTGAAGTTAATGAAAATAAAAACACCGTTCTTACTTTTCTTATTCATACTCAAAAGCATTTTCCATAGCTTAATTAAGTGTTTATGTGATAAACGCCTATCATTAAAGCCCTTATGTATAAGCTATTATTGTAATCAGAGAAAATTTAGTTAGTTTGTTTTCGTATAAGCTATTTTCATAAGCCATCTTGAAGAGTTTATTGAAATAAGCTAAAAATGGTTTATCGACATGCATAAGTTGTTTCCATAAGCTATTCTAAACACCCTTACAAGTTACAAGTGCTTATGATGGTAGATAAGTCCAAATAACATGTCTGTGAAGTTCGATTCAATGAATCCTGCCCTTATATATGACATAAAAGGTGTATTGAGTGAATTAACATAGACCTATAGCTTGTTCACAAGTAGCTAGTTCTAGTGTTGGTATATATTCTAAGAACTAGAGTAATATATTTGTTTTGTTTTCACATAGTTCACTACCATTGTAAGTTGTGCCAGATCATATTTTAACACATTATTGTAGTGTTTTTATCATAATCTAGTAATTTGGAAACACTAAATAGAACCAACCAAGACATCTGACTCAAGGCTGAGCTGAACCAGTAAAACTAGAAAGTCTTTTTTGATCTCATCTTATGTTCTCACACTAGTCACAACCCCATGGTACATTCCTGGTATTGCAGAGAAATAAAAATATATATACTGGATATATTCTGTACTTAACTTGAATTATAATTATACATAATAAGTAAGCAATGATACTGTTCACTTAATTTTATTATATGTGTTAATCTTATTACTCAGTTTGTTCTATTTGTTTCCGGTTTAGTGTAATAGGACAATAGGGATGTTACATATATACAGGGAAACCTTTTAATTGAGTTATGTAGCCAAGGTATTTAAATCGCCTTCCTGGAATAAAATGAAGGAATAAATGTAATTTTTCATAGGCAGACATAGCTAAACTTGAGCTTCAAGTGCCTATTTATTCATGCCCTGGCTTTGTTTTGATTCTTTCTTTGGTTTTTCCTCCTACTTATGGATTTTACCGTGGCTGTAGAAACTCAGAATTCCAACAGTCTGTGAAGGAGCTGAAGGAAAAAGCAGAGGAATTGAAAGGGGTAAAAGAAGATCTGAAAGTAAAGTAAGTTTTGTTTTGTGGTGACCATAATGCAACATTAAAATTTTGAAGTTCTTGATTAAAAGGCTGAGACATACCATTGTATGTCAAGGCAAGCTCGACTCTTAAAAGGAGTGCCTGAGATGGTTAACTGGCGAATGCAGAACAAAGCAGAAAACTGAGCAGCTGTACAAACAGGTTGATGGAGTATGGACAGAAGCTGAAGCTGCGGCGAAGAAGGTAAAATCAAATCAAAGGTTATCATCAAAATTAGTGATACTATGAAGCACCGACACGACATAGACACATAGACACCGATAATAATTTGAGAAAATGGAAATAATAGAAGTGTCGGTGTTCGACACGACACGTACACCAGACACTACTTAAATTTGAAGTGTCAGTGGTACGAATTAATAGTTAGTCATTAGATTGTGGGCAAAACACCTCTGATGCATTTCAATGTTGTTGGAAAAATGCTTGATAACAACTCTGGGGTATACGAGTGCAAAGCCATTGTATTGCATATGTAAATTGTAGGAAATTCTAGCACGACCTTACACTGATCTAGATGCAAATTGAGTGGATTAAAATGATTTTTTTGGGGGTTAAGATCTGTATACCTTGGATTGTTATTTATTTATGTTGTTCTTTCCTTGTTTATTTGTGTGGCTGAAACTTTTGATTCTTCTATATTGCCTTGTTATTGAACTTTTGGTTGGGAATGCAGCATCCCCATATCTAATGTGAATAAGCTGATTTGTTTCTTGGAATTTGATTCGTAATTATTCTTTTTGCAGGTTTCTCACAGTGTTAGAGAGAAAATTTCAGCTGCAACTGAGGAGGTATGATTTACAAATCCTCCATTAGATGTGATCTACAATTGATGGCTTACTGATATTACTCATTTAAATTAGGTAAAAGGAACTTTTCGGATAGGAAAGCAGGATTCTTCAGGAACGACCGATTCTTCAACAAAACAGGATGCTGATGCAAAGCAAGGAAGTCAGACATCCACCGGAGAAGAGAAGAACCAGCAATCTGCATCTAGTGATACTGCAGAGTCATTGTTTGGCAAATTTAAGTCGACGTTTTCTTCTCCAAATGTTTCTGCTTCCTTCCAAAAATTAAAGGATGCGAAATTGGTAAACATAACCAAGAAAGGTTATGACATAATAAAAGAGGAGTTAAGTAGTAACCCAACTAAGAGACAGCGTGCTCCTGTCACTTATAGTGGTGAAACAAGTGCTAGAACTGATCTTGTTGTTACGCCCTCTAAAAAATCTTGGTGGGGTAAAACATTTGACGATATCAGGGAGAAGGTAACTGAGTTACAATTCTTTGGTAATCGGATTGCTTACGTAAACTTTCCATTGATATATGTTCTCTACATTTTCATTTAGGTGAAAAACAATCCAGTATCCCGGAAATTCATCAAGTATAGTGACCCAGTGAAGACAAAGAGTCAGGAGGTATGTTCTACTCCTGAGGTTTTTATTCTACTATACTAATTTTTTTCAACCTACAATTTCTCTAAATGCGGTATTTTACATTTTACATGTCTAATAACAAAATTGACAGATAGTAGAAGACTTGCGGGAAATATATGAGACAAGTGACAGCCCCATTATTCACAAAATACAAGAGTACGTCTCTTAGTTTCTCCTATTCTTAGAACTACCAAGTGACTGGTTCTTGTAAATACGTATCATGTAATATTTGTCTAGTGGTTGTAGTCTAAATATTTATAATATATGATGCAAATTAAAGCACTAATTAACGACACTTCTTTTACAGTATCAATGATACTATGTTTCAAGAGACAGATTCTGCAATTTCATACAAGGAAATACGTCAACGGGATCCGTAGGAGTTCTATTCCTTTTGTTTTTTTGTCTTAATCTTAACATTTTATTATTATTTTACTTGCTAACATCATTTTCTTTTTATTTTGATCACATGAGGCAGTCAGTTTTCGTTACCAGAATTTGTGGTGGAAGTGCAGGAGGCAATAAAACCAGTGCTTAATGCTTACGTCAAGGTTATTTCTGAACTTAAGCCAGCATGCTGGAAATGTTGTCTTTGTAATTGTATAATTGTTCCTTTTTGAACAAGATATAAATCTTCGCTTTGTCCAGCAGATGGATCTATTATTTATGAATGAGTTTTTAAATATACATGCAGGCAGATATTGAAAC
Source organism: Astragalus membranaceus (assembly GCA_039519185.1). Lineage (NCBI taxonomy): Eukaryota > Viridiplantae > Streptophyta > Magnoliopsida > Fabales > Fabaceae > Astragalus > Astragalus membranaceus. The sequence continues at coordinate 67,171,707 of CM076850.1, forward strand.
TCTGAAGAAGTACTGCAGCCCTCAGCTGATTGAACGTTGTAAAGCAGAGCATAGTGCTTACCAAAGTCATGGTATCTTCTTTGATAACAAGGTGAGAGTGAGACTGTAAATTTTCTTAATCTTTCTTGTTGCTCTCTGTTCAATTACTTTTTGTTTTGAATTTGAGGCCGATACCTTTTTTTGAGGCAGCACATGATGAGGTTGATACTTAATATTACCATGTCACATACTGAATATATTAAAGAGTAGCCCCTTAATTTAGTAAGTGTAGTAAGTATCGTACGATACGTGGGATACGTATCGCGATACGATACGAAATCCACTCCCAGCGATACGAATCGCATTGTGTATCGAAATTGTTCATGTATCGCACCGCATCGCGCCGTATCGCCGCCGTATCGCAAGAATCGCGATACAGATCTGAATCGCACGATACAGAGTCGTTGTGGGTTGTGCATCAAACTGGGTCGGGTCATGCAAACCCGGTTCCAATTCAGGCCTATTTTAGCTTTTTTTTCTAGTTTTTCCCCTAAATCTAAGACAGAGTGGGTCGATTTTGTTATGGTTGGCCTCACTTGGGTTTTTTTTTAGATTCTGGATCTGATTTAGGGATTTTACTGTTTGCGATAAAACTCTCCCTCTCACTTGAATCGTTGACTGTTCCTCTCCTTTGATACGGTATGCGATCAAACAACAATAGAGCTCCTTCTATTTATTTTTTTCAAACCACTGTCTGGATACTAGTGTGAAGAGCCTCTCTTTCATTTTTCTACTAGTTCTATAATATTACTTACCTCTTCCAACACTCACGGCCTCTTCCAACAGATCCTTTCTTCTATTTTATTATTTCTTTTGTTTATGACTTGAGTTTTCAAGCATACTTTGAAGTTTTGTCAAAAAAAACGTATTTTGGAGTTTATACATGATATATTAATTCATGTTGTTTTGAGACTATATCTCTATTTAGGATTGAAAACATTTGTTTTTTGTTGATCAATTGAGTTTTGAAGTATTTTGGAGTTTATATATGATATATTATGTCATATTGTTTTGCTTATGCTATTTATTTTTTTACTAAATTTGTCATATTTTTATTGTTCATGTATCTTACGATACACGATACGATACACGATACAAAAAAATGGCAAAACGATACGCGATACGTATCCCGATTTAACTACCTAATACTATCTCTTCTACCTGGTCTCTAAACTATATGAAAATAATAAGTAATCCCCAAAGTTTTTGAAATCCTCTCATTAATTCCTAAAGTTTTGTGAAAACCGTCTCATCGGTCCTTGTAAGGGACTACTGATAAGAATTTTGGGACTAAATAGACGGATTTCACAAACTTAAGGACTAATTATTTTTATATACTTTAGGAACTAAATAGGAGAGAGAATGTTAGTAGGGACTAAATTGAGGGTTAACTATATTAAATTGTTTGCCTCCCTCCAATAGACGAATTCATGGTTTTTACAGTAAGTTTGATTTCGTCAAGAAAAAAAATCATATAATGAAATAACTTTAAATTTAATGTCTTACTAGATATATATAACATAAGTAACATGGCTTACATGTGCACAAGGAATGTACTTATCTATTAGCTGTAGCTGAAAATAGAGTGGGAACATGGGAGTAAAGGGAGAAGCAGGATTGCTTTAACTCTAAGCATATTTAAATTATTGTAAATATTGTCCATCTTGTACCACAGTGAGTCTACTAGTGTATTTTACCTTGTACTCTACAAGTTGTACTTGTTTTCCAACCGCTTCCTCCTTTATCTCTTTTAAATTTACTTGTTATAATGAAATATGATAGGCAGATTTCTAAGGTCAGCTAGTTTTACTCAAATGATGCAATTCTATGTTAAATACTTCTCATAAAGATTTTAAAATATATCTTAGTTAAGCCCGTCCAACCACAAGTGTTTTTGAACAGCTTTTTCCACAATCATGGCTTGATTATGGTGCTTGGACCGTTGTATGTAACTACTATGATATCTAATTTCATTTTAAATATTGATTCTCTATGCAGATCCTGCATGTATCTGATGTGGATGTAATAGAGACTAAGATGTTGGAGTCGTCTCCAGTTATTATCATAGGGGTATTGTAAAATATAACTTCAAGAAGTTCATTGCTAATCTGCAAAATTTTATTATTATGATTGCTGTAGAAATGAAAACATGTAATAATGGTTTAAATCGTTGAATTTTCAGTTTCAAACACAGCAAATCTATTGTGTACGTGATAGGAACGGTGCAATCACAGAAGGAGGAAAGGTAAATGCTGTTTTTTTACTGCTTATATTTTAATGTCTACAGTGTGAAAATGATGTTTATGTGCTTTTAAACTAGCAAAATATGAACTGGTAAACCTCGATTTACTTTTTCGATATTTTTAGGGTTTTAGCTTTCATTTTTTACTCAAGATTTTTTTTTGACCAAAGCAGTTTTGTCGTCATTCGATTTGTGAATTCTCGTGTCGTCAATATACAACTTAACGTGCAACATAATAAGGGGCATTTATGTAAATATTTGTTTCATGAAGTGATTGCAACCTTATTGGTTGAAGAGAGAGTGATTTTCTATTGTTTGGTTTAGGAGAGAAATAGGATAGAAAGAGAGGGAATTAGTTTATTTAGTCCTATTTTACACTAATAGTGTGTTTGGTAGAAGAGAAAGAGGGAAGAGAGAGGAAGGAAAGAGAGAAGAGAGTGTGTCAAACAATAGAAAGGGGGAGGAGAGAAAATGTTCTCTCTTCTCTCTTTCTCTTCTACCAAACACACCATACATGTTTTGTTTGTCCTTTTGTACAAACAGTCAGGGGTGGGGTATGGAAAAACGTAGCTTCGAACCCTAACTGTCCACACAACACTTGTGTTTTCTATCGTTATCTCAAACTAACCTTTCATGTTTGATTTAACAAATGATTATTATTATTATTTTTTTTCAAAACTAGGATACAATCCACACTGTATTTTATCGCTGGGCTTTACAACAAATGGACAAAGAAGATCATGGAGAGGATGCTATTTACCTAATGTGGAGACTAAGAGACATGTATCAACAAGGCATACAAGCTCTCATATAGTTTCTCGCATTCTTCCCTTTTTATTTGGGATTTGTATAATTGAGCATTTGCTACATATTTATGGATTTCATTACATTTCATGGGGCTAAATTTTTATACCCAGATGATACATCCTCTTTTTTATTCATTTTTGTACCGATGAGATTAAAAAAATAATGTGCCCTAATTAATGAGAACTCATTCATAGCTAGCGTGGTGAATTGTAAATCACCAAGATTTTGCTTTGTACCATAAGTGGCAAATTGTTAATATGGAGGACAAGCTATTTATTATTTATAATAGATATTGTTTTCCATTCTTTGCGTGGTAACATTTCTTGTGGTTCAATATCAACTTTTTCTTCATAAGGTCTGCGTTTCAGCCCTGTAAACTTGTAAATGTGATAGTTCCTAATTCATTCAGAATTCAGATCAATGTGTACAACATTGTTGGAAGAATCTATAGTGCTGTAAGGATGCACCAAAAAACAAAAGTTAGAAAAAGAATATTTATATTAGTTTTATTTTATTTAATAAGAGTACAATACGTTTTACATCTCTTATGATATGTGAAATCGAATGAAAATAGATAGATTGTTGTCTTTCATGCTTGCGGTTTTCTTAGGTCTCAATCCTTAGCTACTTACTAGTTGCACCTCTTCTCATGCCCTGTTTTGCAATTTCTGTTCAGAATTTTGACTAGTTGTCCTCAACATTGCATGTTAAGGCAATATTAACTCATTCGTCACAAGCTCCCCCTTTAATTGCAACATTTCCAACATTTATTTCTTCAACTTCCGAACCTTTTAAGAGGATTCAACTTCAGAACCTTTCCAACCCAATATCTCCAAAAAAATTACTGAACAAGTCTTAGCAATAACCTCACATTATCAAATCAAAGTTCAACAATAACTGACATGAGAAATCAGTGGGACTGAGCATAGAGAGTACTCGTGCAGAAACTCCTTCCAAATAGGTACAAATTAAAACGAACCCACAATACAAGTACTTAAATGCACATGGCTTAACTACTCATCATTGGAGATGCCCCGAAACAACGTTAATAACCACATGAGCACTAGTTGCAGCTTTCGACATATTCTAGACTTCGTGTACAATATTTCTGTATATGTTAGGTGTGTTCTTGGCCTCGAAAACGAACTTGAATAGCTGTAAATAGGAAACATTTCCCTTCCTAACTCCATTTCTAAAGTTTTCATTTAGTAACAGCAACTCTAACAATTCTAACAGCTAGAATAAATTGGGACATTTGACCCAAAAAAAAAAAAGAACAAATTGGGACACAACTGATAAGATCTTATCCATGTTACGGAAATTACATTGTCACGTGTAATGCTGTGAATCAAAATATTGCAATTGTAGATTGAAAAAGATCTGCAGACACCCTAGATCACTTGATTGCCAACGAACAGCATGATCATTTTCTTTTCTTTCGAGATAACAATATTATATGATTAATATTTTAAATAAGCTGATAGGCCTTAAGGTACAATAATTGGATTTACATGGGGTATCTTCAAACTACTGATTTTCAAACTCCAGAGGTGCCAACGCCTCTTAGGTACAATAATATTCACATCACCAGTTCTTAACAACATTAACTACAGTCATACAACACAACCTGACTGCATAAGACTATCGCAAAACAGGCTTTTGGTCTATCAAAATGGGACACACGTGTCAGCCAAACTAGCCTTGCAAATTGCAATGACATCCCAATCCAAAATTTGTGAGAGCTTGATAGCCAAAATCCTTACTTGCATATAGTCTTGAATCTCTAATTGGCTGTTAAGAACAACTCTGCGAACCTGGAACGCTAACTGAATGCAGAACAAAGGGCCACTAAATTTTACATGACGACAGAAATTGTATTGATCAGTGCGGATAAAGACATGTATTGCTTGATCTTGAATGACAATAGATTTTACCAGAATTCAAGCCTCCTCTGACTCTGCATGTCAGAATAGATATCATCATATTATAACTAGATAGACTTGCACTGTTTCAACTTGTGGAAAATCAGAAAAGCATACTCATAAGTAAAGCATTAAGGTAGGTACTCAGGATTTCAGGGAAGTATGCAATGCAATATGGAAACCAATACCATGAATATGATACAGAAATAGTTTTAACTTTAATCCCATTCATAGTCATATTACTTAATCATACCATTTATGGCTTCCATGTTATTTTCCTTGTAAACGCCTAGGGGTGATCCATGGACAGAGAGAAGAAACTCCCCAGGTTTGGGAAGCCTAAGTGTTTTGGGTGTCATCCCAACAGACAGCCTTTGACTACTCACCTGCAAAGCACATATAGAGTCATAATAGTATCTTCAACTGTTAATTTGCGTTTACAAGCCATCTGAATATATACTTTTACTCTTAGCAACAAAGACAAAACTCTATTTCTTTTAGCAAAAAAGAAAAAGTAGGAAGAAGATGACTTACACCGGGAGTCTGAAGACCTTGCATTGCTAGAGTCTGAGTTTCAGATGGCTCCTCCATAACCTATACAATCAACATCTAATCATTAAAAGACGCAAAAAGTATTTGTGTTCCATATAAGAATGAATGAGCAAGAGTAACGCAAGTACACTATGTTGTTACAGCCTAATTTTGTCACAAATACTGACATACTCTATGATGATCAAAGCCAACTTATGAAACATCTTTAACTTATGCAAAAATTTGTGATTTTACAATAATATATCATATTAATCTTATCTTATACGTAATATTTATTTCAGCATTGTGGTGAGTCACTGTGTTTCTATCATCCTTTTGCAAGTGATCCAAAGGTATGTGAATGCAGCTAATTAAAGTGTAGCAGCAAATTGAAGAAATTAAGAGAACATACAATATCCTTCAAATGCAGATAATCAGCACCAAGAAAGGTTGTTCTCCCTGGCAACATGAAAGTAACATTTGTCAACTATAAAAACAAAACTCAAATATATTTTTTATCAGTATTTTAAAAGAATTAGTCCTCTGGTCTCATCCTCTGAGTTTAGTCCCTATACTTTTATTAAAACAGTGTGTTTTACTTTTCATCAGAATTAAAAACAATGTCCACAAGAACTAAAAACACTATCAGGTTTTTATTGATTTGCTGCAATTATTTCACTGCAATAATCGAAATTCATGAAAACACTCTAATTTTCAAAATATAGAGATTAAAACAGAAGAATCTTTGAATATGAACTAAATTGAATAAAATCTCAATTTAGCCTCTAAACTAACACCCTCTCTCTTATTTGGTCCCTAAACTAAATGAAAATAAAACGTAGTCCATCAAGTTTGTAGAATCCGTCCCACTAGTCCCTAAAGTTGTATGAAATTCATCTAATCAGTCTCTGTATAAGACTACTTATAAAACTTTAAGGACTTTTTTTTTTTTAAAATTGGGGAAGGGGGAAATTTTTATTAATCAAAGTGGTACTAATGACCATTTTACAACTGTCCCCGAGGGGATTTGAACTCAGCACCTTGAGAATACAAGACTAGCTCTTACTACTGAACTAGCACCTCAAGTGTTTAACTGATTTCACAAATTATAGTGAATAGTTATTTTAATATAGTTTATAGACTAACTAGGAAAGACGATGTTAGTTTAGGAACTAAATCGAGGCTTTATTGGACTAACTTAAAAAAAATCCTCATACAAAAAAAACATCTAAGGAGAATTTTGAAGTTTTCACCTGCATTAGAAGAAAATTCAAAAGCACCACCTAAAGGAGGAATTGAAGACGAGCAGTGAGGGTAAGCCATGGATAATCTTTGAAGCAGCGAAGTATGCACATCACCACCGTTCATGTTCATGGACTCTTTACCTTTCCACACCACTTCAAACTTGTTCTCTTTATCCTTCACAATGGACAAATTTGGCATCGTTTCTTTGAAAACCTCCAACACCGGTTTCTTAAGCTGTTCCTCACTGACAGACGAGCGAAGCAATCGCAACTCCGTCAACACGTTTTCGATCTTCACATCCCGAATTGCTTTAATTGCACCAATTTGTCGCTCCATGGCTGCACGAAAATTCAATTCAGTTCACTATCACACGAATTTTGTAACCTATTTAACCTAATTAAGAGAAATTTTGAAAAGGAATTTGAAATGTGTAAAACCTTCGATTTCGTTGTCCATGAAGTGAGGTTTCTGAGTCTGAATTTCAGGTTCCTTTTGTTCAGGCACCGATTTGGTTGCTTTCACAGATTTTACGTTTTTACGCTTCGCCATTTTTGCTATGAAGAGATTGAATGAAAGAGTTCAACCAATGAAGCCGAAAATGTAAGCAATGCACGATGGCTATTCGTTGGTCTTAAACATTAAGCGCGCCCAGAAGCCAGAAAAGTATTTTAAACCATGAAATTATTGGGCTCAATAGTTGAACTAGTATTTTACGGTGACAAACGAAGAGTGTATTACTTATAATTTGCTATCAATTTATAAATACTTTGAAAATCGTAAAGTTTAATAAAAGAAAAATAAAAAAGTCGATAAAAGGCTATTTTTAAACTTGTTTAAAAAACTTGTATTGTAAAAAGTTAAAAAAGTTATTATTTTCTTGTAATCTTAAAAATAGAGTAAAAATAAAAAAAATAAAATGAGATCTAATAAAGATAGACATTTTTCCTCCAATTATCGCTCTTCCGGTGCTGATCTCGTTGCAAGTCTCTCGTTGCTGCTCTCATTGCCTCTCACGTTGCCGCTCCCCTGGTCGCTCTTCCATTGCCGATCTCATTGTCAGTCTCTCGTTGCTGCTCTTGTTGCCTCTCACGTTGCATCTCCCGTTGCCGTTCTTCCGTTTCCGATGTCGATGCCAGTCTCTCATTGCCGCTCCCCTTGTCAGTCTCTTGTTGCCACTCCTGTTGTCACTTGTTGAAATTTTTTATTCTAGATCATTTAATATTTATTTAATGATTGTAATTAAATTAATTTTAAAAAATTATTTTGAAATTTTTGCTAGTGATTAAATTAATTGATTTTAGTAGTTTTAGTAATTATAGTAAATAGTAAATTTCAGATCATTTAATATAAATTTAATCATTTTAATTAAATTAATAAATTATTAACAAAAAAGTTTTTCGGAATTTTTGATAGTGTTTAATTTTTTTCCGACAATTGTTAGTGATTAAATTGATTGGTTTTAATAGTTTTAGCATCGTAGATTGTAGATTATATGATATTAATTTAATTATTTTGATTAAATTAGTTAAAAAAATTATTTTAGAATTTTCTTTATTGAAATATTGATTTAATCATTTTAATTAAATTATTTAAAATCTATTTTTGTTAGTGAAATTTAATTTAGTAAACTCTATCAAATATATAATTATAGTAAATAGTATATAGTAGAGAGAGAGAGAGAGAGAGAGAGAGAGAGAGAGAGAGAGAGAGAGAGAGAGAGAGAGAGAGAGAGAGAGAGAGAGAGAGAGAGAGAGAGAGAGAGAGAGAGAGAGAGAGAGAGAGAGAGAGAGAGAGAGAGAGAGAGAGAGTTGTGTTTGTTTTCCTGTAAGTTTTCCTCTCTCCCGCGTCAGTTTTCCTGTTTATTTTTCTCTGTCCGCGTTAGTTTCTTTTTTTTGTATAAAGTTTCTGTTTTTTCCTGAATGGCAGCTGCAGCTTTTTGTCAGCCACAGGCTCGCAGCTTTTCCCGCAACAGTCTTTTTTTTGCGTCAATTTGTGTCTCAGACTTTTTTTTTCATCAGCTTGTGTGTCTCTCTCTTTTCCGCGTCAGTCTGTCTTTTCCTGTAAACAAGGCAGAACATTCACGAACTCAGTCACATAACGTTCATTTCAGAAACACAAAAACAATCCTAAGCGTGAGTAGAACTCACCGGAATGTGATGAAGATCACATAACCATGCACAATGAATGGGGGTTCAACGCCACTAGACTTCCCGAATGATCCCGAATCCGAATTATCTTTTGGGACAGCATCTATAAGCTGTTTTGGAACAAACATAACTAATTCAATACTTGGCTAAAACTACATAAACCAGTGTCTATCGCGAAGAGAATTTAGTCTAGATTCAGCGGTTTCAAGTCCCATACTGATACAGTGAGTATTTAGGGAGTTATGGTTAAAATAGTGTCGTTAGTTCAAAACAGTTACTGATTCAAAAGTGGAATTTGTACTTAAAGTTTCTCCCTCTATACTTAATGGAATCAGATGGTTCTTGTGCCTATTTTGAAGGGTTTCGTGTCTAGTTTCTAAATAATCCAAAATCAGCTTCAAATGATGTATGTGGTGAGAGAAATATCGAATTTACCAGAGACTACTCAATCTGAGTTTGCTGCAGAATTTCCAGCAATCCTTGTCCTTCATCAAGACCTCATCTCCACGAGTTTGACACCATTTCGCTCACCAACAACTCCAGCTTCGAATCCAGCCTCTAAAACCACTCTTTGAGCACTCTTAACCATAATGTAGCTTCCGATGAACCTATCTCACCTCTCAACACCAACATGCATCCACTAGAACTCCAATTAAAGCTCTCTAGGACACCAACAATCCCCCAATGCCTCCAAATTCGAACTCTAATGTCTCAAGCTATTGAACCTTCTTCCGATGTACTTCAATCAGCAATGCCACTTCAGGTCTACCCTAACCTAGTCGCAAATGGGACATGCAAAGCTCCAAAGGCTTAAAACTCCATTGTTGTCCAAGTTGAGCTTTGAAGCTTGATAATGGTAGGATGAGAAAGAAGGAGAATGAGCTACTGAAATTAGTGTCTATGAAAAGAGCACGAAAAAATGAAAGGGAATGGTTCAGAAATTACCTACATGCAATCAAGGATTTGAGAGCTCTCCCCTCTTCTTCCTCCCTTCCCTCTCTCGCGACCCTCTCCTCTCTCCCTACTCTCACTTTCCCTTTTTCTCTTGTTCTGACTTATGAATGTTTGGCTTGGGTGTGAGTGTATTCTTTTCTAATAAACAGAGCTGAAGGTTTACTAAAAAGGAAAATGACCAAAATGCCCCTTTTTCTAATTCTCACTTAAAACTCCTATTTAACAAACAATCACTAATGCACATACTCCTATTATAAGTAATTATATTTTATAAATGCTATAATACTTAGATTAACTAAGTAATTTAATTATAACCTCTTGCTAGGCAAAGTGACCGTTTTGCCCTTTACACTATCATTTCCACTTAACCCGATTTTAATTATCTTTGTTTATAAATAAATGTTGTTTTTGGTGAAGATAAAGAAATATTATGTTTTGTCGGTATAGTTTCATTGTCTTTAATTTAATTGTTTTTATTATTTGAAATAGTCTTACTCTTTGTGTTTTCAAAAAACTAAAACAACTAACTATGTTTGTCAAAATATAAAATCTATTTTAAAAATAAATTGTATATATTTAGAAATTGCATGAAAACATAGTGACCTGCGTGAATACACGAATATCTTAATAATTGTACTAAAAACACCTATTGTTGAGTCAAATAATAGGGACAAATGGAAGCGGTCCAAAAACTAGAAATGGATTGAGAAGTTTGTAAATGGTAATGAAGAAAGCTTCACAAAATGATGATTTTGCTTTATTAATGAAAAAGCCTCAAATAGACCTAGCATCGTATTGGCCAAAATGTTGATTGGAGAGATCATATTACATTAGGTTTACATGCTTATATATATCGTTTATTATCTCTATTATCTATTTAAGAAAACAAACTAAACTTTACGTTTTAGCCTCTACTGAAAAGTTTTGTCGCTCAAAAATATTTCTTTTAACTTTTTCATAAAAAAATGTTTCTCTTTCCTCTCATATATACCACACATGTATCTATTAACTACACTCTCGACATATGTCCCTTCGAAGGTTGTAGTCTTCGGGTGGAGGTTACTGTTAGACACTACAAGAATTTTGGTGATTTCTGAGGGAAAAATCCCTCGGAAAAGCAGGAAAATCGGTCGGTAATTCACTTTTCCAACGGAATTTCCGACTAACAAAATTCCGTTGGAAAAACGGTCCTCGCAAACGATTTTCGAGGGAATTTTCCCTCGGAAACGCTTCCGTCGGAAATCCCTCGGAAATATCCCTCGCAAATCCCTCGGAAATATCCCTCGCAAATCCCTCGCAAATTCCGTCGAAAATCCGTCGGAAAAATTAATTTACTGTAAAAAAAACTAAATCCCAACAGTCATCCATTCAAGCTCCACAAATAATTTTTATTACATACTGATATTCATGGGTTATAAATTTTACCCACATCATGTGCCTCATACAATAGCTTAGTATCAAATTAAAAAGAGTCAAACAAATCAGAACAAGTTCTAGTTGTGTTGCCTAGCCGAAGACAATGGGCACCAAACCATGAAAACAAAAATACAAATAGATCAGAGAGAGAAGAACTACAACTGTGGAAGTAAGCCTCTTGATTCCATATTCAACAAAAACACAGTAGTTGATTACATATTCAACAATATGATCAGTAAATGAAGTGTAAACTCGGGATATTATACTGAAGTTTCTAGTAACTACAAAAACAATTTACAGATGCCCAGAATCATTAAGATTAAAACCTAAGAAAATTTACACAGGTGCAGGAAGTCAAAGATAGCATAAGTTTCACTTCCATGAATAAGAAGTTGATCTTCCATCTTCCAACCTTTCCAGATCCTTGTTGAGTAGCAGTTCTAGCAGAAGAATAAATCAAAACCTGCCATTACATTGTAAATACAAGACAAATGGCTAAGTGAGTGTGATTAACTTATTGCACATTAGGCAAACAATTATGCAAGATGTCTCAGACAGTACCTGCTACTAACCGCCGCGTCACTGTCAAAGCCGGCGCTGTCGTGGAGTCGGATTTGGGACTGCAGAGATACACCCTTCCAATTGCCTCCTGCTCAGCTACTGTCACATTGATAGCATGAGGCAGGCATGTCTTGCTCAGGCTGATCAAAACCATCACTAGCTAATAGAAGAAAGATGGTTACATTTCTAAATAAAAAGTTTCAACGAGCACCCATATAATCAAGTGAAGATAGTAAACTACTAGTTCAATCTTATATAAATAGCCTGGATAAGATATCTAGCCACCAAGTCAAAAGGTTCCCTTCATGACCAGGATTCTGCTTTCCAAGCTCCTAACCAAATATCCAAAGTTAAATCCAACAACATAAACCATTAAACAATCAAATGAATCAAACTTCAAGATTTTTCTAGCTATCAAAATTAAAGCAAACTAACATAGAAAAAAGATAAGAATGAATTGGACAGAGAACTTACTTCCATTGTAATGGTGAACTCCAACTTTAGCCAACATGGCATAATATTCAGCAAACAGGCCCAGTTTTAATTCCACTTCAGCAAAATTCTTTAAGATGGCCAAAATCAACTTTAAGATGGCCTTTAAAAATTCTTTCAAGGGCTTCTGCATCACCGGAATCAACTTTAAGATGGCCTGGCATTAAAGGAGCAAATCCACGGGTAGCCTTCATTGTCACAGCTCATAGATATGACATCTAGCGTACGACCATTGAAGCAGCCACAGCATGAGACGATAAGAGCCTGTTGTTGCAGAAGAGCATGGACCAAATTCCATGTGTTAATAGGCTTCGTTGGTGTTGTAAACAGGCACTGTATCTTGCTACATGCATTCATTCTATGAAGAAGACAATTGTGACAGGCACTGTATCTTGCTACATGCATTCATTCATGCACTTGAGCGGAGTTTCGCACGTCGTTCTTCATAAGATGTTGGATTTAATTCATATGGTTTTCAGTTGTTCTCCTTTCCTTGTGTTGTTGTCATTGTATTTAGAAAGAGTGTGGTTTTATGTTGTGCACTTATTGCAAGTCTGGAGTATTTCAATTGTTGTTAGGTCATCAATAATGAAAATGAGGTTTAATCTTAGCAGACTACAAAAACCTAATCCTAGTGGCTTATTTGTATTGTTATAAATTGTTTGTTTGCCATCATGATTTTGTTTCATACTAACATTAGTTGTTCAGAAGTGCATTGTACTGGTATATTGAACTTAACATGTTAGTGCAAGTCTATTTGCAGTACAAATTTCAGATAATATAATCAATGTTATTACGGTATCATGTACAAAAGTATATGTATGTGATAGAAGATGAATATTTGTTTGAATAATTATAAGTACATGATATAAAAAGGGATCAAACTATACACATATTGCAGAGCTATCAGTATTCAAGGTGAAACTGAATCTGAATGAACAAGTTGACAGATTTAAAGCCAGGCTAGTGGCTAAAGGTTTTCTTCAAAAGAAAGACATTGATTTTGTTCTCAAATAAACTCCATGTTTAGAAACACAATTTGTGAAGAAAGTGATGGAAGAATTTTAGGTGACACATTTAGGAAGTCTCACCAACTTCATAGGAAAGCCTAGAATTCTACACTTGCTTGCTGCAAAACGAATCCTGAGATATGTTCAAAGATCTCAACAGCTTGGAATTCTGGTTCGTAGTCAGAATAGAAGTAATTGTGAAACTAGATTGGTTAGGCACATTGATTCTGATTGATGAGAAGTACAACTGCCTATGTGTTCATGTTAGGGAATGCTCCAATCTCATCAAGCTCAAAGAAAGAAGTTGTTGCTCTCTCATCATGCAAGGCAGAGTATATTGCAACAACATTGGGAGCATATCAAGCTACCTAGCTGAATTCTTTAATGATTGAGCTGAAGATAAAGGAAGGAGATTGTTGTGTGAACTGTGAAGCTACTTGTTGACAGTAAGTCAGCAATTAGCTTGGCCAAACATTGCCTATGGAAGGAGCAAGCATATTGAAAGAAAGTTTCATTACTTGAGGGATCAAGTAAATAAAGAGAAGCTTGAGATTGAGTATGTCAAAACTGAAGACCAGCTAGCAAATGTACTTACAAAGTCACTAAGGGGAGAAAAGTTTAAGGAATTGAGAAGGAAACTTGGTATGATTGCTGTAAAATGAGAGGAACAAAATAAAGGTGTATTAGTTGTTATAGTTAATTCGGTTAAGCTTTGTAATTCTGTTAGTCAGTAAGCAAATTAATGTTAGTTTGATAGTTTGTTAGCTCAATGGAAGTTAGTTGATCTAACTACCTGATTGCTTCTTACTGTAGTTTTATCCAATTCGATATTGCTTGCTAGTTAGTTAGTTTCTCCTGCCATCTATCTTTCTTGCAACTGCAGTATATGCAATATACTGCTCTTACACTATTGAAGTGCAAAATAAAAGCAGGCCTCTGGATTTCATGGTTCAAAGGAGGATACCCAAAAAAAAGTAATAAAATATGAAGAAAGATAAGGTGAGAAGAGTACTACTTAAACAAAAAACAAAGCCATATGTTTGAATTATTGGTAAAAGAAAGATCATTATTTAAGTCCAAAGACTCAGGAGAATAAAATAGTTCCTTTCAAGAGGTATCAAACAAGGACACACAACTCATAGCCTTAGGGTATCAACACAACAGATCCAGAAGTCTTGCGATTCTCCAGGTCTTCATGTGCTTTTGCAGCCTCAGACAATGGGTAAGTATGATTAACTCGCACCTTCAAGACACCAGAAGCAACATTGGCAAATAACTCTCCAGCAGCCTCCAATAACTCATCCCGAGTGACAACATATTGAAATAGGGTAGGCCTAGTCAAGAACAGGGACTTTGCAGCCAGGGAAGACAATGGAACGGGATCAGGTGAGCCAGATGACTGCCCGAAACTGACCATGTAGCCTCGAAGCTTCAAGCATGCCAAAGATCCCTGTACATATCATAGAGTAGCTTCTTAGTGTTGTTTTACTTTCAATGGGTTTAAATTTTGAAGAGATTATAGTGATATCAGTGGAATATAGTAAGCAAAAATTTGATTTTTAAAACTGAAGTAAAAAATCCTAAGAAACAAAGCTTTCATCAGGCATAAATCAGCTTGGTCATCATCAATGAAGTAATCTGCCAAGTTTTTTCTATATTGTATTAATAATCTGACAATAATGCTTGAAGTTTGGGCCCCAATCTATAGATTAAAATGTGTGGCCTGTCAACTTTTGCCCTTTGGGTTTACCCTTTAGTATCAAGTATTATAACTAGTCTTCACCCTTGGTTCTTCTCAAAAAAAAAAACTAGTCTTCACTCTTGGCAGATACAAATATCTACTTTCACATCATCATGTCTTACAAACTCAGAAACCAAATGTGTGAGCAATATGAATTGATTTCTAAATTAAAAAACAGTTTCTTCAATACTATGCAAGTTCATATGCAGATTAGCATGTAGAGTTCTGTATCTCGGATCTAATTGGTGTTTGTTGATGTTAGCTTAACTAATTAATGAATAACATAACTACAAACTAATTTCATTTCAAGATACTCAATTACAATAACAGAAGGAGCGCATAAAGAATCAAAGAAGTAAGCAACTTTTTTATGGACTGGAATGCAAGACAGTATTAATAATTTAATTTTTCCATTCAAATACCCAACCATCTGATTTTGAAATTTCATTTGGTTTTAGTATAGCAAAGAATAAGTACTACCTCAAAGGTATCCTTTCCCACAGAATCATAGACTACTTCAACCCCATTGCCTGACGTAATTTCATTGACGCGGGCCACAAAATCCTCTTCTTTATATATTATAACATGATGACAGCCATCCTCCTTAGCCTGAGCCGCTTTCTCTTTATTAGACACAGTTCCTATGACAGTTGCACCAAGAGCATTTGCCCACTGGCACAAAAGGGAACCAACTCCACCAGCTGCTGCATGTACAAGCACTGTGTGGCCAGGTTCAACCTGCAAAGGAAAAAGTAAAAAGGCTAACAAAAATACTAACAACAAACTAGATTGGTATGCTAACCAAAGTCAAAGCAAAAGGGCTTCCTTCAAATATGATGATTACGCATTATAGAAACCTACCTTGAAACAGCGGCGGACCAAAAATTGAGCTGTCATTCCCTTCAGTAAGATGGAAGCTGCAACAGCAGGGTCAATGGAGGAAGGGATACGGACTACTTTATTTGCAGGAAGAATCTGCTCTTCAGCATATGAGCCCATTGGCTGCCCCGCATAACCTACAAGATCTCCGACCTGTATCCCAGTGGGTCCAGAACCCACAGCGGTCACAACCCCAACAGCTTCCATACCTGCCACATTGAAAGCGGAAAATAACTCAATACATTGATTGACATGATACCTTGGGTATGGACTTGCATTCCAATGGAAGGTTAAGAAATTCATCATCAATGCACTTGATGATCAATTGTATATGAACAGCCGGACTGGATAAACTTGTTAAAATATTAAAAGAAACTAACAATAACAATGAGTTTTTTAAACAATAGTTTCTCAAATAAGTAGGAATTAACTTGTGCATCTCAACTTTTTCAGAAGATCTCGCATTTAACTTCTCCATAAACACCCTACAAACTTGTAAGGATTTGTTTGCAAGCAGAAGAACAATAAAGTTATTTAAAATGAGAACTTCCGATAAACTAAAAGCTAAACCAAAGGGGACAAAATAGTTGTTTAGCTCCAAATATACCAAATAGAAGGTTAAATAATAGCCAGTGACTTCAACCAAAGGAATTTAGTGCTTAAAAAAAGTAGCTCTTCCTTGATCTTAAAAACAAGGGTTAATATTAAGATACCATGAAGATGTTTAAATCGACTTTCTTAATATTCTCACTAATAATTCAAAATTGCTTAGTTTCTGTCTAAAGAGAATAATATCTCAATCTACACACAAGAGTCAAATCAACCATTATATGCAAATGTGGACACATGGATGTCGCAAAGAAACAGTCATTAGCAACGGATGCTGCCTTAATCGTGTTGACGATGACATCAAAAATCCTTATGTTGCAATCCAAAACACGGTCAATTGCAGTGCCAATCGCGCTGAGGGAGACATCAAAAACCATGATTACGCAATCCAAAACACCGTCAATTGCAATTGATGTGGCCTCAATCACATTGATAAAGACATCAAAAACCATGATTTCATGATCCAAAACACAGTCAATTGCAGCTGATGATGTCTCAATTGCATTGACTGCGACATCAAAAACCATGATATCGCGATACACAACACAGTCAATTGTAGCAGATGCTGCTTCAATCGCGTTCACGGCGACTTCAAAATTCAGTCAATAATCATTTATTCAAAACCTTACACCAGAGTTTAAGTAAAGAGAGACTAGTGAAGAACAAAGTTGACTTGCATAAAACCAAAATAAGTGTGAATTGCACAAAGGATGAGTCAAATTGAAGGGCTGTCCATCCAAAAAAAAAACATAATTTTTTTGGGGAGAATAATTAAAAAGAATGAGTGAAATTAAACCAACCAGGAGTGAAGGGTGAAGAAGAGGGTTTATAAACCCCTTTACGAAAGTAAACATCAATGAAATTAACACCAATAGCTTCGTTCTTCACACGAACCTCTCCTTCTTTTGGCTCTCCAATTTCAACATCCTCCCACTTCAAAACCTGCATATAATGTAAGAGTCACGTGATCTCTCTCGTCAATTGAAGTCACGTGCGAGGGAGAATCATCATGACTCATGAGAGAAAGAGAGATTACCTGAGGATCACCGAATTCGTGAACTCTGATAGCTTTAACCATTTCTGTTACAGATGATGATGATGATGATGATGATGACGACGAAGAAGCTTTGGTGGTGAATGATGCTCTGACAGTGGTTCTAGTGAAAGGGAACGTAGATGATGATGAGGAGGAGGAGGAGGAGGAGGAAGAAAGTGAGGGGGGTTTAAGTAGAACTAGAGAACAAGAGTGAGAAAGACTCTGAAATTTGAACAATCTGGACAATGACATTTGCTAATCCGTTTTTTTTTCCTTTTTCTTACAAATCATCATACAATGAATCGAGACGGGCTATGTAGCAAACCGGTTAGCTAAGTGACAAAATGTTATGTTGGCAACAAGAGTACTTACTCCCTCGGATACAAAGATACCTTAAGGTTAGGATTTAATTTTACCTAAAAAAAATTAATTTATATACATCGTTGTTGTATACGATTTTTTTATGATATTGGCAATTCACGAAATGACAGATCATAAAAAAGTTTGTATTTATCTCAACTACCTTCAAAATTACCATATCATGAACTTTTATTGATCGATGGTGTGAAAACTTTTACGTGTTTATATACGCAAAATAAACCCCTTATGGTATTGCACACAAAAAAGTAAACATTTCATTTAACATTTTATTTAAACTTTTTCATATTCTCCACAATAAATAAAGCGTATTTTAGAGATACTATCATTAAAATGGACAAAACAAATAAACTTTACTCGCTATTTTGTTTTATCATATATATGAGCTCAAATTTGCTTATAATTCATGTCGGAGGGTATATCTAACACTATTTTAAACACTTGATCTACAATTAGAGTGAAATTTATGCAAGTCCCGTCACTTTGAAAATGGATTTCACTAATTTATTGAGACTCAGGTGAATTTCACAAAATTATAGAGCAAGTGTTGAAAATAAAGTGTTAACACGTGTATTATCAACACTCCTCGGAGTGGCATGTGCAACCGGAGATTTTTGTAAATTATGAAATACTCTTTGCAATTCATATTGTAAGAAATAAGATAAACTCTTTGTTCGTCAATATTATAATAAACAAGCACTGATATTTAGAAGCATTAAATGATGAGTCTCATTTTTATCCATTTTTAAAACTTGTGTTGTTAAGGTGGTGTCATTAATTAGGAGTATCCGCCACCAGTTGGTTTCAATATCATTCGTCGGCATGTGTGATATAGGAGTTTGTTTCTTATAATATAGACCAGAGAGTAGGGGTGTTGATTTGTTCGGGAAAATCCAAACAATCCAAACAGACCTATTTGTTTCCGGCATTTTTCGTGTTAGAGTCATAACTAAGCTAGCCCATATATAATAGTTTGGTTCAAACAACGGATTTTAAAAAACGAACTCGTGGTCCTACCACTCGAACCAAAACACCAAATGATTAAGTACATTGGATGACTATTTTAAAAGCATAATTTATGATTAAGTTGTTAGATTAATGGGTTTAAGATTGATTTAGTGTGTTTTCTAAACTTTAGAATTTATTTGACTATTTAAAAGTGTTGTGTTAGAATATATTGAAGTTAGTTAAAGTAGTTGTAATTAGTTAGATTAGTTACAAGTTGGTTAGATTGGTTAAGATCACTATATAAAGTGTATCCTACACTCATTATAAAATATCTCTCTCTTTACCATTGAATGAGAATTTCTTTTTTTCTTCCTCTCTCAATTCTTCTAACATGGTATCAAGAGCAAAATGATTCGCTGTATTGTTGAGAAAATTTGCTCATTGATTTATCTTCTATGTTCTTTATCTTTATTCTTATTTGTATTGCACCTCTATGAGATTCCAGAACCATTTTATTCGAAGAGTTGATCCCTCCATTTTTTCTACAATTTGATCTTTGTAAGACTCAGTTCATTGCATCTTGTAGAGGATAATCAAGGAAAGAAAGAAAATGGACGCCCTCCGTGTAATGAAGACCAAATTCATACCGTTTTCAGAGAGAAAGAAATCACCAAGAATCAAGACAATCTTTTTCATTTAATTTACAAGGTTTCTGTTGTGGAATATCCTTATGTCAAAATCAAGCAAGTTCGGTTGATGGCTAAGGAGTCCAAATCAAGAACAATCGAACATCATTCCTCTTTGCCTAATTGGCATTTTAGCTTCTATCCAAAATGATTATGAATAGTTAAGAAATTAAACTTCATTCTTCTTTGCCTAATTGGCATTTTCGCTTCTTTTCAAAATGATTATGGATAATTAAGCAATCAAACATCATTTTTCTTAGCCTAATTGACGTTTTTGCTTTTATTCATAAATATCATGAATAGTAAAGCAAACAAACATTATTCTTCTTAGCCTAATTTGACATTTGATAATCTTCCAAGATTGGAATTATCAATTTCATTGGGGTGAGCATCGTGGAGATGCTAGAAGAAGATTAAAATGCCCCAAAAAAGTTGGTCAAAGACTTCTAGAAGTTATGTATCATGACCGTTATCAATTTCTTCATTAATTTTCTTGTTTAGCCGATAGAATCACAACTTGTATTTTCTTGTAATTTTTCTTACTATTTTTTCATTTTCTTTATCTTGAATTGTATTGCTCATTTCAAGTTGGAAATGTTAATCCAACTTGCCGGGGGGTGTTAGAATATATTGAAGTTAGTTAAAGTAGTTGTAATTAGTTAGATTAGTTAAGATCACTATATAAAGTGTATCCTACACTCATTGTAAAATATCTCTCTCTTTACCATTGAATGAGAATTTCTTTCTTTCTTCCTTTCTCAATTCTTCTAACATGTTGGAATATTTACAAAATAAATGCAGTTTTTACATATTAAAAAATTAACGTTTTGGTGCATGACCAATGAGTATGATCCAAACCAGCCAGTTCAATATCAGGTTGGTATGTTCACGGTTTGCAGAAAAATCACAACATCCAAACCAATCCAACTCGAGTAAATATAATCCGTTCGAACAACAAATTTGAGCAAATCTGATCTAATATTCTAAACCTACTCGTAAACACTCTAGAGGGTAGGAAGTGATTGAATATCTAAATTTATAAATTTTTTCAAATGAAGAAAATTTTATAACAAATGTGTAGATTGAAAACCGCATCCACAACTTTATTGTTCTTATATTTTTGCCAAAAATACAAATCTTATTTAATATTCACCAACCACGATATTAAAATTTCTAAATATTAAAGTCGTAAAAGTTCCAAATAGTTAGTACTATTATTGTTTAAATAACTTTTCTAATATGTTAAGACTAATTAAATATCTATTTTTCCTTATTAAAACCGTTTTTTAAATGACAATTTTTTTTTTTGAACAAATTTAAATGACATGTTGTAATCCAAAAATACACAAAAATCTCTAAAAATTAATAATCTTGGGCATATCACAACTTTCTCGATTCAATGAATATAAGTTTAACTATATAAAATTACCAACCATATCACTAATATACATGTAAATGCTTCATATTTTATGAAATGATTTAAAAACTACGTTAATGATATTCATTGTATTACGCCCAACAATTGTTTTTCTTCTAAAAGGTGTCAAAATGGGTAGACATTCTCTCAATTTCCTTAAAGAATTTGAGGGCCAATTACTAGTTTGGCATTTTTTTTATACAAACTAGTTTGGCATACTAATGCACATAAATGTCAAATATTTGTCACTAAAGTTCTAGATTTAGACCTATCAATGAAAAAAGTATTTGTTATTCGGTTTTATAAAGCAAAGGGTCACTTATAGTCACAAAAAAACTCAACCAAAAGCTTTCTCACTTAAAAAATACCTCAACTAAAACTCGTTTTAGGCCTCATTTACTGTGGAAAATTTTTGTATTGACCTTGTTATATGAATTTGAGAGAACTATAAAAGATCATTTTTTAGAGGAAAAAAGTCCCAATTATCTTTGTAATTTTAGATAATCATTAATTTGATTTATTAACAAAACTATAAGGGACTTACGAACAATGGTTGTTGGTCCGAGTGGTAACTGGGCTCGGATTCCACCCATCACGAGTTCGACAGAGAGCTGATTCCACCCAAAGATTATGGTTCAACCTATTATGGAAGAGCTGATTCGTATTTCCCAGGAACAGCCTCTGGTGAATGAGTTAGTTCTTGACCTTTAAGATTTGCCTATAGTAGAAGCTCCAGTTCAACAAGCTTCTCCGACTGTTGGTTAACCAGTTTGCGATGAAAATCAGCAGAATTCTCCTCTATTGAAGTGGAAAACTGTGGATCAGCAGAATTCTTCTCTTGTGTCGAATCTTCAGGTTAAAGATCCTCATCAAGGGTAACAACAACATATGGTGAAGGAGCTTATGGCTCAGGTTTTCAGTCATGCCAAAAACTTCCTCTAATCAAAATGTTACCCCTGGTAATTGCTCTGGGAAAATCATCAAGAAAGGAGTAGAATTAACTTTTCAGCCTGTAGATCGTCATGTTCATGCTAGCTTTGCTGAAGTGCTTCTTTGTAACACAAATTTAATTTCTTCATCTACGAATTATGTAGTTGATAAGGATATTAGACTAGTGGGTAGATTCTGGTCTAATGATGATGTTATTTTTGGGAGTGATGAAGAACATGTTCAAGATTTTGATGCTACCCTTGGTTTCAAAAAAGTCATTTCTAAGTCTCATAAAAAACGTGTATAGAAGAAGCATTTGTAGGTTAAAAATGCTTCTGCATATCATACTGGTTCTAAGGGTGGTTCACATTCTACTGGCCCAAGAAGCCGCTTTTTTGGAATGTGAGGGATTTAGCAATTAAACCCACTAGAAGTTCTTAAAGATTTGTGTAGATGACATAATCACGACAAATCAACCTCCACTTTCTTTTAGTGATGAAGACCTTATTGATGGGAAACCCAACAAATATGTACCCCTCATAATCTCGGCAGTCATTGCCAACAAAGAAGTAAGAAGAATTTTGGTGGACCAAGGGAGCTCATCTGACATCATCTTTGTCGATCTCCTTGACAGAATGGGGATCGACAGAGAGGAGCTCACTCCATACAGAGGAACGACCCTATCCGGATTCAACGGGTCCCGGACAAAACCACTAGGCCATTTGGAACTGATGGTTTCCTACGGAGCTGAGCTAATGGTGAGAACCATCAAAACCAAGTTCCTTATCCTACCTTGCGAATCTGATTACAACGTTATCATAGGGAGACCGACCATAGGCAAGCTCGGAGCAGTAACGTCCACCACGCACTTAAAAATAAAATTCCACTCTCTCTGCAATAAAGTTATCACTTTAAACTCCGATATGGAGTCTGCTTCCAGATGCTTCTTCCTATGGATCAAGACCGAGCAAAAAGCTTTGGAGCAGGAAGGGTTTCCCCTTCCCGAAAACACTACTCCCAAGAGTAAAACTCGACCAACCGAGGTGAACGCAACGGACTTAGATGCAAGATATGATCCTGAGAGTACGGATGATGGAAATGATGACGGACTGGCCAAAGAGCTCAAACGAAAAATGAAAAGGCCCCAACCTAATGGGGAGCTCATCGAGGTACGGCTCGGCGAAGATCCCTCCAGAACCATCAAGATCGGAGCCGATCTATCAGGAGAGGTGAAGATTGATTTAATCCAATGTCTCAAAGACCATGCAGGCATCTTCGCCTGGTCGGCAGAAGACATGCCCAGAATTCCCTCTGAAGTCGCTTGCCACCAGCTCGCAGTTAATCCAGGAGCCAAGTGGGTCGCCCAAAGAAAGCGAGCACAGAGTAGCGAGAAAGCTACAGCTGCCACAAAAGCCGTAGACGATCTCTTAAAAGCAAACTTCATTTCTGAAGTCAAATACACAACCTGGTTATCAAATCCGGTGCTAGTTAAAAAGAACAACGGAAAATGGCGCATGTGCGTCGACTACACCGATCTTAATAAAGGCTGCCCAAAAGACGCTTTCCCTGTCCCCAGCATAGATCGACTTGTAGACAACGCTTCAGGTTTTCGTTTGTTATCATTCATGGATGCATACTCTGGGTATAACCAGATTGCCATGTTCCCTCCTGACCAAGAAAAAACTGCTTTCATGACCGACCAAGGTAACTTCGCCTACCGTGTCATGCCTTTTGGTTTGAAAAACGCCGGAGCTACGTACCAAAGAATGATGAACAAAGTCTTCCGAAAACAATTCGGCAAGAGTGTTGAAGTCTACCTTGACGACATGATCGCCAAGAGTGAAGACGATGACAAGCACGTCAACGACCTCAGAGTGATCTTCTCAGAAGTCCGGAAAAATAATATGAGACTGAATCCAGAGAAATGCACTTTTGGAGTCCGAACTGGTAAATTTTTAGGTTTCTACTTAGCAGAAAGGGGAATCGAAGCAAATCCCGACAAATGTCGATCCGTAACAGAAATGCGAACTCCGACAACTAAAAAGGAAGTCCAGAAATTTAACGGCATGATCGCCGCCTTATCTCGTTTTATATCAAATGCGGCGTTCAAATCTCTTCCCCTGTTCAAACTACTTAAAAAAGAGGAAGAGGATTTCAACTGGACCACCGAGCAAGATGAGGCCTTAAACCAGCTCAAAAAGGTCCTCTCCAAACCTCCGATCTTAACTAGACCAAGCAAAGGTGGAACTTTATACTTATATCTAACTATCTCGGAGGAAGCCTTAGGGGTCGTTCTTGTGCGGGAGTTAAAAACCGGACAAAGCCCAGTTTACTTTGCAAGCAAAGCCCTACACGGACCAGAGAGTCACTATCAGAAGGTCGAAAAGATCGCTCCAGCTCTCATCATCGCAGCTCGACGTTTTTGACCTTACTTCGTCGCTCACCAGGTGGTCGTGCGGACTAATTACCCCATCCGGCAAATCCTGCACAGGCCCGATCTCACAGGTAGAATGATCAAGTGGGCGGTAGAACTATCAGAGTTCGGGATCAAGTACGAAGCCCGAACTGCTATGAAAGCGCAAGTTCTGGCGGATTTCGTGGCCGAAATGACACCAGCAAACGTCGAAAACGATACCTGGATCCTACATGTCGATGGATCCTCCAACCCAAAGGGAAGTGGCGCTGGCATCACGTTAGAAAGCCCGAACGGCGACATCATCGAAATTTCTCTAACTT
This sequence comes from Astragalus membranaceus, assembly GCA_039519185.1. Classification (NCBI taxonomy): domain Eukaryota; kingdom Viridiplantae; phylum Streptophyta; class Magnoliopsida; order Fabales; family Fabaceae; genus Astragalus; species Astragalus membranaceus. Next base: position 67,196,433 of record CM076850.1, read on the forward strand.
TCAGTTTTTCAACCTCGAACAACCAAGCAGAATACGAGGCTTGCATCGCTGGTCTACGCTTGACAGTCGACCTCCGAGTCCCCCGGGTAAAACTATACACCGATTCTCTGTTGGTAGTCTCCCAAATCGGCAAGGAGGAAGGCACGAAATTGAAACATCAGAAGTAAAACACGTGCCAAGGGCAAAGAACCAAAGAGCTGATATCCTCGCCAAGCTTGCAAGCACGAAAGCTCCTGGAAATCACAGAACGTTTATCCAGGAAATCCTCCACAAACCCAGTGTATCCCCCGACCTTGAATATACCTCGACCATTTGCATAATTGAAGAAGCTCACAGTTGGATCGTCCCGATCTTAGAATACATCATTACAGGAGTGGAACCCCCAGACGCAAACAACGCTAAACTCGTCAGGAGGAAGGCTTCTGCCTTTTCAGTCATTGATGGAGCGTTGTACAAAAGAAGCCCCTCCTCCCCGTTGTTGAAATGCATCGAGGGAGAAGAAGCAGCTTATGCCCTAGCAGAAATTCATGAGGGAATCTGCGGTCAACACCTAGGAGCCCGTTCCCTGGCTCGAAAGGCTCTTCGCGCCGGATATTACTGGCCGACCATGGCGGTTGATGCTAGCGCTTATGTAAAAAAAATGCAAAAAATGTCAAATTCATGCCAACATCCACATTGCTCCTCCAACCGATCTTACAACCCTGTCCTCCACATGGCCATTTGCATGGTGGGGGATAGACCTCCTGGGGCCATTCTCGACAGCTCCAGGGCAGATCAAATACTTAATCGTCGTAGTCGATTACTTCAGCAAATGGATAGAAGCAGAACCCCTGGCTACCATCACTGCAAGAAACTGCATCAATTTTTTAGGAAAAACATCATGAGCAGGTTCGGCATCCCCGAGGTAGTAATAACGGACAATGGAACTCAATTTACCGACAAGTGTTTCAGAAAGCTGATGTCCGACCTAAAAATCAAGCACCGCTTCACATCAGTTGAACACCCTCAAACCAACGGACAGGTAGAAGCGGCGAACAAAATAATACTAAACGGCCTAAAGCGACGTGTAGACAACGCAAAAGGAAACTGAGTGGAAGAGCTACCTTATGTCCTCTGGGGATATAGGACCACCCAACAAAGCTCCACAGGAGAGACACCGTTCCGGCTCTCTTACGGCAGCGAAGCGGTCATTCCCGTCGAGATTGGCGAACTCAGCTGGAGAACGACAAACCCCAAAACTCAAAAAAAATAACCAAGCCTTGAGAGAGGAGCTCGACCTCATCGATGAAATTCGGGGTCGAGCCTCACTCTGAGAAGCAATTGTCAAACAAGGAGTAACCACCAGGTACAATGCCAAAGTCGTTCCTAGAGATTTCGAGCTAGGCGATCTGGTTCTTCGAAGGGCTGATGTTGGTCTTAAAAATGCTTCCCAAGGAAAGCTCGCACCAAATTGGGAAGGACCTTACCGTATTATATCTAAAACCGGTAAAGGAGCTTTCAACCTAGAGACCCTCCAAGGGAAAAAGATTCAAAGGACTTGGAATGCAACAAAACTGAAGAGTTATTACATTTAATAACGGAAATTACATCAATCTATCCAAAAAGGACACCACTTAGGACTGCTCCTATCATTGTAAATCGAGTTCCTCATTTAAATGATAAATCAATAAACTGTCCGACGTTCCACACTTTTCGTCAAATCAATAACGCAAGGATCAGATTTATAGCTTCAGAAAAGACTCGGGCCTCGAGCCCCTCAGGTCCGATCTTGGGGTCCCCCTAAGCGACCAACCATGGTCACAACCCTTTGTTACCACTTAAATCCGAGCCGAGTCTTGGTAAACTATTTCAAAGGGACCGGGTCTTCTAGGATCGAAGTATCCTCAGAACGACAATTGGCCACAGCTGCCAATACCCCTATAGGGCGAGTTAAGTCTAGGCCGAGTCCTGGTAAACTGCTCTATAGGCCAATGTTTATAAACCACCTCGGGCCCCCCCAGGTGCGAAACGATCTCTCAAAAACGACGTATATGACTTGCAGAATTAAAAAAGCATTCATAAAGCTCGAAATGAGATCCAAAGTCAAGATCGATTAAAAATATTTTCGATTACAAAGCACCACGGATGGGACGAACCCTCAAAATTCCAAATTACATAAAGAAGTTCTAAGTCTATACAAAACTCGATCGGAAAAGCATACACCCAGAACTTCTGCAAAATATGTTGGAAACCATTAAGCGTCTGAGGTCGGAAAGACGACGATCTTCTCATCCGTCACTGGGTCGACCTTGACAATACGCCTCCCATCGACTCGTGATCGGCATCAATAACCGTCGGGTCTAGAGGAAGAGAGGGATGAAGTAAAAGAACCCGCAGAAGGGCACCTTGAAAACCTTCTTTGTACATCTCAAGTGCCGCCTCAGCAGCCTCCTTTGCGTCCCTCTTACTCTGTTGGAGGGTAGCCTGAAGATCGGCAATACGAGCTTCTGGGTCGGTACTACATTCCGCCCTCACCTCCGAGCCTTTCTTCAAGCTATCCTCCAGCTCGATGATTCTTTCTTCCGAGACCCTTGCCTTTCTCTTTGCCTCGGCCTCAGACTCCTCTAGGACCTTGAGCTGATCTTCGAGCTGCTTCACACGAGCTTCGACAGTCTCCGCATGATTCAGGGCAGTTACCTTCAACGCTGTAAGGATCTCTGCGCCTTCCTTCAAAGCCCGAAGCTCAGACTTGGCTTGACCCAGCTCATTGGTCCTCACAGACAACTCCTCCAAAAGTTTAAAACGTTTTGTCTTCTCGGTCTCCAGCAAGTCTACAGACGTATCAAGAAAGATATCAAAACAAAGAGGAGAATCATAAACAAAATCAACAAAACCGGCAAAACCAACAAAAAACCCACCTTCAGCTCGCTTCTCGTACTTCGTTTTTGCGATTTTATGAACCTCGGCTAAATTTAGGAAGATCTGGGCCGACGCTACAATGGGATCCTCCCGCCACTGCTCGAAATTTTGTTCTAAAAACTTCTCGTCCAGGGGAACAACCTTGCATTTATGCTTGGACCTCTTCCCAGTCTTTGCTTTTTTGGCCGATCCTGAATCATCATCGACCCCAGCTCGCCCCCTTTTCACAGAGGTCCCGACATCGATCCTTTTCCCCTTCTCAGCCTCGGCGTGTGCCAGATCTCTCTGAGTAACGGTTGTAACCAGTTCGGCAATAATGGCGACCTCTTCAGCCTCAACAACAGGTCTAGGTTGAGAAGGTATTTGCAACGGTACCCCTGCTTGCTCAACACCAGCCGATTGCATCGCCAGCTTCTTCAAAAATGCGAGCTTCTTAGGCACCATCGTGCCTAAAAAACAAGAAAAAGAAGAGTTATGTAACTTACAGAAAATTTAAGTACACAAAAATCCACTACAGAAAGACGATCTACCTAAAACCCTTTGCACCCGCGCCCGCTTCCCAGCCTGGACTAAACGATCCGTAGGGATACCCCGGTATTTATGCTTTGAGAACGGAACCCTTTGGGAAATAAAAATCAGAATCGCCTTCGTGAGACGATCTTCAGCGCTCAACCGATCCTCACCGACGGAGTAGAAATGTGAAGACCGATTAAAATGACCATGACTCTAACCAATGGGGAACTTGGTGGACACCAAGGTCCGACCATCAGCTCCGAACTTCCCTACACAGTTAATGGCCTTATCAATAACCGGTTCGACCCATTAAAAGAGTTGCTTCCAACTTCCCCTCAGTGAGTCCGCATAAGCTTTGAAGATCTTCGCTCCTCGCCTCGAGCGAAAACTGACATGCTCGCGACCGGACTTGTCCTCCCCACTATTCCGATTAAGCTCGAACAAATGGAAGAAAAGTAGGGACGACGCCGGTCTCTCCAGGTGAATACACATCAACTCAAAGGCTCGGAGGAAAGCCCGTGCATTTGGATGTAGCTGGGAGGGTGCTACATCCAGCTCTGCCAGAACTGTCTGTTCAAGAGAAGTAAAAGGAGATCGGATGTTCATATCATTTATCGTCACGTGGTACATTGTAAATTTAAGATCTCCTGCCCAGGAAGCCACGTGCTCTCTATCCTTCATACCTTCGACCCTCCAAATATTCCTCTCAGAACGCCCAGCAATTTTTCGACCTACCAACTCTAGGTTATGGCCCGAACGATACAACGATTCGATCTCCAAAACCTTGGTGGAAACCCAATCATAAGGGCGAACCTCACGCACCGACACGTCATGATCCCCAGGACCGGTACTGGAATAACCATCGACTGAAACATCAGAAGCACGACTCGTACCTGGCTGGTCCGTGCCATCGGCGTCGTCCTGATCAGAATCGTCTTCAAGCACTGAGCTCGTCCCAAAGTTAGCATCAGAGCTCTCCGATTCAATAGTATCCGAGCTCCCCTGTCTTTCCCCCGATCGAACCTCCTCATCAGAATATGAAGAGAGAGTCACCACATCGATCCTCCGATCTTCCTTCATAGCTCCCACAACATCTGGAACGGACTCATTAACATCGTTTACCGAAGAAAAACTCTCAACATCGATATTTTCCTCCGCTTGCTCGCTGGTAGGAGCAGAGGGCGGATGATCTTGCTCGTCTGGAATACCAACCATTGACTGGTTCTCTCGACTTTCAGGGACGTCACCACCAAAGGCCATGATTTTTACAAACTCGTTTCGATATTCAGTTATGTCCCTACGGGTTTGTTTGGTCCTTGCCAGATTTAAAAAACTGCAGAAATGGGGGACAAAGTGTCAGGACAAAAAATCGCAAATGGTTTCGCGAACAAGTCGGAACCCGACCTGACGACCCACACTCTGAGCGAACAAACAAAAACTAGGAGGGGTCCAAAACGCAAAGGCCAGGCACTAAAAACAAAACGTCACCATCATTAGCCGCCATCGTAATGCACGCCGTGTCAGAAACATTTAATGTCTGGCACTAAATCCAAGGCACTGATCCCACTGCTCAAAAGAAAGCTCGGCAAAGAAAGCTCGGTACATGTCGAGATCGATTAAGTAAATCAAGCTCGACAAAAACCATGGCCAACATAAGCCACCCCCTTTTTGAGTCCCTACAAAAAGAAAGCTCGGTGCGTCCTATGATCGACAAAAGTGACATCAGCTTATCAAACCAAGATCGCCCCTCAGGCGACCAGGCTTGGGAGGCCACTGTTATGGTAATAAGCAAAAGGCCTCAGTAATATTTACACCCCCTGCAAGGCCCATTGACCAACCAGCCCACATCCAGAAAATCTAGCCCAATCAACCAACGGTTCAGATACCTCTGCAAGATCTAACGACCCAAGATCGTCATAACAAACATCACACAAACTCTATAAATACCACATTCAATGCTCATAAAAGAAGTAATTAAAAACAGACTAAACATTGATTCACTCAAATACTGACTTGAGCGTCGGAGTATTCTTGCAGGTACAACACCGTCATCTCAAGATCGAACATCACCATCTCAAGATCGAACACCGCCGATCAAGGACGACATCTACCAACTACTTCAGACTACTCATTAAGGTCGGAAGTACGGTACAGAACAGTTATTATTTTAATGTTGATTAATATGTGAAAAATAAAATAAAAAATAGTTAATTTTTATCATATTACGGTAAAAATGACGAGAAATACAAAACGGTCTAGAATTCATTCTTCACCATCCCCCTTTGGAGTAAGAGACCAAATGAATTGCTAAACCAAAGATGAAATCATGTGATGACTCTGCTAGTTCTAAAAATAAAGATGACTCATCTTAAAACTAAAAAGAAGGCCGAATGATAATCGCTTTTACTCACAAGCTGGAACCTTGCTCCACCATTGAAGCTGAAATCTAGGCAACCTATCATGGATTGTGTCTGGTTCTGAGTTGCGGTCACCGGCGGATTATCGCTTATTCTGATTGCCAGCGTGCTCTTAATCTTCTCCAAGGTTTATCGTAACGCCCCAAAATTTAATTAATTATTTAATTGAATTGTTTGGGAATTTAATTGGTAGAAAAATAATATAATAATAATAATGCTAGTATAGGTGGGCCTATTGTTAGGGTTGGGAGTAGTAATATGAGAAGTGTTAAGCGAGGCCCATGATGTAATTCGCATAAGCTATAGAAAAGCCCATAAAATTAAATAAGTATAAATAAGAGGTATTTTAGGGTTTGGCTCATTTAGAAAGAACAAAAAAATAGAATTAGAGAGAAGAGAAGAGGGAGAGAGCGACGGCCAAGAGGAGAGAAGGGGGACAGAGAGCGACGCCAAGAGGAGAGAGGAGGCTAGGTTTTCGTGATCTTCTAAGGCTAAGGTAAGGGTGGGATTCAAGCCTTATAATGGGATATATGAATTACTTTATGTGGGGGTTAGGGTTTGATGATTCGTCATATGTATGATCATATATGTATTGGATGCCTTGTTGAATAATTAGGTTCGTGTGATTGATACTCCTATGCCCAAGAATTGTTATTGTATTTTGCCATGATCATAAGAAATTGAATTGGGTGCTGAAAGTGGCACCCTAGGTGCCCAGTCACTGTCTCTGCGCTTTGTTGTTGCTGAATCTGGCGCCCTTGGCGCCTTGTACATGTTCCTGCCTGTCACTGTTTTTCTGTTTTTGGTTGTTGCTGGAAGTGGCGCCCTAGGCGCCCAGTGCTGTTTTTGATGTTGCTGAGAATGGCGCCCTAGGCGCCCAATGTTATTTCTGTGTTGCTGAGAAAGGCGCCCTAGGCGCCCAGTGTTGTTCCCTGTTGCTGAAACTAGCGCCCTAGGCGCCCAGTGTTGTTCCCTGTTGCTGAAACTAGCGCCCTAGGCGCCCAGTCCCCGTTGTTGTTGCTGAAATTGGCGCCCTAGGCGCCATGTGCTTGGTGATTTGTTGCTTGCTGGTGTTGGCGCCTTGTCCCTAGACGCCACACCCTGTTTCTGCGTTGCTGGTGTTGGCGACCTGTCCCTAGGCGCCACACCCTAGTGTTGTTGTGCTGTGTTGCTGCTACTGTGTTGCTGTGCTGTGTTGCTGCTGCTGTTGATGTGCTGTGTTGCTGTGCTGTGTTGCTGCTGCTGTTGCTGTGTTGTGTTGTGTTGCTGTGCTGTGTTGCTGCTGCTGTTGCTGTGATGTGTTGCTGTGCTGTGTTGCTGCTGCTGTTGCTGTGCTGTGTTGTGTGCTATGTTGCTGCTGCTGTTGCTGTTCTGTGTTACTGCTGCTGTTGCTGTGCTGTGTTGCTGCTGCTGTTGCCGTGCTGTGTTGCTGTGTTGTGTTGCTGCTGCTGTTGTTGTGCGGTGTTGCTGTGCTGTGTTGCTGCTGCTGCTGTTGCTGTGCTGTGCTGCTGCTGCTGTTGCTGTGTGCCATTGCTGTGTTGCTGTTGCTGTTGCTGTGCTGCTGTTGCTGTGTTGCTGCTGGTGTTGTTGCTGCCGTTGTTGCAGTGTTGCGGTTGTTGTTGCCGTTGTTGCCAATGTTGCTGCTGCCGTTGTTGCTACTGTTGCTCCTGTTGCAGTGTTGTTGTCGATGTCGCCGTTGTTGCTATTTTTGTTGTTGCCGTTGTTGCTATTGTTGCTGTGGCTGCCCAAATGTGAATCTCACGATTGTTATTTAAAATGATGTTGAATATGTGACTAGGCCCAAAGTTGCCAAAATGTTGAAAGTTGCTAAATTATTGCGATGTTGCCAAAATGTTGAAAGTTGCTAAAATATTGCGATGTTGCCAAAATGTTGAAAATTGCTAAGTAGCAAATTGTTGACGACGAAGGTTGTACGAAGACGAATTTGCCTCTATTCATTGGCAGGTGATGTGTTGTAGGCCTACGGCCAATGTTGCTTTCCGATGTTGTTGCGTTGCTATGTAACCGTTGTTATTTGTTTGTGCATTTACATAGCGTCGCATGCATAGCATATTTTTACGATGGAGCTATGCTCAAACCACGATGGCTTGGATTGGCAAACCACGACGATGAAGTTGCGATGTTGATGCCCCTATTTACGGGCTTGAATTATGGTACCACATGCATTATAGGGCCGTGGCCCTGAGTTGAGTCACATTTCGTGTTATGTGCATACTTATGTGATTGAAATGATTTTGACTGTTGTGACGTAATGACTTGACCGTTCTGATATGATGATATTGACCGTTGTGGTATGATGATATTGACTGCTGCGAAATGATGATTTGAGGTCCTGGCCTGATATATATTGTCTTTCATATGATTCATTATATAGTTCGATATCTCACCCCTTCTGTTTGAATGTTACCCCTATGTTGGTAACGTGCAGGTAACCTCGAATGAATGCCGTTGTACCTTCATTTGATCGAGTCGGTGTCGTCGCTCTGATACGTAGCACTCGGGGGGATGAACGTTTATTTATGTTATTTAAGCTGTTTACTGTTGGATTTTGAGTTATGAATTTTGCATAGTTGTCACGATTGTTTAGTTGAACCATTTGAATTTCCGCTGCGTAGTTAAAAGAAGTTTGACTTGTTTTGAGCTGTTGTTTTGTCGGTTCATCCGAAAGCGCTATGTATCTGTTTCCAAAGAGCGAATTAACCCGTCTATTGTTTTCACGAAGCAAATGTGGCACTCCATTGTTTGTCGAAAAAGATTTTTATGAACTCTGATTTTGCATTATTTTACCGGGTAGAAATGGGGTGTTACATTAGTGGTATCAGAGCCAGGTTCGGTCTGTCCGGCCAAGTTGTCAAGTTATTGTGTCATTGACGATCAAGTATTGTCAATTAGTTCTAACTGTTGTTTATGTTGAAGTGATTAGTTGAGATGGCTGGAAGGAACGATGCTGCTATCGTTGCTGCTTTGGCTGCTATGGCTCAGGCCGTGGAAGGTCAGCAAAACGTTGGTGAAAATGTTGGGTCTCGTAGTTTGGTAACCTTTCAAAGGGAGAATCTGCCTACTTTCAAAGGCAAGTATAATCCTGATGGAGCGTTGGCTTGGCTGAAGGAGACGGAAAGGATCTTTCGTGTGATGGACTGCAGTCCAGCGCAGAAGGTTCGTTATGGCACTCATATGTTAGCAGAGGAAGCTGATGACTGGTGGCTAGAGACTAGTCAAAGGTTGGTAGCTGCAGGTGAAGAGGTCACTCGGGTTGTGTTCCGTAGGGAATTTACGAGGAAGTATTATCCGGAGGATGTTCGGGGTAAGAAGGAAATTGAGTTCCTTGAGCTGAAGCAAGGAAACCTGTCTGTTACTGAGTATGCTGCTAAGTTTGTGGAGTTGGCTAAGTTTTATCCGCACTACAGTGAAGCAACTGCTGAATTTTCGAAGTGCATCAAGTTTGAGAACGGGTTGCGACCAGAGATCAAGAAGGCCATTGGATATCAGAAGATCCGTGTCTTTGCTGATTTGATTGACGGCTGCAGGATCTACGAGGAGGATAGCAATGCTCATTATAAGATTGTTAATGAGAAAAGGGGCAAGTCTCAGAGTCGTGGTAAGCCGTATGATGCTCCTGCGGGTAGAGGTGAACCGAAAGCTGCTGATGGTAAGAGGACTAGTGGGGGAGATGCTTCGGCTGGTATCGTGTGTTCCAGATGTGGCAAAGCTGGTCATAAGAGTAATGCGTGCAAAGCTGAGGCGACGAGGTGTTTCCGTTGCGGTAAGATCGGGCATGAGGTGTCCGGGTGTGAGCATAAGGAGGTGGTTTGTTTCAACTGTGGCGAAGGAGGACACATCAGTAGTCAGTGTCAGAAACCGAAGAAGGAACGAGCTGGTGGAAGAGTGTTCGCTTTGGTAGGGTCAGAGACTTCTAAGGAGGGCGGACTTATTAGAGGTACATGCTTCATTGATGGTATTCCTCTAACTTATATTGTTGATACCAGTGCTACTCTTTGTTTTATTGCTGCTGATTGTGTTGAAAGATTGGGTCTTGCGTTGTCTTCTATGAATGGAGAAATGGTTGTCGACACTCCAGCTAATGGGTCGGTGAGTACTTCTCTTGTGTGTTCTGGGTGTCCCCTGTCGATTTTCGACGGAGACTTTGTTATTAATTTGGTTGCCGTTAAGCGGAGTGGATGTGATCTTAGGTATGAACTGGTTAGAGTATAACCATGCCCATATTAATTGTCATAGCAAGTCTGTAAGTTTTTCTACTCCTGAAGAGGAGGGAGCTGGTTTGTTGTCTGCTAGACAATCGCGGAAATTAATTCGGGAGCAAGGGAAAAATTCGCAAAGTAGACAGAAGAGTTATCATGATAAGCGAAGAAAGGATTTGGAATTTCAAGCGGATGATGTGCAAGTACGGGATAATCTCATTGTGGAGACGATGCCTGTGTGTATCGAGGATCATGAGGTGAAGGCTCTAAGAGGTAAGGAGATCGCTTTGGTGAAAGTAGTCTGGTTGGGAGCTGCTGGAGAGAGCATGACGTGGGAGTTGGAAAGCAAGATGCGGGAGTCTTATCCAGAGTTGTTCGAATCAGGTGAATTTTCGAAGACGAAAATATTCTAAGTGGGGGAGAGTTGTAACGCCCCAAAATTTAATTAATTATTTAATTGAATTGTTTGAGAATTTAATTGGTAGAAAAACAATATAATAATAATAATGCTAGTATATGTGGGCCTATTGTTAGGGTTGGGAGTAGTAATATGAGAAGTGTTAAGCGAGGCCCATGATGTAATTCGCATAAGCTATAGAAAAGCCCATAAAATTAAATAAGTATAAATAATAGGTATTTTAGGGTTTGGCTCATTTAGAAAGAACAAAAAATAGAATTAGAGAGAAAAGAAGAGGGAGAGAGCGACGGCCAAGAGGAGAGAAGGGGGAGAGAGCGACGCCAATAGGAGAGAGGAGGCTAGGGTTTCGTGATCTTCTAAGGCTAAGGTAAGGGTGGGATTCAAGCCTTATAATGGGATATATGAATTACTTTATGTGGGGGTTAGGGTTTGATGATTCGTCATATGTATGATCATATATGTATTGGATGCCTTGTTGAATAATTATGTTCGTGTGATTGATACTCCTATGCCCTAGAATTGTTATTGTATTTTGCCATGATCATGAGAAATTGAATTGGGTGCTGAAAGTGGCGCCCTAGGCACCCAGTCACTGTCTCTGCGCTTTGTTGTTGCTGAATCTGGCGCCCTTGGCGCCTTGTACATGTTCCTGCCTGTCACTGTTTCTGTTTTTGGTTGTTGCTGGAAGTGGCGCCCTAGGCGCCCAGTGCTGTTTTTGATGTTGCTGAGAATGGCACCCTAGGCGCCCAGTGTTATTTCTGTGTTGCTGAGAAAGGCGCCCAGTGTTGTTCCCTGTTGCTGAAACTGGCGCCCTAGGCGCCCAGTCCCCGTTGTTGTTGCTGAAATTGGCGCCCTAGGCGCCCTGTGCTTGGTGATTTGTTGCTTGCTGGTGTTGGCGCCCTGTCCCTAGGCGCCACACCCTAGTGTTGCTGTGCTGTGTTGCTGTTGCTGTTGCTGTTGCTGTGCTGTGTTGCTGCTGCTGTTGCTGTGCTGTGTTGCTGCTGCTGTTGATGTGCTGTGTTGCTGTGCTGTGTTGCTGCTGCTGTTGCTGTGCTGTTTTGCTGTGCTCTGCTGCTGCTGCTGTTGCTGTGCTGTGTTGCTGCTGCTGTTGCCTTGTTGTGTTGCTGCTGCTCTTGCTGTGCTGCTCTTGCTGTGTGCCATTGCTGTGTTGCTGTGGTGCTGTTGCTGTGTTGCTGCTGGTGTTGTTGCTGCCGTTGTTGCAGTGTTGCGGTTGCTGTTGTTGCTGTGGCTGCCCAAATGTGAATCTCACGATTGTTATTTAAAATGATGTTGAATATGTGACTAGGCCCAAAGTTGCCAAAATGTTGAAAGTTGCTAAATTATTGCGATGTTGCCAAAATGTTGAAAGTTGCTAAAATATTGCGATGTTGCCAAAATGTTGAAAATTGCTAAGTAGCAAATTGTTGACGACGAATGTTGTACGAAGACGAATTTGCCTCTATTCATTGGCAGGTGATGTGTTGTAGGCCTACGACCAATGTTGCTTTCCGATGTTGTTGCGTTGCTATGTAACCGTTGTTATTTGTTTGTGCATTTACATAGCGTCGCATGCAAGCATATTTTTACGATGGAGCTATGCTCAAACCACGATGGCCTGGATTGGCAAACCACGACGACGATGTTGCGATGTTGATGCCCCTATTTTCGGGCTTGAATTATGGTACCACATGCATTATAGGGCGGTGGCCCTGAGTTGGGTCACATTTCGCGTTATGTGCATACTTATGTGATTGAAATGATTTTGACTGTTGTGACGTAATGACTTGACCGTTGTGATATGATGATATTGACCGTTGTGGTATGATGATATTGACTGCTGCGAAATGATGATTTGAGGTCCTGACCTGATATATATTGTCTTTCATATGATTCATTATATAGTTCGATATCTCACCCCTTCTATTTGAATGTTACCCCTATGTCGGTAACGTGCAGGTAACCTCGAATGAATGTCGTTGTACCTTTATTTGATCGAGTCGGTGTCGTCGCTCTGATTCGTAGCACTCGGGGGGATGAACGTTTATTTATGTTATTTAAGCTGTTTACTGTTGGATTTTGAGTTATGAATTTTGCATAGTTGTCACGATTGTTTAGTTGAACCATTTGAATTTCCGCTGCGTAGTTAAAAGAAGTTTGACTTGTTTTGAGCTGTTGTTTTGTCGGTTCATCCGAAAGCGCTATGTATCTGTTTCTAAAGAGCGAATTAACCCGTCTATTGTTTTCACGAAGCAAATGTGGCACTCCATTGTTTGTCGAAAAAGATTTTTATGAACTCTGATTTTGCATTATTTTACCGGGTAGAAATGGGGTGTTACATTTATCGCCGGCGCCGTCCGAGCTTTTCCAGATCATTAGTGGGACATTGCTTCTTATCTCTGAGCAAGGCATGATACGGTGGTGTCATGTTTCTAGAGAGATAAATGAAGCAGTTGACATTCTTGCTAAATTAGTGTTACTACCCCTGTTGACAGTAGTGGTTGTAATAACTCTCTGGGTTAGTTCCTTTGGGCCTATTTCGGCCCTTTTGTTCAAAAAAAGATAGAGTAATATTGAGTATGTTAAGGTATATTTGTGTTATCGTTGATAGACATCAGCTTTATATAAGCATTGTATGATCTCATGATTGAAATCAATGAAAAATATAGTCAATTTTCCCTTCTTTTATCTCTAATTTCTCTCTAAAATGTAACCTTACTCGAATTGTATCATATCACATTACTTCATCATCTAACATAAATAAGATTCAGCTCACAAACCTAATTTATCACTTAGTTTTACACATAATTCATAAGAATGGTACGTGCCTCCTAAGTAGTTAAAACTTAGAAGCACATATTCATATATGATGTTAACCTAGCTATCACCATAGAGACATCAAATTGAAAATAACATAGAAGAAGATACACAACTTGAGAAAAAAATGTTTAGCATTCCTTATCAATATTTTAGCGGCATCATGATAAGACAGGCGAGTCGGCCCACTTTACGATCTTTATTTTGATATCCTATAAGCACATAAGAGTATCTCCACCCATGAGGTTGTGGCAGACAAACCTGTTAAATCACCATTTTGACTTGTTTTGGACGAGCTTGGGTCCGCCAAACAGGGTAGAGTGAGCTCAATTCATCAACCTCCAATAATTGGCGGACATGGCTGTTTTGTCAATATTTTAGTGACTTCACGATAGGACAGATGGGTCGGCCCACTTTGCCATCTTTATTTCGATATCCTAGAGTTGCATAACTCCCATAAAATAGTCCCACAAAGCCACATCATCTTTTAAGCAACCCTTAAACAATCTATGCACATATCACACACTTTTATATTAAATTATTTGGAGTCAATTTTGTTACAAATTAAAACACTAATTTGTTTATTTAAATTAATACATAATATACATAATAATATACTGAATCTTAAATATTAAAAATACATTAATTGAATTAATTTGTCATGGCACTAGTGCAGAAAAGGGTTTTAAAGTCCTGTTATAGCCCGACTTAAAACGTATGTTTTAAAGTCGAACGTTGGTTGCGCCCGACTTTAAAAGCTTTTTTAAAAAAATAAACTTTATTTGGTGCTTCACTGAATTGTAGAATATATTATTTTCCTACGGCACGGATGCATTAATTACTAAGGCCCTTTTCGCAAAAGAACATATGATAGATGACAGAAATAAACAATTAAGATTTCAGTATTTAAAAAACAAGAATAAGCATTAAGCATGGAAACATGCTTACTTCCTTGCATATGTAAGGGTAGCATCCTCTGCATATAAACAATATATTCAGAAACCAAAAAAAGTTAAAAGAACAAATATAATTCAGGGGCAAAAGTTAATTTTAGTTTTCAAGGTTAGCAAAATATACCAATACCAAAAAGGAGCATATTAAAAGAACTGCAAGCATGGCTGTTCCAAATTTTGAGAAATTTACATTGTGAAAAAATTCAAATATCAAGAACTGCTTAATTTTGGAACTAATAATCAGAAATCAGAATAGATACATTATTTTTTTTTAATAATTTTTCCTCTCATGCTATTAAAAGCAATATCACTCCACCAGTTACGTTCCATACAATTCCAGTAGCCTTCTCTATTCCAATATCTAATAAAGGTGACTGGATAGTATTTAACGCAGCATCTCTTGCCCCTGTTTTCCCTTAAACACAAAAAAGAAGCCATAACATAAATTTCAACTATTCAATAGCACACAAACAAGGTTTACAATTGAATAATTCCCAGAAGAGTAACTCATGGTACAAATCACATTCCAAAATCTGTGTGTGATAATGAAATTGTCTAATTAGAACATCTAAAACCCCTTCTTACACTTGAAGTTGCAATCACAATCCAAATCTCCATCCACAAATAATTCCCAGATCTTTAAACAAGTAGAAAATCAGCATTAATTCCAATAAGATAAACACTTCATATTAAAAAATCAGGCAGGAGTAATTGTGTAGTGTGATGAAATACCTAGCTAGCTAAGCACTTTACTCAGCAGGTGCATCTCCAACATGCCTGAACTCCTGCACCTCCTTAAAGTTCATCCATGACTTTTCCCAAACTTTGGCTTCATAAACCATTTTATTCCCACCATCTTTTGCCTCTTAAGTTATGTGATGCAAGGTACCAGCAACCACTAGCTCTTTTCCACTTATCACCTTTGCAAATTCCAGAAGTGCATTCTGCATAATCATCACCAATTCAGTTATACATCATACCACACAACGAAAAATAAAAAAGAGAAGTTGTCATTAGAATTACAAATTTAGTACTATGAATGAAATTAAAAATTAATCAGTGAATGTGTATCTATGTGAGGACTAATTTGAAGGCAGAAATGCACATTTAGGAACCTTAAAAATCATTTCTATTACCACCACCATTAATCGATTCCACCATTAATCGATTCGAGCATCTTCAAGGCTGGAATCTTACTTGCAAGAATATTATTTGCCTGCAACAGCATCTTTAGCCTCGGTATTTGCCTCACCCTCTTCCTTTAGTGTCTTCTTCTCCACTTCTTCATCATACCAGAAATCCTAAACTAAAGGTTTCACCTAAACAGTGAAATTGCAATTAATCCCTAAGTTGAAATCTATGAAAATGGGAGCAGCAAATTATGAACAACCTTCAAATATCAGACATGTCATGTGTCAATTCTTATATCTACTTCTGTATGCTGTGTGATTTAAGCCATCAAATTGAGCAGTTTATATTGTTTATAAAAAAACAAAAGAAAACTGAATCTTCACAGAAATCCCTAATTCGAAAAATTCAACTCTAATAAATAGCAATTAAGTGATTAAAAAGAACTTAATTAAGTTGAAATTAGGTGGAAGAGAATATCACCAAATTGCTCAACAGAAATTGAAATGCTTCATCGATTAATCAACAAAAAATAATAGTAAACTAAGAGAATGAAAGGAAAAACGAGTTTGGATTAGGGGTCCGAATTTTTCGGTGAAACACACAAAAAACGCACAAATGTGGTGAATTGATGAAATCAATGACAATAGCAGATCTGAAAACATACAATCTTAAAAAAAGATATATGTCTGCATAGAAGAAGTAGATCTGAGAATACCCAGAGTGAGAAGACCAAATCACTTAGGTCGAAAGGAAGCTTGAAGCGCGGGAGAAGAAGCTCACGGAGGAAGATATGCGCGCAAAGAAGCTCATGGAAGTGGTGGAAACTATTTCTAGGGATGGACAATGCTAGCTGCGTGCGGAAGAAGGAGATAAGAGAGTGATTTCGGTTTCTCTTCTGCAACTTGTGAGGAGATTAGGGTTCGATTTCAGCAAGAGGAAATTGGTTACCATAATGAGAGAGTGAGAGAGGAAATTGTGAGTGAATGGAGAAGAAGATTAGGGTTCCAGAGAGCGATCACGCGGGGAGAGAATGAGGGTCTGTTCTGTGCGTGGGATATGTTTTTGATGAGGATCGTGAGATTAAAAAAAGGTTTTAACATTTAAAGTCAAGCACCATAATTGCCTAACTTCCAATGTTTAAAATCTTCACATTTTAAGTCGGGTAACATTCCGCCCGCCTTAAAAAGGTCTGCATCAGAATTTTCCCGCTAGTGATTACAAAATTTCCACCGCACCCACATTTTAAGTCAGACAATTTGGGAACCGACTTAAAAAACTCCAATTCTTTTCCAATTTTTGTACTAATGGGATTACTGTTTTAATGTTGATTAATATGTTAAAAATAAAATAAAAATAATTAATTTTTATCATATTACGGTAAACATGACGAGAAATACAAAAAATTAAACAAATATGGTGGCAAATACATAACGAAGAGAAATATATAAGAACAAAAAATACATAACAATGAATAACACATGATAATGAAAAATACAAAAACTAATCTTCATTCTTCTCATATTTGAAACGCTCCCAAATATACTCCACCGTGTCCGCCCTTCGGAGTAAGAGACCAAATGAATTGCAAATTCAAAAATGAAATCATGTGATGACTCTGCTAGTTCAAAAAGTAAAGATGACTCATCTTAAATCTAAAAGGATATATTATGCAATGTCATAGAGTAATATTGAGTATGTTAGGGTATATTTTGTGTTATCGTGGGTAGACATAATCTTTATATAAGCATTGTATTGTATGATTTCATAATTGAAATTATTGAAAACTATAGTCAATTTTCCCTTCTTGTATCTCTAGTTTCTCTCTTTAAATTCTAGAATGTAACCTTACTCAATGATATCGTGTCACATTACTTCATTTAACAAAAATAAGATTCAGCATCACAAACCTATTTTATCACTTAGTTTTACACATAATTCATAAGAATGGTACGTGCCTCCTAAGTAGTTAAAACTTAGAAGCACATATTCATATATGATGTTAACCTAGCAATCACCAAGTAGAGACATCAAATTGAAAATAACAAAAGAATATACACAACTTGAGGAGAAACATGTTTAGCATTCCTTTTTTTTCCTCTTTCTTTAACACATTGTTGAAGAACAAAATTTGTTTCCTCTGTACACAAACCTAAATGCTAAATACAAGAATAATTCCTCTAATAACTAATCATGCAATATGCCTTTCTTAGCATCTCTATGTTGTTGAATAACCAAAACTGAACCATGAATATCAAAATCTGAAGAAGCCAAAACATCACCAACTGTTCCAAGTTCTGGACACTCTTCCCAATCACTCATACCTATTGTTAATGAACTATTTCCTCTACCACCTTTTCCTACTATAAACAAAGAGTACATATCTCCTATCTCTTTCAAAGATTCCACTGTTTGTGCTCCATCATTCACAAATTTCTCAACATATCCAATTTGTCCTGAAGTCACATACCTATTGTAAAAATCAACCATAAATGTATTGTCGATTTCGTTCACCGTTTCTTCCCCGGATAACGACATTAGAATCTCTTTTTCTTCAGATTGTCCACTCTCAATTTGATCATTCTGTGACGACGACGAAGACAACAGAAATCTAATGATTGTCAAGTTGATTCGCGGGCATTTGGATATGCGTAGGCTCCAAGCAATAGCCTCTCGATCATCCGGCCCACCGAAGAAAAGTGTTGCAACATTTTGCATAGCTTCAGATGAAATTAGTTGTGAGAAACCAGGGACTTTAGCTAGTCCTCTTTCTACAATTACACCAACAGAACAAGGAGCATGTCTAAGAACTTTCTGATTAGTAATTCTAATACCTTCCTTACCGCTTTCGAGTTTTCCATCGATTCGTTGATGCTTGTGGAATGGAAGTAAAATAATTGATACTTGAAGATCTTCTGCTTCATTGCATACATCTTCATACAAACTTGGGAAAGAAGATACTGCCCTTCTTTGGTGAACTAGGATCTTTGTGTCTGCAGTGAAAGCATCTAAAGAATTATTGATTTCCACCACATCGTTACCGCCATAATCGTCGTCGTCGCTAAGATCAGCATTTTCTTTCTCATGGTATAACAAATTGGACTTGATCTTCTTTACAAGCTCTATCAAATGCATTAAATAAGTTGTAGATGGTGTTGTTTTAGAGCCATGTAATGCTAACACTGTGGCAAGTATTGCAGATACTTGACGAGGATCGTATACACAAGCCAAAACTCGAAGCTCGTCTTCCATTTGCTGCGGTTCAATCGCGGTATAGTTGTTTGAAAACATCTTCTCTTCACCCCTTGCTAGAAAAGCCACAATTATTCCTGATATTATTGTATTCAATACTATTGATACTAGCAACACATTGTAAGCATCTGTATTAAAAGCCTGCAAAAATTAACACAAGTGCTAAACAAATTAGTACAAAGATTTTTCATTCAGTCATTCTAATCTATGAAGCACCGATACAGACACAGACACCAAACACGACACAAATACGAACACGCAGAGGCTGATTTAAATTTGAAAAAAATACAAGTAATTGAAGTGCTGACGTTGATGTCCGACACCATACGTGTCAGGCACCTCAAACACGTCTTCAACCGGAAGTGTGATGCTACATAGATTCTAATTATGATTAATTCAATTAATTCAATGAAGCCAAGAAATACACTCACAATGACTTGTTTTGCTGCTGCACCAATGAACAAAAGATCTGCATAACCTCTGGTGTTCAATATGAAACCAAGAAAAATTCCTTCACTTGTAGGAATTTTAAGGTACCGACAAACGATAAGTGTGCCGCCAAGTTTACTACCAATGCTCAACAGAACCAAAATGGCTGTATTCGCGGTCCGATCCAAGTTCCCAAAGATATTTATAAGGTCACATTGTAAACCCAAGTAACCAAAATATACAGGAAGTACAAAGTTATAAATAGAATAACCAAGTTTATGAACCAATGTTCTAGCTGTTTTTCCTTCCTTAGGAAATGACAAACCAACAATAAAACAGTGAATTATACTGTTATAACCCAAAATCTCAATAAGCATTGAGCTACTCAAAAGCAAAAACAAAATGAGCAATAATTCAGGAGCTTTAAGGTACTTTTGGTTTCTGTGTCTGGCATTTAACCAAACAGCTGAGTACCTATTAATAACACACACAACACCAGTAATCACAAAGCAACTCAAACCAGAAACAGTGTGATTGTTCTTTTTCCAATTAACCATTAAATTAAAGAACAATAAGCATCCCATTTCCGTAATCAAAGCCGACGAAACCGCGATTCGCCCCACGTCCGATGCAGCGAACCTTAATTCAGCTGCTAAACGAATCACCATAGGAGAACTTGTGTATGATACTACTAACATAATGATCATACAGAAATAAGCAAGTTTGTCATCATTTTCTTGTAATTGTTGAACTAAATAAAATGAGACAGATAGACCAAAAACACCACCCATTAATGCACCTCCACATGCTACCAAGCTCACCAAACGTAAGTTGCGGAATGTGTATTGAAAGTTCATTTCTAAGCCAAATAGAAACATGAAAAGCATGCGGCAGAAGAAGCTTACTACTTCATAGTAGTTTATTGAACTTACTGGAAAAAATAATTTGTTTATATATGATATATGTGACATTGGATTTAGCACCAGCCCAGCCTGTTCAAAAAATGCATCAACAATAATAATTAATAATGAAACTTCAATTATAAGTAAATTATTTAATAGAGAAAAATTTGTAACCCTATGTATGAATTTTCTACCTTGATGGTGGGAAAGGCACGTGCCTTTGTGTCTATCTCTCTCATCTATCATTTTCTCTCACATATTTTCCCTCTGTATTTTTCTATGTTCTCTTTCCTTTTTTATGGGTAAAACCACCTAAAGGCAACTGCATTTTCCTGCTATCAAGGTAGAGAATCCATATCCTTGACCATCGTCTTCGTATTACTAATTTGTCATTCATGATTATCTAATATCGACCATCCCACAAATTTGGTTTGTGTGTAGTCGGAGAGAGTGCATGTAGTCATGCTTTCGTTCGGTTGGGAGCCGTCGGATCATGATCAGTTAGTTGAGATTTTAAATTCGAATTTTTTATTAAGAAAAAATAAAAAAAAATGCTCTTAAAATTTGGACTTTCCAATCTTGATAAAATGGATCCAACTTTCTGCCTACTAGATTACACACATTCTCTGGCTGTACTAAATCCAAATTCCCATCCCACATAGAGATTCGAACCCATGATTTGGGGCGTTGGTACAAAGATATTTCTATGTACTTAAGTGTCATAGATTCGAATTGTTGTGGTAGAAGAAATAAATACTAGTAAATCGGTAGATAGGTTTATGAGTGGCAAATTGGTAACACAAATAGGGTGATTGTTAAAAAAAGTTAGAAAGATACTTGTGTTGATTAACAAAATAAAGGTGATTGATTACCAGAATTTGTGCAATGGGACCAGGTTGTCCAACAGTTCTAAGAACAACGTTGAAGAAGTGTGAGACAACAAGAATGCAGGACACTTGCATGCCCATTGAACTTAGAGGGTTAACCACATCACTGTTACAAAACATGTCATTGGTGGCATCCATTGTGAATGATTCCTGTGTTTGTTTGTGTTTAATTTCTCAAAAATAAAAATAAAAAATTAGGAGAAAGATCAAATGTTAGAGAAGCAATTGATATGAAATTTCTAAGTTCTAAAAATGTCTTCTTTTGCATATGGAGGATGATGAAACACTTTGTTTTTTCAGATCCTAAATTATTGGTGGAAGACTCGTAACAAAACATATGCCCCTTTTACTCTTTCTTCCTTTACTTTAGCTGAATGTAACAATTATTTATTGTCTTTTTTATACGATAATTTTTATTGTCTTTAACACAAGTCAAAATAAAATATTTAGATGTGAAATCACTTAATGAAATGATTTTTCATATTATAAGTATAAATGCATGAATTTTCATTAATTGTATTTTTGGATTTTTTGGCATTCATCTTATCAGTATAATTATATTTTGTTTTTGACAAATATCAGTATAATTATATTAATACTCATTAGTTTTTTTTGAAGCAATTAATACTCATTAGTTATGAAAACTAAATAACTGATACATTAAATTATACGTAAATTATGTAAAATAAATAATATAATGCAATACATTTAACAACAACATTCACATATAGTTACTTAGGACTTTCAATTAGTTCTATTTTTTAAAATTTGTCTTTCATCTTATCAATATAAATTTATTGATTTTTTTATTCACATAAGCGATGATGCATTGAAATGAGCACTAGGGGTGCTTAAAACCACAATTACACATTGTTAATACATAAGGAGGCATTTTGCCACCAAGATGAAAACGAGTACATCGACCGGCCACCCGTCTTATATATAAATCAACTCCATGAAATACATTTGATGTGAGTTACAATGGAATCTAAACTAGGCTCCCCCTCTTTAAAAATAAAATTATTCCTAGCCATCCAAATATTCGCCAGCCAAATATTCTGATCTTTGACTGAACATCAGATTTCCAAATCAGAGGTAATACAGTAGCAGAATCCGAATCTGTTAGTGTCGCAGATCACAGGCTATCCAGCTGAATATAAGCTGATTTTACCGAAAAACGTTTATCAGTCTCCAAGATCCACTTCCAGCAATCTTGAGTATCTCGATTAGGATTAACATCGTGCAAAATATTGATCAATACATCTTCCTCTTCCTGCAGAGAAAGATCAGAACCGAATGTACTAGACAGCATCCAAGTCCATCTGTTATCAGTCCAAACATCAAACACATCATCTCCAACATACACTAAATCACGCCACCAAAGAGAATCTTTCTTCCCTCCCAACCTAGAGTCCTTAATCACGAAAGACGAAATATCTCCATATCTATGAGCCAAAATCCCTCGCCAACTAGCAAGCTCATCCACCAATATTCGCCACTTCCATTTAGATAAAAGAGCAATATTAAAAGACTCCAAGTTTTTTATGCCAAGACCACCCTCCTTCTTAGATTTGCAAATCTTATCCCAAGCCACCCAATACATGCCTCTACCATCTTCTTTTATCCCCCACAAAAAATCCCTTTGAATCTTGATCATAGCTTTAATAACCACTTTTAGCGCCTTGTAGAAGGAGAAAAAATAGAGGGGAAGACTATTGAGGACCGAGTTAATAAGAGTAACTCGACCACCAATAGAAAGGTTACGCCCTTTCCAAGAAGATAATCTAGTTCGGAGTTTATCAAGAACCAGTTTCCAAGTGGCTCCACGCCTTGGATTTGCACCTACCGGAATGCCAAGAAATTTAAAAGGGATAGATTCTGACCGGTAGAGAAGAAACAAAGAAGCTTGATACAAGAAAGTTTCCGACACATTAATACCAATAAGCTTGCTTTTGTGGAAGTTAACCTTTAATCCAGAAACAAGTTCAAAACTTCTAAGAATAGATTTAATGCTCCAAAGATTACTCCAAGATGCTTTGCCAATAAGAATGGTGTCGTCCGCAAATTGCACCATAGAATAATCAAGATTATCACCCACCTTGTACCCCTGGAACAAACCACTTGAAACAGCCTTATCTACCAAAGCGGCGAGCCCTTCGGCCACGATTAGGAATAGAAAAGGGGGGATAAGGGATCCCCTTGTCTAAGTCCTCTCTGAACATTGAAGTCTT
The DNA here is from genome assembly GCA_039519185.1 of Astragalus membranaceus. NCBI lineage: Eukaryota > Viridiplantae > Streptophyta > Magnoliopsida > Fabales > Fabaceae > Astragalus > Astragalus membranaceus. The sequence continues at coordinate 67,219,495 of CM076850.1, forward strand.
TAGTGGGGCTTCCATTAACCAAAACCGATAACGAACTCGAGCACACACAAGCCTTCATCCACCTAATCTAACACGAATTGAAGCCCATCCTTTCCATCATATAAAACAAGAAAGACCAAGAAATGGTATCATATGCCTTTTCAAAGTCAACTTCGAAAAACATGAATTCATCCTTCCTTCTCTTAGCTAAATCCACCAACTCGTTCACTACTACCACCCCATCCAAGATGTTTCTTCTACCTCCCAAAAACGCGGATTGGCAACCGGATATCACATTGGGAAGGGCCTTCATGAGTCTATTAGCTAAAACCTTGGCAAGAATTTTGTAAATGCTTCCGATCAAACAAATTGGTCTATATTCACCCAAACCTTGTGGATTCTCATTTTTTGGGATAAGAGTTATAAAAGAAGCCGAAAAATCTTTTGGCAAGGATGCTTTAGAATAAAATTCCTTGAAAAACTCTATAATATCACCCTTTAGCAAATTCCAAAATTCCTTAAAGAAACGCAAATTAAAGCCATCTGGACCCGGACTTTTGTCTCCATCGCAACTCCAAACTCCAAACTCCCTCCTTGGATTCCTCTTCTTCAAAAGGTTCCATCAACAACAAATTAGCCTCCCCCGAAATCTCTTTAAAGAGCAAGACATCAAGATTTGGTCTATTGTGATTGGGTTCCACAAAACATTAGTTCTGAAAACTAAAAAACTGGTACATTAAATTAACTCAAATTATGTTTGCTATTAATTTATATAATGTAATATATCTTTTTTTGTTGAGGAAAACACAAACTAATAAAGATTATTAAAGTCAATACAGTTGGCTTCAACTAACAAAGCATCAAATAGAAAATGGGGAACAGAGTCCCGGAGCTTGAAATTCCCCCACCAAGCTCTCCTTTTGTTTTTATATGTAAACTTCAAATAGCATTAGATGAAGAAGATGAAGGAAATGTCATTACAGAGAATAGAAATATTACAAGTGGAAGATAAAATAGCTAATTGAGCTAAACTTGACCAAGATTGGTCACCTACGGAGCGGGACAACCCCACCAGCTGATGTGCATCCGTGTTTGCACTTCTCCTTATGCTGGTTTTGCTGATTCTTTGGGTGAGTCTAACAACTTACATGCTGAACTAATGACTTTCTATAAAGGTTTATGTCTTGCTTAGGAGATTGGTGTGCGAAGGCTCATATGCTACACAGATTCTTTACATTTTATTTGTCTCATCAACAAGCAAGCGAATGGATTTCACCATTATGTATTAGTCATCTAGAATATCAAAGATGTTCTTGGGTGGCATTGGAACGTTCACCTGGTTCACTGTTTTAGAGAGGGAAATTTGGCAGGCGATTTCATCGCTAAACTTGGGGCGCAGTCTCACGGCCCTTGGAGTACTTTTGAAGATCTTCCCGTAGGATAGAAGCAACTCTCGCTGCGGATGCTAGCCGTAGTCTAGTTATGAGGATGTAGTTTCTTTGTTTTTTTTCTACTCTTTTTTCTCTTTTGTAACCAAAAAAAAATAAAGGTGCATCCATCGTAAGCCCATTCAATAACCAAAGTTAGTAATGATACTTAGTTTGCATTGGACACTAAACGTTTCAATAAAAAATACAAAATCATCCTTTTATGTCCAAAATCATCTAGTTGTTAGGAGTTTCATTGTACTCAGGTTTTGTTTTTTGTTGTTGGCCCTTTTTTAGTACGAAGGATGACTATGTACTCAGGTTTTGTGTTCCGTAAAATACATATTATTGAATATAATTTTGTTGTGAAAAAATAAAATGAAAAATTATGGCCAATAATATTTGAATCATCGGTTTATGTTTTTTTTTTAAAAATGTTTTACATATTTGTAATTTTCTATATGTCTTGCGTATGCCTATTTTAATCATCCGTTCCCAACTACTATTATCACGAGGGTTAGTCCGAGTGGTAATTAGACTTGGATCCCAACCCAAAGTCTCGAGTTCGAATTTTGAGTGTGACAAAAATTCTCTTGAAAAGGAAGAGCCACACAGGTCGGCAAAACTGAGTTTCAAATAATGGTGGCCGGAACAGAAAATGCTTCAGAAATACTATGTCTAATTTGTCCTCAATAGTCCATTCTCCTTAAAGAGAATATAACAATGTCTATATATAGTGCTAGGGCCGAACAATGCAAGTAGTGTAATGCTTGTTTGATTCAAATTGACCGAGAGACTTGATCCATTACAAGTTTAATCAATTACTTTGGCATCAACGCTACACATACAAAGACATGATTATTATGATAACTTTGATTTCATCATATTAATAGATATTTTATGATTTTATACTATTAACTTTTTTTTGAAAGGGTTTTATGTTATTAACTTGAATGTTTCGATGTATTCTCTAAATTTGAATAAAAAAATAATATTTAATCCAATATAAAAATGTGAAAAAGACAAAAGAAGTGCCGTTACAGTTTGGTGTTATTTGCCACTTAGGTCGAATCAATCAACGACTTGGTCAGAGCAGTCCCATTCCCATTCGGAATCCATATCTCTGTGCTGCACTCCTGTTTGAAAACATCTCTCTCGGCTTCCACACAGAACCAAAGGTAACTTAATTTTGATCGGATTCTCTGTAATCGTTTCGGGAACATGTAGGGTTTTTTCAATTCCTCTTTTTTATTGTTATAATTTTCACTTTCTTAACTCTTTTATTACTAACAAAAATTATTTCGTGTATTTCATTTTCCTTTTTATTATTAGAGAGCTGATCAATTCATTTGTTATAGCTGAGTAATAAGTGTTTATCTTTTTCTCGGATTTTACCTGAGTTTGGATTTTGCTCTTTACTACAGAAACTATTGCGGATATGATTAAATTTTTATGCTTTATGTTATATCTAGAAATTCTTATTGGTTTGATTGATGATTTTGAATAAGTGGATGATTTCCCCCATGACAAACAAAAAATTGATGATTTTTAAATTTTTGTATGGTTTTTAAAATTGAAAAATAAAAGTAGAAGTGGATTAAGAGGGGTTGTATTCATGAGGATGATTATAATTTTGTCAATTACTGTTGTTGAGATTGTCTTTAATGGTTTTACTACTTCACTTCTTTACAGGATTAAGCTTCATCTGATTTTTCTATTGAGCTTGATTTTGTTACTAGCTTCTGGTTCAATGCCTTCTATCGTCTCACCTGAGTGGCATGATAAGGCTTCTGGTTTCTTTTCTTCCTCAGGTTTCTTTCAATAAATTTATGCACTTTTTTCCTGTTTGCTTTCTGCTAGTTTTTATGTTTGTTTAAATATAAATTTATTGTAGGGGTCAAGCTTAAAGAAGCCAAGGAGTCAGCGGGTTCATTTGTTGGAGAGGTCACAAAGGATACAAAGAGTAATGTTGCTGAAGTAGCGGGACGAGTTGGGACGATAGTCAAAAGTCGGTGGGCAATTCTTCAGCAACCATCCACAAGACATGCTGTACAGGATCGAATGCTATCAGCTGCTGCTACGACCGGTGCATTCCTAAGGAGAAGTTTCTCAGGGACAAAAGATAAGGTGGTTGTGGGGAAATCCAAGGTTGAAGAGGTAATGTGGTTGAGTAATTGATTTGGATAGTGATGTATAACTAATTATTAAGGCAGAAAGAAATAATGAATAGGCTTTGTTTTTCGCCATTTTGATAGCAAAATTTTGAAAACATAAAATATAATGAAAACAATGCTGCATTTTTGTTAGTATTGATGAAAATATATCAACAAAAATTGAAGATAAAAATCAAACGAGACACTGTCTTACTATGGGGATTTTATTATATTATTACGTCTGATACAGTGATACTCTCCTTTGGTTTAAGGGAGTGCCTTCTCCAAAATGATTTTGGATTACATAATTCTATCAGGTGGATGTGGAAACTTTTGGTTTGGTTAAGATAAGATTTGTTTAAAGGCGTTGTTTTGATTTGGAGGCGATTAAAGGAGTTTATCTAGAGTTTATTTGGGCTTTATCTCGTGATGAAAACACGTGTGTAAGCATATGGGAAAACTATCAAATAGATATTATCAAGCGTTAAAACTCTTGAGGGAGAACCTTGCTGCCCTTTGTGGTCCTATCCGGCTCGACATGGATTAGTCTCTGCAGTTATGCGCAGATGATATCCAGTATACGCCAAACTTATGTTAATAAGAACCCTAAGATAATTAACTGCAAATAGCTTTACAATGTACATATCCAAAATGGAAATAGTTGATTGAACTTGGGCGCTTATAACCTAAACTCTCCTATAAGAATTTTTTGAGTAACTGATAAATTAAACTGTCTACTCAAACACCTGCTTGGTATTAATCAAATTGGTATTTTAAATTTTCTGTCTTTTCTTTCTCTCTTCTCTCTTTTCATTCTTCCTATATCTTTATCTGCCTGTCATATATATCAAGTTATCACTGACAGTATATTTTTGCTGCCCCAATTTGATGCTTAGACTTTTTATTTTCTTCACTCTTTGATTTGGTATCATTATATGTTTCAGGTGGCAAAAGTAACAGCACAAAAAAGTAAGACTATCTTGACAGACATTGAAAGATGGCAGAAGGTATGACATCGGGTTTATTGCGATGTATATTTACTACTATAGGTCATTCTAAAATATTCTTACTATAGCTTTCTTTTGCAGGGAGTTGCAAGGACTGATGGTAAGTTTCTCAAACCACATAACTGAACAAGTGAGCAGTTCTTTTCATTATTCTAACAAGGAATCTTGGGAAGAATTTCATTGAGAGTTAACCTAACACTTCTGATTACTACTTAACTGTGAAGTTATATATAGTAGTATAGCATGCTTTGTTTCTATGTAGATTTTTTGCTTTATTTAAAATTTGTTTCCTGCCTGCTCTATGGTAGTTAATTATTGATCATCTTGACCCCAGTATTTGGAGTTCCTATTGAGGTTACTGTACAGAGGCAAGATAGCAGCCAACCTATTCCTCAGATATTAGTCAAATGTGCAGATTATCTTATAGTTTCAGGTAGCTATTTCTAGAGTAAGGTTCTACATCCATGCATCATTCGATGTCTTCTCTTCATTCTTTTATTTTAGTCCAGTAGTAATTTCATTATTGTAATTATATGTAGGATTGAGTCTGCCATATCTTTTTAAGTCCGAAGGGGATAGAAAGGTTATTCAGCAGTTGGTTTCCCTATACAACCAAGGTATTTTGATAATTCTTTCGATAATGTATAGTTTATATTATTAAACTTGGATGGTGTTATACCTGCTTCTATAATTGCATCTTGCAGATTCATGTGCTGCAGTGCCAGAAGGCACAAATCCAGTTGATGTAGCAGCTCTTGTAAAATATTTTCTTGCTAGCCTTCCTGAGCCGCTTACCACATTGGAGCTTTATAACGAGATCAAAGGTGCTCGATCCAGTATATATTCCATGAGAAACATACTCAAGAGGCTTTCCAGTGTAAACTATATGACTCTAGAGTTTATAACAGCACTTCTGCTCCGTGTTAGCCAGAAGTCCGTTCTCAATAAGGTAGGAGATTTCTGTAATTGGGCATGTGAGCATTTGTTTTGTGAATGTGGAAATGGGTTGGAGATTGGGTTTCATATATAGAATGAGCACTTGTATTTTACACTTATGGTTTCTTGTGGCCATTTACCTTTATTGTCTGATATACATGTTCTGTCCTATGTATAACCTCAAATAATATACTTGCTTTGCTGCCGCATATAACTTTTAAAACATATGTGAAAAACAAACTGAATCTGTGCATTTATTTAGTATTGTCATTTAAATTTTTCATTTTATTATGATATTTGATTTGTCTCTAAATGTTAGACAATTTACTTAACCAACATTTATTGCTTTTGTCAGTCATGGTTTCTGAACTGTTTTCTAGACTTACTTTTTCTTTTCTTTTTCGTTTAAAATTTCTAACTCTCTTGTAGTTTTCTCAAATCTCTGTTCAGCAAACCACCTGGCTTACTCTCATATTCTTATTCTTAATCTTCTTGAGTTTGGCTTTTTTATTTTGTTGTTTGGTCAAATGCTATTAGAAGGTAAATGGAGTGTACTGTTGTCCAGTTGTTAAATATATTAAAAATATCTTATTATTTTTGAATTGTATACTGTATTTTAGGGTAACTTATGTTCTTCATTAGGATCAGTTTCTATATTTCCTTATCCTTATATATCATGAATTGTTATCCTGTTTAATTAGGACTTATCTTTTGTAATGTCATCCAAAACTTCATCTCATATCAAGTAAAAAACCAGTTCACTTCTTAAACCTCTATGCTTAAAAAGACCCTATTATTTCAAAACCAGACTGTTTATAGATTGGAAGATGAATTTTATTATTCATAATGGAACAACAGTGGTCAATAGGATAAACTCTTCTCATAATAAAACAAGAAAAGATAGAAGATAGTAAATGAGAGAAAAAGTTTATCCAAATTCCCGGGCCCTTTCTAATTGCTTTGGGTGTCTATGGCAAAATTCATCTAAAAGCACTACTTATAGAAATTTACCCAGCCTTTTGCTTTGAAAAGATTGACAATATAACGACAAACATTAAACTTTCAGCATAGTTCTCTCTAGTATGTCTTATTTTGGCTTTTTAATTGCTATTGGGAGAGGAATCAGTGCATAGCTTTTTGGGAGTGTGTTCAATCAGCTGGTATATGGTGTGCTTGTATTACAAGTGTAGCAGAGAGAAGTGAGGAAAATTTGAAAGACAACAATTTTCAAAATTTGAACCCCTTAATCTAAACTGGTACAGTCAAAGGCGGACCTAAGTTTTAAAAGACAACACTTAAAATTAATAACATTATTATTTTAAACTTTGCCCCAACAATTTTCAAAATTTGAACCTCTTCTCAAGACTTTTTGGCCAAGACTTTGATAATGCAAAGCTGATTTAAAATAAGCTGACCAACCACATCCACAACAACCATCATCACCATTTGTTAAAAAGCTAAAAACAAAACCAATTTTCTTCATTTTTCCTCTGATTTCCGGTGTCTTTTTCCGGCGACATCACATCAAGTCCCTAGCTTTGATACCATGTAAAAAACAAGAACAAAGAGAGAGAACTCAGAGAGAGATGTAGAAAATCATGAATCTTTCATTAAATTTTCTGAAATAGTGGCAAGGAGTGGAGGGGATAATTGTGAATTAGCAGGGGAGCAGTAAAGGGAAACAAGTCTTGTCGGGAATCTAAACTCATTGAAGACAACATTAGAAATAAGAATTTTACCATCAGCAGAGAGGCATTTAGAGCAACCTAAAAACACACAATTTTGAGAGCAAAACTGAAGCTTGTATTTATTATTGTAAGGTCATACAAACAGAAAAAAGCAAAACCAATGATTTTGAGAAAAATATAATTTGGTGATTGATGTAAGAGTTTAAAACAGTGAGCCTCAAATTGAAAAATGGGGGGAATAGGAAGAAGATTGATAAGATACAATGCAATTACAAAAGCACGATGTCATTTTTTTAGAGGAATTGGGGCTTGAGCTAAAAGAGCCTGTCCTAATTCACCACATGTCTATGTTTTCTTTCGATAGGTCCATTTTGATGAAGGGTATGTGGAATTACACAATGAAGGACACCAATTTCTGCTAGGAGTTTAGTGAACGATTGAAATTCCCCTTCCCATTTTGTTTGGATAACTGTAAGTGGTGTGTTAAACTGGCATTCTACCATAGATTTGAATGGTTTGAATATATTAGAAGTTTTAGAATACCCTTACTTAGTCCATGGATCAATAGTGCCATGGATAAGAAATTCATTGCCATGGAGAAGAAGTATGTTGGAACCTTTGTTTTTTTTGTTCAACCAAGTACGTTGGAACCTGAATTCACAATATAGGAAGTTGGGTGAAATTCAAAGTAAACTTATTATCCTCTGCCATTTGACTCAAACTAAATTTTAGGTCATGGATGGCACATGCAGTAAATTTTGATGACAATATTAACTTTGGGATTCAAAGAAGTGAAATATGCAAAAGATAAAGAACTCATGGGAAGGACCTTGGCATTTCCAATAATGGTTTGACCAGGAACTTCAAATGGCGAGGTTTGCTGAATAGCCCGGGAACTAAAAGTTAAATGATGAGTATCCCTTGTATCAGGTATGAATGAGGATTTTAATTGGAATTAGTGCTTGTGAGCATAGCTTGAGCTGCTGAGTTTTGAACAGAAGGTGGTGGCCTAAATAATTGTTGAAATGATGGCCGAGCAGGTGGAGGCTGAGTCCACTAAGGCTGTTGAAAATTACCATTTACTGCTCTGGAGAACCATAGTTGAAGGAATATTGACTATTGAGGTAACTAAGGTACAATGTTTTGTTGAGAGAAAACCAAGGCATCATGACCACATTTGTGATACATTTGGCATTGAACCGAACTATGACCACTATGATCTTGTGAGCGACCGTCGAAGCAGCCAACATGATCTTGGTTGGAGTTACAACCAATTCATAGTCTTGGTAAACCTTCAAGCATAACATTGAGTTGCTGCTGTTGCACGATAGGATATTTGATAGCAAAAACTGCCTCATTAATGGCTTTAACAGGAAGTAGAAACTCAGAGATAGATCGGTTCTCCAGACAAGTGTTGTGAAGCTCTGATCGTAGATGACTTGCCTTTCCACGAATGTGGTTATTAAAATAATTGTGGAATTTCTCCCACAGTTCCCATGAATCATGCAACCAATGGCACAAGTGTGGATTGCGCTCCAGAAAGGATTGGAGTGAAGTAATAATAAATGGTCTTGTTACTCCCATGCAAAATAAGTAGATGAGATTTTACAGGCATCACAGTCCTTGACAGAGAGAAGCTTTGGTGGAATTGTCCGATTCATGACAAAATGATAAAATTTGTGCGCTTCGATGACAGATTCTTTTCTTGAGTCTTCTCTGAAATAGAGTGCGAAAAGGTCATCATAAACGCCGACAGAAATGCACGATAGCATAAGAGATCGCCAATGTGTAGTTGCTGGGTAGTAACAGAAGAATAAGGAGTAGGAGAAAGACGAGGAGGAGGGGGTGGAGAAAATATTCCAGAGGTCATCTTTTCTGAGTGAAGTTTTTGATATCATATTACAAGCGCAGCAATGAGAAATTAGAGAAAAACGATAAAATAGAAATTGTAGAAGTGTTATGATGATTCCCTGAACTGGTACAGTGAGGAACCTGTGTATATAGCTAGATAGGTTCTAAAAACACAATACAGTTATTGTTGGAAAATGGTAAATGGATAAAGTCCCAAATGCGATAAATATGAGCTAATCACAATGTATAAGTTGGAGAGTACAAGAGTCCAAAGGGTCAAGACCTTTTAGGCAAAATGGGAACTCTAAAGCTCATGATGGACCACACTCCCGCAATAGGCCCGCTCTGAATTGTCATGAGTTTTCTACCGACACTTGCTATTACAGTTACAGTTAGGTCAACTCTGAAGTCAGGTCAACTCTGAAGTCAGGTCAGGTGCAGATTCCTGAGACTATAACAGAAAGTTCTAGATATACCAGCACACTGAAACATCAAAGAAAAATACTGACACAATAAGAAACAAAAGAACAAACGTAGCATATATTCTAATAATTTGGCTTGAGCAAAATGCCAGTGTTTTCAATTAATGTATTTAATCTCTTTATATACTCTGGGGAGGAATTGTTTCCTAGCTTACTTTAGGCTTTCTGCTAAGGTCTTGTTTGTGGAGTTTCATTGTTTAATTTGGATGGCTCTAAGTCACTAACAAGTTTATGTATCTTAGTAATCCGTGGTCAGTAGCTTTTTTTTCCTACTTTTCTTATATTCCTTTTTTCATTGTAATAGCACTAATGTCCAAGTTGCATAACTTTCTTGCTTTGTTATAATTGAGAGAGCCTGCTTTGCTCTGAATATGATCACCGTGGTGCTTTAATGTTTCCGGTTTCCCATCAATCGATTAAACTTAAGAACAATCACACAGTTGTTACTTGTTAGATACTACTCACAAATTGGTTTTGATTGGCAAGCTCAAGATTGTTAACTTTGTTCAGATGGATTCTCGAAGCCTTGCAATGGAAATGGCTCCGGTTATCATGTGGCAAGAGGGACGTAGACCTGAGTTTTATCGTCAATACTGGAGTCAAGTATCAGAAAGTCCTTCCAAAAAGAGCTTGGATCTGCCAGCAGGATCATACACTTCCTGGGACATGCTTGCTGGTAAGCAAAATGATGTGAAACATGTAAATTTTATGACAATAACTGTAATAGTAATTTGTGCTGATTGGAGATTCCCATTTATCTTCCTTTCTTGTTGCTTGTGCTGTAGAGGATGGTGAAGGCATAGATGCATCCTCTCCTATTCCTTTGGATGATGGAATGCCAGTTGACTTTGGTGCAATTGAGGTTGTTCAGTTACTCATAGAACATCATAATCCAGTCTTCACTGATGCAAATGAGACTGTCTGGAAATGAACTATCTTACTCCCTGTTCTGTATTGATTCGTTGACTTGAATGTATTGGATTTGAGAATAAATTTTTCCCATCTGAACGCGAGGTTCATTATATAGCACGTATCGACAATCATGCTGGGGAAAGATGTTGGATACTGCTCCAGTTTAGTGATAAGGGCATCTGATGAAGTCTTTTGCATTTAGGGGTTTGGCCGTATAATTATATTTTTTTTGGGTGGTGGTGGAGGGATGGATGCCTGGCTGGTCTTGTACAGTTATTGTTATTTATTGCTTGCAGAAATTTTCAAACACTGATGTGGTGTTTTACTGTGGTCCTTAGCTTGGCTAATGATGTGTGATAATTTTAGTTCATGTATAAAGAGTCATGTTTTAGTATATATAAAGGTCAATCTAGTTACTTTACAAGCAATATCAATATAAAAAGTCATGTTTTCATTGAGGGCAACTCAATTCAAGTAGCAAAGAATAAATTGTTAAGACTATGCTACTTCTTGGTCATATGTCATATAGCCTTTGAGATTCAGCCATATGTCATATAGCCTTTGAGATTCAGCATCTGCTTTCATGGCTATTTAATTTAAAATATAAGAGCTGTTTCTGGCTGATAAAATGAAGTATCTGCATAAAAAAGTAATAAAATATGAGAATACTTTCAAGAAGGTTCTTCCTTGGTAAATTCAAGAAACCTAATACAAGTTCATGCATTTGCATACTGTAAACACATGTTACAGCAGTTTAGCATTAACCAATCTTCAAAATGGTACATATAAAATAGTTGCTAAATGATCACTGTGCAAAGCATATCAGTCTATGGTTCTGATGAGGTTGGAATATGCTCAAAGTAATCAAAAATATCAGTTGGGAAATCCTTAAATAAGCAATTTGAACTTGTACTTTGAGAGTTTCCTTCCAATCCTAGGGTTGGCAACTTGGTCTCAAACTTTTGGCTCCATACATTTTCTAAACATTTTTTCTCCTCAAAAATATCTGTGAAATTTGGATCAATAGGCTCCTGAACAAGATCCTGGCACTCTGGGAATAATGGATAGTCCATTTGTGATTCAGCTAGAGGAAAGTTGTAACCTGATGTTGACTCAAATGATGGTACAGTGTGAAGTGGTGTGGCCTCAACCTCAACTGCATTAAGGTCATTTTGGTAATTTGGCTTTGTCAAATCTGGAAGGTTAATCATCTCAAATACCTCTATGTTTCCCATATAGGAAATGGGGTATGGCAGGTTTTCTTCTAGCTGATTGGAACCACATGCAGGAACCTGAAAATTAAACATTTTCACCATCAAGTCCAAGATTTTATGATATTTGTATGTACTAAAGGGTTTCGGCTTCTATAAAGTGAGTTGCTGACTTTTGCGTGTCAAGTAATCATTTTAAAATACTGATGAGTGAATCAATAGTTAATATTACATGCACATGCATAACAAATCATCATTGATTTCCTCATTCGTAGAACTGATTACTTATTTTACTCTCTGCTCTCCTCACTTTAGAGAAGCTAAATCCGTACTAAGTAAAGTACTTTTTCATAGGTATTAGAAACCCATTGCACTAGAATTATTGTACTATTGTCACATGATACCAATTCACTTGGTAATGACATTTATTTACAATTTTTTTAGAAGAGAGCATCTTTATGATGCATTCATTTTAGTAATGGTTACAGAGTTTAGAGACAACATATTAAAAATCACACAATGTATATATACTCATCTACCATACCTCTTCTACTTTTACTTGATGAAGAGGAGATTTTCCTTTGTTTTTCTGCGGCTTTGGCGACGGTGTTGGTCTCTGCGAATTCCTCCTCTCTATCCTCTTCCTTCTACTGCTCCAGAAATTCTTCACATCATTGTCTGTTCTCCCTGGCAAATGCGTCGCAATTTTCGCCCATTTGTTCCCAAATTGTTCCTGTAATTCAATCACCACCCTTTCCTCTTCTTCTGAAAACTTGCACCCACTGCCATCAAATTCACACAACATCCCAAAATTCCATCATAAAACAAAACAAATTTCGTACATTAGAAATCTCAAAAAAAAAAAAAATTTCGTACATTAGTAGCCAAAACTAACCACATATTAACAAAATTGACACAAACACCAACATCTGAACAATACTACATTATTATTTTTTAATTAATTTAACAACAATAAGGCATTGTTTAACAAACAAACATTTGTTATTAAGAAAACTAGAACTAACAACAAGAAATTGATGTTGATGTTTCTAATTAAGTGTAACTGTAAACTAAAAAAAAACTTTTATTTCCATTACTACGCTTCACAATAATCACACACAAATTGTACCAATAACTCCATCTATAAACATTTAATCTATAATTTACCTAACATACATAACTAAGAACGATAAAAAGCCAAAAAACAGAGAAAGGATGAAAGAGATGCAATTACGTTTTCAAGTTAGGTCGAAGCTTGTTAACCCATCTAAGACGACAAGATTTTCCGGTGCGAGGCAAAAGGCCTTTGGATCGAATGGAGCTCCAATCTCTTGGACCATACTTACTCACATGTTTAAGCAACACTTCATCTTCTTCATTACTCCATGGTCCTTTCTTTATATACCCTCTTTCAAAATCTCTTTCCATTTTCAACTCAATGCTCAATTGCTTTTCCTTCTTTCTTGATTTTCTTTTTTCTCCCAAGAAAAAACGATCACACACACACACGCACACACGATGGGATAAAGCTGTGTTTGATTTATTTATTGTGCGTGAAAAATATTTGAAATGGAAGGGGAGTATTCGTGTGTGGTTGGGTTCATTGGTAATATATATGCAGTTGTGCACGTGGGATGGGAGGTTCTGTTTCTGGTTTTTGCTTTCTTTGTTGTGTGACGTGGCAGTATGATACTTGAGTTGTGTTCCTGATTACTGTGGACCGAATGTATGCGATAGTTGCTCCCACTTGTAATAGGGACGGTTTTGACGGTTAGTGGGACATCCACAACCCCGCCATTTCTTCTCTGTTTTAAAATTAAATTTCAATTTCATTCAAACTATTAGTGTTTTTTGGTGGTGATTCAAATTATTAGTGTGCTACTTAAAAAAAATATATTGAATAAAAAAACAAAAAAAAAATATTAAACCTACAATTATACGTTGTTTAATAGTTATTTGTACCAAAAGACATAGTAATTACTACACTATTTCTGTAAAAAAAAAACAAATATTTACACAGATAAATTAATAGAAAATTCTTTTTTTTTTGGATAATTCTATGATAGACATATTGAGCTTTGTTGGGTATGATGCTTTGTAGGCAAAATTATTACAATATTTAAATTTATTTTAAAATACTTAAATTTAAAAATCACATGTCATTGAGTGATTGGATGTTGTGTATATCATACCAAACAAAACTCAATGAGTATCATCGTGTTCACTTTTTTTATATCTTTCAGTGTTATATCTCGGTCGAATTATCAATTTCTTTTCACAATGTATATCGGAAAAAAACGTATCAAACATTAAAGTTGTTTTTTTTACAATAGCACAAAAATTGTTAATAAATATGTTTTAGAATTTTTTTTTTCATATTAACTATCAATTTGAGTTAATAAAAGTTAGGCGTAGAGGAGTTTATAAAATATGTAACCAAAAAACCAAGAGGAGTTTATAAAATATGTAACCAAAAAACCAAAGAGGAGTTTATAAAAAACATTACTTACTTACAGTTCCATAGGTGTTGTATGTTCTGTTCCAAAAAGAAAGAGTTTAAATACACTCTTTAGACCATTTCTAGCAATTACCTAACTTTTTGTGTGAGTAATAGGATGGATCACCAATACCTACCGCACTGTATGTCAAAAAAAAAGTACCTATAAGGCTATAACATTGTATATAAGTTTTATTCTTCATAAAATAGATAGTTTAAAGCAATTTTGTTGTTGATCAAATCAAACTAGCTAGTGCAATGAGTGCAAAAAGTGTGATTATAAAACAAATCTCATCAAGGAGAAGCTAAACGATCAATTTGGAGAATGCGAATCTAGTGTGTTCCTAAGTGATCATAGGTGAGGTAGAGATCCTCACAATTTGAAGGGGTATTTAAGGCAAATAGTTTTTGTATCTCGATGTGCTCGGGGGGCGGACCTACCCTCACTTGAGGGGAGTCAACGGCACACCCTGAAAATTAATAATTTTATATAAAAGATATATTTTGCACATCTAAAAAATAATTTGCATCCAAGCTCCTAATTTTGCACCCAATTCACATTATATCACACTTGCACAATCACTAACCGACATCAATTCCTCTCACTCCTGTGTGCATAGAGAACAATTATGAGTAGTTAATTTATTTAATTAAATATAATAAACATTTTTTATTTATTTTTAGTGATGTGTAATTTAATTTTTTTTACCCTCTGACGTCGGATCCTAAATCTACCGCAGGATGTGCCACAGTTAATAGCACTATGGTTAATAGCACCGGATGTAACTACAAATATTAATCCATACAAAGATTAATCCACTCTAAATGCTCAATCCCAGATGAAACCATATCAAGCCACTGAAATAACCGAATTGTAGATGGTGCTAGTTTATGGTTTAGCCGAAAAAGGAACTTCATCTTCATCCCCAATCCCCACCACCTCCACCACCACCACCACCACCCTCACTCTCTCTCCACTGCACCACCATCACCACTACCACCACTTGGACCTCTCTGTCCTCATTGTTCATCTCTCTCCTCTTTTCTTTTCCCCCCCTCATCTTCATCCCCAAATTGAAAAATTAGGATTCTGGTATGTAGAGGGAGCTTCTTTTTGCAATAATGTCAATGCAAGCATGCACTTTTTCAGAAAATGTCGGAACCCAAAACCCTAATTTTCCAATTTGGTGATGAAAATGAACGGGAGGAAGTCAAAAGAGGAGAGAGGCCAAGGGAGGAGAGAGAGAGGGAGAGATAGAGAGCGAAAGAAGAAAGATGGACAGTGAGGAGAGAGAGGTTGCAATGGTGGTGCGGTGGAGAGAGAGAGAGAGAGAGAGGGGTGGTGGGGAATGGGGATGAAGATGAAGTTTTTTTTGGGCAAAAAGTTCACCTTGGTCCTTTATGTATTTCACAAAAATTTCAGTTCGGTCATTTATGTTTTTTTTTTCTATTCACTAATGCTAACTAAGCAAGCCAGATCACCCATTAACAGTCGGTGTGGCACCCGTTAACATTAGCAAACAGAAAGTTAAAAAAAAGAACTATTTGACACTGAAACATAAATGACCAAAATGAGAAAAAAAAACATAAAGAATCAAACTGAAATTTTGGTGAAACACAAAAGACAAAAAAAATACATTTTGACCTAAAATCTATGAAAAGATATCCTCAAAAAGAAGAAGAAACAAACTAACAAAAAGTAGAGAGAATAATAGAATATACTCAATCAATGCACACCTTCAACACGGTAATTCTCCCTCCTATATATTGTAATCCTTCCACTTACGGTTTGCTACTCTAGCTCTCTCATTTTCTACATAGTCTCTTGTGGACCCCTCTGCATATGTGGGCTAATGATTGGGGTGTCCTCTGTAACACCCCTTTCTACCCGTCACTTTGTTTATAAAAATCAGAGTTTAAAAATTTCGTTCATAGGGAATGTTACACATACTTCAATAAAACGTCGCTTATCAATGTGAAAAATAGTTCAACTCAGTAATCATGCGTTCACGTAGCACGTCACAAATAAAGAATCTCAAGCCTCAATTTAACGTCGCTTATAAAACTCAACATAACAAAAACCAACTACGCAGCGGAAAATAATAAAACATAACAGAAGGGTCCACATGGACATAACAACCAGAAAATCATTAATAAAATATCGAGTTCGTTTTCCCCCCTGAGTGCTACGTATCAGAGCATGACGACTCGACTCAAGAAGTGAAGCTAAGGCATTCACTGGGAATCACCTGCACGTTACCAACACGGGGGTAACATTCAAACAGGAAAGGGTGAGCATCATTTCAATCCATATAATAGAAAATATGATAAGTACTAATCATAGGCTACGCACTAGAACAATCAGCATCCAAAACACTAAATATCCACATCACAGTCATCATTCACATCACTTACAATAACTCATCTCATGTCATGTAGGCTTATGAAATGCAACCCACTCGCGGGCATATGCATGAGGTACCTTTTCATAAAACGTCGCTTAGCCCTTAAGGCCTCATCGTCACTTAGCCACTCAGGCCCCAAAACGTCACTGGGTTTATGCATATGGGCATGAGACACTATGACATGCACCATTCACAACACACAAACACACAATTACTCAAATCATAGTCAACTATGTGACCCGTCACTTACCCATTTGCTCGCAAAGAGCACAGCACCTGTCAAATTCATAATCAGCACAAAACGTCACTTGGCCATTTAGACCTTAACATCACTTAGCCACTCAGGGCCCGAACGTCACTGGGTTCTCATCATCACTTACACATAATTATCAATCAACTCAAACAATAGCCACTAGGGAAAAAATGTCATTTGACTAACCACTAAGGGCATCCTCGTCATTTACAAACCATTATCTACAACTTTGGCCACTAGGGGCAAAACAGTCATTTGACTAGCCACCAAGGGCATCCTCGTCAAAATCATCATTTTGACACTACCACGTTAAAACTGTTGTTTATACACCAAAAAGGAATTTTAGAGAGCTTCATATAATTTTTCAATGTCACTGGGACGATCACCGGGGATGGCCACTTGGGCGCCCACAAACAATCAGAAAATAACAATTTTTCATTTTAAAAATTGGACCCATAGATAGACAACGTAAAAATCTTCACGACACTTTTCGAATCGTTCAAAACGGACGTCTGAGTCAAAAGTTATGCTAAAAATAAGTTCGGGGAAAAATCAAGCAACATTCTGAAAATAGGCGCCTTAGGCGCCCAGGCAACCAGGCAACACGCGCACTGGCGCCCAGCGCCCAGGCGCGCAACACAACGCACACACGCAACACAACGGGCGCTCAGCGCCCAGCGCTGGCACCCAGCGCCTCAGCGCAACACGCAGGCAACACGCACGCCACAGGCGCCCAGCGCCCAGGCGCGCACACACGCGCAACACAGCACGCCACAGGCGCCCAGCACAGGCGCCTGGCGCCCAGAACACAGCAGCAACACAACCCAGAATTTTTCCCACAACCCTTCAACACTAAAAACCAAAAATCACCATTTTTCCAGCAATTTTCCAAAACACTAAAAACTGATTTTTTTAGCAATTTAACTCATCAAAATCTTATAATTTTCAACACCCAAAATAACGCTTAATTTAATCAATTAACAAAATTCTTTTGGAGCACTAACATCATCATCACTTTGGCGCCCTAGGCGCCCTTGCACACCCTCACCCAAATTGCGAACAACACAATCAATCCAACATACCAACTCTCAGTTTCACAAATACTCAAATGTCACAATTCATCAAACAAACGCATAGGTCGCAATTACCTCCATGATTATAATTCCAACAAATCAATTCGCACCCATATATATAAATTCAACAATTCAATTCGCATACCCATACATAAAAACCCACCATTCAATTCGCATACATATATATATATATAACAAACCAACATCAACAACGCATCAAGAACACATCAAGAATTCATCATATATATATACAACTTCAATAATTCAATTCGCCTATATAACCCAACAATTAAATTTCGCATATATATATATATAAAAGAACATCAACAACAACAATATATTAAGAACACATCAAGAAATCTAGTCTAACCCTAGATCTAGAACTCATCACATGATTTATTAGATAGAATGATAGAGCTCCCCTAACCTTTTCAAGAAGAAGAATTCGATGCCCTAGGAGTAGTCACCAACAGAACCTCAGCTACAATGGAGATCTCTTCTCTCCTTGTTCTTCGAGTTTCCTCTTCTCCTTCTCCTCTTGGCCGCCTTGCTCTCTCTCTTTCTCACGCTCCTTTCTTTCTCTCTTGCTCTCTCTTGCACTTCGCAACAATTAGCCAAAACCCTAACCCCCAATCACTACTCCACTTCGCATACTTGTGGATCATGGGCTTGGGCCTTCCGCTCAAGCCCAAGTCATGCAAGTGGCGCCTCCACTCCCTCCTAATACCACCAAAATTAATAAAATTCTAATTAATTACATTATATCAAATAATTTAATTTAAATCCCCAAATACTTAATTAAATAAATTAATTAAATATTTTAGGGTGTTACATCCTCCCTTGTACCATTGCATGTGGGCACATATTTTTTTACCCCCAGTCCCCACAAATTTTTTATTCCTATAATGTCCCTCACAAATTTTACATTAACGGATTTACCTAACTAAAAGATAAATACGTTTTGAGAAAAAAACCAAAACGGATTTATCTATCAGTTAGATAAAATCCGATTTAGACAAAAAATGCATAACGGATTTAATTCAAGAATAGATAAATCCGGTTTTCAAAAATAACAAAACGGTTTTACCTAAGAAAAACATAAATCCTTTTTTATTATGTTTTAATAATGAATTTATTTATTTATTAGATAAATCCGTTTTGAATTTTTTCAAAACGGATTTATCTAACAAATAGATAAATCCGTTTTGTAAAATAATTAATAAATAAAAGTGATAAATCTGTTAAAAACTTAAAATTATTTTTTTTTTAAAAAAATAGATATGAATATCGGTGGTCTTTTAGTTCCGTTTAGTGTGTAGATATTCGTTAACACGTGATGATGTTGTATGTCGGGTGAATAATTTAGGCTAACAAATCAGTTTTCGAGCAACCTACTCCGATTGTACCGAAACCAAAGCCATTAAATCCGAAAAAAATTAGGGATCATAAATCCCGAATGTTTGGGACTTTGGGGGCTCAAAATCCCAAATCCCATCATTTACTATTTTTTATTAATTTTTTAAATTTTTCTTAATCTCCAAAAAATCTAAAAAAATTTGCATAACCTTCTTTTGATTTTATTAGATTTTTAGTCGTGTTTTTATAATTTTTAGATTAGTTTCGATTCTTTAACGGATTTTTTAGTGGTGTTTTTATAACCTTTTTTTTAAATTTAAATAAAATAAATATTATCTTTTAATACAAAACGGATTTATCATTTTAATAGATAAATCCGGTTTTAAAAAAAGCAAAACGGATTTATCCAATAAAATTATAAATCCATTTTGTAATAAATTGATAACGGATTTATCTAATAAAGAGATAAATCCGTTATTTATTTTTTACAAAACGGATTTATCTCTTTATTAGATAAATCCGTTTTACAATTTTATGTTAAACGGATTTATCTAATAAAGAGATAAAACAGTTTTGTATTTTTTTGGAGTACGGATTTATCTACGAGTCATATAAATTCGCTTTGTATTGTTTTTGGACTACAGATTTATCTAACTAAAAGATAAATTCGATTGGCAAAAACAACCGGGATAAAATGGGAAGAAAAAAATTTGGTAGGAGTATTTTAGGTTTTTCACACGCAGCATGGGGGTATAGTGTATCCTGGTGGGGGTAAAAAAATGCGTGCCTTGCATGTGTATCCCATTTTGTGCATTCTAGAACTTGTTTTAAGACTACTTCAACATGAAAAATTATTTCGCATCATTTGAGCTCTTTGGGAAATTTATTAAATTTTTTGAGGCCATTATCTTTGTTGTTACAATTAATCCTCAGTTTCCCTCCTTTGAGTCCAAATGTTATGGGCTTTATTTGGTACCCCATTTTGCTTTGTAGGATCTTTTCAGTACCCATTGAAAGTCAATCTAATCAATCTAATCTTCTATCTAATCTATCTATCTTAATATCTAATCTAATCTAGTTAAATATCTAATCTAATTTAATCTAATCTATTTATCTATTTATACAAACAAACCTGCAATGAAGTTACCAATTTGGATCTTTTATTAACAAGACACATATCTAATTTAAGGGTAAAAATATCATTACCCTATCTTTCTTCCTTTTTTCTTTTTACTTTACTTTTACTTTTCTCATAAATAATTTTTTTTCTTATAACTTCATTTTATCTATTTATCTATTTATACGAACAAGCCTACTATGAAATTACCAATTTGGATTTCTTATTAACAAGACACATATCTAATCTATTTATACAAATAATCTATTTATACAAACAAGCCTACTATGAAATTACCAATTTGGATATCTTATTAACAAGACACATATCTAATTTAAGGGTAAAAATGTCATTACCCTCTCTTTCTTTCTTTTTCTTCTTACACTCTCTATCTTACTTTTTTTTCTCTTTCTTCTTACACTCTTTTTCCTCATTTTCACTTTTCTCTTACACTCGCTTTCTTCCTTTTTTCTTTTTACTTTATTTTTACTTTTCCCATAAACAATTCTTCTTTCTCTTATCACTTCACTTTAGTTTTTTTAACTAAATTTCTAAATTTATACAAACACGAATCTACTAAAATTACCTATAAAAATGTAAATGAGTCACACTAAAAAACAAAAACAAAAAAACTATCACCTTTTTGGAAAAAATATCACCTTAGAATTTTAATTTTTCTCTCCGAAATCTGTTTACACTCTTATTGATAATCTACTCTCACCTCTTATTGATAATCTACTATCTACCTTTTACTATCTACTATAATCTACTTATCAACTAAAATAATCAATTGAAACTACGAGATAACTGCAATCATATATAAAACAATACGGGATAACTGCACTCATATATAAAAAAATACATGATTAATATTTGTCATTGATAATTAAAAATGTTGAAGACTACTATAAACCTACTATCTTAAAAACAAGAAGATTTAATGACTATTTAAACTACTGATTAATATTTAAAATAAAGATTTCTTTTTGATAATCTACTATCTCTCTTTTACTATCTACTATAATTTAATAATCAACTAAAATAATCAATTGAAATTACGAGATAACTGTACTGATATATAAAAAACACGGGATAACTGCAGTGATATACAAAAAACGGGATTATTATTTGCTATTGATAATTATAATTTTTGAAGACTACTATAAACCTACTATCTAAAAAAACAATAAGGCTTAATGACTATATAAACAGATTAATATTTAAAACACACGTGACCAATGAAAAATATTTGTCACTAATACCTAAAAAGGACAAATAATTGTCACTGATATATAAAAACCACAGGATAAATATTTCTTATTGATAATCTATTATATATCTTTTACTATCTACTATAATCTACTAATCAACTCAAATAATCAATTGAAACTATGAGATAACTGCACTGATACTTAGAAAAACACGGGATAACTGCACTGATATATAAAAAAATACGGGGATAACTGCAATGATATATATAAAAACACGGGATAGCTTCACTGATATATAACAAAACACCGGATAACAATACTGATATATAAAAAAACACTCACTGATATATAAGAAAACACAGGATAAATGCACAAATTGTTTTTAAATGTTACTTTTACATTTTTAGATTTTTATATTTATCTATTTTTTATTTGAAACTCCTTTTTTATCTTCTTTAAAATTTGTCTTTATTTTCATGAGGTAATGTTCAGACTATTTAAATACTGTCTAATTTCATTCATAAAAAGAACACAATAGCACCCGTGCGTATGCATGGGTATCCTACTAGTAATAATATAATAAAATAATGTGCTAGCAACATGACATTATTAGACATCTTACTAATTTGCCATTTGTACCAAAAAAGGGGGCAATTTTGTAAAAGTGCCGCAATAAGCAACAAGTGACTCAAAAAGCTGACGCGCATCAGTGATGTCTCAAAAATAATAATAATAATATAATAAACATTGTCAAAAAATTACTAAAAACTATTAATTTAACCACTAAAAAAACTTTCAAAATAATATTTTTAATAATTTAATAATTTAATTAAAATTATTAAATTAATATTAACTAATCTTGAATTTACTATTTACTATAATCTCTCTATTAAAACTACTAAAATCAATCAGTCTTACCACTAACAATTGTCAAAAAAAATTAACCCCTAGAATATTAGATAACTTATTAGATATAATTTAGATAATCTAATTTATTAATATAATTAAGATCTTTATATTAATATTAAATCATTTAGAATAAAAGGAGTAAACAAGTGGCAACGAGAGCGGCAACGAGATCGGCAACGAGAGTGCCAACGAAAGCGCCAACTGGAGCAGCAACGAGAGAGGCAACAGGAGTGCCAACAGAAGCGCCAACAGGAGTGCCAACGGGAGCACCAACGTGGTGCATATTTTATATTAAATCTCATTTTCTTTTTTTCCGATTTTTATTCAATTATTAATATTATAAGAAGATACCGATTTTTTTAACTTTTTTTGACGGAGTATTTTAATAACTTTTAAATATAGTCTTTTATCGAGTTTTTCCTTTTTCTTTTATTATATTTTGCAACTTTCAACGAGTTTATAATTTCATAACAAATTATAACAAATGCAGTATCACCCGGCTCGTGAGAGAGCTTTGCCGCCTATTGTGGTCCTACACGGCTCGAGGGATTAATCTCTACAATTGTACGCAGATGATACCTAGTTTATACCAAAAAACAAATACAGTATCACCTGTACGGATGCACGGGTAAAATACTAGTTTTGGGTTTAAAGAGAAACAATTTAAATTTTAGAATTAAAAATTCCTCTTAAGATAAAATCCGTCGTCCCATGGAAAGTTGCATAAGCATGCTTTATCATCCACCCAGACGCCATGTGTCGCCGGTCTCTCTAAGGTGTTTGTGTCGCCCTTCTCATCTTAGGGAAAGGTATCCTCCACACGACCTAGTGATACCGTATTTGAGGGAGAAGCCACTCTTAATAAGTAGTGATAGGCGGCTACCGTAACAAAAAAATAATTGAGGGACCACGCTGCTATAACGTAATTAGAGACTACTTCAACACAAAATAAAAGGGGAATAAATGATAATTTAAAAAAAATAAAGGACGAAGAAATATTTAAACCTAATATCAAAACAAATAATTATACGGGCCAGCTGTCCCACCCATTGAGGTGTCTACAATCCAGCGAGGGGACTAGTCACTGCGGTCGGCGGTGGATAACCTGGGTAAAACCAAAAAAAGACAAATAATTATAAATTTCTTTGATATGCTTTGTTTTTGATAGGGAGGGATTCGAGAATTTAAACCTCATTGTTTTGGCCCTCAACAAAATGAAATATAAAATATTTACCCACAAGTTTTGACTGCTACTAAAGCCGTCGGTGGAGCTGATCATGAACAAATTAATTAATAAGTATCGGCAAGTAAAGAAAAAGCAAGGGAGTAGATGCTAACTAACTTTGAAAAAGGTTTTATCAATAACACAACAATCATATAATGCTTTAGTTTTGTCAAAAAATAATAATGCTTTAGTTGCTTCCGACAACTAAAAGTGATGTTTTTAGATTTTAGATGTCACTAGTGTGATTGCTATTGTAGCATTGTCAAACATATTGATCATATCCTCTAAATATCAAAATCGAAACATAATTCCAATCTTGTACCAAAAAAAAAAGAAACATAATTCCAATCATAATTGAATTCTTAAAGGCTTGCGGTCAGATTAATTACTAATAGAATCCCTTATATTCAAATGTTTGGTGCAACCCAACACAGCTATCAAATACTCCGTGAAATTTTTTTGAACAAATCACATATATTGAGCCTAGTCAAACCAATGTTTATTTTTTTCACATTAATTCTTAATACACTCTCTATAACACTTACGCTCCCTTAGCTTTCAAACGGAAAAAGCATACACAAATCAACTAAATCGAATATTGAAATATGTTTGTAATTCAATTGCTTAGATTGTAACTAAATATATAAGTTTTCGACACATTTAGTTCGACTAGCTATATGAGCTTTCGACACCATCGACACTAGCTATATATAAGGTGTCGAACCGTTACTGAATAACAAGTTTTTCATTTTACAGTTTTCCATTTTCTGTTACTCTCGTTTTTCTCTTCCTCCTCTCCTAACAATAGGAATATCCCCAGCAAATTGGTATCAGAGCTATAAAGATTCTTCCAATGGCGACGCGAGACAACGGTGGGATTCCGGTGAACCTCCCTATCTTCAATGGAAAGGATTACGAACGGTGGTGTGCGCAGATGAAGGTTCTGTTTCATTTTCAAGATGTACTTGAAATCATTTATGAAGGTGTTCCACCATTGGCAGCAAACGCCACTGAAGCGCAGAGGAACAACCACCATGCATTGCGAAAGAAAGATGGAAAATGGCTGTTCTTGATTCATCAAAGCGTTGATTCAAACATTCTGAACCTGATCATTGATTGTGAGTCAGCAAAAGAAGCGTGGGATATCCTCAAGAATGCATATGCAAACTGAAGAAGATACGCCTGCAGTCTCTCAGGAAGCAATACGAGGCATTGAAGATGAAAGATGGAGAATCGATTGGTGATTTCATCACCAGGTTAGTAGCTTTGACTAATCAAATGAAAGGCAATGGTAAAACTGTATCTGAAAAAAGTAAAGTAGAAAAGGTGCTTAGATCCTTAACTCTAGATTTCGACTATGTTGTAACTGCCATTGAAGAATCCAAGAACATAGATGAAAAGAAGTTAGATGAACTTCAAGATTCCTTAGAGGCTCATGAATTGAGAATTAGGCAGAGAAGTTCAGAAAAGGAGACTGAACAAGCCTTGTTGACACACTCCTCTAAGAGAAATATGAAGGCAGGCAACAAGAAAGAAAAGGGAAACTGGAAGTGTAAAAAAAAGGAAACTGGCAGCAAGAAAGATGAACAAGGAAACTCTGACAAGAAGAAATACGATCTGAGCAAAGTGCAGTGCTATAACTGTCAGCAATTTGGGCATTATAGGAACAAATGCAAGAACAAGAAGGTTCCTAGGACTAAAGATGCTGAAGCCAAATTTGCAAGCGATGGAGACACAGATTCTGTGTCTGACTCAGAAGGCTTAATGCTGATGGCAGTCATAGATGATGAGATTGAAGAAGACACTCATCGCAATGTAACAGTTGCTGAAAGTAATGAGCAGGACAGTGGGAACACTTGTAATGCTCAAAATACTTGTGCAATGTGTGAGGGGAAGGGCAGTGGTGACACTGGTGATACCCCCAACATGGCCAGCAACAATGATGAAGAATTATCCTTCATGACAGCTACTGACACAGAATTGCTGTTACTGAAGGTAGATACAAATGAGATCGAAGGAAAATCTGATGAATGGTATCTCGACACAAGATGCTCAAACCACATGTCCTGCCATAGGGAGTGGTTTGTCGAACTGAAGCAAATAAGTAAAAGAATCAGATTTGCAGATAACAGTAGAGTCACTGCAGAAGGAATTGGCACCATAAAGTTTCTGTCGAAGGATGGAAAGTGGTGCTACATTCAGGAAGTATTCTATGTGCCAAAGATGAGGAGTAATCTGCTGAGTCTTGGGCAGATGATTGAGAAGAAATTCTCTGTCGAAATGGATGATAACAGTCTCAGCTTGTTTGATTTAAACAAGAGGTTGATCCTGAAGGTACCAATGCAAAGTAACAGAACATTCAAGGTCGAATTGCAAGTAGTCGAAGAGCAATGCCTCACAACCACTGTCGAGTATGAGAACTGGAAGTGGCACAGAAGATTTGGCCACCTAAACTTCAAGAGCTTGAGACAACTACATGAGAAGAAGATGGTTCATGGGCTTCCAGCAGTGAAAATGCCTGGTGAATTATGTGATAGCTGCTGCAAATCAAAGCAACCTAGAAACTCCTTCAAATCAGAGGTGCCAGGAAGAGCAAAGAAGAAGTTAGAGGTGATATTCTCTTATGTTTGTGGTCCCTTTGAGGTCAGTTCATTAGGAGGGAACAATTACTTTGTCACCTTCATTAATGAGTACACTAGAATGACATGGGTGTACTTGATCAATAAGAAGAGTGAAGTACTTGAAACATTCAAGAACTTTAAGGTGATGATTGAGAAGCAAAGTGAATGTGAAATCAAAACCCTTAGAACAGATGGAGGTGGTGAGTACAACTCACATGAATTTGTAAAGCTTTGTGAAAAAGAAGGCATAGTACATGAAGTCACTTCACCTTACACACCTCAGCATAATGGAATTGCTGAGAGGAAAAACAGAACCATCCTCAACATGGTGAGAAGTATGATGAAGGAAAATAAGCTACCTCACAGTTTATGGGGAGAATTAGTAGCCACAGCAGTGTATATTCTGAACAAATGCCCCACAAAAAGACTGATTGGGAAGACACCTGAAGAAGCTTGGCTAGGAAGAAAGCCAAGTGTCAAGCATCTCAGAATAATTGGCTCATTATGCTACAGACATGTCCCTGAGCAACTAAGAAAGAAGCTGGATGATAGGGCACAACAAATGATCCTTATTAGATATCATTCGACAGGAGCATACAAACTGTATGATCCTGTGCAGAAGAAAATAATGAAGAGCAGAGACGTCATAGTGGATGAGTCCGAGAATTGGAACTGGGATACTCAGAATGAAGAAGACTGTGAAAGAACTATAATACTAGATTTTGATGAGATTCAGGATCCAGATGATCAGAATGAAGCTACTGAAACTGCCAAAACTGAAGCACCTATCAGAAGGTCTCAGAGGGAAATGCAAAGATCAGTAAGGCTAAAAGGATTTGATACATTCCCAGATTCTGTTATTACAGCAGTGGGAGACCTAAATCACCTTGCACTGATGGCTGAGGCAGAACCAGTGAGTCTGGAGCAGGCACTTAATAACAAACAGTGGAAGGAAGCTATGCTGGATGAGCTGAAGTCAATAGATGTGAAGTGGGTCTACAAGACTAAAGTCAAACCCAATGGAGAAGTGGCCAAGTATAAGGCCAGATTAGTAGCTAAAGGTTTCCTACAGAAGCCTGGCTTGGATTTCACTGAAGTCTTTGCCCCTGTAGCCAGAATTGAGACCATAAGACTAGTAGTGGCCTTGGCAAGTCATAGAGGCTGGCCCCTACATCAACTTGATGTAAAATCAGCCTTTATTAATGGACCTTTGGAGGAGGAAGTCTATGTTTGCCAACCACCTGGATTTGAGTTAAAGGGACAAGAAGACAAGGTGTTCAAGCTTGAGAAGGCCCTGTATGGACTTAAGCAAGCCCCAAGGGCATGGAACAAGAGAATTGATGAAGTCCTCTTGGCTCAAAAATTCACTAGATGCACCAATGAACATGGTGTGTATGTTAAAAGGACTGGAACTGAAACTCAGTTGCTGCTGTGCTTGTATGTAGATGATCTACTAGTGACTGGCAGCAATGAGACTGAAGTTGACTCCTTCAAGAAGGTGATGATGTCACTTAGCAATGTGAATTAAGAGGGAATATTGAAATATGTTTGTAATTCAATTGCTTAGATTGTAACTAGTTATATAAGTTTTCGACACATTCAGTTCGACTAGCTATATGAGCTTTCGACACTAGCTATATATAAGGTGTCGAACCGTACTGAATAACAAGTTTTTCATTTTACAGTTTTCCATTTTCTGTTATTCTCGTTTTTCTCTTTCTCCTCTCCTATCAATAGGAATATCCCCAACACAGAATACCTAGAAAAATATGCAGTAATTGCAGAGAACAGAGCAACATCAACACCGCTACCAACTGCTCGGACGACCATTGTTGAGCAGAAGAAGAAAAACAAGGTGTGTTTCGCCACCCAAACTCAAATCGGGCTAGTTCATTGCAAGTGCAAGGTAAGTCTTAAGGTGTTTGATAAAATGCCTGTGAAACATTTTTATAGTTTGAAGAACTTGATGTTTGATTAAATTGTTTCTGCGATCATCTTCTAACTTTTCAATAAGTTTTCAGTCTGCCGAACTGCAATACAAGTGATTATACATTAGCCGTTCTACTCCCTATCTCTCCTCCTTCTAAATCAAGCTTGGAGTGTGCGGGTGGTTCGACTACCCTCAGTATTCCGGTCCCTGCAGGAAGCCGGCTCTACTGGGGAGGTTGATCACCTCTTACACCTCTTGTGTCGTGACGGGTGAGTATGACAGGGGGGTGGTGGAAATCGGAGGTATGCTTCGGCGGACAAGGACGGGTGGCATCGTGTTAGAGGCAATATCGAAAGGAGGATTTATGGTCACAGAGGTGCACGCTCCGTGGATGTTGCTCCAGGACCACGGAAATCAGAAGGAGGCGAGGTTTCCTCTTTCTACTTCACCTCGTTTCCAGATAGTTGGAGAGCGTGGGATTTGGTTCGCCTCTTCGATCAACAAGGCAGAGTTCAAGAGATCGTGATTCCGGGGCGTAGGAACGCACAAGGAAGAAGATTCGACTTCATTCGTTTCTTAGATGTTAAAGAACCAGATCGCCTTGCAACCATTCTCGATAATATGTTTATTGAGGGAATGAAGATTCATGTTAACATCCCTCGCTTTTAAAGGGTAGCGTCGCACGCCCGGGGCCAATCAGCGAAGTATGGAGCGAATTTTCAAAAGCAAGTCAATCAGGTGTGGGTGAAGAAATATGACTGCCAACCCATTGATAGATCAACGGGTAAGCATAAGGAAGGGACGTGGTCACGCAACATTGACACGGACCCTCGGTTAGCGCTGGCCATGGTAGGCGAATACTACCCGGGAAATCTTACTACATTCAAGACGAGCTGGCTCAGATGGGAGTTTTCGCGATTAAAGCTACTCCAATGGGATCCAATATGGTCCTCTTGGAAGGGGATAAGGAAGATGGTGATTTTGCCGAATGCATTGAAGACGCTCGTGAATGGTTGGACCAGTGGTTCAAGTGGATTCGTCCATGGAAGCCATCTGATGTTGATCCGGAGAGATCTATCTGGTTACGATGCTATGGAATTCTGGTTCACGCTTGGAATTCAGCCTTCTTCTCTAAGTTGGCAGGGAGAGTGGAAGAGTTCATATGTGTTGACGAAGACACTGAACGGAAAAGATCTTTTGATGTAGCAAGGTTAAGGATCCGGACTCAAGAGCTCAACATGGTTAATCTGGCGGTTAAGGTAGTTATTAATGATTTACCTTTCTCCATTAGTGTGGTGGAGGAATGGGGTGGAGGTGTCTGTCGGAGTTATAAGGATAATAAAGCAGGGGATGAGGATGTTGATTCAAGTGCTGATGATGATTTATCCGACGGTATGTATTCTGGCACTGGTGACTTTAATGATGATGTCGAGGTGGGTTTTTTTTGATAAGCAATGTTAGTGGGGGTGGGGGAATGTTAGTTTCTGGAGTTTGAACCCGGGACCTCCTTCTTGCACTCTTTTGGTGCACTCTTTCGATATCCCTTAGCTCGCCAACTGAGCTACCTACTTGGGGTTGTCGAGGTGGGTGAAGAAGAATTGAATGACCTGCTTAATGCAATAAAGATCTCTGGTAACGTTGATCCGCAACTTATAGATAAAAACTTGAAATCTTTTGTCAACGATTCTGATGATTTGGTGGGGAGGGGGGCGAATCCCCCCAAGGGGAGGAACACCAATTCAGCCAGAGGAAAGCTTTGTTGTGGATTCAATACCCCCTCCTGTGCAACGTCCAGTAACTCCATGCCAGAATGCTCAGGGGTTAGATTTTCTTTCAATCCAAAACAAGCGCACTGCTATTGTGGGTTAAGCGAGGAAGAAGAAACAGAAAAAGTTGTTAAA
The DNA here is from genome assembly GCA_039519185.1 of Astragalus membranaceus. Taxonomy (NCBI): domain Eukaryota; kingdom Viridiplantae; phylum Streptophyta; class Magnoliopsida; order Fabales; family Fabaceae; genus Astragalus; species Astragalus membranaceus. The sequence goes on from CM076850.1 coordinate 67,249,639, forward strand.
GGTTGGCGAGCGAAGAAAGCCATGGGCGGATAAATTGCCGTTGGCAGTAAAAGAACTCAAGGAGGTTTCGATTAGATCAGTCCAGGTCCCTATTGACCAACGCGATTCACAGGAGGTTGATAGGAATCAATCGTCTCTTTTCTCTGCCAGCACGGTTCTTTGTGGGGGTTCCATCTCAAGTGGAGATATTGGGTTGTGCAATAACAAATTTTGGGCTCTTCAAAATAAGGCCGTAGCAAGAAAGGTTTGGGAAAATGCTAAGCATTTGGGAGTCCAAGGTAATTTGCCTGATGATACTTATGTTGATTTGATTGAGCAAAGCGAAAGACGTGATGAAGCAAGCAGAGTGTAGTAGGAGGGCGAACGATAATCGATCTTCATGAATATCTTATCGTTAAACATAAGAGGGTGGGGCGATCGCGGGAAGCGTCGCCAGTTGGTTTCGTCTATTATTTCTGGGTCTTTTGATTTTATTTGCATTCAAGAAACGAAGAGGGAGGAGTTGTTAGAGGGCGCGGTTGGTTTTCTCTGGGGCAACCAGCCTTATCAGTCGATTCATCAACCATCTAGGGGGGCGTCGGGGGACATTCTTTGCTCGTGGCTTGAGGGCGCTTGTACGGTCACATCGCATTTCTCCGGTTGTGAATTTATTGGCGTCTCCACTATTGTCAGGGATACAGCGGTCCACGTTGTCAACATATATGCTCCTTGTTCAACTGCAGCAAAGAGAAGAGTTTGGGCTGAACTAGTGGCGGTGAAACAGAGAATTGGTGGTGGGGAGTGGTGCTTAGTGGGTGATTTCAATGCGGTAACTTGTGATTCCGAGAGAAAAGGGAGGAATAGGAATTCTACAGTCGCCGAGATGGATGATTTCAATAGCTTCATTGTGGACATGGATCTTGTTGACTTGCCGGTTTCGGGTAAGAAATTTTCGTACTTTTTTTCAGATGGTGACTCTATGAGTAGACTGGATAGGTTTCTAATCTCTGAGGGGCTAATATCTGATTGGGGGATTTCCGGTCAGTGGATTGGTAGTCAAGATATTTCAGATCATGCGCCCATTTGGCTCCTCAAAGCAACGAAAGATTGGGGGCCAAAACCGTTCCGCTTTTTTAATGCATGGTTGGAACATGCAGACTTCTTGCCTTTTGTTCAAAGTTATTGGGACGAGTTTCACATTACTGGTTACAAGACTTATGCTCTGAAGGAGAAACTGAAATTGCTCATGGGAAGACTAAGGGGATGGAATAAAGAGGTGTTCCGAAAGGTGGATCTCACTATTGATTCTCTTGTTCGAGACTTCAACTCTCTAGATGATATCCTTGGTGAAAGATGGGACAGTGGTGCTGTGATGCATAGAAAAGAAGTCTCTGCTTCCCTTTGGAAAGAAATCCAGGTAAAGGAATCTCTTCTTGCTCAAAAGTCTAGAGTAAGGTGGATACAGGAAGGGGATATGAACTCGAAATTTTTTCACTCACTGTCGCGTTATAAAAGAAGAAGAGGCAAGGTTTCGATTGTCGGGGAGAATGGCACTTTAGTGGAGGATGTTGAGGAAGTGAAGATGCGGGTTAAAAATCATTTCCAACAGTGTTTTGTAGAACCAAATTATGACCGTCCTTCTCTTGATGGTCTTACCTTCAATCAGCTATCGGCTTCCAAGTCGGATACTTTAATTCAGCCATTTTCTGAGGAAGAAATAAGGATGGGTGTGTGGGATTGTGACGGTGACAAGAGCCCAGGGCCGGATGTTTTCAACTTCAATTTCATCAAAGCTTGTTGGAATATGTTGAAGGAGGAGTTGGTGAGTTACTTTAACGAATTTTTTGCTAATGCTTATCTTCCCAAAGCCATCTCGGCGTCTTTCATAGCCTTGGTTCCAAAGACGGACAATCCTCAAGGTTTAGGTGAGTCCAGGCCTATTTTCTTGATTGGTTGCCTCTACAAAATTTTGGCCAAAGTATTGGCAAACCGTCTTAAGAAAGTGGTGCCTAGCATAATCTCCAACCACCAATCAGCTTTCATAGGGGGTTACTTGGAGCAAATCCTAGACGGGAAGTTTTTGGGTGTTCCGATTGGTGCAAATCCTAGACGGGAAGTTACTTGGAGCCCCGTTCTTGCTACGCTTAGAAAATGTTTGGCTTTGTGGAAGGGTCGTTTCTTGTCGATCGGTGGTCGGGTTGCTCTCATCAACTCCATCTTGAATAGCATCCCGCTATACATGCTATCATTCTATAAAGCTCCGAAAGTGCTGATTAAGAAGATGAACAAAATTCAAAGGGATTTCCTTTAGGTATCAAAGAAGGAGACAAGGGAATGTGTTGGGTTGCTTGGGATAAAGTTTGCAAAGCAAAAAAGGATGGCGGTCTTGGTATTAAAAATCTCGAGTTATTCAATATTTCTTTGTTATCTAAGTGGAAATGGCGGGCTTTGACGGATACTAATGTCTGCTGGAGCCGTTTGTTGAGACACCGTTATGGGGACTATGCTACTACTTTTGTTCATAACTCGACTGAAGGTATATCTAGTCGGAACTCGGGATCGATTTGGTGGAGAGACTTGGTAAAGTTGGATGACAATCTTGAGGAACGACGAAGGTTCGCGTGGTGTATTAAAAGGGGGCTTGGTGACGGAACCTTCATTAATTTTTGGAAGGATCAATGGCTAGGCATAGAGCCTTTATTCAAAGTTTTTCCGTTGTTATGTGATGGGGAAGGGCAGCAGCAGCTCTTGGTGGTTGACTTGGGTGCTTGGAATGGTGAAGTTTGGGTGTGGTCTACACCGTGGCAGCATCACACGGATTCGGTTCGGGTGGCTGAAGGCCAAATTTTGGACAGCATTTTACAGCCAGTTAAGCCGACTAGAGGAAGGAAAGACGCATGGCTATGGCCACATGATACTTCCAAGAGTTTCACGGTAAATTTTTTTTATCATCAGCTGTCTTGTAGTGACATATCTTCCAACATTTCGAACCATCAGCACTTGTTAGGGGGACTATGGAAATCTATTGTCCCTTCGAAGGTTGTAGTCTTCGGGTGGAGGTTACTGTTAGATTCCTTACCAGTGTGTGAGCAGCTGTTGCACAGGAACGTCATCCACTCCGAGCTAGAAGTTGGTTGTTCATTTTGTAATTCCTCTCGCGAGTCTGTCGAACATCTTTTCATCACTTGTGGTTTTGCGCGTTCTGTTTGGCATATTGTTGGTACTTGGCAAGGTGTTGACGTGGATGTCTCTCTGGGTGTGGAGGATTTCTTTAGTAATTGTGGCCAGTGGTGTACAGGGAAGAAAGAAAAGCGGGTGAAACATCTCTTCTGGTTAACTACTTGTTGGAGCATTTGGCTAGCTAGGAACGAAGTCATATTCAAAGAGGAGGATCCAAATATAGAGGGGGTTGTTAACCGGATCAAGAACTTATCTTGGAGTTGGTGTCTTTATAAACTCAACTGTAATTCATCTTTGTCTGTATCTCTATGGTGGTCTAACCCACTTACATTCCTTAACAATCTGTAATCTAGTAGGGGGAGAAACAGTGGGCTAGGTTGTTGTGTTCCCACTGTGGTGCAGGTTGTACGAGGTACTCTTTTTTCTTCCTTAGTCTTTTTCCCATTGAGTTTTGGCTCAGGGAGGTTTTAAGGAGGCCCCCCTCCTTTCCTATATCTCCATTGTAAGGGTTGGGCACCCCTTGTGCTCCATTCAATGAATTTTTTGCTTATCTAAAAAAAAAACTTACGCTCCCTTTTTCTTTAAGAGTTTAATTTATATACACATATAGTGTATAGGTTTTTACAACCACAACCAATCACACTTCATGAAATGGCTGGTTACCAATTGACAAACTGGTGGTTATTAATAGACTAATGTGTTTTTAATGATAAGTCAACCTGTAATTGGTAGATAGTGTAAAACACTTATACACCTATTGTGTATATAAATTAAATCATTCTCTAAATAGAAAAGGAGGTGGAGGGTACGCGAGTATGAAAAGTGACTTGGGATGCAGCTTCGATCGCCAAATATTGCATATAGGTTTTGTTCCTAACTATTTCCTTGGGAGGATCTTGCTAGAACACAAGAGTATGATAATCACAAGAATATTCGTGGAAGTATAGAGTAAGGAGTGAATATCCAATGTCTGATCTTTTCATTAGCCTCTAAGGGCGCTATATATAGTATACATGGTAAATTTTGACATTTTATTATACATGCGGAATCAATGGAAAGATTAGAGGGGTTTCCTTAAATACTCTGTCCTTCGTCCTCTTACAACCGAGCTATGGAGGGAGTCGGGCCTCAGGTGAGGGGCGGAGTCCCTCAATCTTTAGGTTGGAAGAGCCCCTCGGTCCTGGTGCCTCGATGAAGTCCCTCGTCTTAATATGTTACCATGCAACAATCATTTGGCCATGGATGACACTCGATCCTTCATGTGATGGTCGGATCGGTTGTGAACACAGTCCCTCGAGCGGCGAGCACAAGTGCGAAGGTGCTCTGCTCATAAGACAAGATCGACTCACCGTTTTGCCGGATCCCCCTTTATGGGGAGCCTTATTCAATCGACGTGATTCCCTAAGACATTCTCTGTAGTTTTTACAAGACATTTGGATTTGACCGAAGGGGAGCCTTATCTCCTCGGGAGTCTCGCTTTGACTATCATAAATGTTTTGTTCTTTGGAGTTTGTTCCTTCTTCCCTATATAAAGAGGGGTTTTCGCATTTCTAGCTCCTCACTTTTGACATGATCAAATCTTTGCGTGGTGCTGCTTCTCGTGCCTGGGTCGCCTCTACCTTCTTGAGTCTTCTGCGCGATCCTAGCGGGGTTTGCCGTGCAGGGATCACCAGAGGGTTCAAGATGGGAATTGTAGATTTTTGTGAATTGTGGATATTCTCTGTTCATTGTTTCTCCGTCTTTGCTGGAATTGTGTAGAAGACTCATATGCGTGGCGTGCCTGCAGGTTGAGGTTGCCACTGGGGGAGGGCCCTTCCTAGATCTTTTGGTTGAGGTTCTACTAGGGAGGTTCGTCTGGGATCATCCTTTGCTATGCTTCGGAGTCATCCTCGCGGGCTTCTCTTGGACTATCCTTGGTGACGGGTCCAAAGTTTCTTGTAGGCGACTTTGATGGAAGCTTAAGGTTCGGCCGTCTTTACATCCGTCGGCTGAGAAGGCTTCCGAAGACTTACTGACCATTTAGTATAGCCGATCCTTACACCTTAGGCCGGTCAAATGTATTTGTTTTAATGTACTTCTCATAATGTATAAAAACCAGAAGTAATTAATAAAATGAGATGGGTTTTGGAGGATTTTCCTTGGTCTTGTACCGACCATTTAGTATGGCCAATCCTCACACCTTGCTATTGCACCAAGCCTTAACCAGACCAATCATGGCGTGGTTCGGATACCTGACTGATGTTGACGTGTGATTTTGACGTTTGATTGATTTGTTGGACGCCGTAATTATGTCGTCATGTAATTATGAAGTCATCGAGAACCGTTGCTCGTTTTAACCGCCCCTTGGGGAAGTGACACTTGTCAAAATCTCCGCCTTCTGAATTTGAAGGGGTTCTTTATCTTGATCGTTGAAGTCTTTTACTCGCTGGCAGACGTTGGATCAGTTTCCCTTTAAATTTCAGAATAGGTGCGAGTTCTTCCTTTTTCTTTTTCCTTCCCTTATTCTCCCCCTTGTTCTTCTTTCCACGGAGCCCTTTCTCTTTTTCGCCATCTCTGTTCTTGTTGCATTCTTCGCGCTTTCCTGCTGTATCTTCTTCTGCATTCGCATTGTGATTCAGGTATGCTCCTGTTTACTTTTGGTCTCTTGTTTTAATCTTCTTCGTTTCCTGTTTTCCTTTGCAATTTCGGGGTTTCAGGCTTCCTGCAAAAATGTCAGTTATAGAGATAAATAGTCAGAATGAGGAAGAAGTCACCTCTGGGTTTAGGTGTTTACTGCTTGATGCACAAAAGTAAGCAAATTCTGCATTCATTGAAAGAGTTTAATAGTGGGTCGTCGTCTCATTCGGCAGGATCGAAACGGTCCGCGCAAATGGCCGAAGATCATTCTGGGCGCGAGGGTCAGCCACTTCGATGTAGAGGATTCTTGGGTAGACCAAGAGGTGCTTGATTCTTACTCCGAGCTACAAATCGTAGAGTCTTTGGCGGAAGTTCGTAGCTTGCTGAGTTTCCCGGTGAACGAAGGTTCGGCTGTGGCTCGCCCGACTTCTCTGGATGAAGCGGTATGCGACTCTCCCGAGCTGGGGGGGGGGGGGGTGTTCCTTTCACCTATGTATACAAACCATCTTTGAACAACTAGGGATTCAGGCTCCGTTTCCACCTTTTTATTGTTTAGTGCTTAGGATGATCAATGTGGCTCCCTCCCAACTTCATTCGAATGGTTGGGCTTAATTATATGCGAGCCTTTGAGATTCTGTGTGAATGTTTGGATATTGAAGTAACTGCGCAGAAGTTCTTGCATTTTTTCCGAACGCAAGTTAAGCGGACACAGCAATGGACCTCCTTGTGTAACCACGGCCGTCGGCCTTTCATTGTTGCTTTTAAGAGCAGTTATAAGCATTTCAAGGGACAGTGGTTGAGACTGGAAGCTGGGCCAACCGATCCTTATTTGTTGATGGATGAGTCTGGGAAGGAACGCTTTCCTCTGTATTGGACTCGCATTCCCCGACCTAAGTATTCTGTTGAAATGAGAAGTCTGTGTCCGGCCAATCGTGTAGAAGTTGACCGTCTTTGGTCGTATGTTGATTCGGGTGTGTTGCCCAAGGCTTCAATGTTGATTGCCTTCGTTGATGAGCTTGAAGAGTTGATCGGCTATTTAAGTAATTTCCTTGCTTTTCCCTTTGCGCTTTTCTGTTTTGATTCATTTTTGTTGATAGCTGAGTTTGCTTGTGTCCTTCCTGTAGGGGATATCGGAATGTCGCCAGTTAGTGTGGAGCAAAGGCAACAGATTCGTGCTGAGCAGAAATGGAGGCGAGGTCTTTCTTCGGGGCTGACTCCAGTTGGTGATTCGTCAGCGGGTGAAGCACTACAACATTTTGACCCAAAGGCAACGCCTGAAAACCGTTGTGTAAAGCCAAAAAACCGTTGCCTTTACTTTCGGCAACGGTTTTGAAACCGTTGTTTTTGCGGCCGTTGCCTAAGCTAAAGGCAACGGTTTTTGTGACCAAAGACAGCAGAAACCTAAAACCGTTGCCATTGATAATTTAAACGCAACGGTTTTTATTTTCACACAATGGCAACGGGCACAAACCGTTGCCAGTTATGGCAACACCTAAAAACCGTTGCCAATTATGGCAACACCTAAAAACCGTTGCTAGATATGACAACACCGAAAAACCGTTGTCGTTTATAGAATAAAACCGTTGCTTGATATAAAACCGTTGCTATTCTCTAGTAAATACAACGGTTTAAAACCGTTGCCATAGATTGTAAAAAAAGAAAAAAAAATTACAGAAAAAATAGAGGTCCAATTCATTCCTTCCCAACAAAAGAGTTGTGTGATATCACTCAAATTTAATGAATCAATTAATTATACAATCCAACTAAAAACATCCAAGATTACAATTCGCGATGAAATGGGAAATAGTTCAGAATCCTCAAAACAAACAACCACAATTTTCTTATGAAAATTCTATTTCTACCTAGTTCTTCCTTGGTTAGGAATCGTATTTCTCCAAAAAAATATGAAGGACCACAAGGGTTTACCTCCCAAGCATAAAACTTGCTCAAAAAGAAGTTAACCTGCAAGAAAATGATATAAATAAGTCTTTATATAGCTGAACATAACAACTATTTACGGGATTAGTTAGCAGAGCATAACAGCTATTAACCAACAAATAGATTTGGTTTACAATAGCTATTAACAACCTAAACAACAAACTAACTAAATAAAAATTAGACTAGATTGGAACTATGTTCCTTATCTGAACTATGTTGTGAAATACATTGATTTCTCAGTATCAGATTAGATTCTAGATCCATTCAATAAATTTCTTTCTATTTCTAGTCCCCTTCATGACATTAGATTCATTTTCAATGAAACAAAGTATGAAATGTAATGGTTTATTGGCTAGATTGATCCTTGTGCAGAAGCAGGTACATGATACATCAGTTCAACATTACTGTTCAGTCATTCACCAGAATGTACGAGCACAGGTTAGAAAAGGAAAACAAGTAAGGTCATTGATAAAAAGGAAAATAAGTAAGGTCATTGTAAAGTGTAAAAGGTCATTCTGTTTTGCCTGGGTTGCAAGGAAAAATCTTCAATAGCAAGTGGAATAATATTCGCAACACTAATGATGTTAGGTTAACTTTTCACAGAAATCTATGTGCAATATAGGTTAACTTTTAATGAAAAACTTGGAGTTTACAGTATTTTTATTTCATTATAATGAACTACATAGCATGTTAGTGAATGTTCTGTAAATTCTTCCTGTCATTTTAAACTCAATTAGATATTGCACGTAATACTTGCAAAGTTCCAATGGGTAAGAAATTTTCACTACATAAAACCAAATATCTTACCAGTCTTTGTATAATTGATGAGTTGTACAGTAACTTCTGTTTGATTGTCAATTGCCTCTCTAATTTTTCTCACAGTTGCTCGATCTGTTTCCGGTCCTTGCAGAAACCTAAATTGCCAACCAGCATGTAAGCTAAATAAACTAAATTTTGACATCATAAAAACTACTTTTAGATAATTTTCAGAAAGAAAATTCATATTACCATCTTCTGGTGATTCTGCTTTTAAATTTTAGCATTAGCACATTTATCATGTGACAATTTTACTTCCTAGTTTCCTGAAGCTTCTAGTGATTTTGCCATGTTTATATCTCTATGCAACAACTAGGCTACATTTATCTTGAATTTTACCATTGATCTTTATGGATACATTTAAAATGCACAAAGGAATCCTAAGGTACAATTGGAGGCAAGATTATATAATATATGAACCAAAGTGTTTTTTATATTGATTTGCATGATTCTGACTACTAACATTCAATTTAAAACATACCTGCAATTTCTTCCCAATATTTCTTTACGGCTATATTCTGTAAGCTCTAAGAAGCTATCAGATGCAAAGATCTGAAAAATTTAAAACCAAATGCAAACATTTGCTAGTTAGTACATCTTTACCTCCAGTACAGGAATCCAACACAGAATTGGGAAACACTTCCAGTCTAATATAAGTGATTAGAAGAATCTTACAATAGGATTATCTGGAAGCCTTGGATCAGTAATGACAAAGTTTTTCTCAATACGCTCAAGTGTTGTAGCAAGATCAAGACTATATGTGAAGTGTTTGACAATATAGCAAATGCACCATATGAATAATAATTGGTGCATTCAACATAAATAAGTATCTAGATCAAGCATATCATGAAGCATAATTCTTGTTGTTCAATAATATATAATATGTCCAGGAAATACAAACCGGAGCTATGTACTCTTCTATGCCAACAAAAGAATTGGATGCTCTCATTGGTTCAGCCATAAACATTGGAACCTGTTGAGTTTTCTGTTGTTTCTTCTTTTTCTTCTTCTTTTCATCTGTAGCTGGAATTATAAGCTACAAAGAGTGCAGTCAGATGTAAGTAAAACCACTCAGTGGCATGAGATGAAATATTGCTAAAACCACATTATCTGAAGTTCTTCTTTCTAATATACTTGCGGCTTGCAAGATGTTAAACATCTTAATACATCTTTGGATGATTGAAACTTTATAAGTTCATCTTAGAGTTTCAAAAGTATTATGTAATTAAACATATTCCATGTAATATCCCCAATTTTCGCTATTTAAATTATTTGGCGTGAATTGATATTGAGTGAACTATTGTCTTGATTTAAAAAAATAAATTAATTGGAATGGTATATACTTGATTGATTTATTATGCCTTGCTTGATGTGCTTAATTAATATTAATTGCATCAAGTTAAGGTGTTGGTGGCTGAGGGAGTTATTAGGAATGAAATATGTAAGTGAGGGGAAATGTGGTCTTTTACATTATTCCTTTATAAACCCATCCAGCTGAAACAAAAACACAACAACACTTCATTCCTTGAAAATTCTGAAACAGCAAGATTGAGAGGGAGAGGAGAGGAGAGCGCGAGGGAGAAGAAGAGGAGAGGAGAGTTCCTCAGAATTCCTTGCATGTACAATCCGATTTCACCATTAGTTTCAGTATTCTATCCTCTCTCCATTGATACAATTTTCGAAACCATCCTCCTCCTCCTCCTCCATAAATCACCATTGAAGGCATATCCAAGCTTCACCAAGCCAAACACAAAAACATGAACCTTGCATGTTGAATGGAGAAGTCCCAGAACCAACTAGTATATCAAAATCACGAATTGGCTCAATCTAGGGAGCATTTCAGAATCTGGGTTCAGGGTGCCACCAATTAGAAGCTGGATTTTCGGTTCATTGTGCATTTGGAGCAAATTCGGAGAGTTCGTGAGTTGCCGTGGCCCTTGTCGTAAAGTCTCGGTGTCTATTGCTATTGTCGTCCAAGAGGTGAGTTCTATACTCACTAGGGATTTAGAAATCATGTGTCATGTATTCTGAAACCGCTTTATGAACGTCTCGCATTTAAATCATGAACTCGATTGAATTGTTGGCGTGAATATCATGAAATTTGCATGTCATGATCGTGGATTGATTGATTGTTATATGGTTGAATTGTGCCTGGAAATATATGTATCAAATCTGTTTGAAGGTTGGGAGTCGATCGGGTTACGGATTGGAAACGATAGGAAAGCGAAACGGAACGAAGAACAACAAAAACCGCCACTTTCTGGAATCTGCCCAGGGCACACGGGTCGTGCGCCCCATGCACCCGGGTCGTGCGCCACTTTCTGGAACTCTGCCCAGGGCACACGGGTCGTGCGCCCCATGTGCCCGGGTCGTGCGTCTATGTCTGATGCCGGACCCTGAATTTCCGTTTCGTCGTTCCTTTCAGTTCCAAACCTCTTTGTTATACCCCAATTTTGTCCGATCCTTTATCGCAATCTTTTTTTATCATTTATTTTGCTTGTCATAAGTCCCAAGTCCTATTGTTACGTGGAAGGTTTTTTAGGCTCATTCGATGTTGTCTCATTTTAATTCTGGCCAACGCTTAGTACTTTGTTCAATCGGGCTGAAATGTCTTTTTGTCTAACTGAGCCTATACTTGCGTGGTTGGCTTGTATTACTACGATTCACGCCTGTCTAGTAATATGGGCCTATGTGTGGCTATTGGACCTATGTCAGTAATTTGTCCAAATTGGGCCTGATTTTAGAAAATCGCTCTAATCGGGCCTTATTCTAGTCATTTGCCTAATTGGGCCTATGTTTAGTCTTTTGATTGGGCTTGGCCCAATTCAATCTTTTTTCATTTTGACAAAAAAACAATAAATTTGTCCATAGTCCAAATGATAATTTACAGAAATCACAAATATAAATAAAAATCAAAATAACAAATTAATTTACAAATATTACAACATCCAAAAATCAAAAAATACAAAATAAATTTAAAAAATACAAAAAATAATAAAAAATCCGAAAATTCATAAAATAAAATAAAAAAGCAAAAGAGGCGCCTCAGCCAAAAGGAAAAACAGCAGCTGGACCTAACCCTTTCTTGTTCACCAAGCACACATCTCCAACCCAAGCCCAAAACCTGAAAATGGAAACAAATGGAAATGGATCAGCAAAACCCTAAAATCTGCCTATATAAACAAGTTGAATTCAGAGAGAAAACACACAAAAACACAGACAAAAATTCAGAAACAGTCTAAAGGATTAATGGTTCAAAATCAGAACCCTGATCCTAAGAAAACCTAAATCAAAATTCTGGAACAAGAGGGCAGCCGCATGATTTAGCAACAAGTAGCAGCAAGAAAAGTACCGGTAGGCAGTAATAGCAAAAGGCAAATATCAAAAGCTGGAAAAGAGGTTGGTAATAGCAATTTCGTTTCTTTAGTTTAGTACATGATAGGCCGTTTTACAAAGAACCCTAAGTATTACTTGATGTAAAATTAGAAACGAAACTGTACACATCAACTAAAGCATGATTAAATTCAGTTTAGGCCCCTATTTTGTTAGAAATATTGGTACTATAAGTATATTAGCATCACGAATAAGTTGCTGTCTGTGAATAGATTTTAAGTTAACATTGTAAATAAGAGTCAACAAATCATGAACACATTAGGTTAGTATTGTATAGAACATATTTCATTTGAAACAGATTAGAGTAGAGAAAATAAGAAAATATGCGTAAAAAGAAAAAGAACCGGACCTGTTAGCTCCGGCCACCGTAGACGGTGGCCGTCCCCCGCGCACCGGCATCGTCGTTTGACCAGCAAAAGAGATGCGAAGACGCCGTCAACACAGTCGCGAAGCCTCCTGCACCACCGCAAACAGCCCGTCGCCGTACGGGTTTTCGTTTTCGCGTACGCTGTCGTTGTCGCGAACGTCGTAGCCATCGCCCTCCCCCATCACCGTCGTCCACAACCTATACCGCCGGCCATGGAACAGCAGGTCAGCGACATTCCCCGCGTCTGGCCTTCTTCCGATCATCATCTTCCTCGTCCCTCTATCATACTCCCTTCCTCTACCACCGTCTCGTCCTCTCCCTCCATCGCACCTTCCCTTCGTTCTCTCTCCTGTTCCTGCACAAATCAAACTCTCGCCGGAGCCGTCACCACGAAGCTCTCCCTCTCGCCGTGAACCCGTCGCCGGCAACGCCGGGGTGCCTCGCGTAGTCGCCCCTTCCGGCCAGTCCCTCTCTGCGTCGCCCTCCACAAATCTCTCTTTCTCTCCGCCAATTTCTCTCCCCCTCTCCGCAAATTTCTGTCACCCTCTCCGCAAATTCCTCTCTCTCTCCACAAAAGAGCGCTGCGGCGCAGCAAGAAGAGGAAGTGAAATTAGGTTTCACAAAAAACCCTACTTTCCCATTTATACCTCTCCCATTTTTTCCTGTTTTAAAAAATAACAATAGAATAAAAAAACACCGGTTACTTCTCACACCCCCTGTGTTCCATTATGCACCTCCCTGCGCAAGCCCATTTTTTAAGGCACCCCAGTTCACAAAAACGGACTGGGCTCGCTAACTGCACCCCCTGTTTGTAATACAACCCTTCTGCAAACCGCACCCCATTTTACTATTTCACCCTCTTTTTCGTTTTATTTATTTTCTTTTCAAAAAAAAAACAATTTCTTTTACAAAAAAACCTATAAAAATAAATAGAAATACTTAATTCCCAAAAAATATAAATAGGGGACTAAGTCGACTGTACAGTCGGGTTAGTCTGCTTTTTAGGTCACTAATGAACCGTTACGGATCATGCCCTAAAATCCCTATTTAGAATAAACATTTTTTAAATTAAAATTAACACCAACACAGTTCTTCCCACCAATCAAATTCTCAAAATAGGGGACTAAACCGACTGTACAGACGGGTTAGTCAGCGTTCTAGGATAAATGAGCCGTACGGCTCAGGAATCCTAAAACCCTTATTCCAATAAAAATCAAACAAACACACTTCAAACCATTTTCCAAACTCCAAAAATTCTATTTTCACAAAGTAGGGGACTAAGCCGACTGTACAGTCAGGTTAGCCATTGTTTTGGGACAAATGAACTGATCACTCAGGAGTCCTAAGATCCCTATATTAAAAAACACCAACCAACAAACATTTTTCTACCAAGAACTACGTGTGATTTGATTCTCTACCAAGAGATACGTAGGAGAAGATGGGGGCCCACATCTGTCAATTGCATTAATAAAAAACCTTTTTCAGTCTTCTCCTAAATAATTGCTTTCTTAAATTCAAATAAAAAATCAATTTTCTCCTTTCTTTTTAATTCACCATAAAAGGGTAAAAATAAATGTTTCCAAAATTAACTTTCTTTCCTACAACTAATTAGCAGGTAACCTTCCTTAGGAAGGATGTCGTGGGGTGCTAATACCTTCCCCACGCATAACCGACTCCCGAACCCAAATCTGGTCTCAAGGACCCTTATCCAATCCAAAAGGGATTTTCCAATATTTGCCCTTAAACTAAATTTTGGTGGCGGCTTCATTTTTGAACCTTCGAGGAATCCTCACCCGGATTTTTCGGTCGCTACAGCTGGCGACTTCACTGGGGACATTAGAGAGTCAAACCTAGTCTAATTAGTTGTAGGATTAGTTGTTAATTAAATGTTCTATTTTACCCTTCCTTTTCATCTTTTATTCTTGTTGCATGTTATGTATTTATGTGATATGTAAACCCTAGGATAGAAGACCACTTTTTGTATATGTATTTGTCTGTTTTGCAGCTTGGGGGTGTTATTGATATTTTGCTCCTTCACACACTCCACTATCACACTTTTGCACACACATGAGAATAGTCCTGTACCCGGATTGGAGAATAACCTAAGTTAGAACGAGACTGCGTAGTGATGGCCTACTGGATGTGCGTCCTGTTGGGTGGTCACGAAAGTCTCACCTAGAGTTTGGTCCCTCTTGAGAATGCTGGCACTCCTAATAGCCTGCCTATTGTTGTTGATCAGTGTTCTTAATTGGGGTCGTTGGCTCTAGGAACCTTATGTAGGACTCTTTAGAGCTACCCTTTGAAAGGTTCACTTAATAGACAAGCCCTAGACCTATTCTCTAAGGAACCCTTGTAGGACACAAAGGAGCCTCATACCCCTGCATTCAAACAAACACCGATACCTTTTTCCGGTCTTCTTAGAAGAAAAAAAATTCAAAAAATCATGTGTTATTTTGGCAAATTGTTTTTAGCATACCTCATGCATTTTTACCTGTCCCTTTTGCATGGCATAAAAAAAATTTAATTGCACATTAACACTTCATTCTTCATGCATTTCTATAACCGCCAGGGAATTGTAAGACTTTCTTTCTGACAAGATGGATCAAACATTTGCATTAATAAAATAAGTTTCATTCAGTTCTACGTCAAACAGAAACTTGCAATTTCCCCGGCGCGACACGAAAGCATACATTTGCATTGCATGCACATTCATCAGTTCATTCATGTACTTACGAAAAAAGAAAAATCGAAAAAAATAAACAGAGAGTAAAAGGGCAAGCTGGTTCATCAACATTGCTACCGGACTAGTTCTCAACAAGAAAAATGGCCGAAGAGGATAATCAGACTCTAAGAGAAGACATTGCAAAGCTGAAGGCTCAAATGAACGAGATGATGGTATTGAAAGAACAGATGACCGAGATGATGGCGCTGAAAGATCAAATGTATGAATTCGTGAAACTCCTCGAGAGAAAAAATGTAGATGAAGGTGTTTCGGCAGGGAATACTGAGAACAATGCTACAAGCCTTCATCCTCCTCCCAGCTCTGAGACCCCACGTCCAACTGGAGTGAACATCCTGAGCTACCAATGGCCCCCTTACGGTCTCCCAGCTGGTTACGCTCCTCCTACCATGGAAGCCAATCCAGAGGAAGGACCTTTAGGAGTCGCTGGACCTTCAGCTCAAAATACAAATGCAGAAATACCGCGAGTTCACTTCTCAAGTCCTGCGACTGCACCACAGGTCATTCCACAGGGTTATACTCCGTCACCAGTAGTAATTCATCATGCTCCTACACCGAACTCCGCTGCAATGCCAATGGTTCCTCCCCACTACAACATGAGAGGACCCTCTCATAACTACTCAATGGAGGACTCTCAGCCCGAGGACAAATATCAGATACTAGAAGAGCGCCTGAGAGCAATTGAAGGATCCAATGTCGGCGCAAGGGATGCATATGATTTGTGTCTCGTCCCTAATGTGATTATCCCACCCAAGTTCAAAGTGCCCGACTTTAACAAATACAGAGGGGTAACTTGTCCCGCTAGCCATCTGACTATGTATTGTAGAAGAATGGCCGCATTTGCACACGACGACAAACTGCTCGTCCATTACTTTCAGGACAGCTTGACCGGGGCAGCCTCAAGCTGGTACATGCAGTTGGAACGCACCCACATTCGATGTTGGAAAGATCTGGCCGACGCTTTCTTAAAGAAGTACAAATACAACATCGATATGGCTCCTGATAGAGCACACTTGCAGAATATGGTGAAAAGAAACAAAGAATCATTCAAGGAGTATGCCCAGCGTTGGAGAGGATCAGCAGCACAGGTAGTTCCGCCTCTACTAGAGAAAGAAATGGTATCCATGTTCATAGATACGTTGCAATCACCCTTCTATGACAGATTAATTGGGAGCGTGTCCTCTAACTTCTCAGACATGATCACCATAGGAGAAAGGTTGGAGAAGGGAATGAGAAACGGGAAAATCTCTCACGATTCGGCCGAAACCAATAACCCAAGGAAGCCCTTCGCAGGATTTGTTAGAGGTAATGAAGGGGAAACTAACTCCATAACAAGATCAGTGAAAGCCTTTTACACTTCCAAAAACCATCCTCAAGCGCTGCACTTCTCTACCCAAACCACTAAAAGCCATAAACCACCAAATTACCCAGAAAGGAGACATGTACAGTTTGATCCAATTCCCGCATCCTACTCAGATCTGTTCGACCACCTCACTAGTCACAACCTAATCTCCCCCCGCCCAATGAGGCCCATTGAACCTCCTTTCCCGAGAGGCTATGACCCGAACGCCACTTGCGAATTTCACGCAGGCGCAATTGGGCATTCAGTAGAAAACTGCAAGGCGCTGAAACATGTGATTCAGGATCTGATCGAATCCAAATGGTTGAGCTTCAATGAGGATGCTCCGAACGGAGGCGCTAACCCTTTGCCAGGGGCATGAGAAGTCATCTGTCAATGCTTTTGAAGGCGATCAAAGGGCTAAAAACAACATCATCAACCTTGTGCGCCTTTGTCCTGCACTTGAAGCACTTATGAATTGGGAGATTGTTGATTTTCTTGTGATTTTCGGTTCAAAGTAATGTTACGTAATGCAAATCCTATGGCTCTGCCCAAAGCCTTAGGACATTTCAATAAGGGCATGCATGTTTCTTTCCAGTATCAATATTAATAAAATAGCATTTTGAATTCTCCGATAAAATTCCTTTTTACTCATTTGCTCGTTTTACTTTTTCTTTTATCCTTCTTCAATTTCTACTAACGCAGACCTAAATAACTTGTCCTTGAAAATAACAACGTCGGTAACTCATGTCATAACGTTGATCGCCCCATTAATCAAACCAAGGAAGATGTTGAAGATAACTGGGAAACTCTTTCAGAGGTGATGAGAATAACGGAACAAAAGGATAAACTGACCCAGCCTCGCGTGGAATCAAACGAAATGACCAACTTGGGTACAAAAGAAGATAAAAAGGTGTTTAAAATTAACACCACACCAAAAGGAAAGCAAATCAAGAAAGTTCGACGCCCACTGACGTGACAAATCCGTGATTGTCAAGAATCATGGTCTGTCGTTACGGCTTTCCTAAAAAGATCGTCACGGACAGTGGTGAAAGGGCTACGCAAGGACTCCAAGTCGAACATCATGATCCCTTCCCATACCGCCCAAAAAAAAAGGGGCAGTTGCAGCAACAGATGAAGAATATCAGGGATGATAGTGACATTTCACCTTACATGGAGATCAGACCTCGTTCATACTTCAACAGGGGCAACCCCGTACGATGGGAGAAGTACTTCCATTAAACCTCACCAAACAAAAGAACGGTTGTCTTATGTCATATCAGAAAAGAACAAAGAAAGCTTAACTGAAGAAGGTCTGTCCCCAGCAATTTTAAGGAGACTTGGTGCCCAAGAAAGTCATACTCACCCAAAAGGATTCCCGCGAGAGATGGAGCTCGAACTATAAAGGACCTCTACATAGTAAAGAAATCATCCTCTGGAAGAGCCTTAATTCTCACAAAAATGGATGAGGAAGACATCCCACTCCCGGCGAGCGCTGCCTAAAAGGGAATACATGAAAAAAGAGAAAGATGAGCCAAGCAAAAATAAGCTCGCTAGGTTGAAAACCCGGAAGGGCGGCCTAGGCAAAAGTTAGAGCGACCCGGTGGATTGAAAATCCAAAAGGGACAATCCAGGCAAAAATTAGGTTCAAGAAGTTGGACTAAACAAACATTGGGGCAATCAACACTTCCAAAGGTCAGATGATGAGTGATCAAGGTCGTGAACATGGGTGGCCGGCACCGTTACTTCAAGGGCACTAATTACCGAGAAGTCTGCTTAGTATTTCAGCTTTCCTATTCTTTCAATGAAATTCCTGACGTAATCTTAAGTCAGTGTGCCTTCTGCACATTTGGCCTCCATGTCAATATCAAACACGTTCCCTTCTTTTCACTTCCATCTATTTTTGAAATGATGTTTTGTGATAATTGATACTGGATCGAGAACCATGTGGCATAATCAAAAACTTTACAATAATTACGAAATTTCTGAGAATCACAGAAGAGATGTAGTCTTTCATTAAAATACCTATAAAGAAGAAAGGAACCGCAGGAATAGAGCAATAAATGCGCGATCATCTCAAATGATAAGTCTAGTCATGCGCAATTGACTTAGCAGTACGAATGCACTTGATAGCCTCATGCCAGAAGTCCTGCGAGTTGAAGGACCAGCAAAAAGAGAGGCCCAAAAAGAAAAACAAAAAAAAAAGAGACCAAAAAGGAGACAAAAAGGGCAAAAAAAAAAGCCAAAAGAAAAAAATCATCCACATAGCATAAATCATTCCATCGGACACCTACCATTTCACATACCTATATTGCACCCATGCATCATTCATTGCATTTTTTAGACATGCCAAATATAGACAACTTTCCCCGTCTCAGGTAAATGCATTCATTAGGTATGTTGTAGGCAAGTACGCCATGTGTCAAACCCAGTAGTTTGTTTCCTCAAAGTCAGTGCTCCAATCACTGGTCTCGTATCACAATTCAGAGCCTCGGACCCCAGCAGTCCCTCGCAGCCCCAGAGCTGTCTTAATTTAGACCTCCAACGGTCATCCATTCTAGATCGCACGTCGCGTTATTGAGCAACCGACGGATCATCCGACCCCAGGTCCATCAGTTCAGTTCGACCTAGTACGTCAAAGCAATGACTTCGAACTCTACCCTCAAGATCACTATGTCGCCACTGAGCGAGACGGATCATCCGACCCCAGGTCCTTCAGACTAGCTGTGTCAGCCTAAGACACGGTGGACGTCCTTGGAGGTGAGCAAATTAGGTCAATGACCTGATCCTGCCCCTCCGGCCGCTCGAAAAGGCCACCCCCGAGCATACCATTTTACTAGTACCATTGCTAGTTTGTGCTCTTTTGGACCCCCAGTGGTCCTTCAAAGCCCCAGTGCACCTTTGGACCCCAATTGGTCCTTTAGGGTTTAGGCAACCCCTTTGAGCCCCAGTCCTCCCTTCGAGCCCAAATGCTCTTTTATAGTCCGAGTGCTCTGCCAGATCCCCAGTGATCATTTCTTTATTGTTCTCGATTAACACGCCAAGTGTTAATCGTCCCTCTTTTCCCTAACTCATCTCCCCCCTAAGCAGACAAAATTAGAGTCTATTCTATCTTTATTTTTATTTCTACTACGAAAATCTGAAAACCATTCACCTTTTCTAGTAAAATATAAATAAAGAGGGGCAGCTGTTATACCCCAATTTTGTCCGATCCTTTATCGCAATCTTTTTTTATCATTTATTTTGCTTGTCATAAGTCCCAAGTCCTATTGCTACGTGGAAGGTTTTTTAGGCTCATTCGATGCTGTCTCATTTTAATTCGGGCCAACGCTTAGTACTTTGTTCAATCGGGCTGAAATGTCTTTTTGTCTAACTGAGCCTATACTTGCGTGGTTGGCTTGTATTACTACGATTCACGCCTGTCTAGTAATATGGGCCTATGTGTGGCTATTGGACCTATGTCAGTAATTTGTCCAAATTGGGCCTGATTTTAGAAAATCGCTCTAATCGGGCCTTATTCTAGTCATTTGCCTAATTGGGCCTATGTTTAGTCTTTTGATTGGGCTTGGCCCAATTCAATCTTTTTTCATTTTGACAAAAAAACAATAAATTTGTCCATAGTCCAAATGATAATTTACAGAAATCACAAATATAAATAAAAATCAAAATAACAAATTAATTTACAAATATTACAACATCCAAAAATCAAAAAATACAAAATAAATTAAAAAAATACAAAAAATAATAAAAAATCCGAAAATTCATAAAATAAAATAAAAAAGCAAAAGAGGCGCCTCAGCCAAAAGGAAAAACAGCAGCTGGACCTAACCCTTTCTTGTTCACCAAGCACACATCTCCAACCCAAGCCCAAAACCTGAAAATGGAAACAAATGGAAATGGATCAGCAAAACCCTAAAATCTTCCTATATAAACAAGTTGAATTCAGAGAGAAAACACACAAAAACACAGACAAAAATTCAGAAACAGTCTAAAGGATTAATGGTTCAAAATCAGAACCCTGATCCTAAGAAAACCTAAATCAAAATTCTGGAACAAGAGGGCAGCCGCATGATTTAGCAACAAGTAGCAGCAAGAAAAGTACCGGTAGGCAGTAATAGCAAAAGGCAAATATCAAAAGCTGGAAAAGAGGTTGGTAATAGCAATTTCGTTTCTTTAGTTTAGTACATGATAGGCCGTTTTACAAAGAACCCTATGTATTACTTGATGTAAAATTAGAAACGAAACTGTACACATCAACTAAAGCATGATTAAATTCAGTTTAGGCCCCTATTTTTGTTAGAAATATTGGTACTATAAGTATATTAGCATCACGAATAAGTTGTTGTCTGTGAATAGATTTTAAGTTAACATTGTAAATAAGAGTCAACAAATCATGAACACATTAGGTTAGTATTGTATAAAACATATTTCATTTGAAACAGATTAGAGTAGAGAAAATCAGAAAATAGGCGTAAAAAGAAAAAGAACCGGACTTGTTAGCTCCGGCCACCGTAGACGGTGGCCGTCCCCCGCGCACCGGCATCGCCGTTCGACCAGCAAAAGAGATGCGAAGACGCCGTCAACACAGTCGCGAAGCCTCCTGCACCACCGCAAACAGCCCGTCGCCGTACAGGTTTTCGTTTTCGTTTTCGCGTACGCTGTCGTCGTCGCGAACGTCGTAGCCATCGCCCTCCCCCATCACCGTCGTCCACAACCTATACCGCCGGCCATGGAACAGCAGGTTAGCGACATTCCCCGCGTCTGGCCTTCTTCCGATCATCATCTTCCTCGTCCCTCTATCATACTCCCTTCCTCTACCACCGTCTCGTCCTCTCCCTCCATCGCACCTTCCCTTCATTCTCTCTCCTGTTCCTGCACAAATCAAACTCTCGCCGGAGCCGTCACCACGAAGCTCTCCCTCTCGCCATGAACCCGTCGTCGGCAACGCCGTAGTGCCTCGCGTAGTCGCCCCTTCCGGCCAGTCCCTCTCTGCGTCGCCCTCCACAAATCTCTCTTTCTCTCCGCCAATTTCTCTCCCCCTCTTCGCAAATTTCTCTCACCCTCTCCGCAAATTCCTCTCTCCCTCCACAAAAGAGCGCTGCGGCGTAGCAAGAAGAGGAAGTGAAATTAGGTTTCACAAAAAACCCTACTTTCCCATTTATACCTCTCCCATTTCTTCCTGTTTTAAAAAATAACAATAGAATAAAAAACACCGGTTACTTCTCACACCCCCTGTGTTCCATTATGCACCTCCCTGCGCAAGCCCATTTTTTAAGGCACCCCAGTTCACAAAAACGGACTGGGCTCGCTAACTGCACCCCCTGTTTGTAATACAACCCTTCTGCAAACCGCACCCCATTTTACTATTTCACCCTCTTTTTCGTTTTATTTATTTTCTTTTCAAAAAAAAAAACAATTTCTTTTACAAAAAAACCTATAAAAATAAATAGAAATACTTAATTCCCAAAAAATATAAATAGGGGACTAAGTCGACTGTACAGTCGGGTTAGTCTGCTTTTTAGGTCACTAATGAACCGTTACGGATCATGCCCTAAAATCCCTATTTAGAATAAACATTTTTTAAATTAAAATTAACACCAACACAGTTCTTCCCACAAATCAAATTCTCAAAATAGGGGACTAAACCGACTGTACAGACGGGTTAGTCAGCGTTTTAGGATAAATGAGCCGTACGGCTCAGGAATCCTAAAACCCCTATTCCAATAAAAATCAAACAAACACACTTCAAACCATTTTCCAAACTCCAAAAATTCTATTTTCACAAAGTAGGGGACTAAGCCGACTGTACAGTCAGGTTAGCCATTGTTTTGGGACAAATGAACTGATCACTCAGGAGTCCTAAGATCCCTATATTAAAAAACACCAACCAACAAACATTTTTCTACCAAGAACTACGTGTGATTTGATTCTCTACCAAGAGATACGTAGGAGAAGATGGGGGCCCACATCTGTCAATTGCATTAATAAAAAACCTTTTTCAGTCTTCTCCTAAATAATTGCTTTCTTAAATTCAAATAAAAAATCAATTTTCTCCTTTCTTTTTAATTCACCATAAAAGGGTAAAAATAAATGTTTCCAAAATTAACTTTCTTTCCTACAACTAATTAGCAGGTAACCTTCCTTAGGAAGGATGTCGTGGGGTGCTAATACCTTCCCCACGCATAACCGACTCCCGAACCCAAATCTGGTCTCAAGGACCCTTATCCAATCCAAAAGGGATTTTCCAATATTTGCCCTTAAACTAAATTTTGGTGGCGGCTTCATTTTTGAACCTTCGAGGAATCCTCACCCGGATTTTTCGGTCGCTACACTCTTCTGATCTCCTCCTCAACCAAATGGGATGATGTGACCCTATTAATACCATTGTTTGGCTATGATTAAAGTGGTAGAGTTGATCGGGAAGTAATTAGGGATCGGACGGAATGATACGATAAATGATAGTCACGCACGGATCGTGTGTATGGGCACACGAGTCGTGCGTGGTATTCGGGTTGCCTCTTTTAAAAAGTGTTTTAAATCATTCCGAACGATTCCAATTGCTTTCTAATCCTTTCTTCCACCTTCCCCCAATGATACTGTAACTGTGATGGGATCCAGGTTATATTAGTGCCATGTGATTGGTTATGTTTGGGTTATGTTCAGGTGCAGTGAATGCTCATGTGATTGACCATTGATATATGTGTTGGAATGACTCAATGATTAAGGTTATTAAGTTAAATTAGCAAACATTAGTAATCCATGTGAGATCACTAAATTATAAGGCTAAGTTAATAACTAGATCTCCTAATGTTCCGAATAAGATTAGGTCATATTAAAGCTCAGTGAATGAGTAGATGTTCATGTTAAAGCTCAGTGAATGAGTAGATGTTTATGTTAAGGCTCAGCGATTGAGTAGTTTTCATGTTCATTGTTATTGTATATCATATACATCATTGTTAGGGTGACGACCCTATTTCAGTTTAGTGTGCTAGGGGAGGGGAAGTCATGAGCCCTATGAACCTAGGCCCCATCAGGGACCCATTAGTGATTAGTGGGGACGGGTTCACCGGAAGCTTATTATGCCAAGTGACCGGTGACACGCTAAGAATCATTGTTAGGCTCAGTGATTGAGCATAGTTCATTGTTAGGCTCAGTGATTGAGATTAGTTCAGCCACATAGTCAACTTTGAGGACTATGAGTTTTGAGTTTTAATAATGAATCAAGCATAATTGAACCGAGAGGATTAGTAAGGGGTCGCGATAGAACTCACTGAGACAAGTTGTCTCACCCAATCCATTGTTGTTGTTTTTCAGTTAAGCAGGGAAAGTTGAAGACCGTGAGGCACGGCTATGAATATGCTTGAGGAGCAGCCACGATCTTTATCTCTTTATGTCTTGTATTTCAGTTTACCTTGTATTTCTGTATTTCTATCTAGTATCTTTAGATTACTCGATTGTACGACTTATGTATTTCAAGTTGTAAATCGCTTCCGCAGACTTTCGGTTTTGAGTATTGAACACTAGTTGAGGGTGTAAGGGCCGACTTTATTGATATGCAGTTCAGTTATTTTAAGCACGCTTGATGAGTGATTCATCGAAGTTTAGTATGTGTTCAATATGTTAAAAGGAAAGTCACTCTGATGTATGCCAGTAGTGCGCTTCGGTAGTTTCTACAAGTTAGAAATTAACGGGGTGTTACATTCCAAGTTATAAAAGACAGTTTCATAAGTTACAAGAGAAGGCGAAACAACAATTATCATGGCATCATGTGTGTGTATTCTGAACAAGAAACTACCTTGACAATGAAGGTACTCCAATGCAATCACTACCTCAACAGCATAAAATCTATTGTTCTGGAGTGGGCTCGAAGGCCAATTCGTCCAACAGGCCCATCGCGGCCCAATACCTGACTTGCTCCGCAAGATGCGGCCGGCCCCGCAAAAACCGCAACGACTAGAACGCCAACATTATATATACCACACCAGCATGTGGCTTCAGGTATGTTTTACTCACCTTGTGACCACCTGCCCGTTGAAACACTTCTGACTTGAGCGTTGGAGTGCCTTTGCAGGTACCACCCGCGTGCGGCTCAGAACTCGGTCCTTCATCCCAACGACCGAGCAACGTCATCAGGCAGCAACAACTCATCGTATTGATCAGGTACGATCAATTGGCGACCACAGTGGGAGGCCCGAGCGCTATTCCACATCAAACCATGCCGCCACGCCAGAAACGCACTTCTTCCAGGCTCAACACCTCTGGGAAGAACCGACCTCAACGGACCCCAGAGGGCATGCCTGTTACAGTTCATGAATCGCAAGATGAGCCTCGCCAAGAACCCTCAGTGCAGGGCGGCCGCGGGCCAGTAACCCAGCCAGCCCCGCAACTACCGGCCGAGCTGACTGAAGCCGGAATACCAGAAGCATTGCCAGAGCATGTGACCCAAGCGCTCATACAAATCCTGGAGCAAAAGAATCAAGTGATTGCTGATTGAGACGAACTGATCGAACGCTATGAGAGAGGCTCGATCTCGATCCGCCCGCGTGCGGACAGCGGTCACCGAGGCCAACCATCTCGGCCCCATCGTTCACCACCACGAAGAGAAGCTCCCCCTCGTCGAGGCGTATCCCGACGCAATCCTTCAAGAAGGGCGATCGTTCACAGGTCGCCCCCTCATCGAAGAAGTCGCCACCGTCGCTCCCCCGAGGAAGATTACGACTATGCTGACTCAAGCTACCGACCAGAGTCAGAAGGGTCGCCAACAAGATACTTGTCCAACGAGTCCTCAGGATCCCGCCGATCAAGAAGCAGGTCGTGGGACTCGTATGAGGAGTTTGACGACTACCGTAACGGGGAGATTAGAGATGTCTCCCGTGCCATCAGCCGACCGAGAAGGAACTATTCAGAGCGGCCTAGAAGACGGTCGTCGCCACATGCTCCACAATACCATGGACCCCCTCCAATTGCTGACAGACTCCTTGGTCAGCCGGTCGGCCTTTACGGTTTGCCCGTCGACCAAACTTATGCCATGCAGCCTTACGGGCAGAATCCCATCCCGACCGGACAAGGGCCTTTCACCAGCGAAATTAGGCGTTATCGCATCCCAAGGGACCTGAGGAAGCCCCCAAACCTGAACAAGTTTAACGGTCGTGGGGATCCAGATAAACACCTCATGTACTTCAACAACTACTGTAGCTATAGGGAGCTAGGACGGACGATGAAGTGCAGGCTTTTTCCTCAGTCGCTCGAAGGCCGGGCGTAAGAGTGGTGGGAATCCCTACATCCCAACTCCGTCTCTTCTTGGGAAGGTCTGGTGGCAATGTTCTTGGCCAATTATACGGCCAACCGTTGTCAGTATCGTTATGAAGAGCACTTGGACTCGGTCGTCCAAGGAGAGAATGAACGATTGAGGGAGTTTGTCGATCGGTTCATGACAGAGGCTGATACAGTCCGCAACCTATCAGACACGCACAAACTGAAGTATCTCAAACGTGGTATAAGAAAGAACTACAGATTTGCTGAAGAGTTCTCATTGAACCGCTACTACGACCTCGGCCTGTTCCTTAGAAGGGCCAACGACCATATGGGCTATGAAGAGCAATTGGCCGCAGACAAGGGCGCCCGCGCGCGTCCCAAGGAAGAGAACGGCAGGCCGGTCAAAGGGCAAGAAAACCACCGTGACAGTAAGCCCGAGTACCGGCCCAAGAAGTACGAGCATCGTACGAAGTTGAACACGCCGATCACGCAGATCTTCACGGAGTGCCAGAACAACGAGTTTACTGGTGTGAGGCGACCTGATCCTTTAGTGTTGAAGAAAGGAGGTCGACCTACGAGGAAATACTGCAGATACCACAAGAGTAAGGGGCATGATACCAATGACTGTATGGCCCTAAAAGATGACATAGAAGATCTCATACAGAAGGGCAAGTTGAGGCAATATGTTAAAGACGAAGGTAACGATCGCCCTGAACAGAGAGCTGTTGGCCAACCCGCCAATGACAGAGGTAAAGCGATCGTGAACTCAACGGTCGAGCAAGCGCGTAACAATTCAGAGGAAGAACGCGACCCCAGACAGTCGAAGGGCCGCAATGTAGCCATGGTCATCCATGGAGGTAATCCGTTGGATATCAGAGAGTCCAACAAGGCGATGAAGAGGAAGTGGAATGAACTCATGATGGTCGGCTCAACTTCAGCCCCACGGCCGGCCTCGAATAGGCCGCCCATTTCCTTTGGGGACGAAGACTTGCTCGATGGAAAAGTCAATAATTATGTCCCTTTGGTAGTATCGGCCGTAATGGCCAACACTGAGGTCAGAAGAATACTGGTCGACCAAGGGAGCTCGGCCGACATCATGTTCGAGGAATTGATTGACAAGTTAAATGTGGATAGGAGTGAAATTATTCCCCAAGCAGTACCAACCCCATTGACCGGGTTCAATGGGGCGACCACCTACCCACTGGGGACGATAGAATTACTTGTTACTTTTGGAGATGATACGAACGGAAGCACGTCGTACAGGACGGTCAGAACGACGTTCTTAGTTCTGCCCATCAAATCGTGTTACCACTGCATCATTGGTCGCCCAACACTGGGAAAATTAGAGGCCGTTGCCTCAACTGTAAATTTGAAGATGAAGTTTTACAGTAAAAGCGACCAAGTGGTGACAGTAATGGCCGACATGGAGGCGGCCATGAGGAGCCATTTCCTCTATCAAGAGATTTGTGATATGGAGGTGGAGAATGCTAAACCTCAGAATCTTGGAGAGGGGCATCAGGTCAATGTGGCCGACCTGGATGCTCGATACGACCCTGATAGCGACCCTGAGGACGACGACGACGATTTAGCCCGCGAGCTAAAAAATAAACTGAAGAGGCCCGAGCCCCACGGGGAATTGATTGATGTTCAGTTATCGGACGACCCAACTAAAACAGTTAAGTTGGGGAGCGACCTACCTGAACAAGTCAAGCAAGATCTCATCACCTGCCTCAGGGATTACGCAGACCTTTTCGCATGGCAAGCATCAGACATGCCCGGGATCCCAATCGAAATTGCTTGCCACCAACTGTCAGTAGATGAGACATCCAGACCGGTCGCACAAAGGAGACGCACTCAGAGTGAAGAGAAAGCATTGGCGGCCGCACAGGCAGTTGACGACCTCATCAAGGCCAATTTTATTGAGGAGATTAAGTATACGACTTGGCTTTCCAACGTGGTACTGGTGAAGAAGAAAAATGGTAAGTGGCGCATGTGTGTCGACTATACCGACCTGAATAAGGCATGCCCGAAGGACGCCTTTCCCCTGCCAAACATTGACAAACTTGTCGACGGGGCTGCAGGCTATAAACTCCTGTCTTTTTAAGACGCTTATTCAGGTTACAACCAAATCACTATGTACCCACCCGATCGGCATAAGACCGCGTTCATGACCGATCGTGGAAACTTCCAGTACAAGGTAATGCCCTTTGGTCTGAAGAACGCCGGAGCGACCTACCAAAGAATGATGAACAAAGTCTTCAGGCGACAGATCGGTCGGATATCAGAGGTCTACTTGGATGATATGATCATCAAAAGCAAAACCGACCAAGACCACAGTAACGACCTAAGGGAAATCTTTGAGGAAGCGAGGAAGAATTCCTTAAGATTGAATCCAGAGAAATGCACCTTCGGAGTAAAGGCGGGTAAGTTCCTGGGTTTCCACCTAACAGAGCGAGGGATCGAAGCAAACCCTGACAAATGCAAGGCGGTCGCTGACATGAGGCCGCCCACTACGAAAAAAGAAATTCAGCAGCTGAATGGCATGGTCGCTGCCCTGTCACGGTTTATACCTAAATCAGCGTGCAAATCTCTTCCATTGTTCAAGCTCTTGAAGAAGGAGGTCGAGTTTGAATGGACCGACCAATGCCAGCGAGCATTGGACGAGCTGAAGGCGGCACTCACCAACCCGCCCATGATGACCAAGCCACAACCAGGGGAGACGCTTTACTTATACTTGGCCATAACAGACGAGGCCATGAGCGCTGTTCTCGTAAGAGAAAGCGACCTGAAACAGAACCCGGTCTACTTCATCAGTAAGGTATTTCAAGGCCCAGAAGTCAGATACCAGAAGATTGAGAAGCTAGCCTTAGCGTTACTTGTGGCCACCCGTAGACTGCGCCCTTATTTCGTGGCCCATCAGGTCGTGGTGAGGACCGACCAACCTATCAGACAAATCCTTCACCGACCTGACCTAGCGGGGCGTATGATCAAGTGGGCTGTGGAACTCAGTGAGTTTGGGATCAAGTTCGAGGCTAGATCGGCCGCTAAGGCACAAGTGTTGGCCGACTTCATCGCTGAGATGACTCCAATACCAGACGACCAGGCCATCACGACCTGGACTTTGCACGTGGACGGGTCCTCCAACAGCAAAGGAAGTGGGGCCGGTTTGATACTTGAAAACTCAGAAGGCCTTACTGTTGAAGTGTCATTGACTTTTGCATTTCACACTTCAAACAACCAGGCCGAGTATGAGGCGTGCATTGCCGGGCTGCAGCTAGCCAGAGAGTTCAATGTCGACCGTGTCGAACTTCACTCTGACTCTTTACTGGTAGTATCCCAAATTCAAGACCTATACGACGCAAAGGATGATATCCTGAAGAATTATTTGGCCAAGGTAAGAGATCTGCTCAAGCAATTCGACCGAGCCGAAGTCAAGCACGTCCCCAGGACAGAGAACGTTCGGGCTGATATCCTATCAAAGCTAGCTAGTACAAAGACTCCTGGGAACCACAGAAGTCTAATCCAAGAAACGTTGACGCGGCCGAGCGTATCAACCAAGCCCGCCCAACCATCATCCATTCTAGCGGTCGACTTTGATAAAGACTGGATCACTCCTATCTTGCAATATATTCTCAATGGAGTAGAGCCTTGCGACCAAAAGGCAGCGAAACTCCTGAGGTTGCGGGCGACCAAGTATTCAGTGATCGAAGGAAAACTGTACAGAAGGGGCTTTTCATCCCCATTGCTGAGATGCCTTACGTCGGTCGAGGCCGACCATGTACTGAGAGATATACATGAAGGAGATTGTGGTAGCCACCAAGGTGGTCGGTCGATTGCTAAGAAGGCGCTCAGGGCCGGATACTATTGGCCGACCATGGATGAGGACGCAAAGATACTTGTTCAAAAATGCAAGAAATGCCAAATCCATGCCGACGTACATATAGCGCCCTCGTTAGAATTACACAGCTTAACCCCACCATGGCCGTTTGCTTGGTGGGGCATGGACCTGCTCGGCCCTTTCCCACCTGCACCAGGTCAGTTGAAGTTCCTCATAGTTGCGATCGACTATTTCACTAAGTGGATAGAAGCAGAACCACTTGCAACCATTACCTCAGCGAAGGTATCTAAGTTTTTTGGTCGAAATGTGCTCGCCCGCTTTGGAGTGCCTCAACAACTGGTCACTAATAATGGAACTCAGTTCGCAGATAGAAAGTTCAGAGAAATGCTGGCCGACCTAGGCGTGAAACAGCGTTTCACCTCGGTCGAGCACCCACAAACCAATGGCCAGGCAGAAGCGGCCAACGGGGTAGTGCTACGCGGACTGAAAAGAAGGTTGGATGAAGCCAAGGGCAATTGGGCAGAAGAGCTACAGTCGGTCCTTTGGGCCTACAGAACGACCCCCCACTCATCGACCGGGGAGTCACCTTTCAGACTCGTCTACGGAGCTGACACTGTCATTCCGATTGAGATGGGAGAGCTAAGTTGGAGGACGACCAACCCACCAACCCCGGCCGCAAATGAGCGAGCAACAAGAGAAGAGCTCGACCTGGTGGATGAGCTGCGAACCAAGGCGTCACTTAGGGAGCAACTCATCAAGCAGAAGGTCGCTGCCAGGTATAACGCTCGCGTCCAGAAGAGGGAGTTCTCCATTGGACAGCTAGTCCTAAGGAGGGCCGACGTAGGGAATAAGAACGCTCGCCAGGGAAAGCTCGCCCCTAACTGGGAAGGACCATACCGTGTCATCAGCAAGACTGGAAAGGGAGCTTACGAGCTGGAAACCATGGAAGGGGCGACCATCCCCAAAACATGGAACGCCGACAAGTTAAGAAAGTATTATGTTTAAAGTTGTAAACATTGATCAATAAAAGAACAGGCGGTCGCTCTTTTTCCCCACTGGGGTTTTTTACCGAGGACCGACCTTAAAATTTTGACTTGTGTATTTTATTTCCTGCAAATCGTATGCACGGTCGCCCAACATGCGAGTAGCAGTCGAGCGACCAGTAGAGCGCCATCGAATGGCCTAAACAAAAGCCGCCGAGCGGTCTAAAAAGGGTGCCATCGAATGGCCCAAACGAGAGCCGCCGAGCGGCCTAAAAGAGTGCCATCGAATGGCCCAAACGAGAGCCGCCGAGCGGCCTAAAAGAGTGCCATCGAATGGCCCAAACAATAGCCGCCGAGCGGCCTGAAAAAATTCAAGGTCGCGACCGACCGTAGTAAAAAGAATCAAATCGAATTACAAAGCAATTAAACGGGCCAAATTGATAGAAAAATTGTCATCGATTACAAAGACGCCTTGGTCGAAAAGTTACAATTCAAACACCGCTCGCAGGCAGGCAAAGATTACAATTCAGAAAAAAATTACAAGTTAAGAGTCGCTGGGGGCCTGATAGATGATCGCCTCTTCTTGAAGAACCTTCCCCTTCGACATCTTCTTGGGGCGGACGATCTGTTGATCGGTCGCACGATGTGTGCTTTGCACAATCTTGCGATCGACCCCCAGATCAGGGTAGAGGATCTTGATCTGGCTGACAGCATTTTCAAATTGACCCTCCGCAGCTCCCTTCGCCCGGTCAAGAACGTCTTTATAGCGACCTCTAAACTTGTTCTTTTCCACCTCCACTGCATCCAGCTCAGTCTTCAGCCCAACGACCTGGCTCGACAGCTCTTTATTCTTGGAAGAGAGGCATTCGACCTCTTTCTCAGCTGTTTCCTTGTCAGCGACCGCCTTGTCCAGAGCAGACTCGGCCGCAGTTTGAGCAGTGACAGCAGCCACAAGCTGGCGTTCTGCTTCGACAAGCTTCCTCTCATTGTCAGCGGCCGCTTCGATTGTCGGTTCGAGCTCCTTCATTTTCTTGAGCAGGTCGTCTCGCTCGCCCCTCATTTCTGCGAGCAATGACAAGGCAGAATTCAATTTAAAATTTTTATCGACTAGGTCGTCTTCAAGCAATGAATATCTATGGGCAAGACGCCTACCTTCCAAGCGATCTGATTCTTCATCTTGGTATTTCTTGAACAGAATACCAGCGGCCTTCATTGCATCGGCCATGACCTCGAAAGGTTCCTCCTTGAAACGAGCACAGTCTTCATCACCCAATCCAAGCAGGTCGAGTTTTGGCGACCGGCTGTGCCCGTGGCTCTTCCCACTCTTATGTTTCTTGCTCTGGCCCCCTTGATCGACCGACCTATTCCTCTTGGACCTTTCTTTATTTGGGGGTGGGCTGCCCAAGTCGATTGCTTGAAGTGGCGTGGCCGCCCGAAGATCCTGACGACCGGGCTGAGATCCTGTTCCGGCAGTATGGGGCGTACCCCCAGGCCGAGCCTCCGGAATTCCGCGGGCGGGCGATGTATCTCCATCCTCGGCCGCCCATTGTTCCAAGAGGTCAAAGTCATTCATGCTCGTCATATCAACTACAAGGCAAAAGTAGATGGTTAGAAACAGTTAAACAAAACAAAGTGACAAAATAAACTAGGCGAGCGACCACCGACCAAGAGCGGCCTTGACTTTTTTCTTGGAGCGAGCATCCACAATGTTCTTAACCTTGATGCGACCCTCAGGGACCAAGGACGCAATCTTTCTCAGCCTTTGGATCGTCCCCATGTCCAGGTCATCAAGGTCTGTTTCTTTAAAAGCATACTGGCCCGGTTTCTTTGAGAAATGGTCGAAACTCCACACTGTGGGAAACACGGGCGTTCCTTCTTGATAATCTTTGGACATTTGGGCGATCCCTCGTTGGGCCTCGACCGAGTTGGGAACGACCCAAAAGAACTCTCTTTTCCATCCGGTCGTCAATGACTCCATATAAGGTTTGAAAAAGTTGTACGTTGACCGGTTTTTGAATGAGACCGCTTCCTTGCGGGCGCCCTTGGAGCCTTTCTCATAGATATAGCTCATTTCAAACAAAGAGAAAAACAGTCGTACAGAGACCGGCCGTCTCAGAACAACAAGGACATCTTCATATGCCTGCAAGAATGCCCAAGCGTTCGGGTTCAGCTGAGAAGGAGCGACCTGAAGGTAGCGTAAAACTTGGCATTGAAACCTGGTGAAAGGCGGAATGATACCCATGCGTTCGAACACGATGCGGTACATCGTGAATTTCAGCACATCAGTCCAGGCCGCAACATCTTCCCCCTTGGCCATACCTTCTACCCTCCAACCTTCATTTAGCCCGGTCGCCAGATACTCTAGGTCTTGGCTCCCCCGTTGAATTTTGCTGCGTTGACCTCTCAGGTTGAGAGAAACCCAAGACATATCCTTTGCAGCTGCAACCTCAGGATCTTCTCCATGGTCGCCCTGTTGATCTCTGTCGGCCGTCTCGGTTACGTCGGTCGCAGCCTGGTCAACACCTTCGTCACAGGCAACCCGTGCGTTGCTTTCTGCATTGTCGTCGACCACAACCTCGGTGAACGGCACCCCACTTCTGTCCGGCCGAGTCCCGGATCTGCTGGATGAAGTCCAGCTCTGGGTCGAAGACCCAGAGGAAGATTCGTCACTAGAAGACGACGACCGGGCGTGCGCAGGACTTTGCTCCACTGGTCGGGTCATATTTTGCGCAAGAGAAACGGCCGGGATTCCAAAGATACGGCGAGTTTGTTTGGTCCGCGCCAGAATGAACCTGTGGAGGGGAATAACGGTCAAGGTCTTGCTCGCGCTTGGGAAGGGGCGACGTGGTCGTCCCCAGACCTGACACCCCCTCCATCAGGTAGAACATAAAATACTCAAATAAAGGAAGAGCGGTCGTAGTTACCTTGAATTGGAGCAAGCTGATGTTGCGAGCGAGCTGAATGCGAGCGAGCTGAGTGCGAGCGAGCTGATGAGAGTGGGGAAATCGGAGAAACGTGCAAATGATGTACCCCTCGAACCCTATATATAATGGGCCAACCATCACCATGGGCCGAAAGCGAAGAGGCGCGACTCTTCATGTACCATCATTGCTTAAACTCCTCGAGTCTCTAAACGTCACCTCATGAAAGTAACTGTCGCTTCACCATTCATGACGATTTATTGTCAGGCATCACCCCCGAGACGGCACCTGGCCCCGTGTGACCAGGCCGCGTGGCAGCGACCACGCAGTCAACAAATTAGCGATCGACCAGATTACATTCGACCAGTCGTCGTTCCGGAACGGTCGTTCGTGACCACGCTGGGGGGCATGGAATCAAGCCTTAGCCCGCCCCCAGGCGACCTAGGCTTGGGGGGCAACCGTTCTGGAGTGGGCTCGAAGGCCAATTCGTCCAACAGGCCCATCGCGGCCCAATACCTGACTTGCTCCGCAAGATGCGGCCGGCCCCGCAAAAACCGGCCCGGCTAGAACGCCAACATTATATATACCACACCAGCATGTGGCTTCAGGTATGTTTTACTCACCTTGTGACCACCTGCCCGTTGAAACACCTCTGACTTGAGCGTTGGAGTGCCTTTGCAGGTACCACCCGCGTGCGGCTCAGAACTCGGTCCTTCATCCCAACGACCGAGCAACGTCATCAGGCAGCAACAACTCATCGTATTGATCAGGTACGATCATCTATAAATATGAAGAACTTAATGTCAATTGAAGAAAACGAGAGATGCACAAGAAGTAGTGGAGATTGTTGAAGAATGATCATTTGCTTTAATGGGGTTATTGAAAGTCTTGGTGCACCAATTTTTTTAACGCTTCATAATCTTTCATAATCAATTTTTTAAAGCTTCATAATCAATTTGATTCATTGACACTCCCAGCAGAACCCTATCAAGATCTCTATCAAATCCAACATTTCTTATTTTCCATTTCATTTATCATTATTACTGAAATATAAGTAACAACAAATTTATTTGCAGCAAACATTGAAAATCGGCAATCCAAGAAAGCTGAAAAAGAAAATCCAAAACTTTAATTACCATACTTTTTTACTATCATTCTTTTCATATCCTAACAAGAATCAGGCACAAATCCAATTTAGCAGAGTAATTAACGAAAGCCACAACCAGCTAATAAACAATGATGGACAAACCTCAAAACCATCAAATAGAAAACATCAATAGAATTAGAAGCATATACCTTCAATAAAAGTGAATATACCTTCAATAGCGTTTCCTACCCTTTTTGGTTATTCACAGAAAGCCCCTGGTATTAGAAATGCTGTCACAGTCATCAATCAAAGATGCTCCATGGATTTCCTTCCCGATTTCAGAAAGTTTTTCAAGAACGGCCTAATCTTAACGACATTGAACCCGCAGAACTTTAGAAACCCTAACTTCACAAACCCGCAGAGCTCCCTGACCGATTCATGGACGACGGAAGAAGAAATTAAGAATGGGAAATAGAATTGGCGTTAGAACTTAAAAGACGTTAGAAGAAGAGACCGAGAAGGAGAAAGAAAGCTGTTACCAGCTACCACCATCGAGAAGAGAACGTCGTCCTGAGCGATGAGCGACGGCGACAGAGTAGTGAGAGTGAGAGAGAACAGCGATGGTGAGAGTGAGAGAACACATCGATGGTGAGAGTGAGAGAACACATGGATGGTGAAAGTGGGAGATAACTGCGATATCGAAGGTTCCAGAACGAGAGAGCTAGTAAGGGTTTCTTGGGAAGCCAAGTGTGGGAACAAATTGGGAATTGGGAATAAACAAAACAGGTAGACTAAAAAACACAACGGACAAAATGAATTAATAAATTTTTAATTATAATTAAATATAGGGAACGGTTTCAAACAGTTGGGTAAGAGGTTATATAAACAACCGTTGCCATTGAACTTTTGGCAACGGTTTTTCACTGTTGCCGAAAATATTTTTAAAATAAAATCAATTTAGCAACGGGAATAAAAAACTGTTGCCATTGTTATCTATGGAAACGGTTTTTTAAGAATTGCAAATTTAGGCGTTGCCGTAGGGTCAAATTGTTGTAGTGAAGGTAGTCCCACCCCCGCTGTTAACCCCAACAAAGCTCGGCCCCCGCCTTCAACCCAACTTCCGCCCACCAAGAAAACCAAGCATGCTCCGGCCGTGAACCTCGAGATCGGTTTGCCCGGGGAGGGTGGTCCTTCCACCGACGCTTCTTGGTGGAGTCATCTGAAGTGTCAAAAGAGGACCGACGAAAACAATGATGCACCCATACGAACTGCTTGGGATTCTCGGTATCCAGTTAACAGGGTTTTGAATGGAGCCCTGGGGTCGGCCGGTCCGGAGAAAGTTGCTGCTATGGGTCTGGGGCAAACCCTGGTTGCTATTAAGACTTATAGCCTCTAGGCCTCTCTGCTTTCTCATATGGCCGAGGGAAAATTGTTGGGGAGCACAGCCAACTTGAAGGCCGGTTGAAGGAGACTAAGGATGCTTTGAAGTCATGTGAGGGGGAGCGGGATTTGTTAAAACAGGATTTTCACAAGTGGGATTCGGAGAAGACTCGACTGGAGATTAAGGTATCCGACCTGGATGAGGACAAGAAGAAGCTTTCGGAGAGCTTGAAGGTTGCTGAGGCTGAGGCTAAGGCTTGGATAAGCAGGTCAAGGAGTTGACCGTTGAGGTGGCGACTGAGTTTGATAGAGGTTTTGACACTGCTTTGGCTCAATTGCAGGTTCTTTATCCTGAGGTGGATATTTCTAAGTTTGACCCAGACTAGATAGTCGTTGACGGTCGGATTGTGGAGTAGGTGGCTACAGGGAACTTCGAATAATCGAGCGTCCCTACATCTGGTGCCCAAGGTGACGCTTTAGATCTGATCGCCTTGGATCACCTTCTGAACGACGAGCCAGAGCCACAACCGAATCCACAGGCCGAGTTAGTCGCCGACTCCGTAGCAACACTTTGATTTTGCTGTTTTTTTCCATTAAGGCGTATCCCAGATATTGCCCTTGTTGGCGTTTGTATTTTGAACTGATATTACTTTTGTCGTTTCCTGCTGAATGTATGACGCCTTTTCAGTTATTTTCGTTAACTTGTTTGTTTGTTTTGTGTTTTCTTTGAATGGTCGTTTTATTGATGCCCAAGGGCTGTATGTAGGCTTTCACTCGGTTAACACCTGTCGGGTCTTGGGTTAAAATGGCTCATGCTGTGCTAAGCTCGTTGGCTTATCTGGCGAGCACGTGGGCTTCATCTACATAGAGAAAGCTCTTACATTTAGCCGAGCCCGTTGGTCTCGTTCGGCGAGCGCGCTAGCTTCGCCTACACAATGGAAGCTCCCATTTGGTTCAGAAGGAGTGACCTCCTTCGTTGCCGAATGGGTATGCCCAAGGGTGGTGTGTGGGCTCGTTAGCTCCGCTCTCACCTGTCAGAACATGAGTCTTCGTTGCCCAAGGGCAACATCGAGACATTAATCGGTCCTTGCCTATCATGACTTTTTGTTATGGCACATTCTTTATTTTTGAATCATCGGTTTTCTTTATTCAATAATGAGAATTGAGTACATTTGGGGCTTTATACTGCCGCATACAAATGATACATTGATCGAAAATAAAGGAAACATGGTGAGAACCAGTACTTTGTTTCTTCAGCTATAGTAGAACCGAAGGTTGGTAGCATTCCAGGATTGGGGAATATTCCCTCCGTCTAGTTTCTCCAGTTTGAAGGCGCCCTGGCCAACTATGTCTTTGACTCTGAAGGGTCCTTCCCAGTTAGCAGACAATTTTCCTGTTGCTCCGTCCCGGCTTGACTGTCGCAAGACTAGATCACCGGCTTTGAAACTTCTTGATTTGACTTTGAAGTTGTATCTTTTGGCCACTCCTTGCTTGGCTGCTTCTTCTTTGATCTTTGCAACTTCTCTGACTTCATCCAACAAATCTAGGTTAGCTCTGAGTGCGCTCGAGTCTGGGACCTTTTCAGTCAACATTCTTCTTGGGCTAGGCTCGAGTACTTCGATCAGGATCAAAGCATCACTTCCGTAGGTTAGCCGGAAGGGAGTTTCCCTTTTGGAGGACTGAGGAGTAGTGTGTTATGACCAAAGCACAAGTCGCAATTCTTCGGCCCAGTTACCTTTAGCTTCATCCAGCCTCCTTTTGAGACCGTTCAGAATGACCTTGTTAGCGGCCTCGGCCTGCCCATTGGTCTGAGGATGCTCGAACGAGGTGAATGCTTGATATATGTTGCAAGTGTTACAAAAATCGGCCACTACTTGTGAAGCAAACTGTGTTCCATTGTCTGATACTATTGTAGCTGGAATTCTGAACTGGCAAATAAGTTTTTCCAGTAAAACTTCTTGACCCGCTGGGCTGTGATTGTTGCGACCGACTCTGCTTCTATCCACTTTGTAAAGTAATCAACTGCCACCAGCAAATATTTGACCTGTCTCGGCACTGGGGGGAATGGTCCGAGGATATCTACGCCCCAAACGGAGAAACGCCAAGCTGAAATGACCGACTGCAAGTTGGTAGGGGGTGCTTTGGGCACGCTTGCATGGTGTTGACAGCTGTCGCATTTCTGGACATACTCCATTGAGTCTTTCTTCATGGTCGGCCAGTAATAGCCGGATTTTAGTATTTTAGAGGCTAGAGCCTATCCTCCGATGTGACTGTTGCATACTCCCTCGTGCACTTCCTTCATTAACTCAATAGCCTTGTTGTCTGGGACACACTTCAGGAGTGGGGTAG
Organism: Astragalus membranaceus; assembly: GCA_039519185.1. NCBI lineage: Eukaryota > Viridiplantae > Streptophyta > Magnoliopsida > Fabales > Fabaceae > Astragalus > Astragalus membranaceus. Next base: position 67,287,820 of record CM076850.1, read on the forward strand.
AGAATTCTCTTTTTTAGAGCTCGGCCTCAATGAGGGTGTATTTGCTAGCGATCTTTGCCAGTTTTCTCATTTCTTCCTCCTGTAGCTGCAAGTGTTCTCCCTGCAGGTAAGCAATAATATTAATATTGGTCATCCAGCACTTAGGTTTGATCTCTGTTGAGAGAACCTGAATTTTATTTACGCTGGGTTCGAACAGTGTTTCCTGGATCATCGAATGATTGTTTCCAGGTTTCTTGGTGCTGGCCAGTTTGGCTAGGATATCATACCTGCCATTTTGTTCCCTAGGAACATGTGTTAGCTCAAAGGAAATGAATTTAGATTTGAGTTCTTGTACCTTGTCAAAGTATTTGCCGAGGAGTTCATCTTTGGTGCTAAATGCCTTCGTGACCTGTCCCTTCACGAGCAGAGAATCACTTCGAACCTTCAGATGTGTCACCCCAAGATCTGCATCTAGTGTCATTCTGGCAATGAGGGCCTGGTATTCAGCTTGATTGTTACTGGCTTTGAAGTTGAAGCGGAGTGACTGCTCTAGGAGAATACCATCCGGTCCTTCTAAGGTTACTCCGACTCCACTTCCCTTCAAATTGGACGATCCATCTACTGAAAGGGTCCAGGCCAGCTCGGTCGGAGACTGAGCTTCTGGGTTAACTTCGACAAGTTTGGCGATGAAGTCAGCTAGCGCCAGGGCTTTGATCCCTCCCTTGGCTCGTACTTGATGTCATGCTCTGATAACTCAACCGACCAAGAAACCATTCTTCCTGCCAGATCTGGTTTGGAGAGGACCTGGCGTATTGGGAGATCAGTTCTTATTATTATCAGGTGGCTTTGAAAGTAATGCCTGAGTTTCCTCGCTGCTAGTATCACAGTGTATGCCGCTTTTACTATCTTATGGTACCTCTGCTCGGGGCCCCTCCACATTCTACTGATGTAGTAGACAGGGCGTTGTTCTTTCTCTTGCTCTTGTACCAGGACTGCACTGCACACATCTCTTGAAACCGCCAAATATAACAGTAAGGGAACTCCCTGTTTTGGTGATGTAAGGATCGGTGGAGTGGCCAAGTATTCTTTGAGTGCTCTTCTAAGGGCTGCTTCGCATTCATCAGACCAATGGAACTGGCATTTTTCTTGAGGAGCTGGAACATGGGTTTGACTTTGTAAGTTGACTGACCGAGGATGCGTGAGAGGCCTGCTATTCGACCGGTCAAGAGTTGTACCTCCTCGGCTTCAGTGGTACTTCTTGTTTCAATGATGGCCCTGCACTCAGAGGGATTGGCCTCGATGCCCCTGTGAGTCAGGACATACCCCAGGAGTTCTCCTGCTTGAACTCCAAATGAACACTTGTCTGGATTGAGTTGGAGATCGTGCTTCTCCAGAAGCTGGAATATTCTGGCCAAGTTTTCTAGATGGATCGGCTTAGTTGTTGATTTTGCCACCATATCATCGACATATACCTCAACTGTTCGGCTGATTTCTTTTTCGAATATTCTGTCCATCAAACGCTGGTATGTTGCTTCCGCGTTCTTCAAGCCGAACGACATCACTTGGTAACAGTAGTTGAACCGGCCTGTCATGAAAGTCGTCTTCTCTTCATCAATGTGGCTCATTCTGATCTGGTTGTAGCCTGAGCATGCGCCCATGAAGCCGAGTAGCTTGTAGCCTGAAGCGCCGTCGACTAGGCCATCAATACTGGGTAGTGGATATGAGTCCTTTGGGCAGGCTTTATTGAGATCTGTGTAATCTACACACATTCTCCATTTGCCATTTGATTTCTTCACCATGACAAGATTCGCCAGCCAAGTCGGGTACTTCACCTCTCGGATGAATCCAGCGGCCATCAGCTTGTCTGTCTCCTCTTTGATTGCTTTTGTTTTTTTTTCTCCCTGCGTCCTTTTTCTTTGTGACACAGGCTGAATAGAGGGGTTTAGAGATAACCGGTGACAAACAAAATTGGGATCGATACCTGACATGTCCTGAGGGGACCATGCAAATATGTGGACGTTGTCAGTGAGAAGCCTGATTAGTTGGTCTTTGATCTCCGCTGACAGCCCGGTGCCGATCTTAGTCCTCTGATGTTGTGCTGGGCCGATGATAACTTCTTTGAGGTCGTCAGCAGGCCTCAGTCTCTTCTTTTGCGCCATACATTCTTGGATCTAAATCAAGAAAACTGCAATTTGAACCTTTTACCTCTTTTTCCTGGATCGTCTTCACTTTGGCACTTTCGGCATAGTATTTGCGAGCCATTGCCTGATCGCCCCGAACGATTCCAACCTTCCCGTTGGGGAGTGGGTACTTGAGGCACAGATGTGGGTAAGATATAGCTGCCATGAGCGCGTTGAGGGTCGGCCTCCCTACTATGATGTTGTAGGAGGATGTTGCAGCTATTATCATGTACCTGAGGACCACCGTTTTGGCAAACTCCTCCTCACCGAATGTGGTTCTGAGATCCATGTATCCCTGTACCTCTACTTGTTCTTCAGAGAACCCAACCAAAGTGCCAGGGTAGTTCTTCAAAGCTTCGGTTGGTAACTTGAGCTTTTGGAAGCATTCCCAATACATTAACGTTGGCGGAACTTCCACCATCTACTAGGACTCGTGCCACCTTGTAGCCACTGGTTGTGATTGAGATGACTATGGGGTCATCGAAATGAGGTCAAACTCCCTCGACATCTTTGTTGACCAAGTGACTTCAAACACAAGAGGGGGGGTGAATTGTGAAATTAAAAATAATGTTTTTAAAAGATTTTGATCAAATAAGATGCTTGAATTTAAGTACCTGTGATAAAGCAATAAAATAACTTGCAAGTAAAATAAAGGAGATGAAGGGAAGAAGATGACACAAAGAGATTTATACTGGTTCGGCCAAACCACAGGCCTACGTCCAGTCCCCGAGGAATGCTCCAAGGGATTTCAACTAATCACTAGCTTTTAAAACAGGTTCAGCTAGAAACCTTTACAATCAAGAACTTACAACACCGGAATATCACCTCCCTGAAAGAAAACCTTCAAGAACCAAGAGATCTCGCCTCTCTTGAAAAAACTTGGGAACACCCCCAACAAATAAGAAGAAAAAGGATCTGATAGCACACTCAATAGTGTGGATAAAACAAGTTGAAGCACAGATTAACCAATATCAAACTATGTGAATTATAAAGCTCTCAACAAATAAAATATTAGCAAGTGAAAGAGTAGTATGAGAGTGATAGAGAAGAGTGTGAAAATGCGTATGAAATTTGTGTGAAAAGAGTGGAGAATGAGACTCCTATTTATAGGCTTAGGAGAGATCTAGATTTGGAGCTATGAGATAATCGATTATGTGATGGATGCTTTGGAGATGATAATCGATTAGGAGCCTTCCTTAATTGGTATTAATCGATTATGAGCTATGTTAAAAGTATGGCATAATCGATTAGGTGCTTCCTTAGATCTTACTAATCGATTATATGTGCTTCAAAGAAACAAGGAGGTAATCGATTAGTGGCTTTAAAAAATGAGAGAAGAGTAATCGATTATAGGCTTGAGGAAATGAAGTGAGTAATCGATTATTGGCTTCCTAAAACATAGGAATCGATTATTGCCTTATAGGAAAAAGGAAAGAAATCGATTATGAAGTAGAATGAAAGAGAGAATGAATCGATTATTAGCTTGAATTTAGGATATGTTGAAATCGATTTTTTTGCTTGAATATACTAAGGAGGAAATCGATTTCTTCTAATTTTTTTTTGGAAGCACTGTGAATCAAAGTCTTTCTAAAATCGATTTTATGCTTCTAAAAAATATTTTCACAAGTTTTGTGCTTGTCCTATTTAATCTTGCATGCATGAGGTTTGTTTAAAAAATATTTTCATGCAAAATTATTTTTATGAAATCTTTTGTGAGTGTGTGATTTATTTTATATTTGAGAGCTTTATTTTCACTTACAATAATATCCTAAACACACACAACAGTAAAATAATTCTTGACTGTCGCTTGATTGCATTTTTCCGCTTTTTGCAGTCTTGACCTTTTTGCCCTTCTTTTGTCAATCATCAAAACCTGATTATTCCTGTCAAGGCATATATTCACATTCTCCCCCTTTTTGATGATGACAAACATCATTAGGAGGGATTTGCTCAATGAAGGGGTTAGATCAGAATATTTCATAACAATGTATATATCAGAGATAAGCGCAGATTATACTCCCCTTTCTATATGCAAACTTTTAGGAAAATACTCCCCCTGAAACATGCAAATCACATAACTCTCCCCCTTTTGGCATTATCAAAAAGCGGGAAAATATATAAATCATGTCAAGGCATATATTCCAATGATAAGTGAAAAAACAATTTGCAAAAATTTTCAAAAGCCTCATTTTGGAACTCACCATCGTGACCACTTCGGATAGATGCAATAATTAAACCTTTTTCATTTTGATTGATCTTAGCAAGTTTTCAAAAGGCACCAAAAGCGTCATTTTTATGAGAAATAAACAAGGTCCATGTATAGCGAGAGTAATAACGAGTGCATAGTAATTGCAACCATAAGACAAGTAGAAGAATCAAGCACAACCTTATTACCTTTGTTGCAAAGATGACTACTACTTAGCAAGTTATTCTTCAAGCCTTCAACTAATAATGCATTTTTAATAACAGGATTTGGTTTCTTACCAAAAGTGCCGACGCCACTAATTTTACCTTTTGTATTGTCACAATAAAACACAAGTCCGCTTCTTTTTGGAGCTAAATGAGAGAACTTCTCTTAGTCTCCTGTCATGTGCTTTGAACAGCCGCTATCTAGATACCACTTTGAGCTTTTGGCTTTCAAGCACACCTACAACACAAAATCAATTTTTGGCTTTTGGTACCCAAATCATCTTGGGTCCTTTTGGGTTAGTCTTGGGAATTGTGCCCTTTGGAATCCACTTCCATTTGTCATTCATATCAATATTCTTTCTTGCATTACAAATAGAAGATGTATGACCTTTTCTACCACAATAATAACATTTTGTAAAAGGGCTACTAGAAGTTATGTTGGGACTAAAAAACTTTTTGAAAGATTTTTCATGATTCTTTGGTTGATAGCCCAAACCGGCTTTATCATAAGTTCCCCTTTGATTTCCCAAAATGATATTAAGATTGTCTCTTCCTATGGTGAATTTTGCAAGAGTGTTGTGCAAATCATCAATTTTCTTTTTCAAAACATTGCACTCTTCACATTTGAGAGTACTCTCCTTTTTATTTTCATAAGAGTTAAGAGGAGACCTCACTTACAAAAATTTGTTTTTATTTAATAATGTCTATTTCCTTGTTTAAAATTTCGATTTTAGAGTGAAGAGTGGAAATAGTTTTCTTAGAAGTGGAAACAATCTTTCTAAGTTTGGTTGACTCATTATTTAGTTCTTCACAAATACTAAGCAGTTCACTATAAGTTAAATCATACTCTGTTTCAACAGAGTTTACCTCATCTTCCTCATGCTCTGCCATGAGACATAGTTTTGCTTCTTCTTCTTCAGATTCATCGGATGACTCTATGTCATTTTCTTCCCAAGTGATGTATGCCCTTCTTCCCCTTGATTCCCTTTGGGTTTTTCTGTCCGGTTTCTCATATTTTTTATTTTGAGGGCAGTTTGGCTTTATGTGCCCCTTCTTACCACATTTGTAGCATGTTAGACTGAAGGAAGTTCCTTCCTCATTTTTGCTTTGAGGATTTGGTTTACCTTTATACCTCATCAACTTTTTGAACATTCGAACCATTTCACTCATGTCTTCATCACTTTCATTGGAGCTATGATAATCTTCGGTGTCACTTTCTTTGATACATGCTTTTAGCGCAAGTCCTTTATTTTTCTTTTCACCTTCCTCACTTTCAATGAGTCGATTTAATTCGAGCTCGTGTTCTTGCAATTTTCCAAACAAAGTAGTTAAGTCCATAGAGGATATGTCTCTTGATTCCGAGATAGCCGTCACTTTGGATTGCCAATTTCTATTTAGGCATCGTAGCACTTTATTGGTCAAATCCGCATTTTCGAAGGATTTTCCAAGGCCTCTGAGATGGTTAACTATGTGGATGAAACGTTTGTTTAGTTCTTGGATGGTTTCACCCGGTTTCATCTTAAATAGTTCATACTCATGAGTTAATGTGTTCATTCTAGCCCTTTTGACCTCGGTAGTACCTTCATGGGTCACTTGAAGGGCGTCCCACATTTCCTTGGCGGTTTTACAATTTGATACGCGATAGAACTCATCGATGCTTAACGCAGTTGTGATGATGTTGTTAGCTTTCAAATTGTATTGAACCTTTTCTTTTTCCTCTTTGGTCCAAAGAGATCTAGGTTTGTTCACCATTTCATCATTAACAAGATGAGTGGGAACAAATGGACCATTTATGACAGCATCCCAAATATCACAATCTACTCCCTCAATGAAAATTTTCATTCTTGTTTTCCAATAATCATACCCTTCACCATTGAAAGATGGGGGTCTGTTTAAGGAGCCATTTGAAGTCATCTTGCCTCTTGAGACAGTTAGTCTTGACCAAGAGTCTAGCTCTGATACCACTTGTTGACCAAGTGACTTCATACACAAGAGGGGGGGGGGGGTGAATTGTGAAATTAAAAATTGCGATTAAAAATAATGTTTTTAAATGATTTTGATCAAATAAGATGCTTGAATTTAAATACCTGTGATAAAACAATAAAATAACTTGCAAGTAAAATAAAGGATATGAAGGGAAGAAGATGACACAAAGAGATTTATACTAGTTCGGCCAAACCACAGGCCTACGTCCAGTCCCCGAGGAATGCTCCAAGGGATTTCAACTAATCACTAGCTTTTAAAACAGGTTCAGCTAGAAACCTTTACAATCAAGAACTTACAACACCGGGATATCACCTCCCTGAAAGAAAACCTTCAAGAACCAATAGATCTCGCCTCTCTTGAAAAAACTTAGGAACACCCCCAACAAATAAGAAGAAAAAGGATTTGATAGCACACTCAATAGTGTGGATAAAACAAGTTGAAGCACAAATTAACCAATATCAAACTATGTGAATTATAAAGCTCTCAACAAATAAAATATTAGCAAGTGAAAGAGTAGTATGAGAGTGATAGAGAAGAGTGTGAAAATGCGTATGAAATTTGTGTGAAAAGAGTGGAGAATGAGACTCCTATTTATAGGCTTAGGAGAGATCTAGATTTGGAGCTATGAGATAATCGATTATGTGATGGATACTTTGGAGATGATAATCGATTAGGAGCCTTCCTTAATTGGTATTAATCGATTATGAGCTATGTTAAAAGTATGGCATAATCGATTAGGTGCTTCCTTAGATCTTACTAATCGATTATATGTGCTTCAAAGAAACAAGGAGGTAATCGATTAGTGGCTTCAAAAAATGAGAGAAGAGTAATCGATTATAGGCTTGAGGAAATGAAGTGAGTAATCGATTATTGGCTTCCTAAAACATAGGAATCGATTATTGCCTTATAGGAAAAAGGAAAGAAATCGATTATGAAGTAGAATGAAAGAGAGAATGAATCGATTATTAGCTTGAATTTAGGATATGTTGAAATCGATTTTTTTGCTTGCATATACTAAGGAGGAAATCAATTTCTTCTAATTTTTTTTTGGAAGCAATGTGAATCAAAGTCTTTGTAAAATCGATTTTATGCTTCTAAAAAATATTTTCACAAGTTTTGTGCTTGTCCTATTTAATCTTGCATGCATGAGGTTTGTTTAAAAAATATTTTCATGCAAAATTATTTTTATGAAATCTTTTGTGAGTGTGTGATTTATTTTATATTTGAGAGCTTTATTTTCACTTACAATAATATCCTAAACACACACAACAGTAAAATAATTCTTGACTGTCGCTTGATTGCATTTTTCGGCTTTTTGCAGTCTTGACCTTTTTGCCCTTTTTTTGTCAATCATCAAAACCTGATTATTCCTGTCAAGGCATATATTCACAATCTTGTGCATGAAATGAGATTGCTTGGTATTCTGAAACAGCAAGATCAACTTCTTTGTTAGTAACCGACATAATGGAACGCACATACCTTCTTCTGGCCGATGAGGTTGACCCTCCTCCTGAGAAACCTCCGGAGATGGTGTTGACGTTGCCCTTGTCAGCTACTTCGTGGCTGTCCTTCAGTCCGATTTCTTTGTGAGGTCCTTCCTTCTTTGCCGGTGGCCTAGGCTCCGGACTGTTTGCTCGTCTCTTCTTTTGTTCTTATGTCAGCAAGAACTTCTTGAAATATCCTCTCTGGATGAGTTGTTCTATCTGTTGCTTTAAGGTCCAGCAATCGTCGGTGGTGTGCTCCTCTGTCCGGTGAAACATGCAGTATGCCTGAGAACTTCTGCCCATGGTTCCTACGAAAGATGTCGGCCTTTGTATGCTTTCGTCGCTGAGGCCCTCGATGAGGATAGTCGAGGGCTTGGCTCTGAGGGGAGTGTATGCTACCTCCAGATTGGGGGGAGATTTTCGGTTTCTTGCTCTTCCTCCTCGGTCACGTTTTGCTGAGAAATGGTGCTGGTCGGTTTGGGTCGATCTCTCCGGTGGGGAGTACTGCCTTCTCGGTGTCTTGGTATTTCGCTCGTCCTTGCTGGCAGCAGTTTCTTCAGCCTCGATATGTTTGTCTGCTCAGGCTCTCACTTCGTCCATGGTTCGTGGCTTCCGGATAGATAGTGCTTCAATGAATGTTTCATTCCTTAAGCCCTTCATGAATTATTTGGCGAAGAACCTCTCGTCGGGGTCGTACACTAGGACCGTTACCTTATTAAACCGATCCAGATACTTCTTCAATGGCTTGGCTGCTCCCTGCCGAAGGTCGAATAGATCCTTCGGTTGTACCAGCTTCATTTTATTGGCTGAGAATTGTTGCACGAAACGACTGGCGAGATCTTCAAAGATGGGAACCGAGCGCGAAGTCAGACCCTTGAACCATTTCAAGGCCACGTCGGTTAGAGTCCTGATGAACATCTTGCAAATGAAGGCATCATTACCTCGACTTATCATCATTTGAGTTTGAAATGCGTCCACATGGCTCTGCGGGTTGCCAGTGCCATCATAGGTTCCGACGAATGGTTCACGGAAGCGATGTGGGATCGCTACCGCCTCTATGGCCTCTGCGAAAGGTTGAAAAGCCCTTAGAGGTGCCTTGGTGGCCTCAATTCTCTGGGCAAGATTCTACATTTCTACAAGGTGTTCCTGGAGTTGAACTTCTCTGGCTTCCAATGCTTGGGACCGTAGGAGCTGCTCCTCGTTCCTTCTCGCTTGGTCTGCATTTTGATCTTGGAGTGCTCTTACTTCCTCGAGCAGTTCCAGTATCCTTGGATCGTCGTTGTTGGTTGAGGCTGCGTGCCTCGTGGATACCATGATGTGATAGCTATTAAGACCGAAAGTGTGGGGATGGGTGTGATTTTACCGTGCCCCACGGTAGGCGCCAATGTTCCTAACTATTTCCTTGGGAGGATCTAGCTACAACACAAGAGTATGATAATCACTAGAATATTCGTGGAAGTATAGAGTAAGGAGTGAATATCCAATGTTTGATCTTTTCATTAGCCTCTAAGGGCGCTATATATAGTATACATGGTAAATATTGACATTTATTATACATTATAGCCGTTGCGGAATCAGTGGCAAGATTACAGGGGTTTCCTTAAATACTCTGTCCGTCGTCCCCTTACAATCGAGCTGTGGAGGGAGCCGGGCCTCAGGTGAGGGGCGGAGTTCCTCAGTCTTCAGGTTGGAAGAGTCCCTCGGTCCTTGTGCCTCGATGGAGTCCCTCGGCTTAATGTGTCACCATGCAGGAGTCGGTTCGGCCATGGATGACACCTGATCCTTCATGTGATGGTCGGATCGGCTGTGAACAGGTTTAATTGTTGCATTCTTCTTAGTCAAAATTTTTTGTTTATTAAAAGGCGAACACTTAGATATCCATTAAATTTTGTTGGATATGATGCCTAATATATAATCATTCAATGACATATCATTTTTTAATATTCAAGTATTTTAAAATAAATTTAAATATTATAGTAATTTCGCCAAAAGGGTATTATACCAAACAAAACTTGATGAGTGTTATAAATTTTTCCTCGTTAAAAATGGTTTTCCGATCTTCTTATTGTGTGAATTTAGTCTCACAAAATTTAAATTATACGAATTTGATCTGCATATTTTTTCAATTGTACTTTTCGTTTTCCAAATTCATATATTTTTTACTAAGTCAGTCCTTCATTTTTTAAAATTCATAATTTTTGGACACTAACACACTGTTTGGTTCTAGGAATTCATTGTGGAAAGAAAGTAGGGAGGAGGGAAGCCCATTTTTCAAGAGCCTTTTCATTATTTGGAAATACCAAGAAGTTAAGGGGGAATGAAAATCTATAGATGGGCCCCACACAAATTCGTCCCCCTCTAATCTTGTCTTATCTTATCTTAAACTCTTAAGGCTAAATCGGAAGTGACGTAAAGTTTTGGCCCCATTTTTATTTTTTTGAAACCAAAATTTGTTTGTTTTGTAGTCCTTGCAATAATTGTAAGTATGACCCACCATATTTTAAAAGGGTATTTTGGTAACATTAAAACTCTCCAAAATATTAATTTTGTGACAAAATACGTAAAGTGTAACGCAAAACAGTGTTGTTTGTGGTACTTTAGGATCTAGAAAGAGTCTTAAATGTTCAAATACGCGAAGTTCGTTCCTCAATAACCGTTTTGGTGAAAACAAAAATTAATTTAAGACAAAATATGTAAAGTGCGATGCTAAGCTGTGTGTTTTGGGATACTTTAGAGTTCGGAAAAAATTTTAGATGTTCAAATACGCGAAGTTCGTTCCTCAATAATCGTTTTGATGAAAACAAAAATTAATTTAGTGACAAAATACGCAAAGTGCAACACTAAGCAGTGTGTTTTGGAGTACTTTAGGATCTGAAAAAAATTTTAGATGTTCAAATACACGAATTTCGTTCCTCAATAATAGGTTTGGTGAAAATGAAGTTATTTTCTAGACAAAATACGTAAAGTGCGATCATAAGCAATGTTGTTTGGAGTACTTTAGGGTTCAGAAAAAAATTTAACTATTCAAATACGCGATGTTTTTTTCCTCAATAACCGGTTTGATTAAAAATAATAATTTCGTGACAAAATATATAAAGTACGATGCTAGCCATATGTTATGGGATACTTTAGAGTTCTGAAAAAATTCTAACTATTCAAATACGCCAAGTTCGACCCTCAATAACCGGCTTATGCAAAAAGAAAAATTAATTTCGTGATAAAATATGTTAAGTGTGGCGCTTATCATTGTTTTAGGGTACTTTAGGGTTTGAAATTTTTTTAGTACGCATCACAAACCCCATCTTCTTTGGCAAACCCCCACGCCTTTAGAAAATCATCACTAATTCTCAACAGGAAAGTAGTTAAAACATGAGGGAAGAGTTGAATATTAAAAATCGTTCATACAAAAAAATAAAAATTTTAAGCATCTAAAAATTCTATAGCAGAAAAAAAAAAAAGAAATTTAACCATCTCAAAAGATAACAGTAAAAATCTGAAGCATCATATAGGAAAGGAGGGGGTGAATCATCACAGATTTGGAGCTAGGGAGTGAGATAGCTGGATATTGAGAATTTACATGTTCGAATCTAGCATAGATCTATTGCTCGGTGATAAACTATTGCGGTTGTTCTGTTGGTGGTGAAGGAAGATTGAGAGATGAAGGACAAGGTTTGAGATAAATAGAACTTGAAGAAGGGGAAAAATGTGCGCGGGGGAGATAGAAATCGTGCAATTGCCTGTTGAATGGTTGGATCCGCGCCTGACACTTTGTAGTTGTTGTCGTTGTCTACACAAGGACGGTCGCATTGACGTCACACTTTTTGGTGGGGCTGGGAAAGGGGAAGAGGGCACAACTTGAAAACAAGAGCCTTTGGAAGATGATAGAGTTTAAAAAAATTAGGGAGGTGAAGAAAGTTGGTCTTGGAGAGAGGGTGGGACACTCACTGTTTGGAAAATGGGAATGAAATTCAATGACTCTTAATTTAGTTCAAAAATTCTAGACAATTAATTGAAACATTGGGGACATACTATACGTTAAGTTTTTTTTGACAATACTAGACATTCAGTTAAAAAAGCAACTGTTGAGTTGACTTTAAAATAATTGGAGATTCCAAATAATAAATTAATTGTTTTCCTAAAAAAACTTTATTTTCGGTTTCATTTTTAACTGATATTACTCAAGTGAGCATTTTTTTCCATTTTAAATTTTAACTTGATATTTATCACTAAACTATTTTGTAATGCAAATATTGTTTCACCATAAAAACTATTTTGCATTGAATGTATTGCAATAAGAATGCATAATGCTTCTTTAGTTTGCAAGTAATAAGGTTCCCATAAGATTCCCATAATGTGTAAAATTTCCTTTGAATACCTCTGCATAGTAAGTCTAACTAAGAATTTAAATTCATAAGGCATAGTTCCTAGTATTTTACATTTCTAAGACACTGTTCCACATGTACACAGTTAAATAAGAGATTCCAAAATATTACACATTAGGCCATTAGCTAGAAAGAATGGCAATTTTGCACAACAACATAGATATTTTACAGCATAAGTAATCTGTTTGTAGTGGAAATTGTGTTACAGCAGAAAATAAGTCAACATCTATTAGTCAAAAACAGATATCTGCAATAGTGGATTATAGGTAGATGCCAAGAATTGTGATGGAAATGTCACAAAAAATGGTACATTACATAATATGATTCCAACCAAAACAGCAGCTGATACATTATTGTCCCTCCATAATAAAACATCTATTACTTCACATTTAGTAATTATGATGATCAATTCATGGATTCTCACAACTTCGTCAATCTAAAGAGAACACTACAATTTAAGAAAGGGGTCTGAATTTTTTCATGGTATCATCAAGCATTGCAATTTAACATGTCTTGGTAAATATAAAATATCTCTGTTAAATCGTAAACTCGATTTGCTTGTTTGTTGCATAACATAACACTATCTTGGTTGATGTTATGAGAAGCATAATCTATAATACACCCTAAAGTTATTTTAGATCCAATACAGTCCATGGTGCAAGTTCACGGGTTTATCTTTTATGCTCCATTCTCTTTCATTTTGTTTATATGAAGTATTCAACCCTTTTTCTCTTGTTTATAGTAGCAGTGAACCATAATGTTTATATCAATATGAAATCCAAGTGGTATATGGAAATTAGAAGAATAATAGGCAAAACCTGTAGCAGACCCACAAAACAATAATCACCCACATTTTTATGATTGGCAAATTTAGCATATGAATGAACTCCTCAATGTCAATTGGCCTATCAAATCAAACTTTTCATATGTATAAATCTGCTCATTCTTCACCGGAGTTCTTTTGTTTGCAGCCTCACCATCAACAGATAACATCCAAAATTTGTGTGGCATCATTTGCTTCTATAAATATCTCAAAGCAGTAACTACAGCAAAGATAAAAATTTAGCAAAATAAAGTATAAAGATTTATACTTCCCACACCAAACCAATGAACTAATATAAGTGATATCCCTTTGACTTTGTAGCTGACCCACAACAACACCTGAGAAAATGAAGAATATTATTAGCAAAATGAAAGAGAGGAAGCCATAAGCACGGCCGGAGTAAGCCTCACCACCACGATCTCAATCTCACTCTCCCATGGAAATAGAGTCTAAATTGCTCAAATGACATATATGGGCTTCCTGATGGTAGAAGGGTTTTCCTAGAAGTAATAGCATACATCTTTAGATAAGCCTAATGACTAAAACTCATGTGATGTGCTGTCACCAAAATATTAAAAACAAACCTATGTGTTAATGCCTAATATTAAAAACAAACCTAGTTGCTTGTAACTCTTTCTTTAACTAAATCTATGTTTATAGCCTAACTGATTCATCATGGAGAAGCTAAATGATTTGAAGAGTGAAAGATAACATTAAAAAGTAAGTTGCGACTTCACCTTTAGCATGGAGCAACACTCAAAATCTCTACATTTGCACACCTCATCATTTGTTACTAAAAAACTAAAAAAAAACATAGTAATTAGAGTGGAGGTAATTATCATGAACCGATTATCTTTACAGCAAGTTTCCATTGAAAGAAGTCCAAAGATCAATGATCTTTACAGCAAGTTTCCATGTCTCTCTCTCAGGGTCTACATCAACAATGTTGACAGCTGGTTTTGCCATGTTAACAGGATGTCAGCCACTGGTTTTTATCAAGTTACACAAATGTTTATCACCATGTAGAAAACATAAACAAAAGCGCAAAACCGATAAATGTAATTTGACATGTGAAAAGAAGAGGAATTAACTGAAACTAAACAACATTTTAACTCAAAAAGTTAGCTACTGTAAACACCATTTTATACAAAAATCATTGATCAAGTAATGCATACACAAAAGTCCCCACCAATATGTATGATCAACTTGAAGTCCCCACTAATCAATATGCATAAACAAAAGGGCCCACCAATATGTGTAACAGATTCAGATATAAAGGACAGGATATGTATGATTATACTCAAACGATTAATACCAAGTTGATGCATAATTTAGGAAACAACTTTCATCCTAACATGAACACTAACTCTCATCTCATAAATGATAAGACGCTTAAAATCCTCGTCCTAGTATGATCAAATTTACTGAAACCTTTTTTCAAACAAATTATTCAAAATCATTCAGAATTTAAGAATCATAATGCTAATTATTATTTTATAAACAGACCAATGAGAAGGTCATATATAGTCTCCATCAAAAACCATAAAGAACCAAAATGCTAAATAGTACAAACTTGAAAAAAAAAGGATGTAGAAGATACCTCAAAGCAAAGTTCAACCCCTACCCCAATCGGCACAAAGCCAAGGAAATATTCACACCTGCACAAAATCCATAATAAGATAAAATTAAGCACTCACCTAAAGGAGTTATCAACAAAGAGGATAAAGTAATGAACAAAGAAAACAATAGGCAAACATAAAGTCTCAAAAAACAAAAAACATAAAGTAGCGATGAGTGCTTTAAACCTCTTTCTTTAATACTTTGTTCCTCATTCTTTGTGTATTTTTGAAGATGCTGATTCTGTTTCTAAAATTAGTTTCATACCTATAAAGAATAGTTAGGGTTTTGCTTGAATCTCTCCTCAAAGTTGTGTCTTCAGCAGAAACCTAATAACAGCAAAACAAAATCCAAAATCAGAGGAAGAGTTGCAAACCGAACTTGTGAGAAGTTAGAGAAAAACAGAGTTGTGAGAAGTGGAGAAGAACAGAGTCGCGAGAGGGAGGAAGCAAAATACCTGTTGTGATGCAATTTTTCAAGTGTTGGGTTTAGGGTTGTTGCATTAGAGCTTGCTGCTGTTTCAGCCCGTGATTCTCTATTTTCGAATCAAAACCAAAATGAAAATAAGAAGATGAAAAAGATTAGAGGAAGGAAATATGCACGGTACCTAGGTTTCGAAAATTTGAATATGGGTTTGAAAATGCTCAGCTCTTGGTTTTGGGTTTCAGAAATGAAGAAGAGAGGAAGAAGATGGGTTTCGATTTTTTCATCTCTGGGTTTCGGGTTTCGATTTTGTTAACGGGTTCTGAATTTTTGTGTGTGTGTGTGAAGTGTGAAAGGAAGAGTGAAAGAAAGCAAAAATAAAAGAGAAGAAGAGAGGAAGAAGAGATGGTCTAAAGACCTCAAAAATAAAAGAGAAGATGAGAGGAAGAAGAGATGGTCTACAGACCCCAAAAAATTGAAATAGAAAAAGAGAGAAGGAAGGAAGAGGAAGGTCAGAATGAGATTGAGCAAGAAGGGGGTGATTCGTTAAGTGAGAGAAAAAATTGTGACAGATTGTTTTTGGTCAAAGAGTTGAGAGGGGAATTAGTAAAAGTGAAAAGTGAAAAGTTTGAGGGGAATTACCAAAATATCCTCAAAAAAAACATGTGTCAATGTTTCCAAATGTCTCAATTGGTATTTTCAGATGTGGTTTGTTTGTATAAATTTAGTGTAGATGAAAAAGATTAGAGGAAGGAAATATGCACGGTACCTAGGTTTCGAAAATTTGAATATGGGTTTGAAAATGCTCAGCTCTTGGTTTTGGGTTTCAGAAATGAAGAAGAGAGGAAGAAGATGGGTTTCGATTTTTTCATCTCTGGGTTTCGGGTTTCGATTTTGTTAACGGGTTCTGAATTTTTGTGTGTGTGTGAAGTGTGAAAGGAAGAGTGAAAGAAAGCAAAAATAAAAGAGAAGAAGAGAGGAAGAAGAGATGGTCTAAAGACCTCAAAAATAAAAGAGAAGATGAGAGGAAGAAGAGATGGTCTACAGACCCCAAAAAATTGAAATAGAAAAAGAGAGAAGGAAGGAAGAGGAAGGTCAGAATGAGATTGAGCAAGAAGGGGGTGATTCGTTAAGTGAGAGAAAAAATTGTGACATTTTTTTTGGTCAAAGAGTTGAGAGGGGAATTAGTAAAAGTGAAAAGTGAAAAGTTTGAGGGGAATTACCAAAATATCCTCAAAAAAAACATGTGTCAATGTTTCCAAATGTCTCAATTGGTATTTTCAGATGTGGTTTGTTTGTATAAATTTAGTGTAGATGTAGCTATACTATATATATATATATATATATATATATATATATATATATATATATATATATATATCCATCAATTTCTGCATGATGATTGCTAACATGAAGTACATTTTTTTTTGTATAACATGCACTATTATTAGATCTCTCGCATTTTTTTATATTAATTATATTGAATGATTTATTTATTTTTTAAATTTTTAAGGTTGTTTTTTGTGGTTGTTGTTTCATATTTAGATAAAATAATTGAATAAAACAAAATTATATGGAACTGATTCTTTTTTTTTGGCTACTATTAGTGCCCAGTTTCTACCGACTTTGCCATTGACTAATATATGCTGGGGAACCTGGCTGACCAGGTGTATACCCAGTTTTGTTGGTTCGTGTGGTTCTCCCCTTCTAACAGAGTTTTTGCCACACTCAAGATTCGAACCCAAGACATTGGAGTGGGATCCAAGCCCAATTACCACTTAGACCAACCCTTGTTGGTGTATTGAACTGAATTATTATTCTAGACAATTTAATCAAAAATATATATAATAGTATATATATTTTCAATAACCATAACTCGTGCATCACGAGAGGAAGTTCTAGTATAGTGGAAAAGAGACATGACTAGTGAATTACAATTCTATCATTTTTATAATATATATATATATATATATATATATATATATATATATTTGACAAGATTATATATTTTAAAATGTATACATATTCCATGAATATAATACTATAGATAACATAAATATATTTATATATAAAATACAAATATATATATATATATATATATATATAAATACATATATAAATAAATATATTAAAATATATACATATATAATAATATATACCATAATCAACGATACATATGCATAAATATTTTTTTAATTATTCACAGAAACTTTTTTGTCATTTACTAAATATATTTTCTTATTTCTTTTTACTTTCAACTCAATTTTTCCCTAACCAAACAATTAAACAATCATCTTACTTTCTATTCATTTTCACTTACTTTTATTCCTTCAACATTTGTTCCTCTTACTTTCTTTCCTTCGATTATCCAAACAAAGTGTAAAGGTACAAAAAATTTACAATTTTGAATGACCAAGAATAAATTATAATTAAAAATATGGAAACCAAATTTACTGCATTTAAATTTTATGAGGACTAAAATCATAAAGAAACTATTTTTGCAAAATTAAAAAACTTTAAAACTTAAAGCGGTGAAGCCAAAATCATAACTTCATTTCACCCAACACGAAACGCGTTACAAAATCATAATGCGGTGAAGCCAAATTTTTTCCGACGTGATAGTAGTAGAATGCGTATCCATCGGTAAATTGAAATTTTTGCCATGGTACGGATTTTGTCGGTGTGTACCTAATTTTTTCTAAAATCATATATATTTTGTCAACTCGTTCCCACGTAATTTCCAAATATGCAATCATATAAAAACAAAATAACAGGTATCAGTGTTGAAAATGCACACCTACTATATTGACCTTTAGTACAGCGGGACTACCAAATTTTTATGACGGACAAGATTGTGACTTCAATGCACCTATCCAATTGTCCAGTCACTATGGTTTCCTCACTAGTATAAAAGGTGATCATCCTATGTGTGTTTTGCATCACTACTCAAAAGTCAGTCAATAAGATGGCTTCCTTTGGCCTCCTAGGCTTGTTACTTGTTGCTCTTGCTGTCACCCCTCAGGGGCTTGCAAACTATGAGAAGCCCCCTGAGTATAAACCTCCTGTCTACACACCCCCGGTTGAGACGCCACCCGTGTACAAACCTCCCATTGAGAAACCACCCGTGTATACACCACCAATTGAAAAGCCACCAGTGTATAACCCACCGGTTGAGAAGCCACCAATTTACAAACCTCCAGTTGAAAAACCACCAGTGTACAAGCCCCCAATTGAGAAACCACCAGTTTACAAGCCACCCGTTGAGAAACCACCGGTGTACAAGCCCCCAGTTGAGAAGCCACCAGTTTACAAGCCGCCCGTTGAGAAACCACCAGTGTACAAGCCCCCAGTTGAGAAGCCACCAGTTTACAAGCCCCCAGTTGAAAAGCCACCTGTTTACAAACCACCGGTAGAGAAGCCACCTGTTTACAAGCCCCCAGTTGAAAAACCACCAATTTACAAGCCACCAGTAGAGAAGCCACCGGTTTACAAGCCCCCTGTTGAAAAACCACCTGTTTACAAGCCACCAGTAGAGAAACCACCAGTGTACAAGCCCCCAGTAGAGAAGCCACCTGTTTACAAGCCCCCAATTGAAAAACCACCAGTTTACAAGCCACCTGTTGAGAAGCCACCCGTTTACAAGCCCCCTGTTGAAAAGCCACCTGTTTACAAGCCACCAGTAGAGAAGCCACCTGTTTACAAGCCCCCCGTTGAAAAACCACCAGTTTACAAGCCACCAGTAGAAAAGCCACCTGTATACAAGCCCCCTGTTGAAAAACCACCAGTATACAAGCCACCAGTAGAGAAGCCACCGGTGTACAAGCCACCAGTAGAGAAGCCACCTCTTTACAAGCCTCCAGTTGAAAAACCACCAGTAGAGCAACCGCCAGTGTACAAACCCCCGGTGGAAAAACCACCAGTTTACAACCCACCAATAGAGAAGCCACCAGTATACAAACCCCCAGTTGAAAAACCACCAGTTTACCAGCCACCAGTTGAAAAACCACCTGTATACGAGCCTCCCGTTGAAAAACCACCTGTTTACAAGCCTCCGTATGAGAATCCTCCTCACCACCCAAAGTACCCTCCAACTTATGATGGTTCCCGTTTCTAAAGCATGTTAGTACGTGTTAAATAAGATGTACTGTTTACAAAGCAAGGATTTTTCTTGGCAATGATGCTTTGTACTACCTATTTTGAATAAGAATATTCATGTTTTAGATACTATGTTGACTGTTGTTTGATTAATTATTACACTATAGTGTTCCATTCTAAATTACTCAAACAAACTATACTAAATTCATATAATTCTCTAGTTTCTTGTCAATTTAATTAAGGTGCATGAAAATTCAATTTCAGACGCAGAGACATGAGAGAATAATGAATGATATCTATTTTTTAATATCGACCAAACTGCATTCTCCAAAATTAAATTAGGATTCTAATGTAAAAACATGAAGAAGAACTTTAGGGTGTAAGAAAAGCCTCCCACACAATGATTGTCGATCAATGGAGTATTCCAAAAGTCAAAGTCATATCATGTAAGTTTATTGAGGGAAAGATCGAATAAGTGAATCAATTTCTGTTGGTGGAGAAATTTCATTTTAGAGTAAAGACAAGACCCTCTGAGGTGTCAAATTGAATTTGGTTCTTTAACAGATTTCAATAAAGTGAATGATATGAGACCTAATTGAATATTAAAGGGAATTGAAGCAAAAGCTAAGTCCAAGTGTAGCAATAAGATACTTTTTTAGCGTGTTATTGGTGCGTCGTATTTATCAAATTTATCGGTGACTAATGTACGTCAGAGAACCTAGTTGACCACGTGTATACCCCCGACTTTGCACGTCCGTGTGGTTTTCTCCTCTCAACAGAGTTTTTTTCATACCCGAGACTTTTAGGTGGGATTCGAGCTCAGTTACCGCTAGGACGAATCCTTATTGATAGAGCAACAAGTAAATGACAAAATGCGATCTTGTCTAAGATTTTTTTAAATAAGTAAATGGAATTTATTGACGGTATCTATCCCGTGCATCATTTGAGTTGCAGAGAGTACGAGATAATCATATGCTAAGAGGACTCTAGACAAAGGAAACTACACAACTTTCATACAAAAAACATGCTCTCTAAAAATGAAGACACTTAGACTAATTCAACAGCTCAAAACATATAGAGCCTGTCACGGTCTAAGGGATGCAATCTGCTTTTCTTATTTTACTTCTAGTTAATTTTACTTAATTTTTACTGCTGCATTTTACTATTGCATTTCTAGTGTGCCTTGCACATGACACCTTGTAACAGAATCCCATATTAGAATGAATGAAGGAAAACGTGATCATCATCATTGATATCACAATTCAGTTAATTCCTCTCTCTCTCCCTTTGCTCTATTATCTGTATCTGTCTGCAATATCAGTATATCCAGGGGAGCATCAGAATCACTCCCCCATAGCTGATATCGTATCCTACCGGAGCAATTCTCCCTAGGATCCAAACCCGGTTACAATTGGTATCAAATTCCTGTTACGATCTTGTGCCTTGCTCTGATCTGCTCTTGCGCCATGGCCGCCGGAACTATAGGTGCTACTACCATTGCTGAATTAGATAAGAAATACGACGATAAGCACGCTGAGCTCAGCGTGAGAATGGAACAGCTGTTTACTGGAATGGATGAGATGCGCTCTTTGCTACACGAGCGCAACATGGGCGTTGACGGTCCTCGCCCACCTCCGCGTAACGAGGGACCTGCGAATCATTACGCTACCAGGATTTCGTAGGTTGAGTTTCCCAAGTTTGATGGGCGAAATGTGAAGGAGTGGCGTTACCGTTGTGACCAGTTCTTTCGTCTTGACGAGACGCCGCCGGAGAACAGGGTCAGATTAGCTTCACTTCATCTTGAGGGATTGGCTTTGCAGTGGCACCTGAACTACATCCGGCTCAAACACGATGTTTACCCTACCTGGGAGCAGTATGTTACTGATGTCGCGTTGCGATTTGGGGAGGTCTACGAAGATCCTTTGTCGGAGTTGCTCCGGTGAAGCAAACCGGGAAGGTGCAGGACTACATTGACGCCTCCGAGCTCGCCCTAACCCAGGTATCCATCTTTCCCGAACACGCCTTGAGCATTTTCCTTTCTGGGCTTGAACATTGCTGTCAAATGCACGTCAGGATGTTCAACCCACCTGACATTGCCCACGCAGCTAGTCTAGCTCATTTGTATGAGACTTCGCGCACCCCCTACTGAAAAACCCACCCTAGAAATTCACCTCTAACCCAAACAGCCATCAGAACCTTACCAAAAACACAACCCAGCTCACTAAGCCACCTATAGCAAACTCAACTTCACCACCCTCCCCTAAACCATCATTTACCCAGGGCCAAACAGCCAACCAAAAAACTAGATTTCCCAACACCAGACCCACCCGTTTATTCACCCCTGCCCAAATGGATGAGAGGAAAGCCAAAGGGCTATGCATGTTCTGTGAGGAAGCATACTCTCCAGGCCACCATTTGAAACATAGGAAGGCCTAAATGTTCATGATGGAGTTGGAGAATAGTGATGAGGAAGAAGAGAATGCTAGTGAAGCTAGTGTGGATACTGCCACTACAGACAGTCCTACACTCTCCATGAATGCTTTGTCAGGTACCCCTAACCATCAAACCATGCGTGTTATAGGGATGTACATTAAGTGGCTGCTGCAAATATTGATTGACAGTGGGAGCACCCACAATTTCCTAGATCTCGATGCTGCCAAGGGGCTAGGTTGTAAGCTGGAACCTATTGAACCTATGTCTGTCACTGCAGGGGGTGGAAGCAAGATATATGCCAAGTACATTGTGAGGGGATTTACTTGGCAATTACAGCAGTGCACTTTCACTTGTGACATGTATGTTTTGCCAATTGTCTGTTGTGATTTGATCTTAGGCATCCAATGGCTGAAGTCTCTAGGCAAGATTGTGTGGGATTTTGATAGATTGCAGATGGAGTTTAATGTACAGGGCAGGAAGTGTTTGCTGAGAAGTGCTAAGCCACATTCCAATAAGTTGATTAATAGCAAGAAGTTTAACCAATCACTTGCTTCAGAGGATGAGATTTGTTTCTTGTTCTTAGATCAGGAATCCCCAACACTCACAGTCCCAAGAGTGCAGCTCTGGTCATTGCAGGCCCAGGATGATGATCTTCCTGAAGCTTTACAAGCACTGTTAACTGAATTTGCTGATGTCTTTTCTGAACCACAGGATCTCCCTCCTAGAAGGCCAGGATTTGACCATAAGATCCCCCTCAAGGAGGATATAATTCCTTTCAATTTGCGGCCATACAGATACTCCATAGTGCAGAAAGATGTGGTTGACAAGCTGGTGACTGAGATGCTTGATCAAGGCATTATCAGGCACAGTAACAGCCCTTATGCCTCCCCTGCTGTGCTGGTCAGAAAGAAGGATGGATCGTGGCGTTTATGTGTTGATTACAGAAGGTTGAACAAGCACACCATTAAAGATAGATACCCCATTCTGTAACACCCCTTTTCAACCCGGTAATTTGTTTAATAAAAATATCAGAGTTTTCAAAATTTATTTACACCACAAGGGATGTCACACTTACTTCGCTAAAACGTCACACTTCAAATAACTCGCTTTTCAAAAACAGTCTTATAATAACTTCAAAGCGTCATTATCAGTTAAAATACAACTTCACATCGAAAATTCAACAGTTTAATCATAAAAGGCATTACAACTATGCCAGGCTTGCAATACTAAAATCCAATAACCACAATAGTCATAAATGACTTAAACAACATTCATTCCCCTCCCTAGTGTTACATATCAGAGCAGACGACCCGACTCAGCTAGTGAAGGTACCTAAGCCTTCACTCAAGGATCACCTGCACGTTACCGCATAGGGGTAACATTCAAACAGAAGGGGTGAGTTCATCTAACAATATAATAAAGCGTATGATAAGCACTATGCTAGAGCCAAGACACCATATCAACCACATCACGAACATCAAGTCAATCATCAAGGATAAGCAGTCGATTACATCATCAAGGGTAAAACAGTCAATTACATCATCAAGGGTAAAACAGTCAATTACATCATCAAGGGTAAAACAGTCAATTACATCATCAAGTTACTCGGCACAACGAGTCGTCACAATGTCATGCAGGAGTATGAAATGCAACCCACTCGCGGGCATATGCATGAGGTACCTTTTCACAAACGTCGCTTAGCCCTTAAGGCCTCATCGTCACTTAGCCACTCAGGCCCCAAAACGTCACTGGGTTTATGCATATGGGCATGAGACACTATGACATGCACCACTCACAACACACAAACACACAATTACTCAAATCATAGTCAACTATGTGACCCGTCACTTACCGGTTTTTGCTCGCAAGAGCACAGCACCTGTCAAATTCACAATCAGCACACAACGTCACTGGCCATTTAGACCTTAACATCACTTAGCCATTCGGGCCTCAAACGTCACTGGGTTTTCATCGTCACTTACACATAAATATCAATCAACTCAAATCATAGCCACTGAGGGCAAAAACGTCATTTGACTAGCCACCAAGGGCATCCTCGTCATTTACACATCATTACCATCAACTTTGGCCACTAGGGGCAAAACAGTCATTTGACTAGCCACCAAGGGCATCCTCGTCATTTACACATCATTACCATCAACTTTGGCCACTAGGGGCAAAACAGTCATTTTAGACCACAACAGCACATAGGGACCAAAACAGCACGCTAAACAGAGGAAAAATGTTGCACAGGGCTCCGGAGCCCTGTGCCCAGGCAACACACCTAGACACACCTAGACACACCTAGACGCACCTAGACATCACCGGGACAACTCACAAACGACACGGGATAAAATGAAATCGCTCTAGCCAAAACGTTCACAATAAAAAGTTGCTCGGTCAATACAAAATTTGGCTAGGGAAAAAGTGCTCAGAAAATCAAGTTTTCCACAAAAGACCATTTTTTAACAGTCTTGACAGCAACACTGCACAGTGGCAGCAACACTGTCACTGTGCAACACACACATAAACCAAAACTTGCGCACATCTCCCAAATGGTGAGTGCTACAGAAAATCCGCTTGAGCCAAAACGTTCACAATAAAAAGTTGCTCGGTCAATACAAAATTTGGCTAGGGAAAAAGTGGTTAGAAAATCGAGTTTTTGACGAAAAACACATTTGTCACTGTTCTGCCAGCAACACTGCAGCAGAACAGCAACACAGCAAGCAACACACAGCAACTGTGCAGATTTTTCCTGCAGCAGTGCGCCTACTTCGGCGAATTAATTAAAATAGTAAACGATAACGGATTTCAACAAAAAAACCACTCATTGGAAAGCTCTTTGAGTGTAGTTTCAGCCTGTGATTTTCATTTTTCAAAATAAGTATCCAACTGGTACAGTTTTTCAAATTACTACAGAGAGGTACCAATTCGGACAGAATTTTGTGACCCGACTTTGGAGACTTATAACTTGAGCTACACAACTCCGATTTAAACGAAACCAGTGCCAAAACGACCGGCGTTAAGTCTACTTTCTAACGCAATCAGCCACCAATTTTTTGAGTCGACCAAACAGTGCCAGTTTACGAAAACACGAAACAGTGTTCAGAAAATACACAACACGACACATCAATTTTTGACCCCGAAACTTGTCACGCTCCCAATTCGGGTTTAAGGCCACGTCATGCCACGCGAATACCAACATAAACTCCAAAATATAAGGCGTCCCGATTCGGGTTTAAGGCCACGTCATGCCACGCCAATGACCGCAACAATTATGACATTGAGACATAGACACCTTATGTTCAAATCACCAATTCAACACCAATTCATGAATAATCATTGTCACCAATCACCAATTAAATTCATGTCTCAATCACACATATCAACAAACATCAATTATTCATCATAATTCACATACTTTCTCATTGAGTCAACATATCAAACATTCTAGAGGCAAACATAGTCACATAATCAATTTTTTTGACACCAAGACACCATAAATCACCCAATTCAAAATATTATCACAACAATCATGAAATTAATTACACAATCAATTTAACAATTAACTTAGAACCTTACCCAAACATAAAAACCCATCATAATTCCCAATTATAGAGAAGATGAGACCCACCCTTACCTTAGATTATGACGAACACGATAACTCCATACGTAAGCTCCAAAGAACCCGCAACACGACCCTTCTCCTTTTTCTCCTTGAGATTGGCGCACTTCACCTCTCCTCCTCTCCTCATGGGCGCCGCGCCCTCCTTCCCTTCCCACTCTCTCTATTCGCATTTTTCCTTTCTTTTTCTCAAAATGAACCAAAACCTTAAAATCTCAGCTTTTATATGCGCTTAGTTTGTCGGGCTTGGATTGCGGGCTTCCCCGCAGCTTAAGCCCAATTTAATTACAACACCTTATCCGATTACAATACTGCTCCTTATTTTATTTAAAACACCTTATACTCATTTTAATAAGTAATAAATAATAATTATATTATTATTTCTACCACCCAATTTCTTTTAACTAGTTAAATAATTTAATCTATTATTTTTGGGGTGTTACAACTCTCCCCCACTTAAAGGAATTTCGTCCTCGAAATCCACCTGTCAACGCCAACACGCTCCCACTAAGGCCACCTAGACAACTAGTGCTATCATTCATGCTGATTACTATTGCTCTGATTACCGGCGGTAAGTGCTTGGGCGGCCGTCCCTCCTACTCGTTCAGCCAGGTAACTTCAAGCAGTAATAATTCGACCCACTCTCTACTCCGCTGCGCTACTCTGATAAACTAGCTCGCATTTCACCTCACTCATCTACCCTTAAGGATAACAAAATACATCAATCATCACAGCATCAAGACGAAATTCACAGGGTGCATAACAGTCGTACAACAAGTCTCATAATTTTAGTAACACGACAACAACATCCACAAACAACTCTGCCACTCAGGCGACATCAACAATTACAACTGCCACTCAGGCGACATCAACAACTACAATTGCCACTCAGGCGACATCAGCAACCACAATCGCCACTCAGGCGACACCAACAACTAAAAACCAACGACAGAGTAACATCATCAACAACAACAATATTAACAACTCAGTCACACAATCGGGCACTAAGGCACCGGCAACAGTTAACAATCGAATTAGGCACAACTCATAAAAATAGGGGCAGCGCATAGGTTAGGAATAGTAACAGTACTTTTCGGTACGGTGAAAGTAATTTTTAAAGACAGCAACGATGATTTTTCAGGAAACAACAACAATCATCTCAGGAGGACAGCAGCAGTAGCTTTCAGAAAACAGCAATAATAGTTTTTCGAGAAACAACAACAACAATAACATCAACAACATCACGAGGAAGTTTACTAAATGCGTAACTATAGCAACAACAAGGCACACGGCACGGAAACAATGGCATAATGTCACATGGCAACAACAACAATAGTTTTTCAGGAAGTGACAACAATAATTTTCACAAAAACAGTAACAATAGCTTTTCAGAACAAAAAAAAAAAAAAAAAAAAAACTGCAACAATAATTTTCAATGCTACTATCAGTATCCAACCATAACATTGTCTATGAGTCGTTCAAAAGCAATTTTCAAAATCTCTTCATCCTTTAGACTCCAAACCCCAAATAGGACAACTCATAAAACTAGAGACAGTCAACAACCCAAAACAGGCACAACTCGTAAAATAGCAGCAATACCTTGAAGTAGTCCACAAAATAATTTTACAACGCATTCAGTTTTCAAACATCAAACGTATTCACAGGATTTTTTTTTGTAAAAGCTCAGCGTCGACCTCTTAAAATAGTTCGGACATATCAACATAAGAAGGTACATGCGACTTAACAATCCACAGCAACAACAATTAATTCGACATTTTATGTAAAACACACAGAGCTCAATATCAACTAAAACACATGTGAACATTTAAACAACATGACAATTCATTTAGAAGCACGCAGCAATAAGGTCAACAACAAGGATCACAACAGCAAAACACAGTTCTCACACTGAATACACAATATGGCACACAGCACTAGTAGGGAAATCTCCCCCACTAGTTCACTTACCAATAGAAACTTTCCGGTGTACCTGCAACACAAACAACGGTCAGCACTGAAAAGACAACAGTTGGTCACTATCTGACACAACGACTCGACGACTCGGCCGGACAGACCAACCATTGCTCTGATACCACTAATGTAACACCCCTTTTCAACCCGGTAATTTGTTTAATAAAAATATCAGAGTTTTCAAAATTTATTTACACCACAAGGGATGTCACACTTACTTCGCTAAAACGTCACACTTCAAATAACTCGCTTTTCAAAAACAGTCTTATAATAACTTCAAAGCGTCATTATCAGTTAAAATACAACTTCACATCGAAAATTCAACAGTTTAATCATAAAAGGCATTACAACTATGCCAGGCTTGCAATACTAAAATCCAATAACCACAATAGTCATAAATGACTTAAACAACATTCATTCCCCTCCCTAGTGTTACATATCAGAGCAGACGACCCGACTCAGCTAGTGAAGGTACCTAAGCCTTCACTCAAGGATCACCTGCACGTTACCGCATAGGGGTAACATTCAAACAGAAGGGGTGAGTTCATCTAACAATATAATAAAGCGTATGATAAGCACTATGCTAGAGCCAAGACACCATATCAACCACATCACGAACATCAAGTCAATCATCAAGGATAAGCAGTCGATTACATCATCAAGGGTAAAACAGTCAATTACATCATCAAGGGTAAAACAGTCAATTACATCATCAAGGGTAAAACAGTCAATTACATCATCAAGTTACTCGGCACAACGAGTCGTCACAATGTCATGCAGGAGTATGAAATGCAACCCACTCGCGGGCATATGCATGAGGTACCTTTTCACAAACGTCGCTTAGCCCTTAAGGCCTCATCGTCACTTAGCCACTCAGGCCCCAAAACGTCACTGGGTTTATGCATATGGGCATGAGACACTATGACATGCACCACTCACAACACACAAACACACAATTACTCAAATCATAGTCAACTATGTGACCCGTCACTTACCGGTTTTTGCTCGCAAGAGCACAGCACCTGTCAAATTCACAATCAGCACACAACGTCACTGGCCATTTAGACCTTAACATCACTTAGCCATTCGGGCCTCAAACGTCACTGGGTTTTCATCGTCACTTACACATAAATATCAATCAACTCAAATCATAGCCACTGAGGGCAAAAACGTCATTTGACTAGCCACCAAGGGCATCCTCGTCATTTACACATCATTACCATCAACTTTGGCCACTAGGGGCAAAACAGTCATTTGACTAGCCACCAAGGGCATCCTCGTCATTTACACATCATTACCATCAACTTTGGCCACTAGGGGCAAAACAGTCATTTTAGACCACAACAGCACATAGGGACCAAAACAGCACGCTAAACAGAGGAAAAATGTTGCACAGGGCTCCGGAGCCCTGTACCCAGGCAACACACCTAGACACACCTAGACGCACCTAGACATCACCGGGACAACTCACAAACGACACGGGATAAAATGAAATCGCTCTAGCCAAAACGTTCACAATAAAAAGTTGCTCGGTCAATACAAAATTTGGCTAGGGAAAAAGTGCTCAGAAAATCGAGTTTTCCACAAAAGACCATTTTTTAACAGTCTTGACAGCAACACTGCACAGTGGCAGCAACACTGTCACTGTGCAACACACACATAAACCAAAACTTGCGCACATCTCCCAAATGGTGAGTGCTACAGAAAATCCGCTTGAGCCAAAACGTTCACAATAAAAAGTTGCTCGGTCAATACAAAATTTGGCTAGGGAAAAAGTGGTTAGAAAATCGAGTTTTTGACGAAAAACACATTTGTCACTGTTCTGCCAGCAACACTGCAGCAGAACAGCAACACAGCAAGCAACACACAGCAACTGTGCAGATTTTTCCTGCAGCAGTGCGCCTACTTCGGCGAATTAATTAAAATAGTAAACGATAACGGATTTCAACAAAAAAACCACTCATTGGAAAGCTCTTTGAGTGTAGTTTCAGCCTGTGATTTTCATTTTTCAAAATAAGTATCCAACTGGTACAGTTTTTCAAATTACTACAGAGAGGTACCAATTCGGACAGAATTTTGTGACCCGACTTTGGAGACTTATAACTTGAGCTACACAACTCCGATTTAAACGAAACCAGTGCCAAAACGACCGGCGTTAAGTCTACTTTCTAACGCAATCAGCCACCAATTTTTTGAGTCGACCAAACAGTGCCAGTTTACGAAAACACGAAACAGTGTTCAGAAAATACACAACACGACACATCAATTTTTGACCCCGAAACTTGTCACGCTCCCAATTCGGGTTTAAGGCCACGTCATGCCACGCGAATACCAACATAAACTCCAAAATATAAGGCGTCCCGATTCGGGTTTAAGGCCACGTCATGCCACGCCAATGACCGCAACAATTATGACATTGAGACATAGACACCTTATGTTCAAATCACCAATTCAACACCAATTCATGAATAATCATTGTCACCAATCACCAATTAAATTCATGTCTCAATCACACATATCAACAAACATCAATTATTCATCATAATTCACATACTTTCTCATTGAGTCAACATATCAAACATTCTAGAGGCAAACATAGTCACATAATCAATTTTTTTGACACCAAGACACCATAAATCACCCAATTCAAAATATTATCACAACAATCATGAAATTAATTACACAATCAATTTAACAATTAACTTAGAACCTTACCCAAACATAAAAACCCATCATAATTCCCAATTATAGAGAAGATGAGACCCACCCTTACCTTAGATTATGACGAACACGATAACTCCATACGTAAGCTCCAAAGAACCCGCAACACGACCCTTCTCCTTTTTCTCCTTGAGATTGGCGCACTTCACCTCTCCTCCTCTCCTCATGGGCGCCGCGCCCTCCTTCCCTTCCCACTCTCTCTATTCGCATTTTTCCTTTCTTTTTCTCAAAATGAACCAAAACCTTAAAATCTCAGCTTTTATATGCGCTTAGTTTGTCGGGCTTGGATTGCGGGCTTCCCCGCAGCTTAAGCCCAATTTAATTACAACACCTTATCCGATTACAATACTGCTCCTTATTTTATTTAAAACACCTTATACTCATTTTAATAAGTAATAAATAATAATTATATTATTATTTCTACCACCCAATTTCTTTTAACTAGTTAAATAATTTAATCTATTATTTTTGGGGTGTTACACATTCCACTCATAGAGGACTTAATGGATGAACTAGGGTCTGCTACCCTCTTTTCCAAGCTGGATCTTAGGTCTGGTTTTAACCAGTTAAGAATTGATGCAGGAGATGAGTTTAAGACAGCTTTCAAAACTCATGGAGGCCATTTTGAATACTTGGTTATGCCCTTTGGGCTAACAAATGCCCCTGCATCATTTCAGGCCTTGATGAATTACATCTTCACTCCATTCTTGAGGAAATTTATGATAGTGTTTTTTGATGATATACTCGTGTACAGCCCTACCTTGGAGGCTCATGCTGACCATCTGAGACAGGTTTTAACCACTGTCAGATCTCACCAAGTGTTCCTCAGGAGGAAGAAATGCCAATTTGCTACTACTAGGGTGGAATACTTGGGCCATTTCATCTCTCAGGGCCAAGTCTTTAGAGACCCTTCCAAGATACAAGCTATTAAGGATTGGCCAATTCCTTCTAATATCAAACAGCTACGTGGCTTCTTGGGATTGTCTGGCTATTACAGAAGATTTGTAAGGGATTATGGTAAGATAGCCAAGCCACTCACTGACCTGCTTAAGAAGGACAGTTTTCACTGGAGTGCAGAGGCCACAGTTTCCTATAATCACTTGAAGGAATCCCTTATCTCCTCACCTGTTCTTGCTTTACCCGATTTTTCCAAACCATTTGTTGTAGAGACAGACGCCTCAGGGAAAGGTATAGGAGCTGTGTTGATGCAGGATCAACATCTTATAGCCTATATCGGTAAGTCTCTTGGCCCAAAACTTCAATCCATGTCAGTCTATGAGAGGGAACTGCTTGCTGTTGTGTATGCAGTACAAAAATGGGGTACTTACTTGACTCATAGGCCATTCATTATAAGGACTGATCAGAAGAGTATTAAGTATTTGCTGGATCAGAAATTAAACACTCCTTTTCAGAAAGTATGGATGGCCAAATTGATGGGATTTGATTTTGAAATTCGGTACAAATCAGGCTCTGCCAACCTGGCTACGGATGCTCTATCACGACAAACTGGTGCTGAGATGTTACCTATGTTACTGAACAATGCACAGAATGATTTGTTGACTATGATCAAACACTCCTGGTCTGCTGATGTTCAGTTACAGGCCATTATTGACGACCTGAAGAGGGACCCCAAAACACATCCTAAGTTCTCTTGGTGCTGGGATGAATTGAGAAGGAAGGGCAAGTTACTCATAGGAAATGATGCAGATTTAAAGCATGTCATTCTCAGGTGGCTACATGATTCTTTCATTGGGGGACATTCAGGCAGGGACACTACTGCAGCCAGTGTTAAGTCTCTTTTTTACTGGAAAGGCATGAACAAGGAAATTCAGCATTACATTCGTTCCTGTGATGTTTGTCAGAGGAATAAACATGAGCTAGTGAAATCCCCTGGCCTACTACAGCCCTTGCCAAATCCTCATCGAATCTGGGACAACATTAGCTTGGATTTCATTGAAGGGCTTCCTTCTTCACATGGTAAGCAAGTCATCTTGGTGGTTGTTGATAGACTAAGTAAGTATGCCCATTTCCTTACCCTATCCGACCCATATACTGCCTTGGATGTGGCACAATTGTTCATGGACAATATTTTTAAATTGCATGGTATGCCTAGTGTGGTGGTCAGTGACAGAGACCCCATATTTATCAGTTCTGTCTGGAATGAATTCTTCAAGTTGAGGGTGTTTTGCTTCATCAGTCAACTACATACCACCCACAAAGTGATGGCCAAACTGAAGTGGTGAACAAATTTCTAGAGACCTATTTGAGATGCATGTGTTCTGATAGGCCCTCCAATTGGTCAAGGTGGCTCTCTCTTGCTGAATGGTGGTATAATACACACTATCACTCTGCTATTCAAACATGCCCCTATGAGGTGGTGTATGGCCAGGCCCCTCCCATCCACCTTCCCTACCTTCCTGGTGAATCTCCAAACCAGGAAATTGATAGGTCACTTACTGCTAGGGAATCTGTCATTAAACTACTGCAATTCCACCTGCTACGGGCCCAGAACAGAATGACTCAGCAGGCTGACAAGAACAGGTCTGAGAGAAGCTTCTCCATTGGTGACTTTGTCTTCTTGAAGCTGCAACCTTATAGACAAGTTACTGCAAGACAACATGCTGCTCACAAGTTGAATCCTAAGTTCTATGGTCCTTATAGAGTCATTGATAGGATTGGTGAGGTTGCTTACATGCTTGAGCTCTCTCCCTCTGCTGAAATCCATAATGTCTTTCATGTCTCACAACTCAAGCTTTGTGTCAATCCTGCTTCTGCCACCATCAGGAATCTGCCTGCACCTTCTGCTGCTCCCAAAACTCCATATGCTGTCTTGGAGAGAAAAATGGTCAAACGTGGCAATATGGCTGCCACTAAAGTGCTAGTGCAATGGTTGGGTGAACCTAAAGAGGATGCAACTTGGGAGTTTTACTATGATCTCCAAAAGAAATTCCCTGACTTTCATCCATGAGGACATGGAAAGTTTTAAGGGGGGGGGGGGGTATTGTCACGGTCTAAGGGATGCAATCTGCTTTGCTTATTTTACTTCTAGTTAATTTTACTTAATTTTTACTGCTGCATTTTACTGTTGCATTTCTAGTGTGCCTTTCACATGACACCTTGTAACAGAATCCCATATTAGAATGAATGAAGGAAAACGTGATCATCATCATTGATATCACAATTCAGTTAATTCCTCTCTCTCTCCCTTTGCTCTATTATCTGTATCTGTCTGCAATATCAGTATATCCAGGGGAGCATCAGAATCACTCCCCCATAGCTGATATCGTATCCTACTGGAGCAATTCTCCCTAGGATCCAAACCCGGTTACAGAGCCATTCCAAGACATGATCTAGCTTATAGAACTAGGAAAGGAAGTTACACAAAGCAGATACAAAATGAAGCGAATGGAAGCACAGATTGCAAAGAACACTTCAAATTTAACCAATGATACAATTACAATTTTTTTCTCTAAAGTTCTTAGAATGTGGTTAAGACCTAACTCAACCCCACAAAACCGGCTTGTAAGGTGAGGGTTGCCTCCCACTTATAAACTCTTTTGAGACCATATCTCTAGTCAATATGGGACTTGGGTTTTTCCCAATACACCCCCTCACGCCCAGCACTATTGGGCTTGGTGCGTGGATTATAACACTACAAGAAAAATTGGACTTTTCGGCGCTGGTAGCCAACTCGCAGCAAACGGTTTCCTGTGGATTATCCGCCGGAAATTTTCGGCGGATTTCGTGGCGCCAAAAAATCCGCCGGAAATTTCCGGCAGATAATCTGCCAGAAAATCCAAAAAAAAAAATTCGCATGGGGGTGCTGGTTTGGCTGGTGGGGTGACTGCTGCTAGGGCTGCTGGTATGGCTGGTATTGTTGAGGTGCATACTGCTGGGAATACTGGGGTGCATACTGCTGCTGAGGCCACTGCTGAAATGCACCGTCGTAATGCTGCTGCGGCAGGTAGGATGGCATATGTGATGAGGATGGCCTCGAGTGCTGAGACATCAGCTGATCCTGCAAAAACTTAAAGCGCTCCTCATTTAGCCTAGCCTGCTCCGCAGCTACCCTAGCCTGCTCCGCAGCTACCCTAGCCTGCTCCTCCATGCGCTCCTCAGCTATCCTGGCTTTCTCCCAAAGCGCATGCACTTCTCGTTCATTTTGCTCCTACCGCTCGGCAAACTGACGCTTGGCCTCGCTCAATTGCTGCGTCAATTGCGTAACAGCATTCAACTCACTAGCATTGGGAACATAAGAGCGGCCAGTACTCGAGGATCCAGAATGTGAAGGTGATAGACTCGGAATAATGCTTGTTCGAGAAGCAGCCGGTCCAATACCACCTGATCCTACCATACGATTACTCTTTTTGGGACCAACTGCTATCTCCCAAATATCACGAGCTACTCTAGCCTCCTCCACTGGATCGAGATCAGCTGCCCCACTGCTCTAATGTGACTCATGGTACTCATCCAGCCCACCCTGGAAGCTCTCCTGAAAAAAATAACCCAACAAATAAATAACTATAGCAAAAGTAGTTTTAATATAATATTCCTCGCCTGATATAAAGATTAATATAAATAATAAACATTAATATATAATTGTAAAAGTAGTTTTACCTGAATATTCATCGCCTGATCTGTAGCAAACTCACCAGTGTCCTCCCGCATATGCATGTAGCGATGCAACTCAGGCAAAGTGATTGTCATTTGTTCCCTTGCCTCCTATATATATATATATATATATATATATATATATATATATATATATATATATATATATATATATATATATATATATATATATATATATACATATTATTAATTAATACACATGAAAATGACTAGTTAATTATAAATAATTAATTAATCAAGTAATAGAGTAATAAATTTACCAAACGCATGTGATGCGTTGCAGTATTAACACCCCCCCTGTGTGTGTGCAGCAACCTTTTTCAGAAGCACGGTTCTTCTTGGCTTTCTCACAATAATTCCTAAATTCTGGTGTGTGCCAGTATTCCTTTAACCCAGCCCAAGTTGAGTCTCCCATATAAGATGGCTTCGCATTCTTACCGCGCGCCTCCCGCAGTAATTCAGAACAGCGATGAGAACATCTCTTATGGAACACTCTCTCAACTTTTCTTTGCTGCTCTGGTAACCATGTACATTTTTTCTATTTAAAAAATTTACAATAATGTTGTTAATTATAAGACAAATTAATTAATCAAGTCAATAAGATAATACACCAAATTAGTTATTTCGTAGAACAACTTACCAATCATCTTCCCAATTGCCTCTTTATCTTTTCTAACAGCCGTCCAATTCTTCCAGCTGCTGGTGAAATTTTCCATGATTGTTTTTGTGATGGCGGTAGCTGTAGCCTTCGAAGGAAGAAACCTGCATTAAAAAAAGATGAATTTTATTACACCAAATTATATAAGTTATATAAAAGGCAACAAAAATAAATTAATAAATAATAATATATATACTTACGAATCGCCAACAGTCTCCAATATGATACGCCCATCAGTTGTATACCTCACCACCTCACGGTCAACAGTGAATGTGCGTACCCCATCTGCATCAACATCTGTCGGGGCTAAGCCCTCAGTACTAGCAGAAATCACTAGGTCCCCTGCAGTACTTGTACTAGCACCCTCAGACCCAGGTGGTGGCAAATATCTGCCACCAGAAACAACAACACGAGCAGGCTGAACACGACGCCCTAGGCGAGTAGAAGTCTTCCGCCTACTAGTGCTGGCGGCATCACCCGTGACAGGTGGAGGAATATATGTCTCGTCATCGGATCCTGAGTGAGATGCCATGACCGTATCTAGACATATATATATATATATATATATATATATATATATATATATATATATATATATATATATATATATATATATATATATAAACATACTAAACAAATTAAAATATATAAACATACTAATTAAACAAACATAAATTACATCCTTGATTAAATTAAAAATAGGTTAACATATATTGTTGAAACATAAATAACTAATTGGAATCCCATTCATTCTCAAAATCATCATCATCAGAGGAGTGAATTCTTGATACACCAATGTGGTCTGTTGCATCCTCATCAGCATCTTCTTCGTCATCAACTTCATCGCCGGTGTTTGGCTCATCACATAAACGACTAATGGGTTCAACTTGAATCACTTCATTTACATTAGACATCTCTTCCATTGGATATGGAACATCTTCCACCGTGTCATCATTTGTCTCAATGCGGCCTCTTGGTTTTGTTTTAATTGTGACACACCAACCACGCCTATCAGTCCGCGTTGATGGATAAGGGACATAATAGACTTGTCTCACATTTTGTGTAATGACGAATGGATCATACAGTCGATATCTACCATTCATTTTAATGTCCGCTGTATTTGACTTTGGATTCACCTTTGTTCATCGAGCAGACGGATCAAACCAATTACAATAAAAAACCACTACCTTCTGACTAAAATCTAGACGGGGGTACGAAAGTTCATATATGTGTTGAACCACACCCTAAAAATCATCTTCACCTCCTCCAGTGACACCCTTCATGCACACTCCACTATTGACTGTCTCTCTGCACTGTGTCCATTCATTGGTGTGAAATTTGTATCCATTGACAAAGTATGTGTGCCATTCTTTAACACATCTTTGGGGACCGTCTGATATGTTCCTCAAGTGTTGGTTGGTAGGAGTTGGTGGGAGGGCATAAACATGTTGCCTAAACCACGTTGGAAAATGTGCATTAATATGAGCAGAAGATTGTTGCTCACTTACGTCCTCTGATGACAAGAATTCCCTAAAAAGAAATAATTAATTGTTACACATTTGTCTACTTTATATTAACTAATTAAGATCGATAGTTAATGTTGAGGAACATACTCAATAAATGGTTGCACCTAAGTACAGTTTATCAACACATGAACATGTGCTGAACTTAACTCTTCATCTGTTAGCCAGTGAATTGACTCCTTCCCAGATGGACGACCGGGTAGAAGAAAGACAGACAAAGCTAAATGATGTCTAGGCCATTCAGTATCCATTTCATTTCGACTGCTTCCAGGAGCAAACTCATTCTTGAAATAATAAGAACAAAAAATGTGTTGTTTCACGGTGTAAGTAAGAAGAACATATCGATCCTTCAACTCTAGCTTTGTTTTTCACTGATCTTTTTGAATCACCCATGAACCTAAAGAAAATGATATTAATTAACATAATAATCATATATTTTAAACTTGTTTCTTATATTATAAAAATTAACCGACCTTTCAAATGGATACATCCATCTGTATTGGACAGGTCTGCCAAGTTTAGCTTCATATGCGAGATGCACCGGTAGATGTTCCATTGAATCAAACAAACCAGGCGGAAATACTCTCTCCAACTTGCATAAGATAAGTAGGATGTCTTGTTCCATTTTTGAAAGATCATCAGTTTTTAGCATTGCAGAACACAAATTCTTAAAGTATTGACTTATTTCAATGAGCAGATTCAAAACGTGTGTTGGCAACGAACTAAAAGCGAAAGGAAGTAATACTCCATGAATACATGACAATCATGGCTCTTCATCCCATGCAAACTCCCATTATCCACATCCACACATCTAGATAAATTGGAAGAATAACCGTCTGACATTTTCAACTCTTTTATCCACTGATAAACTGCTTTCGCTTGTTCGGTAGATAAACTATAACTGGCTTTGGGTTTCAAAGTCCTAGTACCTTGCTCAACCAACAACAAATCCTTTCGTCTACAGTAATGATCTATATCCTTCTTAGCTTTCTCATTGTCTTTCGTTTTGCCTTTCACGTTCATGACAGTGTTAAATCTGTTGTCAAAAAAATTCTTCTCTATATGCATGACATCGAGATTGTGTCTCAATAGATTATCTTTCCAATAGGGAAGTTCCCAAAAAATACTTTTTTTGTCCAATTGTGCCATTGTCCATAGCCATCTGAACGAGAAACAACACCCGCTACGACTTCCACAGGAGGGATATCCCTAACACTATTCCAAACTTCCTCTGGTGTCAACTTACGAGGAGGTCCAGCTGTTTCAACATTTCCCTTGATGAACGCATATTTCTTCTTTCTAAATGGGTGATCCATAGGTAAGAACCTACGGTGCGAGTCAAACCATGAAGTTTTTCCTCCGTATTTAAGACTAAAAGCCTTTGTGTCAACCATGCAAATCGGACACGCCATCTTACCATGTGTCCCCCATCCAGACAACATTCCATAGGCAGGGAAATCATTAATGGTCCACATCAAAGCCGCCCTCATCACAAAATTTTGTTTCCGTGCTATCGGTCAAAGGTTGCAAATATATGTCAATACCAGCTGTTGGATTACTTGGCCCTGGAATAATAGAATTTAAAAACATGTATGGTTTAGACATACACATTTCTGGAGGAAGGTTGTATGGGGTAACAATAACTGGCCAACACGAATACGGTGTTGTTGAGGCTTGAATATATGGTGTGAAACCATCAGAGCATAAACCAAGCTGAACATTGCGTGGATCACTGGCAAAATCTGGATGAACACGATCAAAATGCTTCCATGCTTCACCATCAGATGAGTGACGTAATTCACCAGAATTATGGTGTCACATCAATTTACCCGCGGTCTCCATTGAAGTAAACATCCTCTGTAGCCTTGGTATAAGAGGTATATAGAACATTACTTTTCGTGGAACCGGTTTGCCTCTGCTCATCCATTTCCTACTGACACGATGGCGTGGCTCTCCACACAACTTGCATTCCGACAACTCTCCATCATTTATGCCAAACTCATTGTTATAATAGAGCATGTAACCAGACACACAACAATCAATTCTTTTAGATTTTAAGCCAAGCTTCGATACCAGTCTTTTAGCTTCATAATAACTTTGCGGCAAAAGCCCTCTAATGGGGGTTGCATCCAACATCATTTTGGTCATATATTCCATGCACAACTCAGCAACATTAAATTGAGACTTAAGACCCAACAACCGACATTGATAATTTTGAGTCTTTAGATCCTTCAAATAATGGTTTATTTGTCTCACTCAAATACATGTAAAACCTTTGAGCTTCCTCATTTGGAACTTCTTCAACATCATATTCTGGTTCTTCAAAATCCAAATTTACTCCAACAGCGTCAGATATCATTCCCTGATAAACATCTAACGGTTGTATAATTTGGCCTTCAGATGTCGTAGTCGCTGGATAACTAATTGATGTGGGAGCTACTACTTCAACCGGAACATTAACCGCAGGAACTGCAGCTACCCCACGCCCTACTTCCCCGTGACGACTCCATATCCAATAATTTGGCCTAAACCCATTATTGTACAAATCAAGTCTAACTTCTTCTTCATTTTTTATAAATCGAAAGGAACATTTCAAGCACGGACATCTAATACCGCCTTGTCGCGCAAATTCTTCATGACACTTAGCACAAAAAATTAACTCTTCTACTCCTTCTACAAAACGTCGCTTTAAACCGGATCTTCCAGGAAACAATCGATCATACATCTAACTACGATCCATAATTTCAAGATCTATGTACTACACTACAATGTAAATGAAATAAACTAGCAAATAAACTATCAACTACTTTATATTTTGTTATATCAATAAACTATCAATTACCAGCAACACAATGAATTTTTTTAGATAATGTTATATATTAATAATTTAAAATTATAAATAATAATTGCAAATTTAATTTTAAATTTAAATTTTTATAAGACAATATCTGTTAATAAAATTTATAAATGAACTTAATAAATATGTTTTTTCAATATAAATTATTTTGTATTATTATTGCAAACAAAATTTGTAACAAAATTTTACTATAAATAGTGAAGTAATTAATATTTTATTAATTTTAATATTGTACCAAAAATGTGATTTGAGAAAACCAACTTCTAAGACACGACAATGAGACACAGGAACATGTATTCAAATCATCGCCAATAAGCGTTATTAAAAGCCACCA
This sequence comes from Astragalus membranaceus, assembly GCA_039519185.1. Taxonomy (NCBI): domain Eukaryota; kingdom Viridiplantae; phylum Streptophyta; class Magnoliopsida; order Fabales; family Fabaceae; genus Astragalus; species Astragalus membranaceus. The sequence continues at coordinate 67,327,952 of CM076850.1, forward strand.
AGGACAAAACGAAAAAATCCAAATTTTACGGTGACCAAAAGTTGGTAAAAAATTTTTAGACACTAAAAACAAAAAATCCATATATATATTAATATATTAATTACTTTACTTTGATAACTAACCGTAATGAAGAGAAGACTCTGACTTGAGGCGTATCCCCAACTCAAACAAAGAGGAAAAAAGAGGAACGCAAACTCAAACAATACCTAAACAAACAACACCACAATTAGTAACAAACTCATATTACAAAAAAATTCAAAAACTAAAACTATTAACTCATGTTACAAACATACCTTAGATCGAAGAAATTTGCCAAAGAGAGGAAGAGATTTAGTAGAGAGAAGAAGAGGATTTGTAGGGAGGAAGAGAGGAATTTCAAGAAGAGATTTAGTAGAGAGAAGGAGAGTATTGGTAGAGGTGTAAAGAAGAAGTGGAGAATGGAGAAGGGATTTATATAGAAGAAACGAAGTCAAACGGTTAAAAGGCAGAATCTGCCGGAAATGTCATTTAGCGGCGGATTTAGGGGATTTCCGGCGAATCAGGGGATTTCCGGCGGATTTTCAAAAATCAAATCCCCCGCTTTTTTCAAAAAAAAACCCGCCGGAAATAACGTTTCCGGCGGATTTTAGTCGGGTCGTCATTTCCGTCGGATTTTTACGCATTTCCGGCGGATTTGTTGGACTTACCGGCGGATTTTAAAAAAAAAAAATTCGTAGACCCAAATCTGCCGGAAATGTTGCGGAGGAAAAAAATCCTCCGGAAAATCCAACAAATCCGCCGTTTACAGATTTTTTTTTTTAAAAAAATTGAACGACTCAGATTCCACCGACAATTTTAGCCAACGGCTCACAACCAGTCAAACGTGTCAGGAAAAGGAGTGAATGGCATTTCCTTTGGAAATTGTGACCCAACGGATAGAAAATAAACGGCTTAAAATTTGTGATCTAAAATTTTGATCAACGGCTCATGTTTCCCCACGCCGATTATAAATTGGGCTTCAGCTTTCCCATCTACTTCACAAAAACCCTAACCTCTTCTCTGCTTCTTCTCCACCAAATCGTATAAACACAAAAAAAAATGCCCCTAACACAATACTTAGAGGATTCTTCCCTCACTGTCATTCATCATCTGGGCATCATCACCAACAAAGTTTCTGTCATTTAACTCCACCAGCTCAGTAGTTTCTGTCATTTTATCGTTTTCGTGTATTTCGAGTTTTATGTGCGGTGACGCATTTTAATAATAAAATTGTTGTTTAATTTAAGCGGTACTGTAAACCAAAAAATAATCAACCCAATATTTATTCATTACTAAATCAGTGACGTTCAATTACAATTATTGATAAACAAAATAACAGTAAAAAACTACAACTGGGTAACAACAGAGCCGAATCCAGCATCACTCGCAGTATCACTGTCACTCCCACTCCCATCAGAGGCAACCGCCGGCATAATCCTGGCGACCTTGAAGCTCCCGGTCTGATAGTATGTTAACGAGGCTTCCACACTCTCAACACTCCCATACGCTTGGCAGATGGCATGCGTATCAGTAAGGATGTTGCCACAACGCATGTTGTTGACACCACGAATACAAGGGCCAACTTCCAAGACAAAATAAAAGGAACAAGGCAACTCTAGTCTCCAAATCTCATTTGGAATGGAAATCCTCCCAGCATTTCGTTCAATGAGGGTAACGAATTAGATCATACCTGCAACCGAACATATCAAACACCGCCAGTATCAGTATGATTCGATTGAACTCAACCGAACGTATTCGGTTGACCTTAACCGAATGGGTCCATTTTGCTTCGTCCCCAAGAGCATTCGGTTGTCGTCAACCGAATGCTTCGCAAAAATGCAGAAGTGAAAAAATGATGAAACACAGCAAATCAAGCAAAATGCAAGTAAATGAGGGTTTGAAATCGTGTACCTTATGTTCTGAAAATGAGTTTGAAGGTTAAAATTGAAGATTGATGAGTGGGTTTGGGAGAGGGAGAAGTCGAAGAGGGTGAGGGAGAGGGAGAGGGTTTCGGCTAGGTGTGTTTTTAGTGGGTGTGAGGGGTTTAAGAGGGAGAAAGAGTGTTTTTGAGTTAGGGGTATTTTTGGGTTTTAGGGGGTTTGGGGGTGAGTAGGGAGGGGTGTGGGAAATCAAATCCGGCGGATTTTAGGGGGTCAGTGGATGGCCTGAAGGATCTAGGATAGGCTCTAATACTAACTTTGAATGTGGTTAATGCCTAACTCAACCCCACAAAACCAACTTGTAAGGTGAGGGTTACCTCCCACTTATAAACTCTTTTGAGACCATATCTCTAGTAAACGTGGGACTTGGGTTTTTCCCGATAAAAGTTCTATTTCATTTCACATTCCATCCTGGTTCTCCTCTTTCCTCATCGCTACGCTGCTAATCTGAGCTTCAAGCTCATTCCATGGCGTCTATGCTATAATTGCAAAATGGCACCTTCAATTTTTCAATCAAAAATTCCCCGCAACTCGTCACAGGCCCAAGCTCTCGATCAAATTGGATAATAAAAACTTCTTGTTTTGGAATTAATGAGTTGAAGGTGTCATCACCACACACAAGTTACATTGTCTTCTTGTCAATCTATAGATTCCACCAAAGTATGATTCCACTTCTGATCATGACCTTGATAAAGTCTCTCTTGTGTACGGCAAGTGACCGGTGCAAGATCAAGCATTATTTACATTGACTCTATCTACATCCTCTGACAATGTTCTCCCTTGCGTTCTTAATTGCCATTACTCATGGTAAGTTTTGGAGAAGATTCACAAGAACTATTACCCACATCAAAGTGAAGGTCGGACAACTGCGTTCTGAATCAAAAACCACGAATAAGGTACACACTCTATTTCTGAGTATATCACACGAATTTATACTTCTGCTGATTCCTAACGGCAAATGGAGAGCACTGATCAAATTTGCAGGCCAAGATCTAATTGACATGATGTTAGATGGACTACCAGAGGAGTATGATGTATTTGTTATGCTGGTTTATGGCAAATATTAGAGCACTGATCTTACTGAGTTTGAGACTCTTTTACTTGTGCAAGAGGCACAATTAGACAAGTTACCTCAGGAGCTTGTTGCACCAGTTATCTCTGCCAATCTTGCTCACACCAATGCCTCAACACCATTGCCAACCTCTATCTAGATCACAATGTTATGGTTCACAAAAGAAACAATCTTTCCATGGCACCAATTTCCACCGTAGAGGTTGACGACTGACGAGGTCGTGGTAGAGCTTGTGGCAATGGTAATCGTCTTATGTGCAACATATGTGGAAAACATGGCCATGTTGTCACCATCTTTTCGCACAAGTTTGAAGAGAAATTTGTACCATCTTTAATTAGTTCCCCTTGTTGCTACCACTGTTGATCTACAGACAGTTCAAGTGTGAATACTATCTGTTCTGGTCAAACAGAAGCGTGTATCATCTGTTATGATCAAACAAAAGCTCATCGTATGTATGCTTTTGTTGTTATGCGAATAGTTTTAAAATATAGTCAACATTATTCAAACCCCCTTTATTATGAATTCCAACATCTTGAATGGACTCTGCATCAGCCGCATAAGCACCCTGACAACCATTTTGACGGTTTTGTAACAGAGTCAAACTGAAACTGCGAAAAAGGTTAACAGTGTGTTATAGCCAAAATTTGAGTTTGAAATTAATCTAATTGACAGGTCAACAGGGGAAAGTTTCAAATGTCAAGGTGGTCTAAGATGAAGGTTTCGAAGTCTGCAATGGGTTGAAAAGTCGTGGAGAGATTTGAAGGCATGTGGCTTTAATCAAGTTTCGAAGTCAAGGTCTAAGGCGCGAAAAATGTAGAAGTTAAGTATAGGTTTTGGGAGTTATCAAACACTTTTGGACTAGTGGAAGACATCCAACACAACAAGGCCGAGGTGGCATTATATTATTACCAATTATTGGCGAATCATTAATTAGTTAGTTATTTCAAATGAACATGTGTCCACGACTTTCAGTAAATAGGAAATTGTACATAGGAATAGGGGAGGAATTCATAACTTTCAGTAATTTACACACGCCTAACACATCTGATTACACAGGATCCCTGGCAATTGGGGTGAAAAATGTATGTTCTTACCATTTACTTTATACTTTGAATTCTATTAATGTTCAATTTTTTTTTTGACAATCCAAGTGTCTCACTCTCGTCTTTTGTTTAATTTTACTTATTATTCTCGTTAACCCTTTCACTTAAAACTCACTTGTTTGCTCCCGGGTTCGATTCTCGCGAAAAGTATTTCCTTGCGGAGGTGAGATGACCGATTGCCGCGCTCTCTCGCCGGGGCTGTGAAGTTCCCCCTCCACAGTTTTAATCTCAAAAAAAAAACTCACTTGTTTCTTTTAAGTTTTTTATTTTATCTCTATTCTCTAATTTAACTTGTTTTGTCATAGTCTCGAGTCTTTTTAATGATTCGATTTGTATTGTAATCGAGTTCTTTTTTGAAAACATTATTTTTACACTTTAAAACCATGATAATTGATCTAGCGCTTTAAACTTGTCAAGTTGACAATCCAAAAGATTTAATTCGAGTCCTCTTTATTCAAGCATTTTGAATTCATTTGTTTACAGCGAAATTATGTGCTAAACATGGTGCTAACATTTTTTAACTTAAAAGACTATATTGGAAAAAGTCTTTTAAACTTCTATTCTACTATAGAAAAAGTCTCATGATTCGTGATTAGACAGCTCATGTGATTGTTGTTGTCTTGACCACTTTGGCTCCCACCTCCATCGCCCATTCACCAAAGACCCCATTTTTACAAGGTGTTGATTTGCTGCAATGAAACAAGGAAGATATTCGGGAAATATTGCGCATTTCCTAAAGAACAACTCACTCCCCTGTAGAAAAAATTCTGAATGTCTCACTCTTGTCTTTTGTTTAATTTTACTTAGTATTCTCATTAACCCTTTCACTTAAAACTCACGAAGTTCATCCCTTTTGGATTGAATCACTTGTTTCTTTTAAGTTTTTTATTTTATCTCTATTCTCTAATTTAACTTGTTTTGTCACAGTCTCGAGTCCTTTTATTGCTTCGATGTGAATTGTAATCGAGTTATTTTTTGAAAACATTATTTTTACATTTTAAAATCATGATAATTGATCTTGCGCTTTAAACCTATCAAGTTGACGATCCAAAATATTTAATTCGAGTCCACTTTATTCAAGCATTTTGAATTCATTTGTTTACAGCGAAATTATGTGGTAAACATGGTGCTAACATTTTTTAAATTAAAAGACTATATTGGGAAAACAACTTAAAAGACTAACCCAATACATGAAAATAACTTAAAAGACTTCAAGAGTAATTTACCCTAAAAGTGAATGAGATAGAATTAATAAAAGGGTTGATGATGTATCATTATTGTAGGTTATCTAATTTTTCAATTTCTCGGGTGCTATCATCAATTTAAGAAAATCTAGCACCCAAGAAATCACAAAACTAGACATCCTACAATAATGGCACATCATCTAATCATTTATCCTTTTTGTCATTCTATTTTATTCATTTTTAACTTTTGTCATGCTTTTTTACCCATGCTTTTCTTTCTCATACTTTTTTATTTTTGTGTATTTGATTAATGAATGCAGTCTAATATGAATTTATCTAATTGAAATATTTTAAACTTCTATTCTACTCTAAAAAAAAAGTCTCATGATTCGTGATTAGACAGCTCATGTGATTGTTGTTTTCTTGACCACTTTAACTCCCACCTCCATCGCCCATTCACCAAAGACCCAATTTTTACCAAGGTCTTGATTTGCTGCTCTGAAACAAGGAAGACATTCGAGAAAGATTGCCCATTTCCTAAAGAACAACTCACTCCCCTGCAGAAAAAATTCTGTCCAGAATCTAAATTGTTACATCCCCAAAATAATTAATCAAAATTATTTATTATATAACCAAATTAATTATTAATGGTTATAGGATCGTTAACCGAATAGTACGGAATAAGGACGATTTGGGAAGAAAATGTTTAGAGAAGGGTAAAATGGGGATTTTACCCAAATGTTATTTATAATATATATATATTATGAAATAAAGAAAATAAATGAAAAAGAAAGAGATACAGAACCGTGAGGGAAGAGAAAGAAAAGAAGAAGAATGGAAGGGAAAGGAGAGTGAGAGTCGTAGGTGAGAAGAGGAGTGAGAGTGATGATCTTTCATGAAAACACCAACCTTCCTACACCAAAAATGATCCCCACATCTTCCTCTTCATTTTGACACCAAAAAGAACATCATCCATTCACTATCCTCCAATCCACCATTTTCGAAATTGTGAAGAAAATGAGGGATGTTGAGTTTCTTGTTTCATTTCTTGTCTTGAAAGCTTAGGAAAATACCATGGAGAGGTTTGATTGTAAGCTTGGAGTGAGAGAATCAAGGTTTGATTGAGTTAGGGTTTGGAGCTCAAAATTTGGGATTTATGTGAATAGAAGCAAATGAGAGGTTGAAGATGATGAATAGTGATTTTTGCGGAAATTGATGTTTGATTGTAATGGATTGATATGTTTGTTGTGCGGTTCACCGGGTTTGGAAGCGTTCGCGCAGTCGGTGTCGTACTGAGTTATAGCAGGTTCTCCGGGAGTTAGCGTTCGCGCAGTCGTTGGAATGCTATGTGTAAAATAATGCGGTTCATCGGGAGTTAGCGTTCGCGCAGTCGGTGCCGTGTTGAGTCAAAAAGGTTTCATAATTAAACCGAGAGTGTTAGTAGGGGTCTCGGTAGAACTCACTGAGATTGTATCTCATTGTTTATATGTTGTTGTCTTACAGAGAAATAGGGAAAGAGAGGACCACAGAGGCACGAGTAGGTTGAGCTCGGATGGTTGCTGATGACTTAGCTTTATGCTTAAATTTATGTTCCCTTTGTTGTCTATGTACTGCAACACTATGTCTTTAGTGTTATATCTTTCTTCCGCTTTCTTGTATGATACTGAATACTATAGTTGCTGATGGTTTATGGTCTGAAAACCGTATCGACTTGTTTGTGAATAAGACTGTTTGGTTTATATTCAGCGAAAATTTATAGTGATATTCAGTGTCTAAGCAGGAAATATATCTCTGATGTTTTAGGGATGGTACACTTGGGTATTTTTACTAAATGAAAATACCGGGGTGTTACAGTTGGTATCAGAGCAGTTCGACCTTGTCGGATATAGAGACCTAACGGTCAAAAGATTTGCTAGATTGAGTCAGCTAGGGACTTAGACAATTCAATGTCAAAACCTTTTAGTATTTTGTGTGAGACGTTGAGTTTGGATCCACTCGATATTTCATGCAACGTACTAAGAATAATGACAATTAGTTGCCTCAGCCCGGAAAATGTCAGAGACCTAGAATTCCCGGACTTCTTGTTTCATCAGAGTATGCAGTGGAAGTAGTGGGCATCCGAATTAGTTCGAGGAAGTTGGGATGACTGTTCAGTCATTGGAGCCGGTTTGATCATTGAGTCATTCCGTATTGGCAAACTTTACAGATCCACTAGCTTTGTTGCTCAACTTCAAGAATAGTGAAGCATCATCAGTCATATACCTTGAGCATCCACTATCAACCATCCACACATTTTTCTTCTTGGATGACTGTCCAACCTGCAAAAGGAACATTAACAACTAGTACGAGGTACCCAAATTTTGTTGGGTCCTTGGGGTTAGTCATCAAGGGGTTTGTTTTCACAATCCACCTTGGTTTCTTACAAGCAGGTATAAGGGTACCAAGCTCACACAATCTACGAATAGGGCATCTATGAGAGCTATGGTTCCCATTTTGACAATAAGTGCAAGAGAAAACAGTAGGTGTCTTACTTGAAGTAGCAGCTACAAAAGTCACTTTCTTTTTCAAAACAGAGGAGGTGGAATTACCTTCATACCCAATACCTCTCCTATCAACATATTCATGTTGGGAGTGAAGTATCTTGGTTAAGGTCTTTTCACCAACCTCAAACCTTTTTAAAGATTATTTCAAAATTTCAATTTCAACCTTGACTTTTTCAAAGTTTTGTTTAAGCTCAAGGTTGAAAGGTTTAGTTTTATATAGCTCATTCTTCAACTTAGCTACCTCATTCTCAAGAGTCTCAATTTGAGTGAGCATGCTTTTGTTGCTCTTTGTCAATTTCTTAGATTTTACCAAAAGAGTTTCATGTTCAAAATAAAGAGCTTCAAAACCCTCACTCAAATCTTGACTACTACACACATCATCAAACAAATCATCATGCTCAAGTGAATCAGAAAGACTATGGTTATTAAGGATTACCTTAGATGTATCATTTGCCATAAGACAAACAACATTGATTCTTCAACCATTCTCCTAAGCACCCAATTTCTAGCTTGAAGCATCAACCATTCTCCTAAGCACCCAATTTCTTCACTTTCCCCATTTTAAAACCTAACCCTTGATTCTTCAAAATGACCCAAAACTTTAGTGATTAAGCTTCCTAATCCACAACATAGCTTCTATGGAGCACTAATTACCCTCCTAAGCTCCAGCTTGATCAAAGCTTCCCTTTCTCTCTCTAGGGTTCACAATTGGAGAGAGAGCTTGGTGATGAATTTCATGAAACTATGAGCATCCTTGGAAAGAGGAAGGTGAGATGATTCAATTGACACAAAACCTCTCACAAAACTCAAGCTTTTCTCTTGATTTCTCTTCTTCTTCTTCTTCTTCTTCTTCTTCTTCTTCTTCTTCTTCTTCTTCTTCTTCTTCTTCTTCTTCTTCTTCTTCTTCTTCTTCTCTCTCTCTCTCTCTCTCTCTCTCTCTCTCTCTCTCTCTCTCTCTCTCTCTCTCTATCTCTCTCTCTCTCTTCTCCATTTCTTTATTTTCTTTCCTTTCTTCTATTCTCTCGACTTCTTATTACTTTTCTCCACCCTCTCTTTTCTTTTCTTTCTTTAAAACAACTAAACATTAAGTGTGTGAGATGGGGGGGGGGGGGGGTAATTGACCATTATACCCTTACTCTATATCAAATTTCTAAACAAGCCCCCACCTAAATCCATATTTAATTTTAGAATTCAATACACAATATACACAATGTCACACATATTAGTAACCTTGACCACAAATTATTAACTCACTTAACCACAATTAATCAAATTGAAATTAAGTTATTCATTAACCAACATAATTAAAATAACCAACTAAAATAATTGAAACAATTATTTTGGGGACGTTACATCTACCGCCCATGGAGAGGTGGCGTTCCCGCCATGGTGATAGTCTAGCACGTAATGAATCCACCAACGGTTTTCACGTAGACAGTCTCCTAGGATTTTCTCCAACCGGTATGTCCAAAAACTTAAATGGAAGCACCATAGTACAACAAGCAAGAAAAGCCGAAGCCACCTCCAAAAACCCCTCCTTAAGATTTAATCCTATAATTTGCTCTTGTAGAAATTACGGAAACCGGAGACAAGCTCAAAACTTTTGAAGATAGTTTTGATACTCCACAAATTCTTCCATGACGCCTTACCCAACAAAATAGTATCATTTGCAAATTGTAACAAGGAAATGTTGTGCCCATTGGATACCTCATATCCCTAGAAAATTTCAACCTGAATAGCTTTCTGCACCAAGCTAGATAGTCCTGCAACCACAATTAGAAAGAAAAATGGAGATAAAGGGTCGTCATGCCTTAAGCCTTTGTTAACTATAAATTCATTCGTAGAGCTATTGTTAACTAGAGCCGACATAGAGTTAGCAAAAACACAAATCTGCATCCACTCAATCCACCTTTTATCAAACCACATTATGTTCATTATATAAGTCAACAAAACTCCAAGAAATTGAATCATAAGCCTTCTCCAAGTTCACCTTAAACAAAAAGCATTTATCTTTTCTACGTTTGGCACGATCCACCACCTCACTAACGACCAACACCTCATCTAAAATATGCATTCCTGGAATAAAAGGTGACTAACAAGGAGAGATAACTTTCGATACAACCTTCTTCAATTTAGAAGCCAAAACCCTAGATAGAATTCTATAAAGGCGTCCTATCAAACAAGTCGGCATGTACTCCTTTAAGCTCCGAGGATTACCATTTTTTGGAATCAAAGTCAAAAAAGAAATTGTAATTGCTTTAGGATGCACCCTTGCGATGAAATTCCTTCAAAAATTCTAAAATTTCATGCTTTACCATCTCCTCACACTCTTTAATGAATCTTTGGTTGCAAACATCTGGTCTCAGACATTTGTTGCCATCACAATTCCACACTTCCTCCATAACCTCCATTTCTGTAAACGAAGCTACTAGCATGGAGTTATCCTCCAAACACAATTTCTAGAACTAAATACAATCCAAAACTGGTCTAAATGAATACTCCTTGTAATTAATCTCAAAGAACTTTCTCAATTCCTTCTTCACTTCATCTACCTGTTCCAAGCTTTGGTCATTAGACTCCAACAACAAAATCTAATTACTTTATCTCCTAGCTTGCAAACATGTATGACAAAAGTTTGTATTAGAGTCCCCTTCTTTAATCCACCTCATCCTAGACTTCTTCGTAATCAAACTCCCTTTCATAGATAATTGTTGCCAAAATAACGCAAATGCCTCTTTCTTTTTCAACACCTCTTCCAATCCACACCCGTTAGATAAGCCAGAGTCCATGGCGTCCAAATCTGTCACAATGTTTTTAATATTAAGATCCAAGCACCCAAATACTTCCTTGTTCCACCCCTTAGATATGCCTTTCTATGATGTACCTCATGAATCTTCTTCCACTCATCTATAAAAAAGGATTTGAAACCCTCATGATTAATCCAATAATTATTCAATTGAAAGGGTTTTGGACCAAAATTTGTGGGATGTAGATTTATCCTCCACACAATCCCCCACGACTAAGCTTGATTCGCTAAATACCTCAATGTCTGATGCTACCTCTAACCCAGTGGTAGCATCCGACATGAGAATATTAGGGAATCTTAGGGGGGGGGGGGTATATTAGATGAGGGTGTTGATACTGATACCCAAGGATTCGTGGCACATGATGTTAATTTCAACCCGGCTATGTCCATGGCCCAAAATACACTTACTGCTTCCAAGTCCGCTGCTACTTCTAATCCAGTAGTAGCATCTGACATGAAAATTTTAGGAAAGATTTGGGGTGAGATGTCAGGTGATGTTGGTGATCCTGTGGCTACCGATACTCAAGGAACAGTTGCGCAGGATGCATATTTCGTACCGGTTGTGTCCAAGACCCAAAAAAAGAAATTGGGGCAAAAAAAGAAATTGGTCGTTGGATATAATACTCGTTCAAAGGCAAACTCAGTCTCTGTCTCATTTTGATCTGGTTTTGTAACTTAGTCCATTAAACTGCCTTGTAATTTTTATAATTCTTTAGGTTGGATTGTTTTAGGGGGTCTTCAAGTTAGGGTTCCCTATTACTGCATTGTCTTTAGTTTCTATTCTTGCCAAGGGTTTTGATCTAGTCCCCCATTGGCCATTCTTTAGTCTTCTATCTTTTTTTAATAGAATCAGTGGGAAGTACTTTTTTCCTTCTCGATGTTGTTTAACATCATAAGGTTTTAGTGAGGCTTCTTTCCTTCTTTATGCTAAAAAAAAAAGAAAGGGTTTTGTACCACAATTTTGATTTGAGAAAACCAACGAGATAGGGCAATGACCCAAAATATCCCTGTTACCTACCCTTGGACCCTTCACTTTCCACAAATTCTATAGACAATCACCCTCTGAACAAGCAAAGCTAGATAGGACATTAAAATCTCCCATCAGACACCACTCACCCTCAGAACTACATGGTGCATAAATTTGACAAAGCGAAAGGACCTTTGAATGGAATTCTACACAGTCGCCTACAAATCCATCACCAGAAAAGGAATGTTTAAGAGTCCATATACCTTTTTTCCACATCATTTGTAGTTCACCAAATAAACCATTTGAAGGTAAAGCCACTCATTCTATTAACCGACTACCCCACATATTTTCAACAAGATAATCTAATAACACTTCTCTCTTGGTTTCATGAAGGCAAACAAGATCAAAATTACCTATGTTGATAATATGAGCTAGCCTTCATCTTTTAGAATTGCCTCCCAACCCTCTAATGTTCATAAATATTGTATTCATTTAGACCTTTGGTTATTCTCCCTTTGCCATTTTGCTTCTTCATCACTTTTCTCCCCAATTTCTATCTAGTTAACATAAACTTAATCTCTGTCAGAACCATGAACACCCAATCTATTAGCTTCCTCCCAAACCCTTTGAGGAACCGATTTGGTTTGTAAAGCCAAAAACCTATTATTACATCCTCTAAAATAACTGGAAATGGAACCTCCACAGAGAAATGTGTTGAACCATCAGCGATTCTTATCTTGACGGGGTGAGTTGATGCTAAGTGGATGGTGATTTGTGGGGGAAGCATCAACCGAAGAGAAAGGAGAAAATAACTGGTCATGCAGGGTACTGAGTTAAATTGTTAAATTATATTTTTTATTTTAAAATATAATTTAACAAATTAAAAGAGTAGTTTAGAAAATAAAAATTTGACATGACATGGTTGATGGCGTGTAAGTAAGCAAACATGAATGTCACATCAATTAATGAGGTGACACATGAATTTTTTTGTTGACAAATTTTGACTGGGGCAAATATTTTACAAATTGAAAAAATAAAAGGACTACAGTGGTAAAAAATATAAAGGGACTAAAATTGTGAAAAAAATTTATAAGTGCTTATAGGAGACTAAAAGTGTAATTAAGTCAAAATAAAAAAGTAAGAGTAGTTCAAAATATATGTTAACTGAAAACATGTCATGCGCCATTACTCAATTATATTGATACCGTATTTACGTTATTTATGTGTAACACCCAAAGTGATTTAAATTATTTTGATTATTAAGTGATTTAAAATTTTCTTGATTATTGATTGATGTGGATTAATGATCGAGTAAATTACTTGATGAGATATGAAATTAGTATGCATTGTGTGCGTGTTTGTTAATTTGGGGGTGGTATCACTACGCCAGATTTAGAGAAAAATAGTGCAACGTTTAGTATGCATTGTGTGCGTACTTATGTGCACAATGTTCCCCTCAATCAAAAAGGTGCAACCAAAATTATGGAAACAAACAAGCGTGAAATTACAAGTTATATCAGTCAACGCTTGAGGCTTGCTCAAAATACAAGCTTTGATACCATGTTTTTGGCACCGATTAACTTAAGGGGGTGAGAAATTTAATCCATCAATCATATATAAATTGCATTTTTGAAATACTTGTCATTTATTTATTCAAAATTTTAATTTGTAGGCAACATTGGTTATTGTTGGCAATTGATCCTAAGAGAGATGTGGTGTACTTCTTAGATTCATTACAAGGTCATTACAACAACTACCCTAAGTTGACCGGGATAATAAATAGGTGTGTATTTGGATCTTTCTCATATTTCATAATTAAATTATATATGTATATAATTCGATTAATATAGTTATATATATGACGTTGTGTTCAGTTGTTTGGCAACATTTTGGGCACTGAGTGAAACTAGGACCATGTACAGGAAGTCAACATCTGAAACAAAATGGATGCCAATAATTGTAAGTTTGTAATCAATATTCATTATATATTTAATTAAATTTTTTGGTCAAAAAAATATATTTAATATAATTTAAATTAACTAATCTTTTGTTTTATAGTGTCCCAAACAATCAAATACCAATGATTGTGGGTACTATGTTATGAAGTATATGAAGGAAATCATCACTCACAATCAAATGGAAATTCCAAATGAGGTATCTAGTTAGATTTCTTTTTGATATTGATATTATAATAGTTTCTCCAATTTAACCATTTTAATTCTAATTTTATTTTTTCAGTATTTTCCTGATTGTCGGTTCAAGGAATACTCTGATGAGCAACTTACTGAGCTCAAGGGAGAGTGGTGCCGCTATGTTACCGGTTTTATTAACTAACCAACTTTGAATTTGATGTAATATTTTTAGATATAATGTAATGAAAGTTGTTCTTTTGATTAATTTGTTTATATATGTTGATATGTATATATATTGGATGTTGTGTACATGTCCAGGGAAATGGATTTGAAATTGGTAATCTAAAAGGGAGAGCATCAGAAGTATTGGATACATCTTTTGGTGCATGATTTGGAAATATATATATATATATATATATATATATATATATATATATATATATATATATATATATATTGGATGTTGTGTACATGTCCAGGGAAATGGATTTGAAATTTGTAATCTAAAAGGGAGAGCATCAGTAGTATTGGATACTCGTGTAGATGAATCGTAGATGGTAGCGTTTGCTACCTATTCTCTTAGCGCCTTTTGGGAATGAGTAGCGCTTTCAATAGAAAACGCTACCAATTCCTAAGAGGTGCTAAGAGAATGAGTAGTGCTTTCAATTAAAAGCGTTACCCATTCTAAAGAGGTGTTAAGGCAATGAGTAGCGCTTTCTCCTAAAAGCGCTACTCATTCCTAAAAGGCGCTAAGGGAATGAGTAGCGCTTGTAAAGAAAGCGCTACGCATTCCTATCAATGGGTAGCGCTTTTAAAGTGCTACGCATTGTGGGAGTGCAATCCGTAGCGCTAAGATTAGTAGCGCTCGAAAGCGCTACCTATGGCTAAAAAAAAGCACTACCCATTCCTAATTCTGTTGTACTGTATTGTGCCAAAAAGTAAGGAGGGGTGCGAATACTAAAGGGTTTAGTGGATATAAGTTCAAACATTTTAGAACTAAGCCCATTTCCATGAGACCCAATTATCCTTTCAGCTGAGAGAAAAACCCCACACTCACTTACATTAACACACTTCCTCATTTTTGACAAAAACACGCACACATACACTTCTACAATTTCAATTTTTCAAAATTGAGAAGAAAGAGAGAAAATAGAGAGAGGAGCTCGAGAGAGTGAGAAGAGGAAAGTAGAGGGAAAGAAAAATTGGAAACCCTTCTTCATACACATCAACCATCTCTTCTATTCACTTTGGATTTCATCACATTGAGAGTGGAGAGTACAAGAACACAGCTGGTCCCTCTTCCTACTCAATTCTTTCCACCATTTTTGAAAACACTTGAGCTTGGAGAGGGTTGAGTTTGGGTTTTTCTGGTTTAAATGCAAGTCTAGGAGGTTGCTATAGACATTTCAGAAGCTACATTGTTGATTTAGAGGTTCAAGAAGAGGGTTGGAGCTTAGGATCGAATTTGAAGTGCTTAGGAGCTTGTATTGTGCTTAAAGTTCAATTTATTGTTTGATTGTTGTTGTGCAACTAATTTAAGGTGAGTTCTTATACTTAAGCTTTGTTCTTTGATGTTGTTGCAAATAGCATGACAATAACATGATTGTTGTTCTGATCCTAAGTGGATTGCATGAGTTTTGTAGATGTAATTTGATGAAATGTTGAAAATTGCTTCTTTGTGCTGAATGAAATTGTTGCATGTTGGTTGAGTAAATTGGGAGCCTTAGAACCAAATTGAATGCATAAATCAAGTATATTTATGTTGTTTGCCATGAACTCTATGTATATGGTGTGATTGAAGTTGAGATTTTGAGATTTGATGAGCATAGGAATCAAAGGGAAGAGGATAAAGGGTCAAGTTTTCGCAAAAACCTGCACTGCAGGAGGCGCACGACTCGTGCGCCCAAAAAGCATGACCCATGCGAGGCACTGATGCTTAAAATTTTCAAAGTTCCAGGACGCACGACCCGTGCACCAGTGCACACGACCCGTGCACCAGTGCACACGACCCGTGCGTCCCCTGTTCCCCAAAATGATGAAAACCTTATTTCTTCCTTGTTTTGATACCTAACTTGCTCGCAATCCTAAACTTAACCTCAAATACAACGAATGCACTATGTTTCATGATTATATTGTTGTCTTAATTATGAGTTTGGATTGATATAATATATGCTATACCCGATGTTTGATCGAGTGAGAAAACTAAAGAATGCAACTTAAGCATAAAACACCATGGGGATGACGATCTCGAGTTAAGGGCATACTTGGTGGAGAGAATTCATGAGCCCTAAGCCAAGGCCCAAGACAAGTTTACTCTGCAATAGCTATTGTTGGCTGGGTTCTTTAGGAGAATTGTGTAGTAATTTCTCATGTTATGCTAAGAGAAAGAGAAAAGAAAAGTAAAACACCGAGAGTATAAAGTGAATGGTCTTGAAAGAACTCACTGAGATTGTATCTCATTGTTTAAATTGTGGTGTTTTTCAGATGAGCAGGGCAAGAACAAGCAAAACAAGGAGAAGTAGCTGTAGATGTGTTTACATTGAGCTTAATAGGATCCTTAGGGATCAAGTTGTATTTGCTTAAGTTCTCCCTATATAGTTATTATGTATTATTTTGAGACTTTAATCTTTGATCTTGTAATTCAAGATTTAGAATTTTTGAGAACCGTACTTCTGGATTTGAACAAGTGTTGTAAAAATAACTAAGTTAACTATTGTCAGTTATGTCATTTAGTTTCCCTTTTGGTATTTATACCTTACGGAGCTTGTATTGATGGTTATTTCCATCTAGTTATGTTTTAATTCAAATCTTTAAGCGGTTTAGAACTCTAATTATTGTTAAGTGCTAAAATTCTCTAAGTTTCCTCCAATGTTGAAATATTAGAATGTTACATTATGTATACATTCTACATTTATGGCTACATTCATCCTTATGCATCTATTCGTCCCAAGAAGGTAGCTCAGTTGGCGAGCTAAGTGACATGAATGAGTTGCAAAGTTGCAAGAAAGAGGTCTAGGGTTCAAACCCCAGAAACTAACATTCCCCCACCCCCACTAATATTTGCTTATAAAAAAAAATCCTTATGCATCTATTCATTAATTTCATTCAAATCACAAATTTCAGTAGTTCAAAATGTTCCTCATCTCATGCAAAAAATCAAGTCTATTTTTGTCTACAATAATGATTTAATTACTGACATATATTTTTTTAGAAAAGTAAATACGTAAATAAATTTTAGAAAGGAAAATGATTTTAAAAATGAATTTCCCTGATTGACTCCTAATTTTCACTGCATTTCACGATTAAAAAAGCTACCTTCAAATATTAAAATGCTAACTAGTATTTGAATTAAGCATTAAATTCATATTAAATTTATGTCAACTGATTTCATATTTTAGTAAAAAAAATGATTTCATATTGTTCCAAATCCAAATATCAATTGGCTCTTTAATTTTTTGACAAGTTAACTGAAATATGTTTAGTGGGAATTGGGATATTACTCAACATTATTTATAACCAACACCATTCGATTCACGCACCGACAATTCTGTGTTACCTAGTGTGAGATTTGCCTTCACCACTCCAGCGGATTACCGGAAAATTAGCCTTTTGTTTGAACACGCAGTGGGTAGCCATGAATAGTCCGAAAAAAAAAACTCAATATTATTCATACCTTATTTACGTTCTTTTTTTTGGTATGGACCATTACTGGCTACCCACAGAGTGTCGCAACGCTTTTATACCTTTTTTTTTATAAGCAAACGCTTTTATACCTTATTTACGTTCTTTTTGACTCAACCTTATTTACATTATTTATGTATAAGTTCTACATTTATGTCTACATCCATCCACTATATAGCAATTCATTAATTTCATTCAAACCACAAATTTCAAGTTTCAAAAGTTCTGGTCAAAAAAAAAAGTTTCAAAAGTTCGACGGTTGTTTCTTGTAAAAAAAAATCGACTGTTATCCGATTCATGCAAGATATCAAGCTGTAATTTTGTCTATAACGGTGTGTAAATTATTGACATAACGGTGTGTAAACTTTTTTTGATTAAACTTTTAATTGATTGCTCATATATTTTTAATGAATTTTGGGACATTTTTTTTATTTCTGATTGTTATTCACTACAAGAATAAGCTCTGTTTCCTGCGAAACTTTCCGACGAACTCTTGTCCGTCGCAATTTTCGACGGATTTCCGACGGATTTCTGACGAAAAAGCCGTTGCAAATGTTCAGCAAAAGAGGCGCTAAAATTCCCTCTTACGTTTCCGACGACATCGTTGTTCGTCGCAAATTTCCGACGGCTATTTTCGTCGGAAAATGCTAAAAGTCCGTCGCAAACATAAAAACCCAATCAAAAGGCAAGTCTCTTCCCTCGAACCCTCTCAATTCTCATAACCAGCGCCTGTTCTGTCCCTCAAACCCTCTCACTCACCGAAATGCTTCCCTCACTCTCCATCGCCCTCCTCCTCCCTCCACCGCCCTCCTCACGCAGTACTCACTCTCTCCCTCCGTCTCCTTCTCCTTCTTTCAACGCCTGAAGCCTCACACCTCAAACCCCCAAATCTCTCCTTCTCTCATCAACCGTAACCAGCGCCTGTTCTCAGCGTAATTTCTATTTCTCTTTACTTCTCAATTGTAATTTCGTTATCTGATTCTTCTTCTCAAATTTCCCAAATCTTTGCACCCTAATTTGATGCCATGAGGAAGAAACCCTAATTTCATTTTTCTTTACAGATTCTTGAATTTTTCATAAAAAAATTTCAAACTATGTTCTCTTGGTTCTGGTCAGCACCGAAAAATTCCCATTTCTTGTTTATCTTTTTTCTCAACTCTCTATTGTTCTCATAATTTGATTTCCCATTCTCAAAAAATTTCAACGGTT
Source organism: Astragalus membranaceus (assembly GCA_039519185.1). NCBI lineage: Eukaryota > Viridiplantae > Streptophyta > Magnoliopsida > Fabales > Fabaceae > Astragalus > Astragalus membranaceus. The sequence continues at coordinate 67,346,607 of CM076850.1, forward strand.
CACATTTAGGGTTTATATAAAGTCTGTTTTGTTTCTATTCTGTTTGTTTTGCAGAATTTAGGGTTTATATAAAACTTGTTTAGATAAATTATTGTTGTTGTTCTGTTGTTGTTAAGATAAAGTCTGTTTAGGGTTGAGATAACATCATTTGTTGTTGTTCTTAGAGTTTGGAATTGTATTGTTTATATAAAATCTGTATGTGCTAATTTGTTTTGTAGAATTTAGAGTTTAAAGTAGCTGTTAGGAATGATTGACTTATATGCAATGCTCTGTTCATGTTATTGGTGTAGACAAAAGAGATGGGAAGCAAAGGGATGGGAAGCAGTTTATTTTTGTGTTCTTCACGTTGGGATTTTCTTATTTGGAGAAAGGAAAGGTATGTTATTCAATCAATCTGTTTATATATTTTCGGTATGAAAGCCAAGTGTTTTTATCTTTTGTAGTTACAACTATGTCATTATATAGTGGAAATGAATATTTTTACCAATGTTGCTCTTTCCCTGACATAACAAGGATGTAACCGATGCAATTCAGAAGGTTGCTGCTGCCTATGATTGTAAAATTGTCGAGGGAGTTCTTAGCCATCAAATGAAACAGTTTGTGATTGATGGGAACAAGGTTGTGCTAAGTGTACCCAATTCAGATACAAGGGTTGATGATGCCGAGTTTGAGGAGAATGAAGTCTATGCAATTGATATTGTAGCCAGCACCGGAGAAGGCAAGGTAGTTTAATTAATAATTTTACTAATTTCTTAAAGATATATGATGGAGCTTCTTAATAGTTATGTAGTGAAACTTCTATACCTTGCAGCTTAAGCTATTAGATGAGAAGCAGACAACTATTTATAAAAGGGCAGTTGACAGAAACTATCACTTGAAGATGAAAGCATCGAGGTTCATTTACAGTGAAATAACCCAAAAATTCCCTATCATGCCATTCTCTGCCAGGCATAAGTTGATCACCTGTATGTTTATATTACCATATCTGAACTGGGAAGGTTTGAATTTGGAACCTGTTGTTGCACTTCAAATGTTAGTTCCTCTATAATATAGGGCTTTGGAAGAGAAAAGAGCTCGACTCGGTTTAGTAGAATGCATGAATCATGAGCTCCTGCAGCCTTATCCTGTTCTACATGAAAAACCTGGTAACATTACCTATACTTAATCCATCAGGACCCCTCCACATCGTTACATTTGTGTGAGGAATGTTTATTATGTCTCACATAATTTGTTATTTTTCAGGGGATTATGTCGCACACATCAAATTCACGGTCTTACTAATGCCGGATGGATCAGATCGTATCACATCTCATACACTCCAAGAATGGCAGCCCACCAAAACGATAGATGATCCTGAAATTAAGGCTTGGCTAGCATGGGGGACAAAGACAAAGAAGAAAGGTGGTGGAAAGAAGAAGAAATGTAGGCTTGAGCTGTTTAAGCTCTTTAAACATGATATATTTGCATTTTAAATACTTTTGGTGTTGATGTTGGTCATAGGTTTTTTGTTTTGGAATGTTTGTGAAATGGGGATTCAAGAAATGCTTGTTTGTTTGCAGGTAAGAAGGCTGCTGAAGGTGAAGCCGAACCGATGGAGGCACAAATGGTGCCACTACCCAAGAGCAAGTTTATTGGGTTGTTCTTAAGTAAGCCCTTTTTGAATAGCACTTATCACATAAGAGTTTATGGATATGTTGTTTCTATAATAAGCTGTTTCTGTAAGCTCTTCTGAGGAGATTATGAAAATGAGCTAAGAATAGTTTTTGGGCATATTATAAGCTCTTTTTATTATCACTTCCAAACTTCCAAATAATTATACAAGTACTTATATTATAATATAAGCTCGAATAAGCCATACTAAATACCCCCAAGGCCCAAATCATGATGCATAGGCTGTTATGAGTATTCAGTATCAATAGTGCTTATAGATCAGATATTCATAGTTTCTAGTTGATTATTTTTATTCCTTCGTTCCTTGTGGGGGTTTAAGTTACAAAATTCTTATATGTCCTGTCCTGTCCTGTTTTAATTCAGCCTGCCTTTTCTAAATTGCTGCTTCATGATTTGTTGTATTTTCTTTTTCGGTTTTATTTATGAATTATCATATATGAGCTTTAGTTTTTGTTGCCTAAACAAGTCAGTTGGAACGAACAAGCAATTTTTGTTATTTTACAGAATAACAGTTTTATTAGATAGGGCAGGGGTGAATAACTTGAAAATAAGCATCCGTTGTGTCAAGAGAGCAAGAACACTCAAAAATCAAATTATAGAAATGAGACAAAGCAATGGCCAACAATGGAAAGCTACCCAAATAACCACTAGAAGGTCCCGGGGGCTTAACTTGTTTGATGATTAATGAATCGGGGCACTTATTTTTTAGACTACTTTCATTCTTATTCTATTCAATGATTAATGAATCGGGGCACTTCATCAGAATGGAATCATTCCTATTGAGATTGCCAATTGTACTGAACTTAGAGCCATGTAAGTTAAATAGTTCAATTCCGTTGCGGGTTACTTGTATTCTGAGTTGTTCGTTGTGGGTTGCGTTTTCTTAACCTCCAAATTCCAGACACCATTTATTTGTATTCTGAGTTGTTCGTTGTGGGTTGCGTTTTCTTAACGTTATTTGGGAACAGAGAAAGAAAACCCACGTTCTGTGTGCTATCTATTTTTTCTTCCATTCCCTGACTTCAAGTAAAAGAAAATAATAAGTTGTTTCTAACAATTTTCAAATCCCCTATTTTGTCACACCTGTCCTGCCAATGAACCATATCTCTCAGTTCTGCTGAAAAATGGCTCAGTTTGCGTGTGATGGTATCTAGGAACCAAACCTCTAAGGGCTTAAAAGAGCTTCTAACCTACATTGTTGATCTTTTCTGCTTTGGGTACATTTTGAAATAATGGGTATTCTTACAACAATTTAGTAGCATTCATATTATAATGGGCATGTAATCAATCATTTATATGTATTTAATTCATATTATATATTCACTCTCAATCTTCCTTGTCTCTAGTTTAGTAGCATTCATTTACTCATCTGTGAATAAGTACTTTTCATCATAATAAGGCAAGTTTTGCTTGTATCTAAGGAGATTCATTATCATCAGCTGAATAAATTCCTTCTGTTCTTTTTGACAGTGCTGCTTCCATATATATTTGAATTCCTAGAAAAATGTTTTTGGAAAAATTGATTAGCATCAAAAATAACACTATAGTTAAGAATGACACTTCATCATTTTTGATTTTTATCCCCATGTATAGTCTTAATGTTGACTTTTAAACATTTTTCTGTTGTTAGGTAGTAAAAGAATGGCATGGCTTGCCAAAAGGTGTAAAATTTGATCCTTCTGATCAGGAGATAATTTGTGCCCCATTTATTGCATACGTGGTGTGGATTAGCAGGCAGCAGAAATTGAAAGAAGAATAGAGTTGGAAACAAAGGCTGAAAAGCATATTCAGAAACTTCTACTACTAGGTTAGTTTTTCCAATCAGGTATTTCTGATTTAACGCTTTTCCGAAAATGTGTTGTTCAAGACTTCAATGCATTTCACATAAAAAGGTGTTTACACCGATTTCAGATCATGTATCATAACATAGATCAACGTCGTGACATTCAACATGTTTGCTGATTTAGCATAGAATATTGTTCCTGAGCATCTGCGTACTGTTTCATTTCAGGTCAAAAGGCAAGCAGAGAAATTTGTGTTAATGTATTATGGAGGTTTACTAATGGTAAGTCAACTCTCTAAACTATACTATTATGAATTATGAATGTTAACAGCCTATAAAATTAAAATTAGCTGTGATGTGACTGACCTCAGCTGATTTTGTATCCAGTGTGACGATGAAACATGCAAGCATACAACACGGAGTATCAGCTTTCAGTTGGTTGGTGATTCTGAGAGAGGAACTGTGTGTCCAAATTATCCCCGCTGCAATGGGCATCTTAATAGAAAGGTTTGACTCCATGAACTCGCTGGATATTAAGAGCTTTTTCATGTGTGATTCATATTGGGAAGCCCTAGCCCTTTAATTTTGTGAATTAACCAAATATTTGTTTGACTTTCAGTACACAGAAGCAGACTTGTACAAGTAGCTATCATATTTTTGTCATGTGTTTGACACACTATGTTGTATAGAAAAGGTATTCACAAACGATAGGAGGACAATAATAGCTAGGATAATTTTTTATGATAGGATGACAGGATTAACTAGGAATATTTTTAAAAAATGCTAGTAACAGACTCTCTAAGTCCATTGCCTATTCCCCTTGCTGATTCTGATTTAGGAAAGGTAATGAGTACCTTCAGATTGTATTCAAATATTTTCTATCCAAGTTGTTAACAAGGATAGGTCCACTACATTAGAATAGTTTGAAGTCCTCTTTGATTGCTCTAGTTAAAAATAGGTTTTCTTTTTGTTGATGTGATAAGGTAATGTCACTTGCAGGTAGTGGAATAACTTAGCTAATAGACTATATTGTGAAAAATGGTGAACCAATTTTGCAGGTACTGGTGCAGTGGAATAACTTACAATTAGCTGAAGACTCATGGGAAGATATTGAAGAAATCAAGACAAGCTATCCTCACTTCAACCTTCTAGGAAATTAATTGGGTTTGTTAGCAAATGATATATGTAGGAGAGAGCAATTGTAGTTAGGCATGAATGATAGCAAATTAATTGGGTGTGTGTAAGAAATTTGTTCTCAAATTATAGGATTGCCAGAAATGTGCATAATGAAAGAAATGATTAAGTTACCTTTAATGTGATACATTCTTATAATTGAATGGTCATGATAACAGTTGCTGATTTTTCTTGCTATTCATATTATAGCCGCTAGTTGTGCAGAATATGAAATTTCAGAATTATTCTTTAGAGATACATTCCTCTTGTAATTCTTTAAATATCTGAATCTGAATAATGAGGTATAGATTGTTGTATTTGAGGAGTCGAAGTTGATGAAACAATATAGATATCAGTATTAAATAGTTTTTTGGATGTATGATTTAATTTTATTTTTTTTTTAAATTTCCGACGGATTTGCGACGAATTTGCGACGAAAATGTGTTAGAGTTTGCGACGAAAAACTCCGTCGGAAACTATTTGCGACGAAAAAAATCCGTCAGAAACGATTTGCGACGAGCGATTTTGCGACGAAAATTTGTCCATCGGAAAAGTTAATTTGCGACGAAAATCAGTGCGTTTCCGACGGATTTTGCCGTCGGAAATCGTCGATTTTGTTGTAGTGATTGATCTTTACACATACATATCCTCCAATTAATGAGTTTTTATTAATTTAACTAGAGCCTTGTCATAAAAACAAAATGTTTGTGTGACTGAAATTTGTAATTAACATTCCCCAATTATAACTTCTTAATTGTATAAAATAGATAAAATATAGATATTGTTCTGGAATGGACGAAGAGGCTCATTCAGCAATTAGACATATATAGGCCCAATCATTTTGATCCATATCCACAATATATCAGCCCACTTATGGCTCTCACGCTTGGATGTCTCAGATTCATCCGATCGATCCAACGACTCAATTCCTGCACGAATCTCTATAAATACTGGATCACTTTGCGATAAATAGGTATATTCTCATCCCTAGATTATACTATTCTCTTATTCCCTATACTGACTTGGGCGTCAGAGTGACATCGTAGGTGCCCCACCCAGGATTTTTTCAACACTCCGCTCGGAGTGCAAGAGACCTACCAACAGCAGTCACCGCACCGCTGCTAGGTACTGAACATTGGCGACCACAGTGGGAGTTGTCTAGCTTTCACCTCATTTCAATCTATTGAGAGTTTTCTCTTGCATTCCGATGGCACCCTGAGGCAGACCCCGGGCCCGAAGCATTGCCATGTCTCAACCCCGACCTGAACACACGCTACAAGGTGTTGCTGCCACTCTTCCAGGCGACACCATCCAAGTCCTGGCTCCACAGCCGATCTAGATCCCCATCCAATCTGAGGATGCAACGGCCATCCGCCAGCTCCTGGACCTGCTGTGCAACCGCACTCAGGCTATGCTGCAGTAAGAAGCGCTCCTCAGGCTGATAGAGAGGCGAATCATGGTTGTCAAACTCGAGAGTTTACATAAACTCGTGGAGGATAGGTAGACTCGACTCGTACACTCGTAAGAGTCTACCTACCATCAAAAAACCCTATAAATGGCATACATACATGATATAATATAGGTTAGCGCAACAGTAATTCAACATTTAAACTCCACAATAAAACAAGGTATAAAATCATGATATTAAAGTATGTTAGTGCATTATAACTAGATAATATCATACTAACTAAATCATACATAAATTCATAAAAACACAAATTCTTAAAATAAAAAATTCAAAAAACAAGAGCTAATTTGACCCAACACTCGTAATGTTTAGTTTAATGCTTTATTGGGTATTGAATAAAACAAAATAAAAATAGTATTGAAAATGTAAAAGTAACTTTATAAATCCAATATATATATACCATTATAAACTACAGAAAATAGGTAAAATTTATATATTAGTGCATTATAGCTAGCTACCAATAATTTACATTTTAAGGCCTAATCAAATGTAAAATTGTAGACTCGTAAACTCACAGTAAAATCGAGAGTTTACCGATTCTATCAGAGTTTACTTGAACTCGTACGAGTTTACGAAAAAAGGGAGTTTACCTGCTAGTTGACTTGTTTTTGTGATATAGACTCGTAGACTCGTAAACTTGTAAGAGTTGACTCGAGAGTTTAACAACCATGAGGCGAATGGCAGCCAAGTCTGAGCAACCTCATCCTCGCTGGAGCACTCCTCACCTAAGGAAAGTGAGCTCCAGGCGCCACAGATCTCCACCCAGGCGTCATCTCAACCATCGCTCTCCACCCAGACGAAAGCGAGCTCGTCACTCTCCTCCCCGACGCAGCAGGCACCAAGGATCAGGTTCACGTCCAAGCACCCCTCCAACTTCTCCTGATGGTACCTAATGGCTTGAGGACTCTCCCTCCAAGACCTCGTCGCTAGCAACCTCTAATTTTTGCAAGAGGTCGCGAAGCCAAGCCAAGACCCACAAGAGGCGTCGCCACAGATTTACCTCGAGGAGATCTCTAGCCCGACGTGACCGCCAAAGCATAGACCTTGGGGACGGGTCACCTCACTACTCTCCATGGCGCTCCCACGAGGGACCCTTCACCGTGAAGATTAATGATTGTCCAATTCCTAAGGCCCTAGAGAAGCTTCCAGCCCTCAACATGTACGATGGGACTGGGGACCCTGACAGCCACCTGGCATACTTCTCTCTCATGATGCGCTACCGAAGGGCAAGGGAGCCCGTCTACTGCAAGATCTTCGCCCTCACTCTCGAGAAGTCAGCACTAACTTGGTTCCAGGAGTTGAAGCCAAACTCGGTCTCATCTTGGGGACAGCTAGCTATGATGTTCACACTTGTTTTGCTGCTTCCCGCTTAAAGCCCAAGTCTGAAGAGGTACTCAGGGCGATCAGACAGGAAGAGAAAGAAACACTTAAAGAATATCTGGAGCGCCTTGCGAAGTCACGAGCTGCGCAGCGTAGCAGTCTCTGGCGAGGAGATCCCACACGAGGAGCGCCGCGCGGAGTCACGAGCTACGCGGCAGAGTAGTTTCGGGTCTCAGGCGGAATGCTCCTGCGCGAATAGCGCCTCACAAACGCGCGCCCTGCATTCCAAGGGGCGTCTCGGGTGCGAAGAGGACCATTTCAGGTGCGAAACCAAAGGGGCACCTCACGAGAGCACCACCTCGGGCCTCGGATGTCCGCTCTCTTCCAAGGACCCGCAGGCGAAGATCAACAATGTTAAAGCAAGGTGCAAGACGTCACTCAAGAAAACATAATGCTAACCACCGTAAACCAGGGTAATCTTGCAAGTGTTATTTTGAAATTCTCATTGTTATATGTAGCGAAGCAACTCGAGCTTCGAGGCAATAGCAAGGGGCATGAGGCCTAAGCCTGGTGATATAAAGGGGTGGAAGGAGGACGACACCACGATCGTTTGTGTTTTTCCTATGTACCGAGGCAGGAATCTCATGACTATCTCAATTAAGCTGACCTTGGAGGTCACAACCCCGTTGGACGAGTCCTGGTAGACTGTGCCAAGGGTATACTTTAAGCTGACCTTGGTGGTCACAACCCTGTTGGATGAGTTCTATCCAGGCCGAGTCCCGGTAAACTGTGCCAATTAAGGGTGTACTTCATTACAAATAGTCCAAGCAGACGTCGGTAACTCAGCACGAAAAGCGAGCCAAACCTGGCAATTATCTACTAGAAAAAAAATCCTAAGTCCAATGAAAAGGCACACCGATGCGAAAATCAAGTAGGCATGAGACGATGAGGTCAAAGACACCAGGCGCGTTGAAGGGCGCTGAGAGGAACAAGGGCGAGATCCCACTATGTCATGCCTAGGCGAGACGCTGTCTATTTTGCAGATCATAACTTCGTCTGTGGTTATCCGATTAAGGCGTGCAAATATGTGTTAGAAAGCTAAGAAGCAGAGCTACAATTCTTCTGTTGAGCTCGAAATCCGATTCCAATGTCTTGAAGGTCGAGAATGCGAGATACGTTCCAGGACGAAATGCACTTGTCTCCTACCCACAAACATGCTGAACGGATACGGAAGATAGATGCTGGGGGGGGGGAACGAGACTTGTTGGTCTCAGGTAAGATTGCTGAAAGATGTTGCAAAATTTGATGTCTCAAGTCTAAAGTCTCAAGAGAAGAACAAAGCGAGGCGCCTCAGACGCCACAGACTCAAACTCACTAGGTCCCTCCGACGGACCACCAATCTCATAGCCAGCCTCCCTCAAAGCATGAATGGGACCTCGATATGGCCCATGAACTTGAGCTGTCTTCTTCATCCTCGACATCGATCACAACCTGCAGGACAGGGGGCAGGTAGTCAAGACAAGTGTTATAAAACAGAAAGATAACTTGTTGACGACCCCCCTTTCCCGAGGACATCGTTGAAAGCTGTGAGAAAGGCATGGCATGCTCAAACAATGACAAAAATTTCACTACTATGATGCAAAGCTACCAAGAAAAAAGTCTGAGTTAAAAAACTTTAAATAACAAAGCAACACATGAGCTTAAAGGACCGAAATTGAAATTGGTACTTGGATGAGCAAGCAGCAGGCACAAGCTTGGCTAGTTGACCGAGACAAACGAAGTCTCGGGGTAAGGCGTGGGCACAGGCAAAGATTTGAGGCTCGGTGAAGTTTCGAAATCACAGGCACACGCAAGGAGAAGCACTGAGGACAAGGACACCTTGTCTCGGTTCTCGGGCGCTTAGATCAAGACTTCATGCCTTCGAAGGCGTGGAAGCACGACGCGAGGCGACGTGAGACGAAACGATGCGAGACAAGTGTTGCGCCCGAAAAAGTCCCCGAGGGAGAACCTTCCTCGTTCACAACCTTTCCTAAGACAATGAAGCCGCCACCAATATTTATTAAGGAAAATATTAGGAAAACCTTTTTGGAAAGCGATTGGTCTTGCGAAACTAGAGAATAGGGTTCGGGGGTCGGTTACGCGCAGGGAAGGTGTTAGCACCCCACACGTCCTCTCTACTGAGAGGGAACCTTTAATTAAATGTGTGGTTTTAGTGTGTTGACTTGAAAATACTTAATTTTGCCTCTCTACTTCTTATTGAAAAATTCTTAATGAAAATCTTTATTTATTAGGAAAAAAAAAGGGGGGAAATGGGTTTTTAGAAAAAAACGCTTGACGGGACATGGCCCGCTCCTACGTATCTCCCGGTGCGATGGAGAACTCAAAGCTACGTAGTTCTTCTTTGTCCTGAAAAAGGTTTTTTGTCTTTTATCTTTTTAGTGAGTTTTCGAAATAGGACGAGCACTTAGTGAATGATTAAACTAACCAAGGTTATGGGTAATCACCGCTAAGTACTCTTGAAAATGAGAGTCACTACCGCCAGTCAGACGAACAAAGGTTCTGATTGACTATTAGTAGCGACTCGTTTTTATTTCTTCTTTTGAAAGGGGTTTTCGAAAGAGATTGATTGGCACGAATGATCAAACTAACAAAGGTTATGAGTGATCATCGCTTGTTGTTCTTTTGGGAAAAAGACATCGCCACCAATGGCTAGACGAACAAAGGTTCTGATTAACCACTAGCGACGATGGGTTGAAAATGATTTTAGAAAGGAAAATGATTTTGTTCTGAAAATGATCTTGGTTTGCAAAAGTGGTTCTTTTTTGTTACGAAAATAACTCTTTTTTGTTATGCAAATGCTAATTTTTATGGTTGCGCTCGACGAGAACGTGGCTCGCTCCTACGTATCCCAAAATGGGAATCAAAGCGACGTAGTTCTAACGAGCCTTGAAAGTGAAAGTCTTTTTGCTTTGGTTTTGAAAAGTGAGGGGCGCTCATGATGATCAAACTAACAAATGTTATGGGTGATCATCACTAACACTTACTATGATTTTTGATGCTTAGGAAAATATCTTTTGAAATTGAAAGCATTCATGATAATCAAACTAACAAAGGTTATGGGTGATTATCACTAGTAGCTTATGCATATGAAAACATCCCTTTTTTGAAATTTAGGCTCTTAGGACAACCAAACTAACAAAGGTTATGGGTGATTGTCACTAGTCACCATTTTCATGCTAGGCCATTTAGAAAAGAAAGCAATGAATGCAAATCGAATCCTTAGGCAAATAACAATCTCATTTGAATTCTTGAGCAAATATTAGCCTAGACTACACATGTTAGACCACAACACATAAATAGGCAAAGAAGGAACTTGAATTGGGCATTAAGCAAAAATACAAGAGTGGGCAAGATTGAACCTAAATGCACATCTAATGGAAGATGCTAGGTGAGAACCATACTCAAATATTTCTACAAGACACAAGGGAATCTAAATGCACATCTATTGGAAGATGCAATGTATGGAATTGACCTATCTAAGTGTTGATGATATTCTTATATGAGAGTAGACAAGGAAGTGGTAGGTACAAATGAATTCAAAAGAGTAGCCTCAAGCATGATCATTGGCAAACCCTAAACAAGCAAGTCATCTTAACAATCAAAACACCAAAGCATGTTGAATCACTTTGGTCAATCCTCAACACTTAATTTAGTGTGCGCAAGTGCACAAGTGTGAATCTTCTTGCCAATCATCAACTTAAACAACATATAGACTAAAAGGGTTGGATCATATAGAACAATCCTCATCACTTTAGGCAAGGTGCACTAGGCACAAGTGAGAATCATATTGCCTATCATCAACTTGAGACAATAAGCAAACATATAAAAACTCTATTTATTCTTCATGACTTGCGAAACCAATACATAGTCAAACCATCAATTTATTCATCAAACTCCCAAAATCAAGCAAGCAAAAGATACTAACAAGATTTAGGAACAATTAATCACATAACTTAAACACTAAGACCTCAAATCAACATTTATTCTCAAACTCTTTACTTTGTGCGAAATCTATGTGAGAAAAGAAATTTGCAAACCTAAACAAAGTATCTAAGCATGAAAACACTAAAATCAAATATCTACAACATGATTAAGCCCCATCAAGCAAAGAGAAACAACAAAATCAAATTAAAGCTAACTTTACTAGGATATGCGAACCAAACAACACATGAAACAACAATTTTACTTCACAACAAATGCAAAAAATCAACACAAAACAACATGACTCCATTTATTCAAGAGTGAGAGGCACCTTAAACACCCAAGCCTCCCTAAGTGCTTGTCAATAGTGTTTAAGGCTCCTCTCACCAACAACAACAAGCTACATTTTAAACAAAATGATGATGATATGTGAAATGTAAAATGAAGAGGAAAATGGGTTTTAATGCAAAAAGGTTGAAGATGATGCAAGGGTTTGAAAGTTTTTACCTCAAATCCAAGCTAGAAAATGCAATGAGATGAAGAAAATAGAAACCAAATCAACAAGAACCTTCAAGGAACTTCAACTCCAACCCCAAAAAAAAAGCTTGATGAAAACCTTCCTTGATGATGATGTTTGATCTTGAATGGAAAATGGAGAAGATATATGAAAGAGGGATGAGAATGAAGTGAGATGGTGGTGTTTGGGTGAAGAGGAAATCAAAAATAGATGAAGGAAGGGAGTGGGGAGGCCACGGTTTTGGGAGAGAAAAGGGGAGGTTTTTGGTGTGCTAGGGTTTTTTGGTGTAGGAGAAATGGGAAGGTTCCTTTGAGATGAAAGAAAAACAAGAGGAAGTGAGGGAGAGGAGAGGGGCTACGAATTTTGTGTCCTTTTTGGGAAGGAGAGGAGTGAGTTGTTCTTATTCAAATCCTTGGGAGGCCAAAGATCTAATGGGTTTAAGGTTGTGAGAGGGAAATAAAGAAATTAGTGTGTATTTAGTGGTGTAGAGAGAAAGAAGGTAAAAATATGTTGTGTATTGAATGTTATTGGATTCAAAGGTGTGCTTGTCATGATGAAAGGCTTTTTTGTGATGTGCACTTGATGGGGCTGAAGTGAAGGGCATGAGGGTGGAGTGAGGGAGGTTGTTTGCTTGTGAAATTGGTGCTTACTTTGGCCAAAAATGGATAAAAGCAAAAAGCACCTAAAAGGAATTAGCCCTAATTCTAAAAATACCATAAGCATCCAATATTATTTTGTTATTCATTTTTTTATTTTGATTTCAGATTTCTATTTTTAATTATACATATTTTTGAGCCTTTTATCCAGGAGGTATTTAAGTGATTGGAGTGGTGCAATTAAGGGCCCATGATCCACAAGTAGACCCATGACCCATTGGCTAGTCATATGGTTCGATTTGCTTAGGGGTCTTTAGGGGTAGTCTTCATTCATTCATTCCAACCAAAAAGAAAGAAAAGAAGCGAATAGAGAAAGAGTGAGAAGAGAGGCGCGACTTGCAAGGAGGAGGAAGGGGAAATCCGTGGAGCACTCAAGGAGGAGGGGAAAGCTTGTTAGTGTCTTGCAATTTCTTGGAGCCTTGCCTAGTATATTCGAATTCTATAAGGTTAGGGGGTCCTCTTTTCATCTCTAATAGTGTATGTGATGAGTATTGTCTAGGGTTGGGTTCTAGGGTGATTTCCAAGAATGATTGGTGTGTTTTAATGTTGTTGTTATGCTGAAAATTTGTTTGTGCAAGGACATGTTAAATTGGTGTTGAATGGAGTACAATATGAATGATGCATGCTAGGTGTTTGTGGCTTTGACTGAATAATTTTGGTGGAAAATGTGATGGCTACTATTCATATGAGTATTTGGTATTGGTGATTTAATTTGGTGATTTTTTGTTGAGAGGAACTCAAAAAGTGTTGGTGCCTTAGGCGCCCTAGGGTGTTGCTTGTGTTGCTGAAATTCTGCCCCTAGGCGCCTTAGTCAAGAGCGCCATTGTGTCTTGTGTGTTGCTGAAGAAATTGTCCCATTGTGTCACATGATGTTGCTGGAAAATGGTCCCTAGGTGCCTCAGTGATAGGTGCCAAGTGTTTGTGCCATGGCTGAAAAATATCCCTAGGCGCCTTAGCCATGGGCGCCAAAGCATGTTGTGTTCCTGTTGCTGCCTCAGGCGCAGGGCGCCCTACTGGGCGCCTGTCTCACTGTGTTCCCAGTTTTGGTGCTAGGCGCCTTGGCCATGGGCGCCAAGGGCGCCACTGTTGTGTTGCATATTTTCTCAAAATTCCTTTTGGGTTCTCATACACTGAATAAATGGCTCGTGTAAAATAAATTTTGGAGTCAAATGAGTTGTTCCCTGTGTTGGCCTTAGGCGCCTAGTCCATGGGTGCCAATGTTGCGTGTCATATTTTGCCAAAATTTTTGCTGGGTTCCCATACTCTGAGTAAATGTCTCGTGCAAAATTAATTTCGGAGTCAAATGAGTTGTTTTCCGTGTTGGCCTTAGGCGCCTAGTGCATGGGCGCCGTGTTCCCCTGCGCCAGTTCCTGCGCCAGTTGCGCCAGTCCAGTGTTGCTCCTGGGCGCCCAGCGCCTGGGCGCCAGTTTCAGAATGTCTAAGTGTTTTCCCGATTTTGTTTCAATCATAACTTTTGACTCGGTTATCCAAATTTGACGGTTCAAAATGCGTTTCGAAGCTTATTCAGGTTCCTACCTGGATATTCTAATTTTAGGCAAAAATGGGTTATTTTTCTGACGGTTCTGGGCAGATGTTGCCCAAGGTGTCTAAGTGTAATTTTGTCTATCTTTTGCCCTTTCCTTGTGATTATCCCAAAATGGTGTGGTTGAGTTGGTGCTGGTGTGATTGGTGAGCTGATTGATAAAATGGTGAGATAGTGAATAAAATGGTGAGTTAATTAATCATTGATGATGGTGAGTTGATTAAATGGTGAATTGGTGAATTGTGTGGTGTGTTGTGGTGCATTGTCATGGCGTCTCATAAACCATGTGCATTATCGGTGAGCAGAGGCTTCGGCCTAACTACAATTGGTGAGTGCCCTCATGGCTTGTATTTGGTGACGGATCCGACATGCATGTGCCCGTGGAGTTTGGGTTGAATTTCATGCATAACCATACATTTTGTAATGTTGTTCGGAGATTGTAATTTTGATGTGGTTGCTGCCATTGTTGTGAATCGGTGTGCCTAGTTACTTTTCCTATGCAGTGCTTATTCCATATGCTATTAATTATGTAAAGAGACTCACCCTACTGCTTTTATGTTGCTTCTCATGTCGGCAACGTGCAGGTAATAGCGAGTGAAGGTTACCCTTATGCCTTCGTCTGGTAGGGAGTGTCATGCTCTGATACGTAGCACCGGGGGGGGGGGGGGCGTCTTATGTTTATGTGTTATTTTATTTGATACTGTTAGACTGTTATTGGTGATGTATTGGACTTGTTTCGAACTTATTATTATTCCGCTGTGGTAGTGACTGTATTTAGTTGATGCGAACTAAACAGGTATTTTATGGTGCTATGTATCTTGTGGCTTATAGCCGAACTATGTGATTCGAATGTTGTTTGATTTAATGGAGTAGATGTAGCACTCTCTTATATTGTTTTCAAAAAAAAAGAAACTCTGATTTTATTAAATAGTAAGGTTATTAGAAGGGGGTGTTACAGACGACGCGAGGCAAGGCGAGACGAGGCGGCGCGAGGCGGATATGCTAAGTCTCGGGCCCCGGGCTACGACGTGAACCAAAGAAGCGCTTCGCGCCTCAAATCTGCTGGATTCCACGAGCTGGGAAAGGAGCGCCTCGCGCCTCAGATCTCCTAGATGCGACGAGCTGGGAAAGAAGCGCCTCGCGCCTCAGATCTCCTGGATGCGACGACCTGAGAGAGGAGCGCCACGCGCCTCAAGTTTGCTGGATACGAGAAGCTAAAAGCAGAGATCCTGCGCGTATGGCGCCAATCGCAGGAGCGAGGTGTGCGGCGAGCAGGTCACGAGTCTCAGACTAGCAGGCTTGCGCGCTTCCCTCTCTCTATTCTTCCTCCCAATACCCTACGAGTCCCAGGCTTGCAAAAGGCTCAGATGATGGAAGCTCACATATTTACAGTAATTGGAAAGTTGTTCTCCACAAGGAAGTGGGCAAAAATGCAACTACAAAGCGACAGTTAGACCTAATACGGCCTACCAAGGCAGACAAGCAGGCGGGAAGCCAAAGCAAATGGAGATCAAATCCAATTCAAAAAGATTGGGTTTTTGCATCTCATACTTAATCTTTGGTGCATTCCAATGATCAAGGCAAGACCAATTGTCTACCTTAAACTCTCCACTCAATCAAAGGTCCAAGGAAAAGGCGCACAGACGCGAAGTCATCAACAAGGCATGAGACCATGAGGTGTCAGGCAGCACGAATGAGACCATGAGGTCTCACGCATCAGGCAAGAGACCACGAGGTCTCGGGTATCAGGTGCAGCAAGTAAGCAGCAGGGCGAGACCCTATGGTCCCAGCCCCCTGGCGCCGAGATGGGCGCAGAACTCAGACAGCACGGAGAGAGCCGATGGTCTCAGTCACCAAACACGGAGACAAGCGCAAGCATGGGACCTTGGGGTCTCAGTCCTATTCTCCCTCTCTGTCACTCTTTGGGTCTCGCCTCTCCCTCTCTCGTGGAGTGAGTTAGATTTTGCAAAGGGTAAGAGTTCACTTCCTTGACCGAAGCCATGAAAACAGTTACAAGGCGATAAGAAGACGCCTCGTTACAACAAACTATCAGGTGCTTCCGGGAGCAATGACACTGTCGGCAGCAACAATCCATCCCGTCGGGACGACCCGAGACAACCTCCAGAGGCGGATTAGTCGGTAGGTACGATGTCAGCAATGCCTTCAAGCCAATACCATCCTCCAGAATAATCTCGGCTTGGGGGGCAACTGTTCTGGACTGGACCAAGAGGCCCATTCAACAATTAGACATGGATAGGCCAATCATTTTGATCCATATCCACAATATATCAGTCCACTTATGGCTCTCACACTTGGATGACTTAGATTCATCCGATCGATCCAATGACTCAAATCCTGCGCGAATTTCTATAAATACTGGCTCACATTGCCGTAAATAAGTACATTTTCATCCCTAGATTATACTATTCTCTTATTCTCTATACTGACTTGGGCGTCGGAGTGACATCGCAGGTGCCCCACCCGAGATTCTTTCAACACTCCGCTCGGACTGCAAGAGACCTACCAACAGCACTCACCGCAGCGCTGCTAGGTACTGAACAGATATACAGATATAAATATATAAGGCTAAATTGTACTTTTGGTCATTTATCTTTGGTTTTGGTTTCTTTTTGGTCTTTTATCCTTTTTTTTCCCGTTTTGGTCTCTCATCTTTTTTGTAGGTGTCATTTTGGTCCTTTTTTTGGTATTTTCCGTCCATTAACTTAACAGATGTCACGCTGGCAGTTAACTCCTGACGTGGCATCTTAACGTGTCATTTTTTGGTTCTTTCTTTTTGGTCTCCTAACGTGTCATTCATTTAATGACGTGGCAAATAGGGACCAAATTGAAACTAAAAAAGAACATAATGGACCAAATTGACAATAAATACCCCATCTCCATCTTCATCTTCCCCGGTAAGCCACCACCACCTCCGGCGAGCCACCACCACTTTCTCCTCCTCACATCCACCGCCACCCTCTCCTCCACCGCCACAACCCCAAAACAGAACCTTAAATCCCAATACCAATCCTAAATCCCTAAATCCTAAATCTCAGATTCACTCTCTACCATCCCCTCAGACCGTTTCCGGCTGGGTCTGATGTCGTTTCAGATTCTTGAAGAGTGTGGAATTTGAACCTAAGCGTATATAAGTGTATATAGATCAACCAAAATTAAACTTGATGAAATTAACTTGATGAAATAAACGATTATACAATCAGCGGCAAGCCTACAACTTACAAGTGTGAAATTAACTTGATGAAATTAATGATCGTACAATCATAGATTCTTATTTATAAATTTTTTTTATTCTAGAAAAAATTAACGTGATTTTGCCATCCATAAGCAACCAGAAACTGGGTTCAGGGAGTTCTAATTTTGCTGATTTAAATATAGATATAAGTTCCGACAACCCGTGAAAATGGAGTGCACTCCGAATCGTAATTGGCAATTTTAATTAGTTTTAAAGGTATCTTTGATCCCTACAAATATTCAAAAAATTCAGTTTCGTCGTTGCAATTTAAACATTTTTAAAAATGCCCTTTTAAATATCCAAAAATTCAAGTTTAAGCCTGTAAAAATAAAACTTTGTTTTTCGTCGCTGAAAATATACGTTTTATCCAGTTTGGTCATTGTAATATGTAAAATATTTTATTTTAGTCCCTCCGATATGAGTAGAAAAAGGACTAAAATCAAATATTTTACATATTTAGAGGGACCAAACTGGATAAAACATATATTTGCATGGAGAAAAAATAAAGTTTTGTTTTTAGAGGGACTAAACTAGAAGCGTTTGGTATTTGCAAGTGTTTTTTTAAAAGTTTCTAAATTACAGAGACGAAACTGAATTTTTTGGATATTTATAGGACCAAACATAGGCATGGCAATGGGGCGGGGCGGGGACGGGTTTAACATTCCCCATCCCCATCCCCGATTCCCATATTCATCCCCGTTCCCCGTCCCAAACCCAACGGGGATGAAGAATTGATCCCCATCCCCATACCCAACGGGTTCGGGGATCCCCGCCCCAACTCCGTCCCCGTAGTGGAATTCATTTTTTAAAATTTAAAAGTAGTTTTTACCTGTCCCAAACCCAAACCCGAACCCGCTCCCAAACCCAAAACTTATCCCACACCCAAACCCACCCCAAACCCGAAATTTAACCCAACATAAAATCAATGCAATACTACAACATATAACCAAAATATCAATTATCCAAAATGACAACGTATAGCAATGACATTGCATATCAATATATAAAAAACAATGTAACTTCCTACATTTGGGGCGGGTTCGGGGACGGGACCTATATCCCCATTACCCGTCCCATCCCCGTTTTTCAATTTCGGGGAAAACCCAAACCCAAACCCAAACCCAGTCAAAGCGGGAAAAACCCGTCAAATCGGGGCGGGTTTGGTTCGGTCCCCATTACCCGTCCCATCCCCGTCAAACATACTTTTAAGCTTTTTAATTAAGCTGAAAACTTTACCTAACGTCGGTGAACTAGAAAACATTTGTCATGGTGCAAAACTTGTCGCAGTGTAGTGAAAGATGCTTACTTTTGATACATCTTGTCCACTAATTTCAAACTTTGCAACCATATGAAAACAAAACCACATGTGTAATTGTTGAAAATGCACACCTAATACTAACGACCTTTAGTACAATGGGACTACAAAGTCAATATGACTAAAGATTAGACATGCATGCACATATCTACCACTCCATTCACTAAGGTCCCTAACTAGTATAAAAGGGTGATCATCTATGTGTGTTTTGCATCACAACTCAAGAGTCACTAAGATGGCATCCTTTGGCCTCCTAGCTTTGCTACTTGTTGCTCTAGCTGTGTCCCCTCAGGGGCTCGCCAACTACGAGAAACCTCCAATAGAGAAGCCACCTGTTTATAAGCCTCCCACCGAGAAACCACCTATTTACAAACCTCCTGTTGAGAAGCCACCAGTGTACAAACCCCCAGTTGAGAAGCCGCCAGTTTACAAGCCACCTGTTGAGAAGCCACCTGTTTACAAGCCACCAGTTTACAAGCCACCTGTTGAGAAGCCACCGGTGTATAAGCCCCCAGTTGAGAAGCTGCCAATTTACAAACCACCTGTTGAGAAGCCACCGGTGTACAAGCCACCAGCAGAACAACCACAAGATTACAAATCTCCAGTTGAGAAACCACCAGTCTACAAGCCCCCAATTCACAAGCCGCCAGTTGAGAAACCACCAGTGTATAAACCACCAGTTTACAAACCACCTGTTTACAAGCCGCCTGTGCACAAGCCCCCAGTTTACAAGCCCCCAGTTGAGAAACCACCAGTGTACAAACCACCAGTTTACAAGCCACCTGTGCACAAGCCACCAGTTTACAAGCCGCCAGTTGAAGAGCCACCGATTCATAAGCCTCCGTATGGAAAGCCACCTCACCAACCATAGTAACCTCGTGCAAATTCCAAACCATTTTAGAGGTATATTAAGCATAAGTTAAATAAGAAGTTAAGTTTACAAATCAAGGATTGTTCTTGTGGCCATTACATTTAAGTCCTTCAATGGCATTGTTATGCCAAGACAAGACTGTATGAGTGTAAAACAGAGAAACAAAATTAATGATGCTTTGTATTTCATATACCTTGAATAAAAATTTTAAGATTTGGATATTGTGTTGACCGGTTTAATTAAAATGTGCGACAATATATGTTACTTCTACAAGCTATACTTTAAATAATTCTTGTTTCTTGTAATCACTACTAATGAGTGCATGAAAGTGCAGTCAGAGAGATGTAGACATGAGAGAATAATTAATGTGATCTGTTTTTTACTTGTTTTCTTTTAAACTAATGTGATCCGTTTGTTATACTCCATCTGTCCCATAATATATGACGTTTTGGCCATTTAACACAAGTTAAGAAAAATAATTAATTTTGTGTGGGAAAGATAAAGTATGAGTTTACTTGTAAAGTAATTAAATAATGAAGCGTACGCTAGGAAAAGAAAAATTAATGCTTCATTGATATTGTAAAACGTAATATGATATAGAATAACTTTTTTTTTCACTAAAACATCGTATCATATAATATAGGACGAATGAAGTATTTGCTAAACTTCATGCACCTAACTAACTTGGAATTTTATGGCATAATATATGAGTCAGTGGTAGTTGCAGTTTCAAAAAGGAAGTTATCCGTGATAAAACATTTTTGCCAAAACGAAAGTAGATTTACCATTTTAAATTAATAATAGGAAGAATAACTTTTCATCTATACTTAACATAAATCAATAAATCCTACCAAAAAAATAACATAAATCAATAAAGGTTGGTGCGATCACTAACGGCCCCTCCCCCAAATCTCAAGTTCGAATTTTAGGTGTGATAAAAACTTTATTAAGAGTAGAGAATAACACGGACCGGCAAAACCGAGTAAACATGGCCAACCAGGTTCTCCAAATCATTTTGCAAGAAGAGTATTTTCCTTGAATCATTTTGCATTTAAAATCAATATATCTCCAAAAATCGGGGTGTTACACTAAACTCCAAAAATCTACTCATAAGTTCTATATTGTTCAACTCTTTTATTAGTTGAACCAATTGTTTGATCTATAATATATAAAAAATAATGGATCCTTAAACAGTGGCGGATCTATTTGTTAGTGAGGGGGTTCACTTCCCCCCAAAAAAAACATATCTCTTGAACCAACTCAAAATATAATTTTGCATTAGGATCCCTAATTTTGCACCCAATTGCACTCAATTATCTCACACAACATATCATTAAGCCAATTATGAGTTGTATCTTTTTAACTATTTAAATATATTAACGTTATTTTTAGTTATATTTTTAGCATTGATCCTCCATTTATTTGCATTTTCTCGGTACTAAAAATAACATTTTCCAATCCATATTTCTATATTTTCTAAGTACTTAATCAAATGGTCATTTCTTTTATAGTAGTGTTAATACACATATGTTTTCTTTTGCAAATTTTTTTGGTGTACTCCATCTAACTATTTTATTATAAGGAAAACAAACTTTTTTTAGGACAACAAAGTTAACCTCAAATAGATATCGATACGATCGGTTTCTCTGGGAGGAAAATGACCGAACACAAATATATAGTAAGAGTATTGCTATGAATTAGTGTGAGAATGAGAATGTTGGATTCAGGATCCGTTTATTGACCTCAGAGGGCATATATTTATATTACAGGGCTCATTGATGATAATGAATACAATTGATGGTCGAGTTGACCGTTACAGACAAATGAGAAGGAAATAAGGGATATTTCCCCATGATCTTGCTCCCTTCCATATTGGGAGAGGCGGAGGTGAGATATTTATGGTCGATCGGTCAGTCATGCGGGGACATCCTTCGGTAGTCGACCGTATGTGTATACTGGTCGGTCCGGTTGGGAACAGATTCCTTCGAGCAGGAAGTGCAAAGTGCAAAGTCGTTCAAAATAAAAGGAGCTCGGCCAATTCCTAATCCTTCAGCCGTTTGAACCGGAATCTTCAAACACTTAGTCCTTCGATTCATATTGAGGGCCTCCGGATGCTCAGTCCTTCGGCTTTCAAGTGCAAGCCTCCAGACGTTTAGTCCTTCGGTTCGTGGGCGCTGCCTCTTGGTACTTGTTGTAGTTTATTCACTGATTGGACATGTGATTGATTTGATAGCTCTGACTGTTTGATCTTTGAATCTGACTTGACCGCATCGGTTTCTTCAGTTTGATTGTCATTTGTTATGTTTCATAAGTACTTGGTCTTGTAACCGACACTGCACTGGTGCTATAAAAGGGGGGTGAGGCCTTTCGCATTGGCATTTCAGACTCTGCTCTTCTCTTGTTTCTTCTTACTTCTTCTCCTTTTTTATCTTTCTGTGATGCTTTGCTATTATTATGCCGAGACCAGACCTCTCTTCTCGAGTTCTCTGAGTATTCTTGTAGGTGCTTCGGTGCACAATGAGAGTGCCAGAGAGCTCGAAGTGAGTGTCATACCCCAATTTTGTCCGGCTTAGGTCAAAACCCTAATTTTCAATCGAAAATAAATCAAGTCTTAGCATTCATCCTAGAGGTTAGGAAGAGTATCATGCTTGCATCTTAGAAGTTTCAGAATGCATTTTAGGGTTAGAAAAGCATTGCATGGCATTTTAGAGCACTTTAGAGCATTTCTAAGGTTTCTAGGGTTTTTCCTAGTTCAAAGGGTATTTTGGTAATTTCGCCAAAAAGACTTATTTTCTCATCATGCATGCATTTCTAGAGTTTTAGAGTCATCTAAAGGGTCTCAGGATCATTCTTAGAGTGGAAATGAAGTTTGGAGCAAAATTAGGGTTTTTGGGACCAAAAGGGCATTTTGGTCATTTCACTAAAATAAATAATTTCTCGGTAAAAACCATTACGCATCTCTTGAGGAATTTATGTGAGTCCAAGTGAGTGGAGTTGTGCATTTTTTTTATGCATCATAGGAGTATTTTTGGCATGAAATTCGGTTTTTGAACAAAAGGGCAAAATGGTCATTTCCTTTGAGATAGGGTCAATGAATCAATTTTAGGATTGGTGAGATCATAAAATTCAGAGCCCAATCATTGAATCATAGGATGAGGCCCAAAATGGTAAGATTAATGAAGAATTATCTAGAAAAAAAAATCAAGAAAAAGAAAGGATAATTAGAGAGGTAGTGGGAGGCAAATAGTACAATGACAACTTGCAATTACTCTCTCTCTATTATCCTTTGGCTGCGAATTCCAGCCCCTTTTTCCCCATTTTTGGTTTATTTTATTGATTGCAAATTGTGTTTAAATCATGGCCTTCCATTCAAGTGTTAAATGCAATCCTCACCCTTCATTTGAATTAAAATGGCACTCTTGTAATATGCTTCATGAGAAAATACATTTTTGTAATTAAACTTATCCTTCACCCACCTCCTTAAGCTACACCCCTCAGCCCTCTCTCTCCTCACTTTGTGCTTTCTAATTGCCCCTAATCCATGTGATGATGCATCTCCACCCTCCATTCAAATTTAAAGTCTAATCCTAGTGCACCTCTCAAAGCCAAAGACTAAACTACCCTTAGACCTAGTTTCATCCTATAAATACTCCCTCATTCCCACACCTAAAGCCTCTTCTCTTTTTGCTCATTCTCTCCTACACAAAAACCCTAGCACACCTCCTCTCCCTCTCCTTCCCTCATCAAGGCCGTAGCCCCTTCCTCCCCTCTTCCACATATTCCCTTCAAAAATCAACCACCAAATCCTCCATTTCTTGTTAGATCACCATCTTTCCTTCCATTCTCTTCAAGGTTGCATCATCAAATTGCTAAGAGCTAGTGATTTTTGAGCTTATCATCTCCTTCTTCATTTCATTGTAGTTTTGAGGTAATCCTTGAAGCTTTGCACCTCATATTTAATTTTCTTGCATAATTTCTCCTCTACTCCGAACTCCTTCTTGATTGTTGTTTGCTTTGAGGATCCATTTCAAACATTTTGACAAAGACTTAGGGAGCTTTGGGTGTTTGAGATGGGTCCTTGGCCTTGAAGGAGTTGTTCTTCTACTTGAATAATTTCCCTTGCATCTTTACATATTTTTGCACTAGATTTCATACACAAATTTGTTGTTTAAGCATTTCGCATATCATGAAAAATTAGGGTTGATGTGATTTTGTTGCACTTCTTTGCTTAATCATATAAATCCTTGCAAAAAATAGATCTATGTTTCTTTGTGTTAATTTTGGTGTTTTCTTTATTAAATAAAATGTGGATCTATGTTTCCCTTGGTTCACATGCTTATAGATCTAAAAATATTTTCAAGTTCATTTTGTTGTTGTTCTTTGTTTGGTGATGTTTAATCTTGTTACTAGTATTTCATCTTAGTGTTAAATGTTACCTTTGTTGTTTGATGATTTAGCAATATGATTCCCACTAGTGCCTAGTGCACCTTGACCTAAGTGGTGAAGATTGCTAGAAATGACTCAATTTAGTTTATGTGTCCATTCATTTTTGTGTCTTAGTTTGCTTGTTGTAAATTGTTGATGATAGGCAAGTTGATTCCCACTAGTGCCTAGTGCAATTTTCTCAAAGTGAGAGGATTGCTCTAGGTGATTCAACTTATTTGTTGTGTTTAGTTAATCTTTGCATTTTAGTTTGCTTGTTGCTCATTGTTGATGATAGGCAAGTTGATTCTCACTAGTGCCTAGTGCACTTTTCTCAAAGTGAGAGGATTGCTCTATATGATTCAACTTGGTTTTAGTGTTTATTTACTTTTTACCTTTTTACTTTACCACTCATTAACTTTTTACCAAAACATAAAAATATTTTACTACTTTGGTTTTAACCACCCACTTACTTTTTACTTTACCATTCATTAACTTTTTACCAAAACATAAAAATATTTTACTACTTTGGTTTTAACCACTCACTTACCTTTTACTTTACCATTCATTAACTTTTTACTAAAACATAAAAAGATTTTACCACTTCCCATTCACTTCATGCATTTTTACTTTACCATCTCATTAAATAATTACCATTCACTTCATGCATTTTTACTTTACCATCTCATTAAATAATCACCATTCACTTCATGCATTTTTACTTTATGCATTTTTACTTTACCATCTCGTTAAATAATTACCATTTACCTCATGCATTTTTACTTTACTTTTCACTAACTTCTTACTTAAAGTTTTACAACTTATCAACTTGCAAAAATACCCAAAACATTTTCACATTCATGCATCTTCATTCATACTTAGTTTATATGACACTCTCATGCATCCTCATATGCTTATATCTCTTGCATCCTCTTATGCATCCTTGTATGCCATCCATTCATAAATAAAGTTCTATGCATTCATTCTTGTATGCTCATGCATTCACATGCTTGCCTAATCATGCATCATTGCTCACATGTTCATTCACCTAACCTAGAATACTCTATGCCTATGATCAATTGTATTCCTTCGTTCTTGATGCCATTTGAATGTCTTGACTTA
This sequence comes from Astragalus membranaceus, assembly GCA_039519185.1. Classification (NCBI taxonomy): domain Eukaryota; kingdom Viridiplantae; phylum Streptophyta; class Magnoliopsida; order Fabales; family Fabaceae; genus Astragalus; species Astragalus membranaceus. The sequence continues at coordinate 67,371,702 of CM076850.1, forward strand.
ATTGTGCACAAACCCCTTTTACACAATCACGTGCCCTTATAAGACTACCAACAAGTGTAGCATAGAGGCATATGTGCCCCTCTCGAAATTGCTTCCAACTTGTGTAGCAATTCCCCTTCACACACAAGCACAATTGTTTGAGAACTTTGCCTTGCATCTTTGACAATTAAATCTCTTGATTATATTGGCATGCTTAATCTTAGTTGATGATCAACATGTTCATGATTGTTTGACTAGTTGAATATGTTTGAACTTCATTCATTCATTTTTGCATTTGGTTTTGGACATAGAATTTAATTGAAAATGATTTATTTATTTTCTAAAGACTCTTTTCCAAACCAATTAATTTTCAAAGCATTCTCAATAAACAAAATAAGCAAGTAGTGGAGGTCACCCATAACCTTTGTTAGTTTGATCTCTATGAACGCTCTTCAATTTCACATGAGTACTTAGCGATGATTACCCATAACCTTTGTTAGTTTAATCATTCGCTAACGCTCGTCCTACTTCGAAAACCTTTTCAAAACCAAAGGGTTAGAACTACGTCGCTTTGATTCCCATTTGAGATACGTAGGAGCGAGTCTCGTTCTCGTCAAGCGCAACAAATAAAAATCCTTTTCGCAACCCTAAACCAACCATTTTCACAAAACAAACCAAAAAGTCATTTTCAAACCCATTGTTGCTAGTAGCTCATCAGAGCCTTTGTTCGTTTAGCTATTAGTAGCAATGTCCTTTTCTCATAAGAATAATAAACGATGATCCATCATAACCTTTGTTAGTTTGATCATCGCGCGAATCAATCTCTTTCAAAAATCAGTTTAAAAAAAAAAGATAATAAAAACGAGTTGTTATCAAACAGTCCATCAGAACCTTTGTTCGTTTGACTAGAGGTACAACTCTCTTTTTTGAGTATTTAGCGGTGATTACCCATAACCTCTGTTAGTTTAATCGTTCGCTGAATACTTGTCCTATTTCGAAAATTCACTAAAAAGATAAAAAATAAAAACCTTTTCATGATAAAGAAGAACTACGTAGCTTTGAGTTCTCCATCGCACCGGGAGATACGTAGGAGCGGGTCATGTCCCGTCAAGCCCTTTTTCTAAAAAGCTCTTTTTCTCCTTTTTCCATAATAAATAGGGTTTTCGTTAAATCCTTTTCAATGCATCTTTCAACAAAGGAATAAATAGGCAAACTTAGGTATTTTCCAAATCAAACATTGAAACCACATACTTTAGTTAGAGGTTCCCTTTCGGTAGAAAGGACATGTGAGGTGCTAATACCTTCTTCACGTGTAATCGACCCCCGAACCCATGTCTCTAGTTTTTCAAAGACCACCCGCTTTTTTCAAAAGGACCTTTTTTCAATGTTTTGGTCCAAAAATTAAAATATTGGTGGCGGCTCCAAACTTTTCCCACGTTGTACATTGAGAAGTCCAAATGGGATTTTTCGGGGTGCAACAGTGAGGGTCATGGATCTATGGGAACTGTGGATCCTTGTCAGGTGCTTTCTTCGTTTTCGTGCAGGAATGTTCAGAGAACTCGATGTGCTCGTCACCATTTGGGCAGAGCACCTTGCCGTCCATCCCTGGTTCACTGCTTTCTTCTAGTGCAGGGTCTAGAGGAGATGACTTATGGCTGCTCTTGGAGGCGTCGTGGAGAGCAGGAATGGAGTCACACGTGTTCCCCCGAGGTCTCGTCGCGGGTAGTTTCTCCTTCCGGACACTTGTCTTGGCACAGTCTTCCTAAAATAGATGACAGAGAAAGCCTCGGCGACGGTCTGGTGGGTGACCGGCCGACCTCAGGATTAGAATACACACTTTATGTATTAATGCAAATGTGTTTTATCTTTAATGATATACTAGTAGAATACCCGTGCATCCGCACGGGCTGAACGCGTTATGTTGCATCACTATACTCAAATTGACCTTAAAATTGTAAAATACATTGTAGTTTGGTTAGTTGTAAAATAAAGAAGTTATCATATTTGTTTAGGTAATTAGAAAAAAAAGGTGATAAAAATTTGTTTGATCTTGAAAAAGGAAATTTGAAAACAAAACGCAAATAGTGTAATGGTTCCAGGCATCAAAGTTGCAAACATAAGTATGTTCCAAAAATCAAAAAATTTACATATGCATTTGGGAAGGAAAATAACTTAATCTATGAAAAAGTCATCATCAAAATGGCCCTGTGAATGAAAAGGTTGATGCATAGGGGAAGATCAAGTTTTCATCCTGAAGATAGGTAATGCTGTCTTTGATATGGGAACCAAAACACGTCACAAAAGTATTAGCCTGCATTATCATATAAGAAACTGTTATAATAAGAGAAATATAAATTAGATTCAAATATAATTAAACAAAATAGTAAGTAAATATGCAACATTCTAACAGTGAGACCAATTGAGAAATAATGAATTGTTTGAAACAGTATGAGTATACTATAAATTAGACTATAATTGAAATAGGAATAAAGAAATAAAAGAATATAGTAACTATAGAGGGGTATTAGTAAACAGTAAAGAATGATTGTAATGGGATAAGTATAGATAAATATGATGAGAGGATTATGAGACACATTTCGGTATGAAGTAGTAAATGTCAGTTGAAAAGATGAAAAAATTTATAAAGGGGAATGTATTTGGGACTTACTTATAATTATAGGTTGTGAAAGACTTCTTTGAATACAACATTTGTAGTTGTCAAAGAAGGCTTCTTCTCCCTGTCATGAATTAGAATCTTCAAACCTTTTCTACTTTTGACCCTTGAGATAGCAACGTACAATTGGCCATGACTGAATACATCCTTTGGCAAATATAATCCAACAGATTCGAGAGATTGACCTTGTGATTTATTGATTGTCATGGCAAATGATACTATAATAGGAAATTGCCTCCTAATAAGCTTAAATGGCCAAGGTGATTGGGATGGAGACATGGTCATTCTTGGAATGTAAATAATGTTACCAATATTCTTTCCTGAAATGATTTTTGCTTCAATCACATGTTTTCCCAGCCTAGTGACAATCAATCTTGTTCCGTTGCACAAACCCTCAGCTTGGTCAATGTTTCTTAGTAACATAATAGGACATCCAACTTTAAGTGTTATCTTATGGTTCGGAAGTCCTGATGTTCTAAGTGTGTTCAATAATTCGGTGGTGAGGACATCATAAGCAGGTGTATGAGTTGGTTCACTATTGTCAAGTGAATCAGCACTAAGGTAGTCACGTGCTTCACCTATGAAATGTATAATTATAAGTATTAAAAAAAGAATATGAAATGAGTAAAATCCAAATGAAAAAGATGTATAATAACCTGGAATAAGTTGAAGAACATGCTCATTGATGTGGTCAACAGTCTCAATTGTAGAAGCCAAAATAGCCCTATTCTTCAAGAAATCTTGATTTTGATAGTGATCCAACAAATCAGGGTAGGTGCTTTTCACAATAGCTTCAATTGGATCTTCAAAAGTAGTTATGAGAAGGTCATTTGGAATGTCAATTTCGGCAAATCCATCATTTGGTAAGTTAAGTTTTCCATCCCCAACATCTAAAATCCAATTTGAAAACTCTTTCAATTCCGCTTTTTCAACATCGTTGTTACCACTTTGTAGGCGCATGTTCTTTGTTAGATGGAACATTTGACATTGATCCCAAATGTAAGAAGCATTTATTGATGCATGGACAATATCAGAGCGACTTCCACCTGGAATAACTGGTAAGATTTGACGAAAGTCCCCACCAAAAATGACTATTTTGCCTCCAAAAAGCTTATGTTTATTATACCCATAGCCAACAATATCTCTCATTGTTTTATCGAGAGCTTCAAAACAGAACTTATGTGTCATTGGAGCCTCATCCCATATTATCATTTTGGTTGCCTTTAATAAACCAGCCAACTCACTTCCTTGATCAATGTTGCAAGTTGAATTCTCTAATGTGGGGACTGGGATCTTAAATTTTGAATGTGCAGTTTTTCCCCCCGGTAGCAATAGGGAAGCAATGCCACTGGATGCAACATTTAAGACTATGTGACCCTCTGAACGTAACGATACAGAAAAAGTATTCCACATGAATGTTTTTCCAGCTCCACCAAACCCATTAAGGAAAAAAACTCCTCCTCTATCAATTTTGACTGCTGCCATGATAGCATCATATATTCTTCTTTGTTCAACTGGTGAAGGAAAAAAAATTGTCAAGTTTATAACAGTATGTTGGCTTTGAAGTAAAAGATTAAATGTATATTCATATGTGTGTGTGTCGATCTAAACAGTACAGTGTAGGTATATGTGTAGTTATTAAATGAATAGTTAAATAAATGTATAGTCAAATAAAGTAAAATATAAAAAGTAAAATATAAAATGTATATTCATAGATGTGTACAGTTCAGGTAGATGTATACTAAGTATTGTGGGATATTAAATGTATAGTCAAATAAGTTGTGTGGGTGAATGGGTAAGGATGAAGGAAAAAGAAGGGGAAAGAAAGTAGATGAAGGTAAAACATGTGTCTGTGCAACTTCAAATGTTAAGAGAAAATGTATATGCATATGTGAAGAAAATGTATATTCATATGTGAAAATTAACAGTACAGTTTATTTTTTCTATATATATGTGTGTGTGGATATTTTGGAAGGATAAGTTGTATATTTTTATAAAACAAATTTGAAAAGTGGGGTTGAAATATGAAGTTGGCTTTATACCTGTGAGAGATGAAAACAATCTGTTGAATTCCGCACGTAATACAGGGATATCAAAATCAAGTTCTTCGTGTATGAGTCTATTTCCCATTTGAGGAGAAGTGTAATCATTCGGAAATGGCATTGAACCATAATCCTTCAATGATTTTCTGTTTTTTTGTAATAGTGTCTCAATCTCAATTAGAGTAAGGTTTTTGAGTTCTTCTTCACTGAGTTGAAGGTCTAAACATTGAAAAAATACAGATAAATTAGGAAGTGCATAAGAAAAAATAAAACTTAAATTGGAATAGAGATAAACAAACCTTTGTTCTTGAGGAACAATCTTTTTTCATATAGAATTCCATCAGAGAGAATTGTCCAAGTTTTATCCCAGACATGTTCGGGTCTATTCTTACTATTTGAGAATAGCATTACGACAAAAAGTTTCCTTAAAAAGTAACCACTACCCCAATGACTTGCTTCCTTCAAAGCTTTAATAAACTCTGCATCATCTTCAAGTAAACCAAGAGCAAAACATGTTGCTCTAAATGTTTGATGAATGTGATCACCAACTGTCCTAATTCCTTCGAAGTTGATTGGTCCTTTGGAATAATTCAAAAGCATTCTCAAATAATACAATTCACCAGTGGATGGCGGCACCCAAATGAGACGCCCAATTGTATAACCTTTTGTTCTAGGTTTCCACAACCGTTTGCTTTTGACATATACAAATTTAGCCGCAAATTCAACATAGGTTAAAGTCCGTGCCTCAGCGTAAGTGGCATTAGCATGAAACCATGCTGTAAACATTGATTCGCTGACACTTGGATTTGCAATGACTCGGTCAATTATGTCATAGTCATTATAAACAACTCCATGTTCCCCGGGTAAGTGGAAGAACATTCTCTCAACAGCAGGTTTTCTTCCATGGATTGGGAATGAGAATATCCGCCAACATGCCTCACTTGGAGACACATATCTACAATCAAGGTATTGCTTTATCTCATCAGGTTCAGGTGACACTATTGCAGCTGTAATACGATCGTAACCCTTGTTGATGTACTTGAATAAGTACTTGATTGAGGATCCCTGGTTACACCATTCAACATTGATATGAGCTTGGTACTTCAACAATAAGAAGGGGTTGTATGGTACAACATGTTGGTTGTCAAAAGTAAAATTTGGCTTGTTTATTGTGCGACCATTGTCCCTCCTTTTGTATATGGGAAAACCATCTCGATCAACAATTGTTTGCTGTTGGAATGGTTTAGGAAAGAATTTTGTGCATTTTCCAAATTTTGTGCAAGTAGTAGAAGGGTTGGTCTGACCACACGGTCCATGGAGCATATGAGTTTTGACTAATCTGTGCAATTCAGGTTGATGTGTTTCTTTTGGAATTTCTGCAGAAATGATGGTGTCAATATCCTCAGGAGAAGGATACTTGCTTGTAGGATGTAGAAAGATGATGATGTGAGCATGTGGCAATCCTCTTTTTTGAAATTCTATAGTATACATATCTGAATATAAATGAGCAAATGTGAAAAAAATATTTATAAAACATGAAAAATTTTAATAAAGATATTAACAACAGTACTTACATGCTAATACTCTCCCAAATACATGCTTCTTGGTCAAATCTGCTATTAACTGGTCCAACTTAATTTTGAAAACTCTGGATATTAGATCGGGCCGATCATTAGCAGTTAGATTCAAAGGTTTTAGCACTCTTTGGATCTCCAGCCAATTTGGATTGCAAGTGAAGGTGATAAATAAGTCAGGAAAGCCAACAGACCCACAAATGGCCATACAATCATAATATAATTGATCCATATAACGTTTACCCCCAACAAAGCTTGAAGGTAAAACAATTCTTTTCCCTTGGACTGAGCCTGGTGTGTCTGGTTGTGTTGTAGATTTAGCCAAGTTGCTATATTTATCCACCCTCAATTTTGGTTGGTTATATCTGAGGAAGTTTAATCTGTCAGATTCCAACATGCTGTATCCATCGACCAAAAATTGTTGAAATAATCTTCTTGATCGTAAAATAGTAGGTGCTTCAACTTGTCTCGACATGATCCTAAAAGTAAGCCACTCTCTAATTGTAAGATGGTTTCTCTTTTTTTGAATGTACGGACCCATGTCTCTATGAAGGACATCTTGCCTATAACCGTCTTCCCCATAAGGAAAGAGAAGGGGATATTGGTAGCCTAGATAGCTGGTATGGAGTTCATCAATCCTTTTCAAATTCCCACTACAGTTTTCCATAATGATATCCCTTGGAAAAGGAGTATCAACATCGCCAACTATAAGTGCAGCAACTTCACTAACAGATGGGAGATTGTAAATTCTTCCATCAGTAGACCTCTCTGATATAAGTCTTAATTTAAGGTTTGGAACATTGAGCCCCTGCATTCGGTCTCTTGCCATCCTAAAAGACTTTGCATGAGTATTGTGTCGGTCTAGCATGACTTTCAATTGTTGGACTATTTGAAGATCAATCTTAGAGTTTTTTCTGCACAAATGGAAATGAATTAAGGAATTTGGTTGTAAAAAAGTATTTCGTTTTATTAAAAGCTGAAATTAAAGTAGTGGGAGTTTGTACCTGAAATGTTCAGTTCTATGTTTCACCTCGTTCTGAGTATCATAAATATATAGCTGCGCAAACTTAGGAGTATTTCCTGGTGTTGGTAAGAGGCTACCAATTCGGTGAGATATTTGTCCTTGAATACGCAATGTTGGAGGTGCTCTACCATTATTAAAAGTTCTATCTAGTTTTGCCCCCGGAGATGTAAAGGCAAACATCAAGTTGTAAGCCCGAATATTTTCTTGATAGTTCTTGCTCTCGTTTGAGACGTTGTTGAACAATAGATGAGAAAGATAATCGGGTGGCATATTCAAAAGAGGTAGTTGAATCTTGCCTTTAGAACAACATAGTGAAAAATTTGGATTTGCCGCCTGTCTATACTTATCAATGCGCTCTTGGTACCAGAATTGAGCCCCACACCATTGACACTGGAAGTGTTGATGACCAATATCAAAGTACTCTGAAAAGTTATGCATTCTCAAATCAAAAAAAATTCCCTTTATCTAAAAGAGTGAGGAGAATTGAAATACAATTGTCATATGAAATGAAATTTTTACCAACCTTGAATGAGAAATGTAGATTGAGGAGCTACATAATTGTCCGCGACAAAGTCATCATCTGAGTTGTTACCAGGTTCTGCATCAAATCCTGTTTGTTTGAAGTAGCAATTAAATTTAGATTCAAAAAATAAGGTTATATAAAAAAAATGGTATTATTATAGTGTAATAGAGTACGCTGGAAGTTGTCTTCGTTGGTTGTTGAGTCATCATCTGAATCTTCGGCAACCGTAGAAGGTATGTGTTGAGCGGTCGTTGTCGAAGATGATGCACCTTGTGTTTCAAATGGTATGTTTGAATTCACATATCCAAATCTATTCATAAGATTTATTCCGAAACCAGCAGTGTCAACCATGTTTCTTTTCCTTTTTGATTGAATGGTAGCAGGCTCATTTCGGATAGTTACATTTGATGTAGGAAAGATGGTTGAACTGGAAGGTCTGAAATCCTGGGTTGTTTGATTAATAGTTGCACCTGTTATATCATTCAGTGGAGTTCTTTGTGGAATTTTTGTGGTTGGAATTGCAAATTCAGAAGAAGAACTGCCGATGTTTGTATTTATGTTTGAATTAGGCAACTGAGGTCCCAGGTTAGTGACATTTGAAACTTTTGAAGTTGTTGCTGAGAAAGGTGTGATTGGACTTGATGTTGAGGTAGGCTGAATTTGGGGTGGAGTTCTTTTATAACTTACTCTAGAAAGCCCTTTGAGAATTTTCCTTCTGTCATTTCTTGCAATTGAAGAAGGCTGATTTTGTCTGTTATCATTGGTATCCATTCCTATAAAACATGAGGAGAAACAAATATTGTTAAAGAAAGTCATGGGGTATGTATATCAAATAATGTGTTATGTAATCCAGAAGGTAGTTGGTTTGATAAAAGTTATGTAATCAGGGACTGGAAAAATTATGATGAATCTGATGCATAAATAAAGGACTGTAATTTGAAACTGATGGATAGAATATTATGATATTTCCTGCAACTAAATGATGAATGTGTGATAATAAGGCTAAATTTGTGATAATAAGTCCATTACTGATGGATACTCATGGATTAATAATAAGTCAGTAAGTGGTTCAACCTTGACCCATTTTTAATAGTCATCAACCTGTGTACATGACTTTTAAAGGGATTGCATAAAGTATGATGAAAGTGATGCATAATTAAAGGACTATGTATTAAAACTAATGGATAGAATGTTATGATATTTGCTGGTACTAAATGATGAATCTGTTATAGTAATGCCTAATCTGTGATAATAATGCCTAATCTTCTTCCTTTGAGGTAATTTGTGATGGATACAATGATGATTCTGTGATAATAATTCCTAATGGATACTCATTGATTAAAGAAGTCATGGATACAATGTTATGATAAGTAAAAAGCTAAGATGAATCTCCTGCATATCAGTTGCAGCAACTAATTTCACAAAGTTATGATCTTTAGTATTTACTCAAATGGTGGTAAAGTGGTTGGATACAATGTTAATGTCTATCACACCAAAAATTGGAACCAATCGATTAGAGGAAACAGATATTTGTGACCATGTATTAACCATCCAGTATAAAATTTGAATGGAACTCCGTCAACAGCAAAAAGTGTGGAGTTTAGATGATATGTTTAAAGGTAATATTAGCAAAAAAAAAATAGTAGAAAGTATAGGGATAAATACCTTTCAGCTGGCTGAGGAAATGGTTTTGCAGTTGTGTTAAGAAAAATGATCTAGTCCATCGTGTAGGTGCAGAAGATTGAATTGGTTCTGGAAAAGTTTGGTTTTGGAGATTTAATGAGAAAAACCATATACTCCATCGTGTAGGTGCAGCTGAATGAGTTGGTTCTGGAAAAGATTGTACTGTGCGTTTGCTTCGATTCCCATGGTATTTTGTTGCAGCTCACATTTGGTTTTTATTTTGGCGCTATTTTTGTTGAAGCCTTCATATTTGGTAGTGATGAAATGACAGTGTTTGAAAGTATCCAGCTGGTCTGTGTATGCAATGATGGCAAGACCTATGAGATATTTTATATTAACTAATTAGTATTAGTTGAAAAAAGGAAAAAGAATTGCCTCTGCTGGAGGATAATGGAAAAGGACAGCAGCGTATCCAACTTTTGGCTCTGAATTCATTCATCTCATTTTGTTTGAATTATTTTATAGTAGTTCAAGATATGTTTACTATCCAAATTGAAGATATGTTTTATATAAAAAAACGTTCATATTGCAAGTGGAAGATAATAATAATAATAATAATAATAATAATAATAATAATAATAATAATAATAATAATAATAATAATAATAATAATAATGTTATTGGAAGTTATAAAAGTTAGTAGAGATGTTCAAAATACCCACAATGTTAGTTTTAGAAATTTTTTACCTGTTTCAAAAAACAGGTTAATTTCATTATTATTATTGTAATTATAAATGTAGGTTATGATAGACATTTCATTATTATTATTGTAATTATAAATGTAGCGTACGAATTTTGTAGCTGTTTCAAAAAACAGGTTCATTTTCAATCAACAATGAAAGAGAATTGTAGCTTATGATAGACATTATGGCTTGAAGAAGGAGTTTGTGTATAATTGGTAAGCAAGTGTTAACCTATATCAAAAATAGAATATCAAAGGTTTCCAGAAAGTTGTCTAAAATTTGGTCCCTTTGCTACAACAAATATGAGTAAATGAACCTTCAAACAGATTATATATTCACTACTACATTTAAAATATTGGACCAAATCCTACATTTAAAATTTCTATGTTTCATCTTAGTTCAGCAACACTTAATATATACAAAAAGATGAACCTAAACATATGATAACATTATAATAACTTGCAAACATAAAAATGGATAATAATCTGATCATTACAATCATCCAACTACATTTCTCAAAGTTGTTCAGCAACACTTAAGTTATACAAAAAGATGATCCTAAACATATGATAAAATTATAATAAGTTGCAAACATAAAAATGGATAATAATCTAATCATTACAATCATTACAATTATCCAACTACATTTCTTTGATGGGCTTTCTTCCTTTGATACAGTTCTGTATTTGCCTCAGTATCATTACAATAATCCAACTAAATTTCTATTTTTATATTTGTCAAAGTCTTGGATGAGGACAGTTTTGCTGTAGAAGACTGGGGGCTTTTTAAGGCATCAACAGACTCTCCAACTGTCAGTCTCTTTGATAGGCTTTTGGCAGAGACTAAATCTGGATCATAATCTGATGTCCCAGAAATAGCTTGTTGCGACAGCTACAAAAACGAAACGGTGAATTTGCAAGAGTATGATGAGAAATCAATAAATGGGATGAGAAATCAATTTAGTCTCCCAGTTTTGTTCACTTGATATTGTGACTTTTTTGTGCTACCTTAGTCAATGTCATTCAAGAGTGTGAAACGCATAAGAGAGTGACAATGCATTCAGTAGCAGGCATTAAAAAGAAATTACGTCAAAGGCTATGAATGAATGTATTCCACACAAAAAATAAGAACCTAAAAGAATGAGATTACCAATACATAACTGGGCACTTCAGAATCAGTAGTGATTGATTTACCCTTCCCAATAGAAGAAACTCCATCCTGTGTACCAGTGATGTTGAAATTATAATTAGAAAAGGGTGCAAAATTTAAATAGTTGTTTCAGATTCAGTTGACCTGTGAAGTAATGTGTGTCCAACTTAGGTTTACTATCAAGTGTGATTTATTTTTTTTAAAAATAGTGACTGTGATTAAATAGTGTGAAAGGCATAAAGCATTGACATTACTTACAGTACCAGCCATCAAAAACAATAAACGTGAAACGCTATAAATCAATGTATGCCAGGAAACATATTAAAACCTATGAAATAAGTATATTGTAGTTGATAATATTGTTTCAATCTAATAAAGAACCAACTATATTAATGAGTTTACCAATTGATAATTGGGCCCTTCAGGCTCAGATATGAATGATAGTCCCTTATCAATAGAAGAATCTCCATCCTATGTAATATTGAGGTTGGAAATATAATTAGAAAAGGGTGCAAAATATATAAATTTGTGCTTTCAAGTTGGACATTAATTGAAATGCAATAAATAACATACATTTGATACCTCATGAGGTTGAATTTTGTCCAGTATTTTTCCAATAAGCAATTCATCCTCAGAGCATCTTGAGATAGAGGCAGTGTTCCACTTTGGGCTAACTTTAACGCGGAATGCTAATGTCAGCTTAAGCATGTTATCTAATGGTTGAGGATATGATTTGGGATCATCTTCCCCCTCCTATAAAAGTGTTGAGAAACAGTTTCAGAAATAATTGATTTCAAAGGATTTATGTAAATTGGTAAGTGAACTTTTAAAAATTAGTGTACTACTTACATCCATCATTCTCTTCATCAGGTCCGCTGCCGAAACACCCAATAAAGTTTGGAACTCGCTATCCCAAAATGTGAAAGTGTACCCCACATTCATATGTCTCACTTCCATTTCAACTTTGTACCTGGGAAACGAAAGAGTGGCAACATCAATGTCTTTGAAATACGAATTCAATCAAAGTCATCAATGTGAAGTTGTAAAAGCTATACCTAAGAACCGGAACTTCTGTAATGGCACCACAATAACATTGATGAGGAGGTTGTTCCTTCCATGGCCTGGAGCAAGCACCACATGCAAGAATGGTCCAACCTTTTTTGTTAGCTATAAGTTTATATGTTGTTCCAACGGTAGTGCAATTTGTGTCCTGTAGGGAAAATTGAAAGCACTAATAAAAAACCGGACTACTAATTTGGTATGAAGTGTTGTATAGATATGTCACAGTTACCTGACGCAGTTTTTTAATTTGTGAAATAGTTAATGCTGGAGCTTTATACATGAAGCGGTCGTATTCCGAAAACTGAGATGATTGACTGATTTGTGATGAAAGTCGTGTGGAGAGTTCAAGTGATTGTGTTGGAGTAAGCCTATCAAGAGTGCATGAAAATTATGAATTGAAACTGATGATGGTTGATGCATTAAAGAAATATACAGACATGAAGTGTAAAAAATATTAGGCGAACCTGCCAACGAAGTCATTGATTTCTGCTAACTGTTGGTTAAAAATGGCTTTGGTGGAGTGAAATGTGTTGGCTAACGTCAAAGGATAGGTTCCTAGGTAATTTCCGTAAAGCTAAATAAAAAGAATAGAAGATGTTGAAGGCCTAATGGTCAAAGTATTATAGTGTAAATTCTGTCATACCTTTGGCCTCGTTGACTCTCATATTTGTAACAATAATCACGAAAGGTTTGGCCTGATCGCGGTGACCGTAAGCACTTTCGAATTGTTTTGCATAATCATCCCATAGAGTGCAATGTAGTGTATGGCCTCTGTGATAATAATAGTTAGCCTACAAAATTGATTATATTATTTTGTATATAAAGAAGGCGGAAAGGAGAAACACCTGAGATCTCTGAATGTGAAGAAAGCTTTTTTTTTTGCGTCTCTGTTGGAGTGAACAACAGTTGACATACAGCCCCAATGAAATCTAAAAAACAACATTTAGAATCAACATGAGACTTAAATGGTACAGAACATAAAAAAAATATATGTCAAGTCAACACTTATAAGTGTAATAAGTTAGAACTAACCATATAGTGATAGATTGTCATAATGTTTACCCAGGATATGTTCAAACTCTGTCAACTGATATTTTGGATGCTGAATCTCTGGGAGAGGGGTCTCTCGCATCGTAGTGGCAGGTGTGAAAATCATTTTGTAGGGGTGTGTGCATTTTTTGTATTGAAAGTCATTTTCATGTACTTTAAAATACTTAAAAAGACATGTCATATCTTCTCTTAACCGACCTCGCCAGTGCACCATCTCAGTTTTGGGAATAATTGCATAGATCCGGTCTCCCTACAAAAGGAGGTATCCTCAATCAAATATTTAAAAGCATTAAAAACTAAGTGAGGAATGACATATTTAGTGTTGAATTTGAGAATTAACCTTTGCATCCATAAAGATCATTTCATAATGATCTTGTTGTTGTTTGTTGATAACAGTCCAAATATCAATAATCTTGACTTGAAGTATCCATAGGTCTTTCTCAGGGTTCACATCAATGATCTTGTCCATAGGTCTTGCCATTTCTCCTGGATATGGAAATGATGATCAAGTTGTAGCAAAGGAGGTTAATAGCATGACTTGAAGCAACCAATTCGTATGCTTTTTATATATGGTGCAAGTTCAAACATTGACCAAGAATAGAAATACAGAAATCTGTCAAATTAATATATGTTTTGATAAAAACCATTATGATTAGTAAATTATCAACATACCATCTACAAAATTCGGACAAACAGCAAAGAAAAAAAAAGGTAAAAAATCCAAACTAAGTTGAACTAACAGCAAAGATAATAACATAATAAGTGTATCTAACAGGAAAGATAATAACATCATCTCCACCCAAAAACAGTTAGGTTTGTTTAGGAACATCGAACACTTTTTTAGTGTCAGTGTACTCACTTGATACCTGTAATGAACAGTTGGGGTTATGTTGAATCTGTGGTCAAACTTGTTTCTCTGCACAAAATTATTTCTCTGGACAAACTGGTTGAATGTCTGTTGAAAGTTGTTTCTCTGCACAAAAAATAAGCATCCATATGAATGACATGAAATGCAATCTGTGAATGACATGAAATGCAACAGAGTTCGTACTATCTAATATACTCGTTATGATTAGTAAATTATCAACATAGCATCTAAAAAATTGGGACAAACAGGTAATAAATATAAAAGGAAAAAAATTCAAACTAAGTTGATTAATGAACTGAATATGCAGGATGAAATAAAGACTTACCAACATGAAAATAGTGATATAAAACGACTGATATAGAATTAAGTTAAAGGCCATGGCTATTATGAAATATGAGCAACCAATTCGTATGCCTTTTATATATGGTGCAAGATCAAACATTGACCAACAATAGAAAGACAGAAATATGTTAAAAATATTTCTGTTTTGCCACAAACCATTATGATTAGTAAATTATCAACATACCATCTAAAAAATTGGGACAAACAGCAAAGAAATATAAAAGACAAATAAACCAAACTAAGTTAATCTAACAGCAAAGATAATAACATAATAAGTCTACCTAACAGGAAAGATAATAACATCATAATGTACTTGTCAAACTTGTTTCACTGCCAAAAATTCTTCCTCTGCAGAAACTGGTTGCATCTCTGCTCAAAATTTTTTCTCTGCACAAAAAATAAACATCAATATGAGGTAATGTTTCAATACGAAATTAAGAGAAAGCTAAAATCCATAAATAAAGGTTTTTAAAAAAACCAACCTCTGTTAATGAAGAACAGAGGAAGCGAACTCTGCACAAACGATTTCGATTTCTCTGCTCAAACTTGTGTCTCTGCACAAAAAACAGCAATCAATAAGAGGAAAATTTTCAACCTCAAAATTATAAGAGAGAGTGAACAGAGGAAACGACATTCCATAATTAAGGGTTTTTAAAAAAAAAACACCAGGTAAAGAAGAACAGAGGAAGCGAAATACCTGATGTGCTGTGAATAGGGTTCGCATAAAATGAGGGGTTTCGAAAGAGTTGGGGTTGAAAACGATTAGGGTTCGCGTAAAAGGAAGCAGAAGGTTTTAGGAATTTTTGGTGTGAGAATATGATGATTCCATGGTTTTCTTTGTGGGAGAGAAGACTGAAGTTTGAGGTTTGAGAGTGAGGAGAAGAAGATTCGAGGTTTGAGAGTGTGACAAAGAAAGCACAGGGAGAGGGACGGAACGGGAAGAAGGAAGAGAAGTGGGAAAACAGTGAAATGAAGATGATGATTTTAGGCTTTTTTTTGTGTGAGAAGATGATGATTCTATGGGTTGGGTTGTGGGAGATTAGAAGTTTAGGGTATTCGGATTTTAGAAAAGAAGAAGAAGCAGAAGACAGTTTTCAGTGTGGCAGAGAGAAAGGACAGCGAGAGGGAGGGAAAGGGAAGAAGAAAGAAGTGTGGGAGAAAAGCTATCCGTTTGAAGTGATGGTTAGCAGAGAGCAGAGTGACTTTTCTCACTGAAAAATTATCCAGGCTGTCTTAAAACATTTGATTTGAATGAACTTTTGAATCATGGAGTGAAGAGTCATTTTTGTCCCCAAATAAACCAAGTGCCCAATGTACACAATGTCCAAATAAGTAATTTCAGTAGTGGTTAACTTGTATAAACATAGTGGAGATATAAGATTTGAGCCTATTGTAAGCTTATTTTACTAAATGTATGAATAAAACCATGTTCCGAACAAATTCGTACCTTGTCACTTAGTTTTGCCGTTCGGTTAGTGTAGCGTTTGATGGCCGCTCGTTTGTTCTGTGTTCTTTATTCGACGCTTGATTTGACCGATGTACATGGCGCGAGTTCTAATTTGACCGATCCCATGCCCTAAAAGAGATCCTATGCCTCGCCATGATTTTAAAGTAATTTGGTGTGATATGCTGGTCCGTCAGGCCAAGTCGTCGAGTCGTTGTGTCAATTAGCGACCAACTATTGTCTTTCACCCTAACTGTTGTTTCTGTTGTAGCTTTGAGTTGAGATGGCGGGGAGAAACGACACTGCGATTGCTGTTGCCTTGGCTGCCATGGCTCAGGCCGTGCAGAATCAGCAGAATGCTGGAGAGAACGCTGGGTTTCGGAGTCTGACTACATTCCAGAGAGAGAATCCGCCCACTTTCAAGGGCAAGTATGATCCAGATGGAGCTTTGGCCTGGTTAAAGGAGATTGAGAGAATTTTTAGAGTGATGGACTGCACTGGGGAGCAGAAGGTCCGTTTTGGTACGCACACGTTGGCAGAGGAGGCCGACGATTGGTGGTTGGCTACTAGGCAGAGGTTAGAGTCTGCACAGGAGGAGGTTACTTGGGAGGTGTTCAGCAGAGAGTTTCTGAGGAAATATTTTCCGGAAGATGTCCGAGGGAAGAAGGAGATAGAGTTTTTAGAGCTGAAGCAAGGTGGCATGTCTGTGACTGAGTATGCGGCGAAGTTCGTGGAGCTGGCGAAACTCTACCCGCACTATAGTGGGGCTACAGCTGAGTTCTCTAAATGTATTAAGTTCGAGAATGGTTTGAGGCCTGAAGTTAAAAAGGCAATTGGTTACCAAAAGATCCGTGTGTTCGCTGACCTGATAGATAGCTGCAGGATTTTTGAGGAAGACAGCAATGCGCATCGCAAGATTATGGGTGAGAAGAAGGACAAGCGTCAGGATCGGGGGAAGCCGTATGATGTTCCGGCTGGAAGAGGTGGTTCGAGAGTCGCTGAGGACCAGAAGGCTAGTGGGGGAGAAGCTCCTACTGGTATTGTGTGTTTCAAATGTGGCAAAGCTGGTCACAAGAAAGGTGCATGCCACATTGGGGATACGAGGTGTTATCGTTGTGGCAAGCCTGGGCATGAAGCGCCCGCATGTATGCATAAGGGAATGATTTGTTTCAACTGCAACGAAGAAGGGCACATCAGTAATCAGTGTCCGAAGCCGAAGAAGGAGCGAGCTAGTGGAACGGTGTTCGCGTTGGCAGGTAAAAATTTCGAGGACGAAATTCTTTTAAGTGGGGGAGAGTTGTAACGCCCCAAAAATATTTATCCATTTATTTATTTAATTAATTGTCTAGGGTTTGGGTCTTGAGAAAATAATAGAAATTATTTAGGGATTTTATGTGATAGAATATTAGAAATAATATATGTCTATTATATTTTAGTGCGTTGGTACATGATAGGGTTAGTAGTGACGAATTATAAGTAGCTAAGTGGAGGCCCATGATTAAGTCATTAAACTAATGAGAAAGCCCAAGGTGAGTGAGTAAGTCGAGTAGGGGTTAAGTTAGGGTTTCAAGTCATTGTTAGAAAAAAAAACAAAAAAAAAACCTAATCTAAGGGAGAATAGAGAGAGGGCGACGGCTAGAGAGTGAGAAGAGAAGAAGAGGTGCGCTAATCACAAGAGAGAAAGAAGGAGAAAAGGGGCGTGAATCAAGACTAGAGTGGAGAGGGCTTGCGACTAGGAGGAAGAGAGAGACAAGGAATTCGTGGTCTTCTATAGCAAAGGTAAGGGTGGGGTTCTATCTACCTAATAGGTCCTATGAAGGGGTCATACGTGGGGGTTAGGGTTTTGACTTGTGAATTACAATATATGCTCATGTTATCATTCTATATGATTTGAATTGCTATGCGAACACATGATGTCTTGATGATGATTTTGTATGCATATGAATTCCTATGTGTTACATGACCTTGTTGATTTAATTGTCATATGAATGATGTTCCCATGCCCTAAAAGAGATCCTATGCCTCGCCATGATTTTAAAGTAATTTGGTGTGATATGCTGAAACTGGCGCCCATGGCGCCCAGTACCCCTATTTGTGTTGCTGTCTGTGTTGCTGTGGCTGGAACTGGCGCCCATGGCGCCCAGTACCTGTTTGTGTTGTTGCTGATTGCTGAAAGTGGCGCCTTGGCCATGGGCGCCTGCCCCTGTGTGTGTGTGTTCCTGATTCCTGCACCAGGTTCCCTGTGCCTGGGCGCCAAGGGCGCCTAATTTTGGCTGCCCGTGTTGCGTTCCTAAGTTGTGTTTCCGTATAGTTATGTTGCCTGGATGTCGTTGATGCTGAGTTTTGGTTGCTAAGTTGCGTATTTTGAAATGTCACTGGGATCCCCTCCCCTGGGCGCTAGTTTCTGCCTGCGCCAGTTTTTCTGTGTTGCGTTGCTCCCCTGGGCGCCAGGATCCCCTTCCTGCGCCAGTTTCTGTGTTGCTGGGTGCCAGGATCCCCTATGGGCGCCAGTTTCTGGATTTGTGTTGCGTTCCCTGTTTTCATTTCAGCGATATCTTTTGATCCAGGAACCCGATTGAAATGTTTTAAAATGCGTTGGAAAGCTTATTCAGAGCCCTAACTGAATATTCTATTTTTAAGGCAAAACGATCAATTTTTGTGAATGGGTGTTGGCGCCCTTTGGGCCCTCTATCAAGTCGTTTCGTTGTGGTCGTTGTATGTTGTTGTTAATGATGTTATTGTTAATGATATTGAGGTTAACCATGTTAGTCGATCGTTACATACGTTGGATTGCCCATATATATGAGCGTGGATTATGTCGTTGCCGTTGATGTTGTTAAATGTTGTTGTTGTGTTGGCGTCCCGTCTTACGTCGTTGTTGTGATATGGTGTCGTAGGCCTATGGCCAGTGTTGTGTATTGCGTCGTTGTCATGATTTTATGTCGTAGGCCTATGGCCAGTGTGGTGATTTACGTTGTTGTTGTGCCGATATGTGATTGTGTTGACATGTTGTGCATACCTGTTGCGTCGCATGCATATCATGTGGATTAGGCTTCGGCCAGCGTTGTGGATTAGGCTTCGGCCAGCGTTGTGGATTAGACTTCGGCCAGCGTTGTGATTTAGGCCTATGGCCAGCGTTGTGACTTGGTACCGCATGCATGTGCATTCCATACTGCATGATTGACCAGTGAAATTATGTGACTATTGTGACGAGATGAATGTGGTGACCTGACCGAATGCATATTGCTTTTCATACGATTTATTAGATAGTGTGATATCACACCCCTTCTGTTTGAATGTTACCCCTATGTTGGTAACGTGCAGGTAATAGCGAATGAAGGTGGAGTACCTTCATATAGTCGGGTCGGTGTCGTCGCTCTGATACGTAGCACTCGGGGGGATGAACGCTCATTTATACTCCTTATGTCGTTACATTTGTTGAACTTAAGTTTATGGCCGTTATGACTATTCATGTTGTGAACCTTTCGGAGTTTTATCGTTAAGTTGAACCCTTGATTTTTCCGCTGCATGTTAAATGAAAGTCAGTTATTTTTGAAGTATGATTTCGTTGGCGAATTTCAGTTGAAAACTGTAGCGCTCAAAATGATTTTTGAAACTCTGATTTATTTAGTAATTTGCCGGGTAGATTTTGGGTGTTACAGAACTCGTCAGTTCAGCCTATTGCCTGTTGGGACTTTAATTTTTCGGTGCCCAAGGGTAACGTTGAGGCATTGCTCGGTTGTCGGAACTTCCATTCTAGATTTTGTAAAACAAGAGTAGAACAATTTGGTCCTCTTTATTATTTTGTTGGATCGGTACAATTGGGGGCTTTATATGGTCGTTCTACAAGAGTACATTTATTTGTTTTTGGGAGGTCCATGTTGGTGCGTTTCCGGCTCGACCCGTTCTTCGACCTGGCTTTTTCGAGTCTTCATGCTCGGCCGATGGTGTCTTCTTCTTCTTCCTGTATTCTTCTTTAGTCGCTGTTGGTGCTGTGGGTTTGTCATCCGAACTGTTGCAGCTAATGGTGTTTGTCCTCTGGACCAGCCTGATCTTTACGCTTTCAGCATAGCACTTCCTTGCCAAGGCTTGGTCTCCTATTACCATTCCGACCCAGCCGCTCGGCAAGGGATATTTAATGCATAAGTGCGGGTAAGAGACCCCTACGAGCAGGGCGTTGAGGGCTGGTCTCCCCATAATGATGTTGTTGGGGGACGAGGGTTTGATCACCATATATTGTAGCACCAGAGTTTTGGCATCGTCTTTCGTAGATCACATTCGCTGAACTACCTCCATCTATTAGGACCCTTGCGATTTTAAAGCCACTAGTGGTGATCGAGATCACAATTGGGTCGTCAGCTTGGGGGCGGACCCCGTTGAAGTCTTGGACCTCGAAGGATATCCCTAGATACTCTTGGACAACAAACCCTAAAGTATTACCAACTGGCATTATTGATTTTACGTACCTCCTTCTCGACGAATGGGTGGCTCCGCCGTCTGAGATTCCGCCGACGATGGAATTGACCAAACCCTTTTCAGCTCTTTCATGCTCGAGCGCTCTCCTGGTTCTTTCCACCGCCTCTTTCCTGCCTGCGACTTGTGCTGCCTTTCCGGCACTTCCCATCTTCGGCATCGCCTTCCATTACAAACCTTTTCAGGTTTCCCCTCTGGATCATCTGCTCTATCTATTTCTTCAACGTCCAACAGTCATTGGTCGTGTTGCCATCCGTGTAGTGGTACCTGCAGTATGAATCAGGGTTTCTACCCATCGTTCCACCAAATGGGGCAGCCCTCCGTATGGTACCGTCATGCAAGGATTTGTCCAGGATGGCCGATGGCTTTGTGTTCAGGGGGTGTATCCCTCCTTAGCCCCTAGTTTGGCCGACTGATTTCCCTTCCGATCTTCTCTGTCCTTTCCTTGATTTGACCGAGCGCGCTGTGGCTCTACTCGCTCAGCAACGGGTGCCTGTCTTCAAGTATTTTTCTCCCTCTTCCCCGTATTAGACTCATCGGCTTCTATATGTTTCTCCTCCCTTACCCGTACCTCATCCATCGTACGGGGCTTTCAGATGACCAATGCTTCGCATAAGGTTCCGCTGCGCAGACCTTTTGTGAAGGCGGTTACGAAGAACTTTTCGTCTGTCTCTTCTACGAGGACGATGGTCTTGTTGAACTGGTCAAGATAGCTTTTGAGCGGTTTGGACGGTCCCTGGCGGACGTTGAACAGATCGCCAAGTCCGACCTCCCTCTTCTTGTTCGTCGAGATATGCTGTACGAACCTGCTTGCCAAGTCTTCAAACCCAGTCATGAAGCGCGTTGGGAACCCCTTAATCTGTTTTAGTGATTGTTTCCCCGTACTCATGCCCAAATTTGTTGTAGTGATTGTTGCCAGAATAACGCAAATGCCTCTTTCTTTTTCAACACTTCTTCCAATCCACACCCCTTAGATAAGCCAGAGTCTAGGGCGTCTAAATTTGTCACAATGTTTTCAATATTAAGATCCAAGCACCCAAATACTTCGTTGTTCCACCACTTCAATCTTTCTTTTAGGATCTTCAATTTCTCCTTGATCACATATGCCTTTCTACGAGGTACCTCATTAATTTTCTTCCACTCATCTATAACAAAGGATTTGATACCCTCATGATTAGTCCAATAATTATTAAATCGAAAGGTTTTGGACCCTAATTTTGATTTGAGAACACCAACAAGATAGGGCAATGACCCGAAATGTCCCTGTTACCTACCCTTGGACCCTTCACTTTCAACAAATTCAATAGATAATCAGAGATCAAAAATCTGTCCATTCTACTTGCAGCAATACCATATGAACAAGAATATGTATATTTTTTTCTAGGGACAGCAGGATCAATCAATTCACACTATCCACAAAACAAAAAATTCCACTATATCTTTATACCTTAAATATGCATTTTTACCCATTCTTTCATCAAAGCTAGATACTACATCAAAATCTCCCATTAGACACCACTCACCCTCTGAACTAGCAAATTTTAACTTGCATAAATTCTCCGAAAGCAATCTTCTACTAATTATACTACATGGTGGATCATTATTGACAAAGAAAAAGACCTTTGAATGGAATTGTACACAGACCCCTACAAATTCATCAACAGAAAATGAATGTTTAACAGTCCATATCCCTTTTTTCCACATCATTTGGAGTCCACCAGATAAACCATTTGAAGGTAAACCCACTCATTCTATTAACGGACTACGTCACATATTTTCAACAAGATAATCTACTAACACTTCTCTCTTAGTTTCATGAAGACAAACAAGATCAAAATTACTTGTGTTGATAATATGAGTCAGCCTTCTTCTTTTAGAATTGTCTCCCAACCCTCTAATGTTCATAGATATTGTGTTCATCAAGACCCTTGGTTATTCTCCCTTTGTCGTTTTGCTTCTTCATCTCTTTTTTCCCCAATTTCTATCTGGTTAACATAAACTTCATCTCTGTCAGAACCATGAACACCCAATCTACTAGCTTCCTCCCAAACCCTTTGAGGAACTTATTTGGTTTGTAAAGTCCAAAACCTATTATTACATCCTCTAACATCATAACTGGAAATGGAACCTCCACAGAGAACCAAAACACCAGAGAAATGTGTTGAACCACCAGCGATTCTTATCTTGACGGGGTAAGTTGATGCTAAGTGGGCGGTGATTTGTGGGGGAAGCATCAGCCGAAGAGAAAGGAGAAAATAACTGGTCACACAAGATACTACGTTAAATTGTTAAATTATATTTTTTATTTTAAAATATAATTTAACAAATTAAAAGATTAGTTTAGTAAATAAAAATGTTACATGGCATGGTAAGTGGTGTGTGAGTAAGGAAACATGAATGTCACATCAATTAATAAGGTGACACATCCGCTTTTTTGTTGACCAATTTTGAGTGAGGCGAACATTTCACAAATTGAAAAAATAAAGGGACTACAATGGTAAAAAAATAAAGGGACTAAAATTGTGAAAAAAAAATAAGTGGTTATAGGGAGACTCTAAAAGGGTAATTAAGTCAAAATAAAAGAGTAAAAGTACCAAAATTTTGGAATGGAGGAAGTATATGTTAACTGAAAACGTGTTATAGATTAGATTTCCATTCATCTGTATCTATTTCATCATGGTGGTCTAATCCACTAGAAGTTCTAAACAATTTGTAACCATTGTTGGTTCGGTTTGAGCACTCCTAGTGCTCGTTGAATGAGATTTTGCTTATCGAAAAAAAAAACTGAAAACGTGTTATGTGCCATTACTCAATTATATTGATACCTTATTTACGTTATTTATGTATATATTCTACATTTATGGCTACATTCATCCTTATGCATTTATTCATTAATTTCATTCAAATCACACATTTCAATAGTTCAAAATGTTCCTTATCTTTTGTCAAAAAAAAAAATGTTCCTCATCTCATGCAAAAAATCAAGTCTATTTTTGTCTACAATAATGATTTAATTATTGACATATTATTTTTGGAAAAGTAAATACGTATATAGTATAGAACATGCATACACCTATCTTTAATGTTCAAAATGTTCTTTATTTTTAATGATGTGTTACCATGTAATTAGTAGATAGTATAGAAAATGCATACACCTATTGTATACATAAATTAAATCATTTCTATATTTTCTAAGTACTTAATCAAATGTTTACTTCTTTTATAGTAGTACTGTTAATACACATATCTTTTCTTTTGCAAATTTTTTATAATTTTATTAACAGTTGTTAACACTCAAACTAAATAGTCGTGGCTAACAAAGAGTAAAACGTTCCTATTCAATGGCTTACTTTTTTTTAACACTCTAATGAAACCCACCAGATGAAAATAATAAAAATAAAATCCAAGCAGGATGGTGACTTCGATTAACAAAATCGGGTTTTACTCAATCAAAGATTTGGGTTTTGTCAACCAACAAAAAGATCTGGGTTTTACACTTTACCTATCCCCAATTCCTTAACTATACTCTGGCTTCTTTTCTCAATTGTTCTTATAAATATCTGTACCGTGTAAAAATGCACTCCATCTAACATTTTTTTAATGGTGTACTCCATCAAGCTATTTTATTATAAGGAAAACAAACTTTTTTACGACAACAAACTTAACCTCAAATAGCTATTGTTATGATCGATTTTCCTGGGAGGAAAAGGACCCAACACAAATATAGTAAGAGTATTGCTATGAATCAGTGTGAGAATGAGAATGTTGGATTCAGGATTTGTTCATTGACCTCAAAGGGCATATATTCATATTACAGGGCTCATTAATGATAATGAATACAATTGATGGTTGAGTTGACCGTTACAGGCAAATGAGAGGGAAATAATGGATATTTCCCCATGATCTTGCTCCCTTCCATATTGGGAGAGGCGGAGGTGAGATATTTATGGCCGATCGGTCAGTCATGCGGGGAAGTCCTTCGGTAGTCGAGTGTATGTGTTTACTGTTGACTCCCAGTCATATGATATAAGTTAGGCATTTTTAGGACCAATTGTGCAGGTTTTTTATTGTATAACAGTCATTATCTGGGATTTAGTTCAGTTTTAGATCATTGTAGTAGGAAGTTCAATTGTAAGTTATTCCTTCACTTTTGGAGCAGTTTTGCGAGACCTGAAGTTTCTGTCATTTGTCGCGACGCGACGGCCACGGGCCGCGTCGCGATGGTGCGTAAAAATTAGGGTTTTTAAAGCTGTTTCAGGAATTTTGCAATGGACTTCGTTTTTGGGGATTGGAGCTACGATTTGGAGCAGCTGGAGGTGCGAATTTGGAGCCTTCTCACCACTTGGGAACAAGGGATTGAAGGTTCTAAATGTCTTCCTTTATGTTTGTTTTCTATTCTATGTTGGTTTCCACCCTTAGGATGATTTGTAACTAATTCTTTAGATTAGGGAGATACAAATTTGCTATTGTTGTCAACGCGCAATCCCTGTGGATCGACCGGTTCTTATCGACCGGTTCTTACCGATAAATTGTATTACTTGCGACAATTGGTACACTTGCCAAATTGTTAACAAGTTTTTGGCGCCGTTGCCGGGGATTGTTGACTTTGTTGTCGACAAGGCAAACGAGTTGATTCTAGATTTTTAGTTTTTGATTGTTTTGTTTCATCTTTAGTTACTTAAATTTGTTGATTCATAGGTGCACATATATTCTTTTTAGTCTTTTGTTAAATTTTTATTTATTATTTTAGTTGTTAAATTCTTAGTATTTAATTTTATGTTTTGTTGATTACCGTTTATTTTATTTCATTTAAAATGTTGAGTCTAATTTCTCTGTCTAGATACTTAGTTATTGTGTTGGACTTGTTGACGGTTTGTTTAAGTGTTGCAGAGAAGTTGTTTACGCGGGGGCAAAATTCGCAAGAATTGTTGTTTGACCCCGTGATTGAGAAAACAGAAAAGGCGGACTGGAAGAAAGCTAAACTAGCAAGGCAACAAGCCAAAAGAGGGTCCCACGTACACTCAACTGCAACCTCCATTCCGGAAGATGAACCGAGGCAAGAGGAAGTTATGGCCGGAATCCCACTCACAAGACGCATTCTCAATGACTTTGGGAGGAGAAATCAGGGCGTTCAGGCTTACACATTCCGACCAGCATGGGCCGCTACCTTTGACATTAAGTCTTCTGTTCTCACTGCACTAAAATCAGAGCAGTTTGCAGGGTCAGATGCTGAAGACCCCATCCAACACCTCTCCCAGTTCCATGAGATTTGTGAAACCACCTATCCTGAGGGGGTTGATGAAAACTCCAAGAAAGTGCGCCTGTTTCCATTCACTCTAACAGGCCGGGCAAAAGATTGGCTGAACACTATCCCTCCAGGAACTGTCAATGCTTGGAGTGATCTTGAAAACAAGTACCTAGAACGATTCTTCCCTATCTCCAAGTTCATCAAAAAGAGAACTGAAATCCTCAACTTTTCACAAGGGGATTCCGAGTCATTGTATGATTCCTGGGAAAGATTCAAGTTGTCAGTTCGGAAATGTCCTGGGCATGGCATAGAAGATTTTCTGCAGATGCAAACCTTCTGTTATGGATTGCACCCTCAAACCCGGATGATGTTAGATGCCTCGGCAGGAGGTTCTTTGGGTACTAAAACTTGGGAGGAAGCCAAACAGCTAGTGGAGGACATGTGTTCAAATGAGTACAACATGCAAAATGACTGTGGAGCTGTAATTACAAAGGGTATGTTGGAGTTGGACACTAATAGTGAAATTTTGGCTCAACAAAAGCTAATGTCGCTTCAAATTGAATCTCTCACCCAACAAGTGGCTGCTGCTTTGGAAGTGAGGTCTCAAACTCCAGCAACTGCTCAAGCAATGCAAGTTCATGACCAAGGAACTTATTTGGACGATGCTCTGACACAGTGCATGCAATTGATCAAGAACACCTTCCAATCTCAAGAGCAAGCTATGAAGGGTATGGAGAAAAACCATGAAAATGCTATGAAGAACTTAGAGGGTCAAGTTGGGGAGTTGTCAAAGAAACTTACAGAAGCATGTAACAAGCTCTCTTCCGCTAGTACTAGTCACAACTTTCAACACGAAATTTGTAATGCTATTTCATTGAGAAGTGGTAGAGAGCTGCACCCTGCTGAAGTGCCCACACCCAAGCCTAGAGAAGGAAGCGGAGAAACTGAGGAGTTGAGGGAGGAGTTGACAAAGAAAAATGAAGGTGTCGAAAATGAGTTGAGAAGAAAAAATGAGGGAGCCGTGAAGTCTAACCAAAAAGAAAATTTGTTTAATGAAAATTTGCAGGTAGACGAGAAGCCCAAAGAAATTCCTTCATACATAAGGTTGCCATACCCTCAAAGGAGCCAGAAGGATCAGAAAGATGAGCAGTTCTCCAAGTTTATGGATATTTTCAAACGCCTTCAAATCAACATACCTTTTGCAGAGGCACTTGAGCAAATGCCGGTTTATGCCAAGTTCATGAAGGAGTTGTTGACAAAGAAAAGGAAGTTCAAGGGAGATGAGACAGTGGCCTTGACAGCTGAGTGTAGTGCCATTATTCAAAGAAAACTGCCTCCTAAGTTGAAAGATGCCGGGAGCTTCACCATGCCTTGTGCAATTGGTGGTGTAACAATAGACAAGACTCTTTGTGACTTAGGGGAAAGCATTAATCTGATGCCATTGGCTATGTGGGAAAAACTTGGCGGAGGGGAGGTGAAACCGACCAACATGACGTTGCAACTTGCGGATCGGTCTATAAGGTATCCTTGGGGGGTTGTCGAAGATGTCTTCGTAAATGTTGACAAATTCCTCTTCCCAGTGGATTTTGTGGTTCTTGACATGGATGAAGACAATGACACCCCGTTGATTTTGGGAAGACCCTTCCTAGCAACTAATAGAGCTGAAGTTGACATGGCAGATGGAACCTTGACCTTGAGAGTCCAAGATGAAGATGTGAATTTTAATGAGCTAAAGTCCATATTCCTAGAGAAGGAAAAAAAGGGTATTGTGGTAGTGAGGCGCCTGATTCCATTGTTGCAAACAGAATTCGCCCCCACTCATCCCTTGAGAACTCTCTTATGGTATCGAAAGATTCTAAAAAAGTTATGGGTATGTCTGTGGATCCTCTGCTACATTCCTCTCATGCATCATCTAGCGAGAGGAACGGCAACCTGAAAGGAAAATGTACCCAAGAAGAATTTAAAGAGGCATTGGAGAGGCTGAGTTCTCCACCTGAGCCAGACTGAGTCATCCTCTGACAACCGTCAAGCTAGTGACGTTAAAGAAGCGCTTAGTGGGAGGCAACCCACTGGTGAGAGCCACTTACCATTTGTTAGTACTTTCTCTTTTTTGCACCCCATTCTGACTTTATTTCGCACTTTGGTCTGTACTTATTATTATAACTTACTCTGTGATAGTGGGGCACCACTGCCCTATATTTTGTTTTTGTTTTGTTAAAGCAGTTTCAATAGTGATGACCTGCGGCATTTGGGGTCGCATGTTTGCATTTTCCTTTTGACACTCGCACTTCAAGTTTTATCATCAAGTAATAGCAGGGGTCATGACAAACGTTGCGGAAGTTCTTTATCATCTGTGAGCAGCATCTCTCAAGTTCCATCTCTATGATCCCAACTGTGAGGTTTGAGCCTAAACACGTTCTTATATATATTGTGTGTGTATTCCTTGCTTGCATTAGTCTGCAGAACTTGACATTGTGCTTAATTATTTTTTGCATTTGATTTTCATACACACTGAGGCAATTCTTTTGGCACCCCTGAGCCTTTCAAGCCAACCTATTAATGTTTATCCTCTGCTAGCCCCTCTGAGCCTGTTGTTAAAAAATTGTATGTTGTTTCTCTGACAATCATAGCCTAGTGAATACTTAACTTGGAGTTAGGTAACAAAAGCTGTGAGAGTGGGGAAAGTCTTAAGTTTGGGGTTGCTCGTGGAATAGCAACCTACTAAGTTTGGGGTGGTATACAAGAGAAGGAACAAGAAAACAAAGAAAAAAAAATACATATACATATGTATATATATACATATCAAAAAAAAAAGAAAAAGAAATAAATAATTTCCTTCTCTTGTTTTGCTATATGCTTTGGGGAAAATGGGTGAATATTGCGTGAAATTGACAAAAAGAGAGGTAGGCCTAACTCCAAGTGCAACCTACTTATCCAAATGTATCCACCCTTACCTAAGCCCCGCTATAACCCTTAAAGTCCTCAAAATGTGTGTATGCATTTCATTTGTTTAAGATGATATAGAACTCTGTCAAGCCTATGAAACGATGATGCAGGTACTGTGAATTGAGTGAATACCCAAAACACCTCAAGAGTGAAACACTGGTGAGACGTGCGTACAGAGAAAACTTGAGAATGCTGCCTGCCTATGATTCGGTATTTCCAATTCAGTTGTCATGCCACTGTATTAGATTGATGATGATAATTCATGTGCTGATGTGTTTAAGGTTGATGTATTATATGTAACATCTAAATAGAAAAGCAGCCACAGTCTGAATTGATTGTTTACTTGAGGACAAGCAAAAGTTTAAGTTTGGGGTTGTGTTGACTCCCAGTCATATGATATAAGTTAGGCATTTTTAGGACCAATTGTGCAGGGTTTTTATTGTATAACAGTCATTATCTGGGATTTAGTTCAGTTTTAGATCATTGTAGTAGGAAGTTCAATTGTAAGTTATTCCTTCACTTTTGGAGCAGTTTTGCGAGACCTGAAGTTTCTGTCATTTGTCGCGACGCGACGGCCACGGGCCGCGTCGCGATGGTGCGTAAAAATTAGGGTTTTTAAAGCTGTTTCAGGAATTTTGCAATGGACTTCATTTTTGGGGATTGGAGCTACGATTTGGAGCAGCTGGAGGTGCGAATTTGGAGCCTTCTCACCACTTGGGAACAAGGGATTGAAGGTTCTAAATGTCTTCCTTTATGTTTGTTTTCTATTCTATGTTGGTTTCCACCCTTAGGATGATTTGTAACTAATTCTTTAGATTAGGGAGAGATGAATCTCCCAAACCTATCATGTGAACCATTGATTTAGTTAATTCAGTTGTTATTCGATTTGCTTGTCTAATTACCTATGTTCTTAACGCTTTTCAATTACATATGATAATTGCGATGATCCAGGCTAGTGATTGCATAGGGATATGAATTAGTAGCTGGAAATTGGGTATTTAGATCACATGCTAGTAATCACCATAGGAATATGTGATAGCTTATGTGAATTCTTATTAATTCTTAATCTTAATGCGTTACCCTCTGGCATGACTCACCTAAGGAATTAGGGTAACTCTTAGGGTAATAGGGGTCTTGAGACAAGGAATTGCCCTTGACCTAAATTGGTGAATTGAATCTAGAAATTGAATAATTAACTTGAATTGGCTGAGGTTCATGTGATAGGCGAGGTGAGAGGATTCGATCCCTAGTCGTCTTTCTTGCATTATTAATTCACGTTCGTATTCTGTTACCAAATACTCGATTAATCACCTATCTACAATCTACGAATTTACAAATTTGCTATTGTTGTCAACGCGCAATCCCTGTGGATCGACCGGTTCTTACCGATAAATTGTATTACTTGCGACAATTGGTACACTTGCCAAATTGTTAACATTTACCGATCGGGCCGGTTGGGAACAGAGTCCTTCGAGCGGCAAGCGCAAAGTGCGAAGTCGTTCAAAATAAGAGGAGCTCGGCCAATTCCTAATCCTTCAGCCGTTTGAACCGGAATCTTCAAACACTTAGTCCTTCGGTTCATATTGAGGGCCTCCGGACACTCAGTCCTTCGGCTTTCAAGTGCGAGTCTCGACACGTTTAGTCCTTCCGCATCGATTTCTTCAGCTTGATTGTCGTTTTTTGTGTTTCATAAGTACTTGGTCTTGTAACCGACTCTGCACTGGTGCTATAAAAGGGGGGTGAGGGCTTTCGCATTGGCACTTCAGACTCTGCTGTTCTCTTGTTTCTTCTTACTTCTTCTCCTTTTTTAGCTTTATATGATGCTTTGCTGTTATTATGCCGAGACCAGGCCACTCTTCTCGAGTTCTCTGAGTATTCCTGTAGGTGCTTCGGTGCACAATGGGAGTGCCAGAGAGCTCGAGGTGAGGGTCCTAGATCTGCGAGAACTGTGGATCTTTGTTAGATGCTTTCTTCGTTTTCGTGTTGGAATTTTTAGAGAACTCGATGTTCTCGTCACCATTTGGGCAGAGCACCTTGCCGTCCATCCCCGGTTCACTGCTTTCTTCTAGTAGAGGTTCTAGAGGAGGAGCCATCTGCTGCAGTCGGGGCAGTGCGGGTGTCCTCCAGTTCCTCGGCGGTTGATCCTTCCGGACACTTGTCTTGGGAGAGTCTTTCTGAAATAGAGGACAGAGCAAGCCTCAGCGACAGTCCGGTGGGTTACCGGCCGGTCTCAGGATTAGAATACACACTACATGTATTGATGCAAATGTATTTTGTCTTTAATGATGTATATAAGATCTGAGCCTATTGTCAGCTTATTTTAATTCATGTATGAATAAAACTGTGTTCCGAACGAATTCGTACCTTATCACTTAGTTTCGTCTTTCGGTTAATGTAGCGTTTGATGACCGCTCATTTGTTCAGGGTTCTTGATTCGACACTTGATTTGACCGATGTGGTGCGAGTTCTGATTTGCAATCGTCACGCTTGTTCCCAAGGGGGGGGGGGGGTCATGTCATAATTGCCCCTCTCCTGGTCTGACACGTGTCTCCATCTAGCGGTGGGATGTGAAAAGGTGAGGCGATCCGTGGCGTTCACCTCTCTTCCTCCCCCACCTTTGGATGCGGCTCGATTGGTAGATCTGCCCCCTGTTCGTTCGGGCTTTTCAAAAACATATATATATATATATATATATATATATATATATATATATATATATATATATATATATATATATTTGTGTGTGTGTGCTTGCGTGCGCCAGTTACTGTTTTCTCGTTTCTTCCATTGTTCGTGCTTCGTCTTCTTTGTTTTCCGTTAGCTTCCTTGTCTCCGCCCTGGTTTGGCGATTCGGTGTTCGAAGCTTGCAAGATCACTTCTCTCTTGCTCCTCGTTTCTTTGAATTAAGGTACAATTTGCTAATTTGAACTTCTTTTGGTGTTTATCGTATTTGGGTCTTGCATGCTTTTTGCATTGTTCTTCCCTGTTTTGCTTGATTTTTTGGAGTTTGGTTCCTGTGGAAAATGTCAGCTGTTTTGATAAGTAGTGATAGTGAGTCGGATGTTACCTCTGTAATTAAATATTGTGCGAATGGTAGTTTTTCTGGAAGGTGTGTTGATTACTTTCGGTCTTGTTGAGACCAAGTTTGTTAGGGCAAGAGCTGTGTGGGCGTTTGGCCGATGCCCAAGGGTGTATGTTGGCTTTCGCCACCTTCACCTGTCAGGACTTTAATTTACGTACGAGTCTATCCATTTCGTGTTAGTGCCTAATGGTGTATGTTGGCTTCTGCCAGTCTTCACTTGTCAGGACTTTATTCGTTCCCTCCTTAGACCAACAATACCGTTCGGTCATGTTGCGGCGTTTGTTTGTGCCGGTTCACTAAGGAGTTCCTTATGGTGCGGCAAGCGTGTCAGTCTTGCTTTTTTTCCCATAAGGTTCGCCCAAGGGTTGGGCATGAACTCGTCAGCTCAGCCTATTGCCTATGGGGACTTTAATTTTTTGGTGCCCAAGGGTAACGTCGAGGCGTTGCTCGGTTCTTACCTGTCGGAACTTACGTTTGGGGTTATTGTGGTCCATTCTAGATTTTGTAAAACAAGAGTAGAACAATTTGGTGCTCTTTATTATTTTTTGGATCGGTACATTTGGGGGCCTTATATGGCCGTTCTACAAGAGTACATTTATTTGTTTTTGGGACGGCCATGTTGGTGCCTTTCCGGCTCGACCCATTCTTCAACCACGCTTTTTCGAGTCTTCATGTTCGGTAGTCGGTGTCTTCTTCTTCTTCTTCCTGTCTTCTTCGTCGGTCGCTGCTGCTGCTATGGGTTTGTCATCCGGACTGTTGCAGCTAATGGTGTTATAAGCCATGTATGAATCTATAAATGGTACTTATATTTAGGTGATCAGTTCTAAAATAAGTTTGGAAATAGTATTACGCAAAGGATAAAAATGCTAAACATCAAATACATGCATTAAACACACTAAGACTTCATTACATAGATCAAAGCATCCCAACTAAGAGTATTTAGCTCATGATGAGCAAACAACACAAGAAATACAACTTAAACATAATGTTCAAAGCCATAAATGCGAAAATACAAAGAAGAAATATAGTAAGAATTGGTATACTGAAGATTGACTCCAAGAACAATAGCATGGAGGTTTAGCTCCCAAATCCAAGAAAATCTTCAAGTAATTAAGCTTCTGTATTGCTGCAGCATCACTCCTAGCATCATAATTTCCACTTTGGAATTTTAAATGTAGCTTGGTACAAAAATGGATGAAAAACTATTTCTATATTTTTCTTCCTCTGAACCAGCCTCCAAAATGAGGAAGATGAGCTGCCTTAAATAGTACTAGGGTTTAGTGATCCAAGAAATATCTTTTGGAGGTGTCATTTGTCATTACATGTGCCTAGGAGTACAATGTGCCCACAAAAGGGAATATTTTGCGCATGACAGCCTGGTACCAGCAGCAGGATGTGTCCGTCCTTTTGTGACAGCTAGCGGGCACTAAAATCAGTGCCTCAGTGTTTCTCTCTCATCTGTCGCAGGAACTGATGCTGCGGCACCTATTGCTGCAGCAATGAAACACACACACATAAAAGCACAAATGGGGCACCAAATTGCCAAATGACTTAAACCCATAATTAATTCTTCTACTCTCTAAAACATCATATTTTAACTAGTTAAACACAATATTACTTTAGAACTCACAACAATTTAGGCTAAGAAAGCATAAATAACTCTTACAAATAAGAGTTATCAAAACCCCAAACTTAAACCATTGTTTGTCATTAAGCAATGATGGTTGACAAAGAACAAACAAACCCAAACAAGGCAATATCCAGCTGCACAATTTGATTCAAACAGATTTTCAAAGATGCTCAAGTTGGGCATAAACTTTTAGATCCTTAATTACTCACATACACCTTAAGTTTTTCAAGGTTACCAGACTTACCTGCTGCTCAAAGTGTGTGTGTGTGTGTGTGACAACTAGGTCTAGTTCAACTCTTAGCAAGTTTCAAAACTTCACCTAGCTAGAGAAAGAATGGTTTTCTTTTGGCTATGCCAAGAATTTTTCAAAAAGAAAGGTAGACTAACAACTTCAGCATAAGAAATGGGGGCTTCAAAGCACAATAAAAGGCTTGAGTAAGCATTTCAGATTATTGGTCAGTGCACTACTATTACAAGACTTCAGACTCATTGCTGCAGCAATTGGTGCTGCAGCATTTAACACTTGACACACTATTTTGCTGCAATGCCTTTTTTTCATAACACTTTTGTTATCTTTTTCAGATTTTTTTTCTTTCTTTTTCTTCTCTTTTTTTATATATTTTTATAAGCTATTGTCATACCCCAATTTTGTCCGCCCAAGTAAAAAAAAAACATTTTTCAGAGAAATTGGAAACCCTTCACTTTTTTTAGTAAAATTTAAATAAAGAGGGGCAGCTGTTGTACCCTAATTTTGTCCGACTAATTCAAAATCTATTGAAAAAAAATCAAAATATTACTTCTTGGGCATGTTGAGGTTTTAATTGTTGGCACGTGTCATTTAGTGTTCATTAGCGGTTTTGAGTGATTTCTTTTATTGTTAGTAGAGCTTATTTCTTTGTTATTAAAAAAAAATCTTAATTAAACAAAGGGTTAAACATGTTTTTAGTCCCTACAAAATCGGCTCCTTCTAAGTTTAGTCTCTACATTAACGAAATAGGCGTTTTGGTCCTCATCTTATTTTGCCGTTTTCAATTTTAGTCCCTCATGACTTTTAATAGCGCTTCAAAACTTTTAATAGCGCTTTTTTGACCTTTTATAAGCGCTATTAAAAGTTTTGAAGCGCTATTAAAAGTCATGAGGGACTAAAATTGAAAACGGAAAAATAAGATGAGGACCAAAACGCCTATTTCGTTAATGTAGGGACTAAACTTAGAAGGAGCCGATTTTGTAGGGACTAAAAACATATTTTACCCTTAAACAAATCTTTCATCAGTATATTAGTTTTATTTCTAACTTTTATTTAACTGCAAGATTTTTAAACAATATAAAATAAAAATAGAAATAGATACATGGTTTTTGTTTACATTAATTAAAAATTAAAAAAAAGATAGAGTCAAAGTGTGCTGGCAGTGCTTTCTCCCTTTCACGTGATATAGCATCAAGTTTTTCTCTTCCCTTTAGAAGCTCAAGATAATGTCCTCTTTAACTTCCTTTGAAAATTTTTACCCATTTCTAGCTCTTGCACAATAAGTCTCTACTCCCTATTACAGCTCAAACATGAACACAGCAAATGGGCAGAAGTCAGTGGCCATAACAGAATAGCAGAGAGCTCGGCATCATAGATTAAGAAATTGAAAGGGACATCTCAAATGCTTATAGCTGGCTGAGGAACAAAACAAAATTGAGAGACTATATAGCAAGCCTGAATAGAGAACAGAAAGGGGGGAACGATTTTAGGGAGAGGAAACCACTCTGAAAAAAAGAAGAAGAAAACAGTAGAAAAATTAAGAGCAAGAGAATGTAGAGAACAACCAGTAGCAACAAAAATGTCATAGGAGGAAATACAACACCACACTCCCTCCTTCTCCTACCACTAACCTCTTCCACCACTACCACAACAGTCACACTACAACAATAACCACCATATAACCACCACAACAACCACCAAATAATTACCACTACAACCACCACTCTCACCACCAAATAACCACCACAACCATCCCCACTACAACAACAACCATCCCTACAACAACAACAACCACAACCACTCCCATAACCCAGAACACCACCACATAACCACCACTCCACAAAACCAAGAGCCACCACCGCCGGAGTGTCGTCGGAGCCCCACCGGAGTCACCTTCCACCACCAAAAGTTATCCCACACAACAACACAACAATCACCAAACAACCACAACACCATTATCACCATCATAGAGAACCACCGTAATCAACACCTTGTAAGGCCACACCACCGGCGAACACCACTACCGCCGTAGTCTCCTGCGAGGAACACCACCACCACCGTCGGAGGCATCCTCCTCCTCTTTTTCACTTTCGGTTTCTCTCTCTCTCTCTCTCAATTTTTTTCTTCCTTCTTCTTCTTTCTCTCTCATGGCAAAACTCACTCTCTCATTTCTTATTGTAAGCGGCACTGAGATGCATTAGAGAGTAGGAGAATTAGGTTTTCTTCCTTTTCTCAAAACTGTACAGCATATGTGGGCCTTTCACTTTGTTTGTTTTTATTCCATCAGATTGATCATCACACCCCCTCCTTTTTAACTATACAACCTATTTCGTTTCTTAATTCTTTTCTTTCTTTCTTTGCAAGCCCAGATTCACAGTTACACCCCTGTTAGTAATACCACTCCCTACAACTAATCATACCCCATTTTTACTAGTATACCCTCACACAACTCCTCTCCCCCTCTTCCTCTCCAAAACCGTGGCCATCACACCCTCCTCCTTCATCCATTTTTGATTTTTTCTTCACCCAAACACCATCAAATCCTCCATTTCTTTGATTCCTACGCTAGATCATCTTCTACCATTCTATTCTCTTCAAGGTTTCATCATCAAATCTCCAAGGTCTAGCTATTTTGGAAGTTCAAGAGTAGATCCAAGTTTGTTCTTGAGCTCATTTCATATCTTTCTTCATTTCTTTGTGAGATTTTGAGGTAAGCCCTGAATCTTTGCATCATCTTTAAATTTCTTGCATAAACTCTCTTCTCCTCATCTCAACTCCTTCATATTGTTGTTGTTGCTTTGAGGAGTCATCTCAAACACTTTGACAAGCACTTAGGGAGGCTTGGGTGTTTGAGGTGGCTCTTTGGCTTTGAAAGAGCTGTTCTTGTGTTTTTTCATATTTCCTTGCATATTCACTCTTGTTTGCATAATTTTTGGTCAAATAAAACTCATTTTCCCTGCCTATTAGCTTCGGCCAAGAAGGGGAAATTAGGGTTCTTATGTGTTCTTGCTTATTTCATGAGTTGTAATTGAATGATTGCTTGAAAGTTGTCATTTGATTGTGTTTGTTCACTTTTTACCATTTTACTTTACCACTTCATTAAATATTTACCAAAAACATAAAAAGATTTTACCATTTTACTTTTACCTCTTCATTAAGTTTTTACCAAGAGTTTTTACCATTTCGTAAAACACAAAAACATTTTTAACTTCGTGCATCAAAACATTTTTTACCTCATTCATCAAAACATCTTCATCTCATCTCATAAAACATTTTTACCTTCATTCAAAACATTTTACCATCTTGCATTCATGAGTTTTTACCCTATTGCATTAATAAGCTTTATGCGCATGCTTCAATAAAAACTAGGGTTTGGATTTGATCCTAATTGCTTGCCTTAAGAAATAGATTGATGATTGGCAAGAGGATTCACACTTGTGCACTTGTGCACACTAATTTAAGTGTTGAGGATTGGCCAAAGTGATTCAACATGCTTTGGCGCTTTGATTGCTAAGATGACTTGCTTATTGAGGGTTTGCCAATGATCATACTTGAGGCTACTCTTTTGAATTCATTTGTGCCTACCACTTCCTTGCCTACTCTCATGTGGAATTATCAATACTTAGATAGGCCCATCCCATACATTGCATCTTCCACTAGATGTGCATTTAGATTCCCTTGCGTTTTGTAGAAATATTTGAGTATGGTTCTCGCCTAGCATCTTCCATTAGATGTGCATTTAGGTTCAATCTTGCCTACTCTTGCATTTTTGCTTAATGCCCAATTCAAGTTCCCTCTTTGCCTATTTATGTGTTGTGGTTTAATATGTGTAGTCCAGGCTAGTGTTTGCTCAAGAATTCAAATGAGATTAATTGCAAGTTATGACCATGTTGTTGTTTGCCTAAGGATTCGATTTCAATGATCGTGCCATGCTTGAATCTCCAAATCTTTTGCATTCGTTGTTTTCTTTTCTAAATAGCTTAGCATGAAAATGGTAATTAGTGACAATCACCCGTAACCTTTGTTAGTCCTAAGAGCCTAAGTTTCAAAAAAAAATGATGTTTTCATATGCATAAGCTACTAGTGATAATCACCCATAACCTTTGTTAGTTTGATTATCATGAACGCTTTCAATTTCAAAAGATATTTTCCTAAGCATCAAAAGTCATAGCAAGTGATAGTGATGGCCACCCATTTTCATAACAAAAAAGAATCACTTTTGCAAACCAAGATCATTTTCAGAACGAAAACCTTTTCTAAAAACATTTTCAACCCATCGTCGCTAGTGGCTAATCAGAACCTTTGTTCGTCTAGCCATTGGTGGTGATGTCTTTTTCCCAAAAGAAAAACAAGCGATGATCACTCATAACCTTTGTTAGTTTGATCATTCGTGCCAATCAATACCTTTCGAAAACCACTTTCAAAAGAGCAAATAAAAACGGGTTGCTACTAATAGTCAATCAGAACCTTTGTTCGTCTAACTAGTGGTATTGACTCTCATTTTCTAGAGTACTTAGCGGTGATTACCCATAACCTTGGTTAGTTTAATCATTCACTAAATGCTCGTCCTATTTCGAAAACTCACTAAAAAGACAAAACCCTTTTTCAGGACAAAGAAGAACTACGTAGCTTTGAGTTCTCCATCGCACCGGGAGATACGTAGGAGAGGGCCATGTCCCGTCAAGCGTTTTTTTCTAAAAACCCATTCTTCCCCCTTTTCTTTTTCATAATAAATAAAGATTTTCATTAAGAATTTTTCAATAAGAAGTAGAGAGGCAAAATTAAGTATTTTCAAGTCAACACACTAAAACCACACATTTAATTAAAGGTTCCCTCTCAGTAGAGAGGACGTGTGGGGTGCTAACACCTTCCCTCCGCGTAACCGACCCCCGAACCCTATTCTCTAGTTTTGCAAGACCAATCGCTTTCCAAAAAAGGTTTTCCTAATATTTTCCTTAATAAATATTGGTGGCGGCTTCATTGTCTTAGGGAAAGTTGTGAACGAGGAAGGTTCTCCCTCGGGGACTTTTTCGGGCGCAACAGCTATTGCAGTTTTATTTACTTTTATTGAACTTTGTACAATACACATAAACACTTATGCACTGACCATCCTAAAATCTTCTTGCTTAGCCTTAATATTACCGATGCACTCCCAAACTTAGTTTCATACGCTACCCTAGGTTTTTAGTAGAAGCTTGGCACAACCTAGGTCTACCAAAATCTAACTTAGCATCAAATCATTTTTAGCTTACTAAATTCCTACCTAAACCTAGAATAAAAGTGTGGGAGTAGTAGCAATCTATTCATCTGTCAAACCAGGCTACACACACTCAATCTCACCATAATCATCATTAAGTCGGTCCAAAATGAAGCATAATCTTTTTCTGATTTGAACAAAATACAACTAAACATGCCTTTTAAAAACAAACAACACATAAAAGGTTATCCCCCCAACTTAAGACCCAGTAGTGTCCCCACTGCTCATGCAATTACTAATGGGAGAGACCTTAGACACAACAGAACCGACGTGAAAACATTTAACACAAAACAGATTTTAAATCCTAAACAGCTGCTCGATGCTATTTTAGATGCTACAGCATCCAGCAGGATTATTGAAACATTACTAAATAGAAAACAAAAATTAAAAATAACTAACAAAACATAAAGAACTAAACCACAAAAGAGAAAGTGTTAACTAGGAGAGACCCATGGTTTGTTGCTGGCACTGTCTCTTATAGCTTGGTGCTCTCTTTAGCAGTTGCAATGGATGCTGCAACATTAGATTGCTACAGCTCAGAATCAACATGGTCAACAGCAACTTCTGGCTCTTTACTCATAACAGGCTCCTTTCCAAGATGCATCTCAGCCAATGTCTTGGGCCCTTGGCTACTATTTTTTTTTTGCAGCAATACTTGGCCTCTTTTTGGTCACCAATTTTGTTCTTACAACTTTCTTTGGTGCTGCAGCTTTGCCTTCTGACACTGATGTTGTAGCACTACCTGTGACAACACCCACTCTCTGCATTTCAGTTTTCGATGGCCTTGGCGTTTTCTCTGTGGAAGGTTGAGTTTTGGGTGAAGGTTTTTTTGGTGAGGGCTGAGGTGGGCTTTGTATTGGTGGGGGATGTTGTCTTAGACATTGGAAAAGTGTTGGGATAAGGTTTGATGGTTTGGCTTGAGGTGGGGGTAGATGAAGGGTAAGTAATGAAGGGTTGGAACTGTGAGAAGTGGGATTTTGTGATGGAGAAGGTGTTTTGGGTGGAGGGGATGGGTCTTTGGTTGGTGATGGTTTAGGTGAAGGTGTGGTGGAAAGGTTTTGGGTGGGTGGTGATTGGGGAAAAGATTGTTAACAAGGTTTAAATGATGAGAAAGAGAAAACACACTGCCAGATAGCAGAGGTGACTGCCAAATATGCCACATTGGCATTTGAAACACCATTTTGACTTTTTGACCATGTACTCAACACCTCAACCACAGGTGCTGCAGCACATGGTGCTACAGCACCAAACTTAGCACCAAAATTCTGCATAATTGACAACACATACCACCAAACAACTTATTCATACCTGAAAAAGTAAAAACAAAAACACACAAAACACAATTAGTCCTAAAAATCTGGGTTGCCTTCCAGTAGCGCTTAATTTATAGTCTTTAGCTAAAATTGGCCTTCAAAACCCAAGTTGGGGTGGATAATAGGACAAAAACAAAATGTCATCCTTCCGCTTTTTATCAGAAATCCCATGTATTTGGCATAGGGAAGCAAGTGTTCCCATGGCCCAATCAATAAGCATTTGGGATAGGAATTCCCCTCTCTTTAAAATATTGAAGCTCATTTTGCGGAGGACTCTTTTCTTCAATTATCAAGGGTTGAGTCTCACTTGTCACGTGAATCTTTTCATACCTCAACCTTGGCATTTCTTCTTGTCACTATTTTTGAATTTTTCTTATTCTACAACTACACAATTTTTTTTTATTTTTCTTCCACTACTTCCAAATGACCACATTCATTTTCACACTTTTCACTCTTTTCTTCCTTTTGCTCAACCACCTCTTCACTACAACTCTCTTCTTTTAGATGCTCCATTATAGTATTAATGTGAGCCTCTATATTCTTACATGAAGCTTCAAAGTTGTCATGATCAACGTTAATAGATTCAATTGAATGAGCTAAGAATTCTTTAAACTTCGATTTGCCCTTATGTAATCCTTCGGTTTGAGGTTGAGAACATGGCTCTTGCTCACACACAAAGTTGTTGAGCATTCTTTTCTTGCATAAAGTAAAAATTCCAATGGTCCATGGCTTAAAGTGATTTTTTTTTTCACAAGAACACCAAACACAAATAACAATAGTAAAAAACAACAAAGAAAACACACTACAAATACAAAACCCAGTACGGAATAGAAAAAAGAAATTGCTGAAAAACAGAACAAACTAATAAAAAAATATAAACTAACTAAACTTACTAACTAAACAATAGAAAATAGCTATCACAATCCCCGGCAAGGCGCAAAAAACTTGTTGTGTGAAAACAATATGTGCAAGTATCACAGTCACAACAAGTAATAAAGAGTAAATAGAGATCGTTCCCACAAGGATTATTGAGTTCTTTTCTATATTTAATTAACAAACAAGCTAGTGAGTAAAAGCAAAGTAAAATAACAAGTTTTTAGAACCCAATTTTATCGACAAACAGCAAGTAAAATAAATGATTAGAAGAAATCCAGAATGAGAGTAAGTTGGGAATGCATTTACTATGTAAATCATCAAAATATATCAATGATGTATCTAATGCCGCAGCATTAGGTGTTGTCACATGAGTTTGTACTTTTCAGATACTTTTCACTAAGGTTTCTTTACAAGGACTTATGTCTATGCCCTAAATAGGTTCACCCTAGGCTACTACGCACCCACAGTGTTCACCTTTTGGAATTTTCCCTCCTATGTCTAGGTTTTAAGCAATGATTATTAAAGTTACCTTTAATAACCACTATCCATATTATCCTTTGAGATCAATTTATAAACCATGTCTAAATCTATAAATAGTACTTATATTTAGGTGATCAGTTCTAAAATAAGTTTGGAAATAGTATTACGCAAAGGATAAAAATGCTAAACATCAAATACATGCATTAAACACATTAAGACTTCATTACATAGATCAAAGCATCCCAACTAAGAGTATTTAGCTCATGTTGAGCAAACAACACAAGAAATACAACTTAAAAATAATGTTCAAAGCCATAAATGCGAAAATACAAAGAAGAAATATAGTAAAAAGTGGTATACTGAAGATTGACTCCAAGAACACTAGCATGGAGGTTAAGATCAGCTCCCAAATCCACAAAAATCTTCAAGTAATTAAGCTTCTATATTGCTGCAGAATCACTCCCAGCATCATAATTTCCACTTTGGTATTTTAAAGGTAGCTTGGTACAAAAATGGAGGAAAAACTTTTTCTATATTTTTCTTCCTCTGAACCAGCCTCTAAAATGAGGAATATGAGCTGCCTTAAATAGTACTAGGGTTTAGTGATCCAAGAAATATCTTTTGGAGGTGTCATTTGTCATTACATGTGCCTAGGAGTACAATGTGCCCACAAAAAAGGGAATATTCTGCGCATGACAGCCTGGTATCAGCAGTAGGACGTGTCCATCCTTTTCTGACAGCTAGCGGGCACTAAAATCAGTGCCTCAGTGTTTCTCCCTCATCTGTCGCAGGGACAGATGCTGCGGCACCAGTTGCTTCAGCAAAGAAAAACACACATAAAAGCACAAATGGGGCACCAAATTGCCAAATGACTTAAAACCAGAATTAATTCTTATACTCTCTAAAACATCATATTTTAACTAATTAAACACAATATTACTTTAGAACTCACAACAATTTAGGCTAAGAAAACATAAATAACTCTTACAAATAAGAGTTATCAGTGAGTAGCGCGTTGAGGGTTGGTCTCCCCATAATGATGTTGTAGGAGGACGAGGCTTCGATCACCATATATTGTAGCACTGGAGTTTTGGCATCGTCTTTCTCCCCGAACATGGTGCGGAGATCCAAATATCTGCGGATTGCAACCTGTTCTCTCGAGAATCCAACCAGGGTCCACCGGTAGTCTTTTAGCATGTTTGACAAGAGCTTGAGCTCCTTAAAGCACTTTTCGTAGATCACATTCGTTGAGCTGCCTCCATCTATTACGACCCTTGCGATTTTAAAGCGACTAGTGATGACCGAGATTCACAATTAGGTCGTCAGCATGGGGGCGGACCCCGTTGAAGTCTTGGACCTCGAAGGATATTCCTAGATACTCCTAGACAGCAAACCCTTCAATATTACCAACTGACATTATTGATTTTACGTACCTCCTTCTTGACGAATGGGTGGCTCCACCGCCTGAGAATCCTCCGACGATGGAATTGACCGGCCCCTTATCAGCTCTTTCGTGCTCGGTCTCCTCCCGAGCGCTCTCCCGGTTCTTTTCGCCACCTCTCTCCTACCTGCGACTTGTGTTGCCTTTCCGACGCTTCCCATCTCCGGCTTCGCCTTCCTTTACAAACTTTTTCAGGTGTCCCCTCTGGATCATCTGCTCTATCTGTTGCTTCAACATCCAACAGTACTAGTAGTCAGTCATGTGGCCATCCGTGCGGTGGTACCTGCAATATGAATCGGGGTTTATGTCCATCGTTCCAACAAATGGGGCAAGCCTCCGTATGGTACCATCGTGCAAGGATTTGTCCAGGATGGCCGATGGCTTGGTGTTCAGGAGGTGTATCCCTCCTCAGCCCCTGGTCTGGCCGGCCGATTTCTCTTATGATTTCCTCTGTCCCTTCCTTGATTTCACCGAGCGCGTTGTGGCTCTACTCGCTCAGCAACGGGTGCCTGTCTCCCCGTCTCTTTCTCCCTCTTCCCCGCGTTAGACTATTCGGCTTCTATATGTTTCTCCGCCCTTACCCATACATCATCCATCGTACGGGGCTTCCAGATGGCCAATGCTTTGCTCAAGGTCCCGCTGCGCGGACCTTTTATGAAAGTGGTTACAAAGAAATTTTCGTCTGGCTCTTCTACGAGGACGATGGTCTTGTTGACTCACTTACAAACAATCTATATTGTTATGCTATATTTAAAAATTACAATAAAATATTTAATTCAAATTCTTTTAAACATTGTCTTAACTATCTTAAAAGAATTCAA
Source organism: Astragalus membranaceus (assembly GCA_039519185.1). Classification (NCBI taxonomy): domain Eukaryota; kingdom Viridiplantae; phylum Streptophyta; class Magnoliopsida; order Fabales; family Fabaceae; genus Astragalus; species Astragalus membranaceus. The sequence goes on from CM076850.1 coordinate 67,415,613, forward strand.
AGACCGTAATTTATATACTACATATATTTGAGTAGATTTTTTCTTAAAGATCTATGTTAGCCATTTTTTATGTTAGTTAATTTTAACTTCATTTTAAATTATGTTTTGTCTTGGAAAAAACCGAACCAACCGAACCAATCCAACCGCATTAGTTTGGTTTGGTTTGGTTCGGTTTTATTTTAGGAAGCCAACCGAACCAAACCAAACCGCATGTAGTTTTACCTTGCGGTTCGGTTCACTTTTTATCTCAAAACTGAACCAAACCGCACCGCGAACACTCGTAGCTGAGAGCCCCTTAAACCATTTCAGGGCTACTTCTGCTAACGTTCCTGAAAACATTTTGTAGCAGATGGCATCATTGCCACCGCTGATGTGGCTCTGGGGATCCCCGGTGCCGTTATAGATTCTGAAGGCCGACACACTGAACCTAGGCGGTATTAATTTCTACGACATGGATTTCCACCGTGAATGGTTGGAATGGCCACAATGGGGCCTTGGTGGCTTCCAGCACCTGTGTAAATCTTCTTACATCAGCGAGTTGTTGCTGTAACTTTGTCTCTCGAGCCTCTAGGGCTTGAGGGCGAAGCTGCTCCTCCTCATTACACCATTGTTGGTCGACGTTCTGGGCTTGGAGAAGCTGGACTGCTGCAATCAGCTCTTCCACCCTTTGATCAGCGTTGAGGTACTACCCATTAGAACTGCCAGGATCGCCGTTACCGGTTCCTCCATTTCTGGTAGTCGCCATTGTTTAGTAATGGGTTTTTTGGTTTGGTTTTCTGTGTGAGGCGTGGGAAGAATTTTACTCAGGCCCCACTGTGGGCACCAATGTTACGATTGGTTTCCCTGGGAGGAAAGGGACCGAACACAAATATAGTAAGAGTATTTCTATGAATCGGTGTGAGAATGAGAATGTTGGATTCAAGATCCGTTTATTGGCCCCAGAGGGCATATATTTATATTACATGGCTCATTAATGATAATGAATACAATTTGATAGTCGAGTTGACCGTAACAGACAAATGAGAGGGAAATCAGGGATATTTCTCCATGATCTTGCTCCCTTTCATATTGGGAGAGGCGGAGGCGAGATATTTATGGCCGATCGAACAGTCATGCGGGGTGGCACTAATGCAAAATCTGCTTTAAAAAGCACTATTTGTAATCAGTTGTTTGGATAACCGATTCCAAATGTAGGCACGGTGGCAATTTTGCAATTAAATAGATGGTGGAGAAAATTTTTTAGACATTGTGAATCGGTTGTTTAAACAACCGATTCAAAATATGCATATTTAGACATTTGGAGTTGTGTAAACAACCGATTCGGAAACAGCTATTTTGGAATCGGTTGCGTAAACAACCGATTGTTAAAGTCTGTTTTTCAATAAAAATCCCAAAATTTTCGCACTCCCTCTCTCTCATTGGCGCTCATCTTTCACTAAAAAACCCTAAGGGTATGTTTGGGAGGGGGTTTTGCGAGGGGAAGAGAGGGGAGGGCTTGAAAAAGATTAGTTTATATTTTAATATGTATTTAAGATTTTAAAAATTAAAAGAACAAGATGATAGATATCCGTATTATATTTTTAATCATTCTTGATTTATGTTTAGAGAGACATTTTATATTTTATTCAATTCTAAATTGAAAAATATGCCCTCTCCTCCCAAAACCCCCCTCCCAAACATCCCCTAAAATTTGAGTTCCCTCTATTCACGCCTCTCCCTCACCAGCACTCTGTTCACTCTCTCACTCCCTCACTCCCACGCACTCGTCGCACTCTGTTCCTCTCCTTCGCACGCTGTTCACCTTCTCGTTGGTTTTCCTTTTCAATCTATAGATCTGTTGCATGGTTTGTTGAATCCTTTGTATTGGAGTTGTTTCTTCTTCTTGTTTTCAATGAAATTATTATGATATATTTTTTATGGTTTTTGCAGAGTTTTTTTTTCTGCAATGACAAAGATCGTTGGTACACTAGGACCTAAATCTCGATCTGTTGAGGATATTTCTGCTTGTCTCAAAGCTGGAATGTCTGGTACGTATTTTTACCCTTTCTCAAATTGTTAAATTGTGTATGGAGTTTTACTGAAGAATTGGTTAAGGTTTATGTTATGTGGTTACTAAAGATTATGTGATTTTCTGGTGTAAACAGTGGCTCGTTTTGAATTTTCCTGATGTGACCCCGAGTATCATCAGGAATCTTTGGAGAATTTGAAGGCTGCTATTAAGAGTACTAAGAAACTCTGTACCGTGAGTTCTCTTCCTTCTCTGTTGCTTTACATTATGTGTTTTGGCACTTGAGAGTCCACTTTGTTTCATGTGGCAAACCTGGCTGAAAGAAGGCCAACCTAACAATTTTTCTTTTTTGCCTTTTCAAAGTTAACTACATTGGTTAAAAATAAACAATAAAAATAAAATGAAGCATGTGTCACAAACCAATTACCACACAAATTTTTGAAATCATACAAATGATTTTACCTCGTATGTCTAACATGCTCCTCTACTTGAGAACCTTCCTTTGGGCTTGAAGTATGGACTATACACAGGCCTGGCTTCCCTTGTACTGAAATTTTACTTATTTGTTTAGAAGAGTAGGCAACAAGGATCCAATTCTAGACAACATGTTCATAGGCTCATAGATGATGTGGTATTAATATGTCATGACCCGACTATCCTAGAAACTTAAACCATTGGTGTCCAATAAAAGCAGATGAATGGTTTTGCATCAAATAATCTTAGATGAATGTTTACTGTCCAATTTGTCAATGCAAAGCTCTTTCAGCAACTTTTTGAAGATTCTGCAATTATTACATTCTTGCTTTTCCACATCTCATGGGTTTTGTGTTGTGGGAAAGGAGCTGAATGTTTGTGAGTCAATTGTCTTGACAGGTTATGCTGGACACAGTGGGTGCAGAGATGCAGGTTGTTAACAAAAGTGAGACAGCTATTTCACTTGAGGCAAATGCTCAAGTTGTACTAACTCCTGACCAGGAAACAGAAGCTTCTTCAGAGATATTACCTATCAACTTTGATGGACTGGCCGAGGTTCATTGATACTCCCCACCTTGTCTATGCAATATTTGTGCTGGTTTTCAACCCTAATGTTTATCTTTGTTCTGAATTGTTTACAGGCAGTGAAGAAGGGAGACACTATTTTTATTGGTCAATACTTGTTCACAGGAAGTGAAACTACTTCTGTATGGCTAGAGGTAAAATACGTTTAACCCAGAGTGAAAATTTATTTCCAATAGGCCTTGACTTTTATTTTGTTATGGAGTGTTTTTAGTTCTTGTTGAGAGCCCACAATTTTGCTTTGTCAGCCAAATATTGAATGTCGGTGTACGCCCTTTAAACTCTACAAATTATATGATGCTTTATCACGGTTTTTTATAGTAATGAAAAAATTATAGGAAGGGTGTTTAGATTGTGGGGAAATTTGGTTTGGTGTACTGATGTTGGTTTAAAATGTTATGCATGTTACAGGATTCTTGCTAATAGGCAATCTGCTGCGCGATCAAAGGAGAGGAAAACTCGTTATACGAGTGAGCTGGAGAGGAAGGTGCAGACGCTCCAAACTGAAGCAACTAACCTCTCTGCATTGAGTCCACAGACAGTTTTTGCTGCGGTCGCCACCTTGGCTGTTCTTCCTACCGTTTGGCTCCGCGACCTAAGCATTCTAAGTTACATATCAGGTAAAGCTAGGACTTTAGTAGCCTTAACCTTAGGCCGGCATCATACTTTCACAGTGTCCTTAACCTTAGACCTAAGCATTCTTGATTAATCATTTTAGTTGTTTTTGGATGGTATTATTATTTGAGTTTATTATAACCATTTACTACCATGTTTGTTGTTATGGCTGGTGGAGTTATTGCATTCTCCACAAAGAGTGTTCTTACACTGAATATGATGAAAGGTAGTTTTTCTTAATTAGCTTCACGTATGCATCGACTATATCTCCAGTGGCAATGAGTCTAGAGGAGTTGATACCATCAAACCATGCCAAGTCTTACCTATTTTCCATTTTCATCAGAACAGGCCTTGTAGTTTCTACCTTGATCATTGGTTTATCAGTTCCCTTTTTTTGGTGAGATAATCAATTGAATTACTTCTTTACTAGGACATTCATTATACTGTGACATAGTTTATTGATGTCTAATTACTTTTTGCAGGTTTGATGATGTCTTTGATTGGATCTTTACTTACAATGCTTGTTGTAAGTTCCCTTCATTTTTTCTGTTCTTGCTCCTAAAGTTACTGACAATAGCATCTTATTAATTAAGAAATCAACATTAATCTTGTTATGTTGACAGACTTTGATATTATAGCATTTATTATTGGTATTACATTTAAATGGCATGGGGTTACAATTTTAGAAAACTGACTTCGCTTGCATGATCCTTTTTATAAATGAAAATCTTATAGCATTTATTATTGGTAATCTTAATTATGAGATTTTATCTATTTTCCTTTTGTGATTCTTGCACCTTTATTCACAAGTAGACCTAATTTTTTTTTTAAAAATGTGACATTTCTAATCGGTTATCTAAAGAATCGATTTTAAATGTCTTTTTTAGTACATTTAAAATCGGTTGTTTATCTAACCGATTTAAAATTTCACAATTTGAATCGGTTATTTAACCGATTCAAAATGTCCCTACATTTAGAATCGGCACATTTGGAATCGGCCAATAACCGATTCCAAATGTGTCAAACAACCGATTCCAAAAGCTTTTTCTACACTAGTGTGGTCCTTCACTAGTCGAGTAATAACCGATTCCAAATGTGTCAAACAACTGATTCCAAAAGCTTTTTCTACACTAGTGTGGTCCTTCACTAGTCGAGTGTATGTGTATACCGGCCGGTCCAGCCGGGAACATATACATTTTTTAAGAAACTTAGTTTAGGATAAGAGTATGGTACTTAGTCTAATGCTGGTAATACCATCCAAGTCTAAGAAAGCTTACAAAGAAATATACACTTACCTTTTTTTTTTTGACAATTTACCTTACCACATGGGAACTAATGGAGATTCGGACTTGCGAACTGTCATATATGAGATTCTGTTATATTTCCCTAGAAGAATCCTTTGAGATTTAATCTCATGTGGATATTAAAAAACTTTTTTTTGACAATTGGATATTAAGAGAGTTAGATATCTTCCGTTTAATATTTTTACTTACATATAAAACTAAACATAGGGTTAAATATGTTTTCAGTTCCCATAAAATTTCACAATTTTGTTTATCAATTGTAAAAAAATTCATCGATTATTAGACCCCACGATATTTTAGCTCAACAATTTAGTCCCTATAAAATCAAAATAAATTGAGGTATTAGTGGAATGGTATAAAGCTTTACAGATACACTCTTTGTTTTATGATAAAAGTTTTTGCAAAAAATAATTTCAAAAATCAATGTCTATATCTCTATTTCCTTTGTTTTGTTTCTTGAGTTTTTGGCGTAAACAATTTATATTTAATCCATCCATTGTTAAAAAATTCTAAATTTTTGTGGGAGACATGTTTGTAATGTTTTTAAGATGTATGAAGTATATCATTTAAAAATTTGATAGGTATACATGAGTTGACATTCTATAAGGACTAAAACTACCGACGGAAAGTATTGTGGGGACTAAAACTCGATGAAAATTTTATAGAGAATAAAAATAAAATTATAAAATTTATAGGGACTAAAAACATATTTATTATCAGGGCCGGCCCTGGGCGTAGGCCGGGGGTGCGACCGCCTAGGGCCCACGTTTATAGGGGGCCCAAAAAAAATTTATACTAAACCTAAATTATACTTAGTATTATTAAAAAATATATACTAGTATTATAAAAAATAACTGAAATAAAAAAGGCCCAAATTATCTCTACAAATTCTGAAATTGGTTGCCCCTTCATTATCCTAGCTCTCTTGATTGTTACTCCATATAATAATGGGTCCTCAAAGTTTCATTCAATTCCTTCTTTCCCAACGTAGGCCATTCAATTCTCTATTATAACGTTGCAAATCAAATCAAGCTCAGTAGTTGGTATCAAATTCTCTTCCCAATTTTTATTAATAACAAAACGTTGAGTATATCAAATTCTCTTCCCAAGTAACAAAACGTTGAGTTACTAATTCTGATTTTTGAAGTCTAAAGTTCTTCACGTAGGCTACCAGCTACATTGCAAATCAGGTATTCAAGTTAGTGGGGGCTTCTAGCCTTCTAACAATTTTTTATACATGATGTTGTTGTTTCCTAATTCCCTTCTAGTAAATTTTTGTGAAGATAAAAAAAATAAATAATAATTATATAAGGGGGGTCCTTTTCTCACAAATTGCCTAGGGCCCATAAAATGTCAGGAACGAGACTGTTTATTATGAGTTACTACACCCTTATCTTGTTGGAAATATGCAACACTCTTTTTGACAACAAAAGTATGCAATACTCTTAAAAAAAAGTTAATAAATATGTGTGTGTCTATATATATATATATATATATATATATATATATATATATATATATATATATATATATAATAAGCTAGTTGATATTTACTTAATACTTATATTTGAGTCCAATGAATTTGAATATTTTGTTGATTATAATGAGTCCAAAATAAAATTAGGATTCAGGGAGTTTTGTGTATTTTCTTTTTCTTTCTACAAAAGTCGAGTTTGGTTTTGTTTATTAGTGACCAACATTCAATCTCTAACCCACAACCAATGTAAAAAGTTTGTAACAGATTGCCATACCCTAATTTTGTCTGGCTAATTGAAAAAACCCAAAAAAAAGTTTTTATTCTCGTCGCTTTAATTGTGCGCGTGTCTTTAACGCTCATTGTGCGACGTTTTTTTTGTGATACTCGTTCTTTGGTTGACATTGTTTTATTATCGTAAAATATAAATAATAATAGAATACAATGCAAAATCAAATAAACCATTAAGCTGAATGGTCAAAGTTTTTATTACATACCCAAGTTTTACATATATGGACAAAAACAAAAAAGGTAAATTTAAAACCAAATTCAAAAAAAGAGGGCAAGGGCGCAGCTCCTTGCTGCCCTAACCACTGTCCTTTTGATTCTTCCCCTTTATGCTGTCCTTTTAATTCTTCCCCTTGGAGCTGTCCTTTGTCCTTTTCCCCCCTCAATTGCTGTCCTTTGGCACCACCCATTGCCAGCTACTGTCCTTTTGTTGACTGTCCTTTTTCCTCACCCCAGCACCCAAATCGCCCCTGACCCAGCTGCTGTCCTTTCTCAGCACCACACCTACACCACAATTTTACTATAAATGTGAGTGAACAGTAACGTTCATAGGGGAAATACACAGATACAGCAGAGGCACCGAAATACACACGAATACAGTGACACAAAACACACACACATTCATAGAAAACGGAAAAGAACAGTAAAGGAGGGGGAGAGAACCAAAAAGAAAAATAAATTTTGATAAAAAAAAGGAGCTTGGAGCTCCGGCCACCATTGTGGTGGCCACCACCATCGCACCGCCACCTCAACACTCACCTCACGGCCAACCACCACGAAAATCACCCTCACACCGAATCACCACCACAACCCCCCATATCTCTCTCTCTCCACCACACCTCCACCATCAAACAACCAAAACCGTCCCCAACAACCACCCAACCGTGAACCCTCCCAACGGCTCCAACCCAAACCGCAAGCCACCCCGTAACCACCAAACCGAACAACCACCCAAGACCACCATCACAAACGCAGCGCCACCAAAACCGCACCGCCACCGTCTTTATTTCCCTTTCTCAGCCACTGTCTCTTTCTCCCTCTCAGCCTCGTCACCCCACCTCACTCCTTTCACAATCACCGCCAGGCCCTAAAATCACCAACAGGCATCAGATCAGAGATGAAGGGGAATAGAGAGATCCGAAACCGAAAAGCAAACAAAAAGAGAAACTCACCGTTTAAGACTCCGACCACCGTAGACGGTGGTCGTTGACCCGTCCACGCCGTTATCCTCGCGGTAGTCATCACTGTCTTGGTCCTTTCGCTTCCATCTCTTTTCCATTTTTCCCAAAACGGTCGTGTTAGTGGCAGTGGGGAGAGAAGAAAAACGAAGTTAGAGTCAAGAGGGTAGAGTGAGGCGCGGTGAATGAGATGGAAAAGGAAAATGAAAATCAAGGTGGAGAGAGAGAATGGTGGGGCTGAAGAGTGAGGGGGAGGTGCTGTGATTGTGGGGGGAGAAAGGAAACGAAATTAGGGTTAGAAGGAGAAGAAAGATAGGACGGTGTGAGAAGGGGAAGAATGAAGAGGTAGGATGGAGAGAGAGTTGTGGCGTGGAGGAAAATGAAAGTCAGGGCAGAGAGGAACGAGGGAGGAAACGACGCTGAGTTTGAAAGTGAAAGGAAAATCAGGGTTATGATGGATTAGGGTTCTGAGATGGTATGTATGATGGGCTTTCAATATTTGTGTTTTTTTTGTTGATTTTCTTTTTACTGGGCCACTAATCGCACCCCTGGTTTACGTCGCGCACCCCCTCCCTCTCTTTCTCAATCATATTAATCTTCACACCCCCTGTTTTACTACGTACACATCCCTATACGGCCCATGCCCTTTTTGAAAAAAAGAAAACGCAGCCCAGTCTATAAAAACCAGATGGGCTCACTGTTTACACCCCTTTAAAAATACAACATCCGTTGCTATTCACACCTCTTTTTGATAATACAACACCCCTGTTAATTATATTTCTTTTATTACAATTCATTTTGTTTTTTTTATTATATCGTAATGCTTTCAAATTAATATTTTTCTTCCATACAATCCAACTCACAAAAAATGAGTTATTGTTGATGGTCACTCCGAGTTCCGCTTGTTTGACCGTTAATAACAACTTTTGTTTTCAAACAGGCCATGAGTGACGACCACTCTGAGTTTTACTTATTTGGTCATTACGAATGTCTATCTCAATTTCAAAATACTTAAAAAACACCAACACACAAACTTTTTCTATCCAAGAACTACGTGCGATTTGATTCTCTACGAGGAGATACGTAGGACCAGAGGGCGGCCGACTTCTGTCAATTGCACTATTAAAAAACATTTTTTATTCTTTTCCTAAATAATCATTTTCTTAATTAAAATATCAATTTTCTTCTTTCTTTTTAATTCACAATAAAAGGGTAAAAATAAGCTTTTTCAAAATTAATATTCTTTCCTACAACTAATTAGCTGGTAACCTTCCTTAGGAAGGATGTCGTGGGGTGCTAATACCTTCCCCACGCATAACCGACTCCCGAACCCTTATCTGGTCTCAAAGACCCTTATCCATTCCAAAGGGATTTACCGATGTTTGCCCTAAAAATTAAACGTTGGTGCCGGCTTCATTTTTGAACCTTCGAGGAATCCTCACCCGGATTTTTCGGTCGCTACAGCTGGCGACTTCACTGGGGATTTTTTTTAGAGAGTCAAACCTAGTCTAATTAGTTGAAGGAGTAGTTGTTAATTTAATGCTTTATTTTTACCCTACTTTTGTCTTTTATTTTTTTTATTGCATATTATATTCTCTTTGATGTGATATGTAAACATTAGGATAGAAGACCACTTTTTGTATATGTGTTTACTTGTTTTGCAGCTTGGGGATATATCTGTCATTTTGCTCCTACACACACTACTACACTTTTTGCACACACGTGAGAATAGTCCTATACTCGTACTGGAGCATAAACTAAGTTAGAACGAGACTGCGTAGTAATGGCCCTTTGGATGTACGTCCAGCTCGGTGGTTACGAAAGTCTCACCTAGAGTTTGGTCCCTTCAAGGGTGCCATCACTTCTAATAGCTTGCCTATTGTTGTGGCTAGCGTTCTCGAACAGGGTCGTTGGCTCTAGGAACTTTATTTAGGACTCTATAGAGCTATCCCTTTGAAGGTTCACTTAATAGAACAGCTTTAGAACATCTCTCAAGGAGGCTCCTTAGGACACAAAGGAGCATCATACCCCTTGCATTCAAACCAACCTAATACTTTTCTTTTTTCAAAATCACTCAAAAAAAACATTTCATGCTTCCTTCATTTGCATGAACATGAGACGACATCACTCCTTCCATCCATCATACAAAAATCATCATGCATTCATAACAAAATAAAATCATTCTTTTCACATGCATCACGTTACCATTTCCCTGTCGCACCCCGAAAAAATCCTTGGAGGGATTTTTCTTCGCACAACGGGATTTTAGAATTGCCACCAATATTTTTTAAAGGTAAAACATCGGAAAAACCTTTTTGGAAAGCAATGGTCTTTGGAACCATTAGATTTGGGTTCGGGGGTCTAATTACGTATGGGGAATGTATTAGCACCCCATAACGTCCCTTCAAAGAAGGGTTACCTTAATTAAATATGTGATTTGCAAAGTTGATTCGGAAAAATGCTTTGTTTTTACCTCTTTTGTTGATGAATGACTTAATGAAAAATCTTTAGTTTTCGCGTTTGACGGAGGGGATCCGCTCCTACGTATCTCCCGGTGCGATGGATAATTCAAAGCAACGTAGTTCTTGTTTTTGAAAAATGTTTTATTTTGGAAAAGTGTTTAGTTTTTGAAAGGAAAAATGTTTTTGGTTTGTTGTGCTTGACGGAGAGTATCCGCTCCTACGTATCTCCCGATGCGATGGAGAATTCAAAGCTACGTAGTTCTGGGTTGTCTAGAAAAAGGTTTTTGTTTTTTACTTTGTTTAATTGTGAAAATTGAGCTTTCATGATGATCAATTGAGCAAAGGCTCCAAGTGACCACCATTAGCACTCCATTGTTAATAATCATGCAAGCAAAGGCTTCGCAAGACTACTAACAAAGTTTTTGATTTAATGAAAATCTTTAGCAAAATTAGGCATTCATGATGATCAATTGAGCAAAGGCTCCAAGTGATCGCCACTAGTACCTCATTGTTAATAATCATGCAAGCAAAGGCTTCGCAAGACTATTAACAAAGTTTGATTTTGAAGAGTTTTCGCAATTGGATTGATTTTTGTTTAGGGAATGATTTTGATTCTTGAAAAAGCTTTTGATTGAAAGTGGACCTAGACTACACACATTATGACACGATACATAGATAGGCAATGAATGAACCCAAGTTGAACATTTTGGCGAAAAGAATAGGCAAGAAAATGAACCTAAATTGCACATCTTATTGAAGATGCTAGGCAATGGGATGAACCTAACTAGGCATTTATGACACAATATGTGAATAGGCAAAGGCATTTCAAAGCACATGTGATATTAAACTTCTAATGAATCACTTGCAAAACCCTAAGGATTTCACATCAACATTAGACATAAGCACCCATGTGGTATCCTTTTGATGTCATCAATGTCTAATACATTTCTTCAATCAACCACATGGAAGGAATAAATTAAAAGGGGAATTTGCCTCATGCAAGATCATAGGCAAGTCTTAAGACTAAATTGACAAGTTTAGGCAATTAGGGTGTTGAATCCCTTTAGGTAATCTTTGACACTTGGGATATGCACAAGTGCATAGGTGTCAAATCCTCTTACCAAATCGTCAACACAAAACCAAAAATTGTTTCAAAACAATTACTTATTTGCAAGACCAAAAGCATTTCAAAATGATTTATAAGTTGTTTTTGGTAATCAAAGCAATTGGTAAGGAAAGGAAACCTAAATTTGCATTCTTGTTCACTAGGAATCACAAAAGAAATTGAATCCTCTTAGGCAATCCTCAACACTTAAAGTGTGCATCAAAGCACAAGTGAGAGTCCTCTTGCCAATCATCAATATAGGGCATGATTTGCAAGCAAATTCATGAGAACAACAAGTTTTAAGCAAACAAACATCATAATCAAGGTTCAATTCCAAGTAATTGCAAGATTAGACAACCAACTCATCAAAAATCTCATAAACCCTAATTTCTTTGAAACATGCGAAACTAACATAAACCCTAAATCTCATTTTATTCATGGAAACACAAGATAATGCAAGAGAACAACATAGATTAAACTTTTGGCAAGGATTCACATGATCAAGCAAAGAAATGCATAACAATCACACAAACCCTAATTTTCCTCTAATATGCGAAATGAAATAAGCTTCAAATCATCATTTTATTCATGAAAACAACAAGAAATGGGTGAAATAACAACAACACACAATTTATTCTAAAGGAGAGAAGCATTCCAAGCACCCAAGCCTCCCAAAGTGTTTGTCAAGATACTTGAAATACATCTCTCACTCAACAACAACAACTATGTTAACATTATGATATTAAAATGCAATGGGATGCCAAAATGAAGTGATGATTTACATCTTTGATGCTAAAATTGGAAGATGATGCTTGGTTTTAAAGTATATCTCAACTCCAAGCTAGAATAAGGAAGGAAATGAGATGAATGAATGCAAAACCCCTTTAATCTACTCTTCAATCTTCAACTTTGAACTTGATCCTTGAATTTGAAGGTGAATCTTTGAGAAGAATGCAAGAAGGATGGAAGATTTAGTGTAGGAAAGGTGTTTTGATGGATGATTGAGTGAAGAAATTGAAAAAGATGAGGTGAGGGAGAGGAGGAGGTATTCGCAAGGAGAGGAGGAAGTAGAGGTTTTTGTGCAAAAAATGAACTTCTCTTTGTATTTTGGGAAAGTAGACTTATATATGGTCTTGGGTGAAATTAGGGTTAAGGGTAGAATAGGAATGTGATGTTCTATTTTAAGTAAGTTTGCAATTTCTTATGAAGGAGAGAGTGTGAGAGGATGGTGTCATTTACAAAAAAGGGTCTGAATCTACATGAGAGTGTGTGGGAATTAGGGATGTCTATGAAATGGGTAGGATTAAGGATAGTACAAGAATATTCTTAAGGAATAATTGTACAATAGAAGAGTGTGGAAGAAATTGTGGAGAGAGAGAGAGAGAGAGAGGGAGTTCGCATGGACAACAAAAATGGGGAGGGAAAATTGCTTCTCCTTTTTGGTCTTTTGTCTTATTGAGAACACTTTGTATTTTCTATTTGAATTTTGAATTTTTGGGCATGCAAATGATAGTGCACCTATTGAAAATGTGTCACATATTTTTGGGCACCATAAAAATATCCCTCTAATTATTCATGACCATAAAAGTTGTCATTTAATAATCGGAGAATATTTAATGGTCATTTTTCAGCTTTCTTGTGCAATAAAAATGGGAAAAATGCCTTTTAATTATTTTGAACTAGGATTTTCTTCCAAAAAATTATACGAAAATTATCATTGATAGAATAAATTGTATTTTTCATCCTTGACTTGGTTTAGTTCAAAAATAATTAACTTGCTCTCATTCGAATGCCCACAGATATTGAAACATGCACTATTTTATTCCCTAAAATTCTCAAAAATTAATAAAAATGTTTTTTTTGAGTGCCAAAAATTAATAACGATCAATAAATGGCCTTTTTGAAGATTAAAATGCATGCCAAATGGCAAGGGAAAAAGGGAAGCTCACGCAGTTACGACTGGCGCGTGCGCGTAATTCAAATAAAAATGCGAGATAGGGGACAAATACATATAAATGCGAAAGTCCATTAACCTGCACAAATTATGAGTTACCCTTATTGCTTCCATTTTTGTTTGAAAAAAAGGTTTTGACTTGGGCGGACAAAATTAGGGTATGACATTCCCCACCATACATCTCATCATCAATCCAATTATCATATGTTCATAATTTGTAAATATTAAAGGATCATCATCAAATAGTGCAGGCTTCACATAATGAGGGAATGCATGTTAAATATGTGACGTTCATACATCATTTCACTCATATTGTCGTTCTAGTCCAAATACATCATTTCTCTATGCATGCATCATTTCTAAATAAAAAGAAAAAGAAAATAGTGTCATTATTCTTCCCATTCATCATCCAAAATATATATTTTAGTTAGCATTTTATGATAATTTGCATCCCCAATATGCTGCATTGTTAAAAAAAAAAGTCATTTATAATAACTGAGTTTTCCGAGTGAACATTCCTTCAGCATTTCATGCATTTGCATTTTCATCATGCAATATACACTTGTCAGGTGTTCATTCATGCATTACATTTTAACAAAAAAAAAAAACAAGAATCATAACCTTATTCTCTTATTCTCGCAATCAATCATCATCAAATGAAAAGAGAGTGTTTGCATCATTACCACGTTGCATTGCCTCTCTAAAAAAGGGGTCATTTACAATAATTGTTTCTTCGCACACATGACATAGCATCATTCAATATCCAATAGTCTTTGGTTAGCTGAAGCATAAGAAAAAAAGGGGGGGGGGGGGTAAACCATACCCATTTAAAGTATCCTTCCGTCATGTTCAAAAATCATCACGCATTTCATTCATCTCTGTTGTCACTCATTTACAACAAACATTCATATGTTCATGCCTTATACTCTATTCAAAGAAAACATATAAAAAAAAATCACCATGCATTAATACCAAAATGAATTTTCCATAAGCATTTCATTATTATTCCCCTACCATGCATCTTATCATCTAGAAAATAACAAAAATATCATTCATCCCATCCAAAGTACATCATCTTGCATATCCATACAACAAAAATAATAAATATCACAATGATATTATAAAAAATTTACATTCATTCATTATTTCATTACTCCTCTTCATGCATCATAAAGAAACAAAAACAAAAATCCTTCATCCCCATGCATCTCAAATACAGTAATCTTCTTTATGCATCATAAAGAAACAAAAACAAAAGTCATTAGTCCTCTCACATGCATTGAAACAAAATTAGAGATTGCTTCACTTTCTTCTATTCTTGAATCATCCACCATCCAATGATCTTTTTCAGCCATTTAAGATATCATTTTATCACATTCAGGCAATCGTTGTACATTTTATCTGCATCATTGTCCAGGTACAACAACATCCATATGTTCATGCATTCTAGTTTATTCAAATAATTTTTCAAAAAAAATAAAAAAATAAAGCTCATAAGATCTTTTTTGACGCCCTGTTTGATGAGAAACGATGCATTCTTGCAAAATATATTTGAATTGACTCTTCTCCCCTTGAAAAATGCTGTCATTGAAAACACCTAACTTGATTCACCAACAACAAGTTCTTCACCCTTCACCTCATATACATCCCACTCATACCTACAACATTTATGGAAACCATCCACCCACTTAACCCTTCAATGGAATTCACCAATAACTCATTCACCATCATGGTCACTACAAGATTGACCATACCATAGGCCCGACCCTTGGCCTCTGTGTGCCTCACCAAAGGCATCAGCCAACATATATCTCACCCCGTGATAAGAAGCTTAAATGTCTATTTTGTTAACTTGTTTTGGAAATTTAAATTGTTCTACTTTAACTAGTATTCTCTCTCTACGAAGCATTTGCAAAATAAATCAGTACGACATGTGCATTTACTCTTGTTTGAGTCAGTAGTACTATCCCCATCTTTCTTCATTTTCAAAACCAGATCCAACCATCCATAGAAGGCCCAGCCCCCACATGAGTATTTCACTTCACGAATAGCACTTTGTATGCTCCATACTGGGGCAGGGTAATGATCACAAAGATTTCCTGCTAGCACTCCAAACACTCGTGCAAGTCCTTTGAGTTAAAAAAAGGGAAACCCAAAAGAGAAAGGCTCGTTAGGTTGAAAACTCATAAGAGCAACCCAAGCAAAAATTAGGGCATAAAAAAGAAAATATGTTAAAATGAAGTTTTGTCCTATACTTGAAATTTCAAGAAAATAAGCAATCATGATTTGAAGTGGAGTTTGGCCATTTTCCTATATCCAAAAAAAAAGAGAAATGCCCTTTGCTACCCACTTTGACCCAAAAATCAAAGATCTTTCAAACACCTTAGACAATGATCAATCCCATATCTAACAACTCTCTCAGCTCAAAAGGAAAAAAGAAAAATCACAAAAAAGAAAGTGAAATAGAAAAAAGAGGATTGAAAAATCCTGAAAACCAAAGCGGTAGAAATTGTGAGCTGATACTTCACACCATCAAACGCATAAAAGATCGTTGTCTTAAATAAACCCTCAAACACTTCTTTGGGTAAAGTAGTCATTTCCTTCATAAAGCATTAACCATTGACCATATTACAATTCTAAGGTCTATTCTGATCAATGATTGATAGCTTCCATTTTTCTCAATGCCTATATTTTAGGACAAAGTAATCAGAATAATTTATTTGCTCAAAAAAATTATGACAAAAAGAAAATAAAAAAAACTTAAAAAGGGCTTGCACGCTCAAAGTTCATCAAGAGAAAATGATAGTAGTGAGAAATTTAGTGATCATCAACAAAGTGAAATCTCATCGAATCAAAAGCTCTCGACTGTCCTAGCTTGTGGAATCCTTCCCAAAGAAAACTACAAATCCCTACTAAGACAGTTGCTTGACTTATCATCTCAAAATGGGGCAACACCCACACCCTCCATTCCATTTAAACTCGGGCAAACTTTTCAACAACCCCAAAATACCCTCCTCACCTTTCATCCCGTTCGAATACTACACCCCTATAGCCATACCAGACCAATTTCCAAACCATTATGGGGAAATCTTCATTTCAAGGATTGGGGCAACCTTGTCCTCTTGGACCGGGGCATCATATCCCTCATGTCGAAAGAATACTTCTGCCTCCCATTCGTTCTTGTCCACTTGTCACCCCAATACCGACATATTTCCCAGCCCTTCAACCAATTTGTACCCTTAGCCATCATTGTCCTCCCTAGACAAAGGCAAGTAATTTCACTCCCCACTATTTGAAGTCAAATTTGGGGCAGTCCAACCTTCCTTACTTTGGAGGCATGCTCATCTCCCATAGGCGTGCCCAAATAACTCATCATTCACTCACGTGTCACACTTGTCCATACCCTACATTTCTTGAACCCTGAGTCAACTCGCGCATTCATTTGCGTTCACACTGTTTTTCAAATTTATCAAACAAATGCTTCAAAGAGAGAAACACACGTTAATGACAATCCCTCCGAGTTAACATTTTAGACAAAAGCTTAGCCATCATGGGTCATCGTAACCAAATGAGAACCCATTTGAACGAGTCTGCAAATACACATCTCGATCTCTAGAAAGGGCACTAATACATTGCCGCAAGCCACACTTTTCAAGATGACGACCTTGAGCTTACCAGAGTTCAAGTCCAAGCCATCAAAAATCTTTCTTCCAAGGAACGATAAATTCAAAAGGTTCAGCTCTCTGTTCCCAACATCAAAAGTTTTGTTTCTCATCAAACATTTTTGCATCCTTACAAAAAATGTTGTTACCAACAAATCATGCATTAGACATGTCCTCATTATTCTAGAATTAAACCATGCATCTGATCATACCCATCACAACTCTTTCATACAAGTATTGTACATACATTCACATTCCACTTGTTTTTGCCTACACGATTTTGCTTCTTTCGCATTACGCATTGCGTATGCATACATGCGTTCCACACATAACATGTGTTGCTTCAATAAAAACGGCCAAGTGCCGGTCTAATCATTGCCAAAAGTTTCTACATCACTAGTCATATTATTATAACATGCATTCGTGTGCTTTCCTGTCATTCACCATAGCATTTGCATATAATCATTACAATTGCAATCATATCATTCCACATGTAACCATGCATTTCATCGCGGCACTCGCATCTAAGCAATACAATTCATATCTTATCTGCATCCACGTACAACCGTTTGTCGACTTTCTCATTCCATCAGGTACAACACCCATGGTATACCCATTTCATTCATCATCCCCCAGATACCAATCATTGCACGCTCGTCGCATGCATAACATTGTTCGCTTCGATGGATGTGCCAAGTGCCGGTCTCGTCGTTGCAAAAAAAAAGTTTTTTTTCACATCACTAATCATATCATTGTACCATGCATGACATTCGCATCAAAGCATTACATTTGCTTCACATTCACACTTTGCACTTCATACACTCATTATATACCAAGAAAAAAAAAGCAAAAAAACAAAAGGAGGAAAATTGCATTCCGTTACATTCATCATTAATGAGCACAATCACATTCATATCTTATCTGCATTCACATACGCTGTTTGTCAACCTCCATGTTGTTGCACCCCGAAAAATCCGGTTTGGATTTCTCGATGTACAACGTGGAAGATAAATGAAGCCGCCATCAATATTTTAGTTTTTAGACGAAAACATTGAAAAAACGTCTTTTTATACAAGGCGGGTGGTCTTTTCGAAATCAGGAGATGTAGGTTCGGGAGTCGGTTAGACACGGGGAAGGTATAAGCACCCCGCATCTCCTTTCTACCGAAAGGGAACCATTAATTTGATGTGTGGTTTCGACAAAGTTTGATTTGAAACGATGTTCTATTTCTTTTCGTTTTTCTTTTTTTATTTGAGAAAAGCGTTTGGAAAGAAGACGGGGAAAAGAAAGATTTTTTTTTGGGTATTTTTTGAAAAGGGTGCTTGACGGGACGTGGCCCGCTCCTACGTATCCTCAGATGCAATGAGGAAATCAAAGCTACGTAGTTCTCCTGGGTCGAGAAACTTTGGGTGTGTTGGTGTCTTTTATTGCAGGGGTTCTCGGGTCTGAACCGTACAGTCCACTAACCCTAAAACATAGACATCCCCACCCGTACAGGCGACGTGCCCCCTACTTATCGAAAAGTGATTTGAGTTACTTGAAAAAAAGATTTGCGGTGAGATTGGTAGTTTTTATTCGAGCAAGTATCTCAGGCTCGCACGAGCTGTACAACTCGCTAATCCTAAGACTCTAACCTAGGACGAGTGGAGATTGTTAGTGACAAGTCATTCTGGATTTTATCTGTCTGACTCTCATGAAAGTCTCAGCCAGAGTACGCCCTTTCATTGTATCCCACACCTGGTAGTCATCTATCGTTGTGGATCATATCATGAAAGAGATTTAGCTCTGGAGACCTTTGTGAGGAAGTGATTAGAGCCACCCGAAAGGACGATCGCTAAAGTGACCCTAGATCATGTAGAAAATCCCAATTTAGACATGGCCCATTTAGGACACAAGGGAGCATCTTCTTTGTTTTATTTAATATTGTCTTTTCCCTTACAATCAAATTTGTTATTATGTAGTCATGTCAATGTACTCAATAACAACGCATTCATGCATCATGTTGCTCAAATGCATTATTTTCTAAAACAAAAAAAGACAAAAAAGCATGACGTTATTCTTTTATTACTGCATCATTCGTGCATCTAATTCTAATTATTTTCCAGTTTTTTTTCTAGAAAAATGTCTCATGCATTTCTTATATCCTTTCGCATATCAAAAAGGTTCAAACATATCATTTTGCATGCATTTTAATGACCGTCGGGGAATTATAAAACTTTTTTAAGAGAACAAGCTTTTGAAAGTCAGACCACCTGGATCATACTTTAATAGAAAGCTTACAATTCCACGGCGCGATTAATAAAATTATACATTCGCACCTCATGCACATTCATTCATTCATGTTTCAAAAAATCAGAGCAAAAAAGCAAGTTGGTTCGCCAACACTCATGCATCTGTTAAAATCATGTCATGCATCATGCATTCTTTTCCCGTGCATTAAAAAATCACTGCGAGTGTCATGCATTCTATTTCCTCGCACAAAAATAATTTCTAGCTTGCACTACCGTTCATTCATAATCATTCACAAAAATCATCACTAAATAGTGTAGGCATCACATCATTTGTAACGTCATCACATTTGATAAAACATAACATTCATACATCATTTCACTCATGGTGTAATCTTAGTTCAAATGCATCATTCCTCCATGCATGCATTATTTTCTAAATAAAAAAAAAAGAAAAGGTCATATCATTATTCTTGCATCATTCATCACCAAAAATATATTTTAGTTAGCAATAAACGACGATCTGCCTCACCTACATGGTACATCGTCTCCAAAAAGTAAAAAAAAAATCGTTTAGAATGTCTAATCTTTCCAGGAAATCATTCCCTTCACGCATTTCACGCACTTGCGTTTTCTAGAAAGGAAAAATCATCATGCATTCATAACAAAATAAGATCTTTCTCTTCATACGCATCTCATTATCATTTCATGCACATCATCATCTTTAAATAACAGAAATATCATTTGCATCATTTGTCCATCTTGCATACCCACAAAAAAAAATCAAGCATATACTTGTTTAAGTTATCATCACGCATTTTATTCATCTTCATTGTTGCTCATTTACAACAAACGTCCATATGTTCATGCATTATTACTTTACCCAAAAAACATATAAAAAAAATCACCATGCATTCTGTTCTGGAGTGGGCTCGAAGGCCAATTCGCCCAAAAGGCCCATCGCGCCCAATACCTAACTTGCTCCGCAAGATGCGGCCGGCCCCGCAAAAAGCGCAACGGCTAGAACGCCTAACATTATATATACCACACCAGCATGTGGCTTCAGGTACGTTTTACTCACCTTGTGACCCTGCCCGTTGAAGCACCTCTGACTTGAGCGTTGGAGTGCCTTTGCAGGTACCACCCGCGTGCGGCCTACAACTCGGTCCTTCATCCCAACGACCGAGCAACATCACCAAACAGCAGCAACCCATCGTATTGATCAGGTACGATCAATTGGCGACCACAGTGGGAGGCCCGAGTGCTATTCCACATCAAACCATGCCGCCACGTCAGAAACACACTTCTTCCAGGCTCAACACCTCTGGACAGAACCGACCTCAACGGACCCCAGAGGGCATGCCTGTGACAGTTCATGAATCACAAGGCGAGCCTCGCCAAGAACCCTCAGTGCAGGGTGGCCGCGGGCCAGTCATCCAACCGGTCCAGCAATTACCGGCCGAGCTGGCCGAAGCTGGAATCCCAGAAGCATTGCCAGAGCATGTGACCCAAGCGCTCATACAAATTCTGGAGCAAAAGAATCAAGTGATTGCTGATCGAGACGAACTGATCGAACGCTATGAGAGAGGCTCGATCTCGATCCGCCCGCGTGCGGACAGCGGTCACCGAGGCCAACCATCTCGGCCCCATCGTTCACCACCACGAAGAGAAGCTCCTCCTCGTCGAGGCGTATCCCGACGCAATCCTTCAAGAAGGGCGATCGTTCACAGGTCACCCCCTCATCGAAGAAGTCGCCACCGTCGCTCCCCCGAGGAAGATTACGACTATGCTGACTCAAGCTACCGACCAGAGTCAGAAGGGTCGCCAACAAGATACTCGTCCAACGAGTCCTCAGGATCCCGCCGATCAAGAAGCAGGTCGTGGGACTCGTATGAGGAGTTTGACGACTACCGTAACGGGGAGATTAGAGATGTCTCCCGTGCCATCAGCCGACCGAGAAGGAACTATTCAGAGCGGCCTAGAAGACGGTCGTCGCCACATGCTCCACAATACCATGGACCCCCTCCAATTGCTGACAGACTCCTTGGTCAGCCGGTCGGCCTTTACGGTTTGCGCGTCGACCAAACTTATGCCGCCATGCAGCCTTACGGGCAGAATCCTATCCCGACCGGACAAGGGCCTTTCACCAGCGAAATTAGGCGTTATCGCATCCCAAGGGACCTGAGGAAGCCCCCAAACCTGAACAAGTTTAACGGCCGCGGGGATCCAGATAAACATCTCATGTACTTCAACAACTACTGTAGCTATAGGGAGCTAGGACGGGCGATGAAGTGCAGGCTTTTTCCTCAGTCGCTCGAAGGCCGGGCGTTAGAGTGGTGGGAATCCCTACGTCCCAACTCCGTCTCTTCTTGGGAAGGTCTGGTGGCAATGTTCTTGGCCAATTATACGGCCAACCGTTGTCAGTATCGCTATGAAGAGCACTTGGACTCGGTCGTCCAAGGAGAGAATGAACCATTGAGGGAGTTTGTCGATCGGTTCATGACAGAGGCTGATACAGTCCGCAACCTATCAGATACGGACAAACTGAAGTATCTTAAACGTGGTATAAGAAAGAACCACGGATTTGCTGAAGAGTTCTCATTGAACCGCTACTACGACCTCGGCCTGTTCCTTAGAAGGGCCAACGACCATATGGGCTATGAAGAGCAATTGGCCGCAGACAAGGGCGCCCGCGCGCGTCCCAAGGAAGAGAATGGCAGGCCGGTCAAAGGGCAAGAAAACCACCGTGACAGTAAGCCCGAGTACCGGCCCAAGAAGTACGAGCATCGTACGAAGTTGAACACTCTGATCGCGCAGATCTTCACGGAGTGCCAGAACAACGAGTTTACTGGTGTGAGGCGACCTGATCCTTTAGTGTTGAAGAAAGGAGGTCGGCCTACCAAGAAATACTGCAGATACCACAAGAGTAAGGGGCATGATACCAATGACTGTATGGCCCTAAAAGATGACATAGAAGATCTCATACAGAAGGGCAAGTTGAGGCAATATGTTAAAGACGAAGGTAACGATCGCTCTGAACAGAGAGCTGTTGGCCAACCCGCCAATGACAGAGGTAAAGCGATCGTGAACTCAACGGTCGAGCAAGCGCGTAACAATTCAGAGGAAGAACGCGACCCCAGACAGTCGAAGG
The DNA here is from genome assembly GCA_039519185.1 of Astragalus membranaceus. Taxonomy (NCBI): domain Eukaryota; kingdom Viridiplantae; phylum Streptophyta; class Magnoliopsida; order Fabales; family Fabaceae; genus Astragalus; species Astragalus membranaceus. The sequence continues at coordinate 67,438,098 of CM076850.1, forward strand.
GCCGCAATGTAGCCATGGTCATCCATGGAGGTAATCCGTTGGATATCAGAGAGTCCAACAAGGCGATGAAGAGGAAGTGGAATGAACTCATGATGGTCGGCTCAACTTCAGCCCCACGGCCGGCCTCGAGTAGGCCGCCCATTTCCTTTGGGGACGAAGACTTGCTCGATGGAAAAGTCAATAATTATGTCCCTTTGGTAGTATCGGCCGTAATGGCCAACACTGAGGTCAGAAGAATACTGGTCGACCAAGGGAGCTCGGCCGACATCATGTTCGAGGAATTGATTGACAAGTTAAATGTGGATAGGAGCGAAATTATTCCCCAAGCAGTACCAACCCCATTGACCGGGTTCAATGGGGCGACCACCTACCCACTGGGGACGATAGAATTACTTGTTACTTTTGGAGATGACACGAACGGCAGCACGTCGTACAGAACGGTCAGAACGACGTTCTTAGTTCTGCCAATCAAATCGTGTTACCACTGCATCATTGGCCGCCCAACACTGGGAAAATTGGAGGCCGTAGCCTCAACTGTACATTTGAAGATGAAGTTTTACAGCAAAAGCGACCAGGTGGTGACAGTAATGGCCGACATGGAGGCGGCCATGAGGAGCCATTTCCTCTATCAAGAGATTTGTGATATGGAGGTGGAGAATGCGAAACCTCAGAATCTTGGAGAGGGGCATCAGGTCAATGTGGCCGACCTGGATGCTCGATACGACCCTGATAGCGACCCTGAGGACGACGACGACGATTTAGCCCGCGAGCTAAAAAATAAACTGAAGAGGCCCGAGCCCCACGGGGAATTGATTGATGTTCAGTTATCGGACGACCCAACTAAAACAGTTAAGTTGGGGAGCGAACTACCTGAACAAGTCAAGCAAGATCTCATCACCTGCCTCAGGGATTACGCAGACCTTTTCGCATGGCAAGCATCAGACATGCCCGGGATCCCAATCGAAATTGCTTGCCACCAACTGTCAGTCGATGAGACATCCAGACCGGTCGCATAAAGGAGACGCACTCAGAGTGAAGAGAAAGAATTGGCGGCCGCACAGGCAGTTGACGACCTCTTCAAGGCCAATTTTATTGAGCAGATTAAGTATACGACTTGGCTTTCCAACGTGGTACTGGTGAAGAAGAAAAATGGCAAGTGGCGCATGTGTGTCGACTATACCGACCTGAATAAGGCATGCCCGAAGGACGCCTTTCCCCTGCCAAACATTGACAAACTGGTCGACGGGGCTGCGGGCTATAAACTCCTGTCTTTTTTAGACGCTTATTCAGGTTACAACCAAATCACTATGTACCCACCCGATCGGCATAAGACCGCTTTCATGACCGATCGTGGAAATTTTCAGTACAAGGTGATGCCCTTTGGTCTGAAGAACGCCGGAGTGACCTATCAAAGAATGATGAGCAAGGTTTTCAGGCGACAGATCGGTCGGATATCAGAGGTCTACTTGGATGATATGATCATCAAAAGCAAGACCGACCAAGACCACATTGATGACCTAAGGGAAATTTTTGAGGAAGCAAGGAAGAATTCCTTGAGGTTGAATCCAGAGAAGTGCACCTTCGGTGTAAGGGCGGGCAAGTTCTTGGGTTTCCACTTAACAGAGCGAGGGATTGAAGACAACCCTGATAAGTGTAGGGCGGTCGCCGACATGAGGCCACCCACTACGAAAAAAGAGATCCAACAATTGAATGGCATGGTCGCTGCCCTGTCACGATTTATACCTAAATCAGCGTGCAAATCGCTTCCACTGTTCAAGCTCTTGAAGAAGGAGGTCGAGTTTGAATGGACTGACCAATGCCAGCGAGCATTGGACGAGCTGAAGGCGGAACTGACCAACCCGCCCATCATGACCAAGCCGCAGCCGGGGGAAACACTTTACTTATACTTGGCCATAACAGACGAAGCCATGAGCGCTGTTCTAGTAAGGGAGAGCGACCTAAAGCAGAACACGGTCTACTTCATCAGTAAGGTATTTCAAGGCCCAGAGATCAGATACCAGAAGATTCAGAAGCTAGCCTTAGCGTTACTTGTGGCCACCCGTAGATTGCGCCCTTATTTCGTGGCCCATCAGGTCGTGGTAAGGACCGACCAGCCTATTAGGCAAATCCTTCACCGACCCGACCTAGCAGGGCGTATGATCAAGTGGGCTGTGGAACTCAGTGAGTTTGGGATCAAGTTCGAGGCTAGATCGGCCGCTAAGGCACAAGTGTTGGCCGACTTCATCGCTGAGATGACTCCAATCCCAGACGACCAGGCCATCACGACCTGGACTTTGCACGTGGACGGGTCCTCCAACAGCAAAGGAAGTGGGGCCGGTTTGATACTTGAAAACTCAGAAGGACTTACTGTTGAAGTGTCATTGACTTTTGCATTTCACACTTCAAACAACCAGGCCGAGTATGAGGCGTGCATTGCCGGGCTGCAGCTAGCCAGAGAGTTCAATGTCGACTGTGTCGAACTTCACTCTGACTCTTTACTGGTAGTATCCCAAATTCAAGACCTATACGACGCAAAGGACGATATCCTGAAGAATTATTTGGCCAAGGTAAGGGACCTGCTCAGGCAATTCGACCGAGCAGAAGTTAAGCACGTCCCCAGGACAGAGAACGTGATGGCTGACATCCTATCAAAGTTAGCCAGTACAAAGGCTCCTGGGAATCATAGAAGTCTAATTCAGGAAACATTAATGCGGCCGAGCGTATCGACCAAGCCCGTCCAACCATTAGCCATTCTAACGGCCGACTTGGACAGAGACTGGATTACTCCTATCTTGCAATATATTCTCAATGGAGTAGAACCTTGCGACCAGAAGGCAGCAAAACTCCTGAGGTTGCGGGCGACCAAGTACTCAGTGATCGAAGGAAGACTGTATAGAAGGGGCTTTTCATCCCCACTGCTGAGATGCCTTACGTCGGTCGAAGTCGACCATGTATTGAGAGATATTCATGAAGGCGATTGTGGTAGCCACCAAGGTGGTCGGTCGATTGCTAAGAAGGCGCTCAGGGCCGGATACTATTGGCCGACCATGGATGAGGACGCTAAGACACTTGTTCAGAAGTGCAAGAAATGCCAGATCCATGCCGACGTACACATAGCGCCCTCATCAGAGCTACACAGCTTAACCCCACCATGGCCATTCGCCTGGTGGGGCATGGACCTGCTCGGCCCCTTTCCACCTGCACCAGGTCAGCTCAAATTCCTGATCGTTGCGATCGACTACTTCACTAAGTGGATAGAAGCAGAGCCACTTGCCACCATTACCTCAGCGAAGGTATCCAAGTTTTTTGGGAGAAACGTGCTCGCCCGTTTTGGAGTGGCCCAACAACTGGTGACAGACAATGGAACTCAGTTCGCAGACAAAAAGTTCAGAGAAATGCTGGCCGACCTAGGTGTGAAACAGCGTTTCACCTCGGTCGAGCACCCACAAACCAATGGCCAGGCAGAAGCGGCCAACAGGGTAGTGCTGCGCGGACTTAAAAGAAGGCTAGATGAGGCCAAGGGCAATTGGGCAGAAGAATTACAGTCGGTCCTTTGGGCCTACAGAACGTTCCCCCACTCATCGACTGGGGAGTCACCGTTTAGACTTGTCTATGGTACTGACGCTGTCATTCCGATCGAGATGGGAGAGCTAAGTTGGAGGACGACCAACCCACCAACCCCGGCCGCAAATGAGCGAGCAACAAGAGAAGAGCTCGACCTGGTTGATGAGCTGCGAACCAAGGCGTCACTTAGGGAGCAACTCATCAAACAGAAGGTCGCTGCCAGGTATAACGCTCGCGTCCAAAAGAGGGAGTTCTCCATTGGACAGCTAGTCCTTAGGAGGGCCGACGTGGGGAATAAGAACGCTCGCCAGGGAAAGCTCGCCCCTAACTGGGAAGGACCATACCGTGTCATCAGCAAAACTGGAAAGGGAGCTTACGAGCTGGAAACCATGGAAGGGGCGACCATCCCCAGAACATGGAACGCCGACAAGTTAAGAAAGTATTATGTTTAAAGTTGTAAACATTGATTGATCAATAAAGAACGGGCGGTCGCTCTTTTTCCCCACTGGGGTTTTTTACCGAGGACCGACCTTAAAATTTTGACTTGTGTATTTTATTTCCTGCAAATCGTATGCACGGTCGCTCACCATGCGAGTAGCAGTCGAGCGACCAGTAGAGCGCCATCGAATGGCCCAAACGAAAGCCGCCGAGCGGCCTAAAAAGAGCCATCGAATGGCCCAAACGAAAGCCGCCGAGCGGCCTAAAAAGAGCGCCATCGAATGGCCCAAACGAGAGCCGCCGAGCGGCCTAAAAGAGCGCCATCGAATGGCCCAAACGATAGCCGCCGTGCGGCCTGAAAAAGTGTTACCGAATAAAGTGACCCATTAAAAATTCAAGGTGGCGACCGACCGTAGTAAAAAGAATCAAATCGAATTACAAAGCAATTAAACAGGCCAAATTCATAGAAAAATTGTCATCGATTACAAAGACGCCTTGGTCGAAAAATTACAATTCAAACACCGCTCGCAGGCGGGCCAAGATTACAATTCAGAAAAAAATTACAAGTTAAGAGTCGCTGGGGGCCTGATAGACGACCGCCTCTTCTTGAAGAACCTTCCCCTTCGACATCTTCTTGGGGCGGACGATCTGTTGATCGGTCGCACGATGTGTGCTTTGCACAATCTCGCGATCGACCCCCAGGTCAGGGTAGAGGATCTTGATCTGGCTGACAGCATTTTCAAATTGACCCTCCGCAGCTCCCTTCGCCCGGTCAAGAACGTCTTTATAGCGACCCCTAAACTTGTTCTTTTCCACCTCCACTGCATCCAGCTCAGTTTTCAGCCCAACGACCTGGCTCGACAGCTCTTTATTCTTGGAAGAGAGGCGTTCGACCTCTTTCTCAGCTGTTTCCTTGTCTGCGACCGCCTTGTCCAGAGCAGACTCGGCCAGTGTTTGAGCAGAGACAGCAGCCACAAGCTGGCGTTCTGCTTCGACAAGCTTCCTCTCATTGTCAGCGGCCGCTTCGATTCTCGGTTCGAGCTCCTTCATTTTCTTGAGCAGGTCGTCTCGCTCGCCCCTCATTTCTGCGAGCAATGACAAGGCAGAATTCAATTTAAAATTTTTATCGACTAGGTCGTCTTCAAGCAATGAATATCTATGGGCAAGACGCCTACCTTCCAGGCGATCTGATTCTTCATCTTGGTATTTCTTGAACAGAATACCAGCGGCCTTCATTGCATCGGCCATCACCTCGAAAGGTTCCTCCTTGAAACGAGCACAGTCTTCATCACCCAATCCAAGCAGGTCGAGTTTTGGCGACCGGCTGTGCCCGTGGCTCTTCCCACTCTTATGTTTCTTGCTCTGGCCCCCTTGATCGACCGACCTATTCCTCTTGGACCTTTTTTTATTTGGGGGTGGGCTGCCCAAGTCGATTGCTTGAGATGGCGTGGCCGCCCGAAGATCCTGACGACCGGGCTGAGATCCAGTCCCGGCAGTATGGGGCCTACCCCCAGGCTGAGCCTCAGGAATTCCGCGGGCGGGCGATGTATCTCCATCCTCGGCCGCCCATTGTTCCAAGAGGTCAAAGTCATTCATGTTCGTCATATCAACTGCAAAGGCAAAAGTAGATGGTTAGAAACAGTTAAACAAAACAAAGTGACAGAAAATAAACTAGGCGAGCGACCACCGACCAAGAGCGGCCTTGACTTTTTTCTTGGAACGAGCATCCACAATGTTCTTAACCTTGATGCGACCCTCAGGGACCAAGGACGCAATCTTTCTCAGCCTTTGGATCGTCCCCATGTCCAGGTCGTCAAGGCCTGTTTCTTTAAAAGCATACTGGCCCAGTTTCTTTGAGAAATGGTTGAAACTCCACTGTGGGAAACACGGGCGTTCCTTCTTGATCATCTTTGGACATTTGGGCGATCCCTCGTTGGGCCTCGACCGAGTTGGGAACGACCCAAAAGAACTCTCTTTTCCATCCGGTCGTCAATGACTCCATGTAGGGCTTGAAAAAGTTGTATGTTGAACGGTTTTTGAACGAGACCGCTTCCTTGCGGGCACCCTTGGAGCCTTTTTCATAAATATAGCTCATTTCGAACAAAGTGAAAAACAGTCTTACTGAGACCGGCCGTCTCAGAACAACAAGGACATCTTCATATGCCTGCAAGAACGCCCAAGCGTTCGGGTTCAGCTGAGAAGGAGCGACCTGAAGGTAGCGTAAAACTTGGCGTTGGAACCTGGTGAACGGCGGAATGATACCCATGCGTTCGAACACGATGCGGTACATCGTGAATTTCAGCACATCAGTCCAGGCCGCAACATCTTCCACCTTGGCCATACCTTCTACCCTCCAACCTTCATTTAGCCCGGTCGCCAGATACTCCAGGTCTTGGCTCCCCCGTTGAATTTTGCTGCGTTGACCTCTCAGGTTGAGAGAAACCCAAGACATATCCTTTGCAGCTGCAACCTCAGGATCTTTTCCATGGTCGCCCTGTTGATCTCTGTCGGCCGTCTCGGTTACGTCGGTCGCAGCCTAGTCGACACCTTCGTCACAGGCAACCCGTGCGTTGCTTTCTGCATTGTCGTCGACCACAACCTCGGTGAACGGCACCCCACTTCTGTCCGACCGAGTCCCAGATCTGCTAGATGAAGTCCAGTTCTGAGTCGAAGACCCAGAGGAAGATTCGTCACTAGAAGAAGACGACCGGGCGTGCGCAGGACTTTGCTCCACTGGTCGGGTCATATTTTGCGCAAGAGAAACGGCCGGGATTCCAAAGATACGGCGGGTTTGTTTGGTCCGCGCCAGAATGAACCTGTGGAGGGGAATAACGGTCAAGGTCTTGCTCGCGCGTGGGAAGGGGCGACGTGGTTGTCCCCAGACCTGACACCCCCTCCATCAGGTGGAACATAAAATACTCAAATAAAGGAAGAGCGGTCGTAGTTACCTTGAATCGGAGCGAGCTGATGTTGCGAGCGAGCTGAATGCGAGCGAGCTGAATGCGAGAGCAGAGAAATCGGAGAAACGTGCAAATGAGGCACCCCTTGAACCCTATATATAATGGGCCAACCATCATCATGGGCCGGAGGCGAAGAGGCGCCACTCTTCGCGTGCCATCATTGCTTAAACTCCTCGAGTCTCTAAACGTCACCTCATTAAAGTAACTGTCGCCTCAGTATTCATGACGATTGATTGTCAGGCATCACCCCCGAGACGGCACCTGGCCCCGTGTGACCAGGCCGCGTGGCAGCGACCACGCAATCAACCAATTAGCGATCGACAAGACTACGTTCGACCAGTCGTGGTTCCAGAACGGTCGTTTGTGACCACACTGGGGGGCAAGGATTCAAGCCTTAGCCCGCCGCCAGGCGACCTAGTCTTGGGGGGCAACTGTTCTGGAGTGGGCTCGAAGGCCAATTCGCCCAAAAGGCCCATCGCGCCCAATACCTAACTTGCTCCGCAAGATGCGACCGGCCCCGCTAAAAGCGCAACGGCTAGAACGCCTAACATTATATATACCACACCAGCATGTGGCTTCAGGTACGTTTTACTCACCTTGTGACCCTGCCCGTTGAAGCACCTCTGACTTGAGCGTTGGAGTGCCTTTGCAGGTACCACCCCCGTGCGGCCTACAACTCGGTCCTTCATCCCAACGACCGAGCAACATCACCAAACAGCAGCAACCCATCGTATTGATCAGGTACGATCACATTCATACTAAAATGATTTTTCCGTAAACGTTTCATTATCATTCCCCTACCAGGCATCTTATCATCTAGAAAATAACAAAAATGTCATGCTTTTATTTGTTCATCCTGTCCAAAGTGCATCATCTTGCATATCCATACACCAAAAATAATAAATATCACATTGATATTATAAAAAATTACATTCATTTATTATTTCATCACTCCTCTCCATGCATCATAAAGGAACAAAAACAAAAGCCTTTCATTCCTATGCATCTCAAATACATTAATCTCCTTCATGCATCATATAAAAAAAAAGAGGTCATTTATTCCTCACACATTCATCTCAAAGGCATCACTCCCATGCATCATAAAAACAAAAGGTTTTTTTTTCCTCTTACATGCATCAAAATAAAAATCAGAAATTGCTTCACTATTGCATCATTCATCATCCAATAGCTTTTTCTGGTTAGCATCTTATTCTAGTTGAAACGCAAAAACATAAAATAAAAAAAATCATACACTTGTCTAAGGTATCATTACGCATTTCATTCATATGCATTGTTGTCCATGTACAGTAACACTCATATGTCCATGCATTATACCTAAAAAAAAAAAAAACTCACGAATTTTTGTTGTTGTGGAAACACCGTTTGATGAGAAACGATGCATTCTTAAAAATATATTTGAATTGATTCCTCTTCCTTGGAAAATGTTGTCATACCCTAACTTGATTCACCAACATCAAGTTTCTTCACTCTTCATCCCATATACGTCCTACTCATACCTACCACATTCATGGAAACCATCCACCCACTTAACCCTTTAATGAAATTCACCAATAACTCGTTCATCATCATGGTCACTACAATATTGACCATATAATTTCAAACCCTTCCTCCCATGGGCCTGACCCATGGCCCCTGCATGCACCACCAAAGCCCAAAGGCAAACCCAATACCGCTTCTACCTATCCATTCCAGGTTACCTAAGCCATATATCTCAACCCTCCCGTAATAAGGACCCAAAAGTCTACTTTGTTAACTTGTGTGGTTTTGACAATTAAAATTGTTCTATCTTAACCAGTGTTAACTCTCTATGAAGCATTCGCAAAATAAATTAGCATGACATGTGTTTACTCTTGTTTCAGTCAGTTGTACTAACCCTTTCTTTGCCACTCCTCATTATCCTTCCTCCATTTTCCAAAACCAAATCCAACCGTCCCTAAAGTGCCCAGTCCCTATAAGAGTATTTCATTCACTATCCCCCTAGTGATGAAATCTCACTAGTAACAATTTGAAAGCTCCATACTGGGGCAGAATGATGATCACTAAGATTCCCTGCTGGCATTCTAAACACTCGTACAAGTCCTTTGAGTTAAAAAAAAAAACAAAAAAAAAGAAAAGCCCGTTAGGTTGAAAACTCACAAGAGCAACCCAAGCAAAAATTAGGGCACATAAAAAAAATAATAATAATAAAGAAAAGCAAATATGTCAAAATGATGTTTTGTCCTATGCTTGATATTTCAAGAAAATAAGCAACCATGATTTGAAGTGAATTGTCAAAAAAAAAATGATTTGAAGTGAAGTTTGGCCATTTTCCTACATCCAAAAATGAATCAGCCTTTATACTCATTTTTTGAGCCAAAGAATTCCTTCCATCACCCTAAACAATGATCAATCCCATATTTAACGATGGTGTACCGCATTTATCAGCTCGCTCAGCTCAAAAAAAAAAATCGCAAAAAAAAAGAAGAGAAAGTGAAATTCAAAAAAGGATTGAAAAATCCTGAAAGCGAAAGCAATAGAAATTGCGAGCTGATACTTCACACCGTCAAGCACATAAAATGATCGTTGCCTGAAATCAACTCTCAAACACTTCCTTTGGCCTAAATATCCTATCCTCCATAAACCCTTGGCCGCGTTACAACCCTAAACAGGTTCACGCCACCCGGAAGCACAAAAGACCATTTGTCTCAACCAACCCCCCAAACACTCCTATGGGCAAAGTAATCATTTCCTCCATCACCAACCATTGGCCATAAATACAATCCTAAGGTCTATTCTGATCAATGGTTGGTTGCTTCCACTTTTCTCAAAGCTTATCTTCTAAGACAAAATAATCAGAATAACTTATTTGCTAAAAAAAAAAGATTATTACAAAAAAAGGAAAAAAAGAAAAAACTCAAAGAGGCTTGCACGCCCAAAATTCTTACAAGATATAGCGATTTTAGTGATCATCAATAACGTGAAATCTCATCAAGTCAAAGACTCTTGGCTGTCGTAGTCTGTGGAATCTTCCCAAAAGAAAACTACAAATCCCTACTAAGGCAGTTACTTGACTTACCACCTCAAAGTGGGGCACTACCCTCACCCGTCATTCCTCTCGAACCTGGGCAAACTTTTCAACTCCCCCTAAATACCCTCACCTTTCATCTCGTTCGTATACTACACCCATACAGCCGTTCCAGACCAATTTCCAAACCATTATTCTGACTTTGCACCCTGCCACAATCTCACTCGAGATGGGGCAGTCTTCATCTTTCATGGATTGGGGCAACCCCGTCCTCTTGTAGACTGGGGCATCATATCCCTCAGGCCAAAATTATCCTTTCGCCTCCCATTCCATTCATTCCTAGCCACTTGTCACCCCAATACCAGCATATTTCCCAATCCCTCAATCAGTCTATACCCTTAGTTGTCATTGTCCTCCCTAGACAAAGGCAGACTGTTTCACGCCCCACTATTTGAAGTCAAAATTGGGGCAGTTAAACATTTCCTACTTTGGGGCAAGCTCATCTCTCATATGTTTGCTCAAATAAACCCATTCTTCACTCCACTCGCGCGTCACAACCCTGAGTCGACTGACACACTCATTTGCATTCACACTGTTTTTCATATTTGTTAAACGAAATGCTTCAAAGAGAGAAACACACGTTAATGACGTATTTTTGACAATTCCTCCAAGCTAACTTCGTAGACTTGAAAGCTTAGCCATCATCGATCATCATAACCAAATGAGAACCCATTTGAACAAGTCTGCAAATACACATCTCGATCTCTAGAAGGGGCCCTAATAAATTGCCATGAGCCACACTTTCAAAATGGCAGCCTCAAACTTACCAGAGTTTGAGTTAAAGCCATCAAAAATTTCTTACAAGGAATTATCAATTCAAAATATTCATCTCTCTGTTCCTAGCAACAAAAGTTTTGTTTCTCATCAAACATTCCACTTGTTTTTGCCTACACAATTTTGCTTCTTTCGCATTACGCATGCATACATGCATACCCACACATAACATGTATTGCTTCAATAAAAATGACAAATGTCGGTCTCATCATTACCAAAAGTCTCGTCTGCATCCCAATCAATCATATCATATCACCGCACCATGCATTCATGCACTTCCTTTTATTCACCGTAGCGTTTACATCAAATGATTACATATTCATCATATCAACATTCTCATGCATTCATCAAACACCGAAAAAGGCAATAAAAGGAAAAGACAAAAAAATCATGTCACATCCCGACAAACATCCAATCATTGCACCATGCATTATTATATCTCAACATCAAGTCATGCAGCTACCACAACTCTTGCATCTAAGCATTACGTGTGCACATTCGTTCATTCACACATAAAAAGAGGAAAGAAAGAAGAGACAAAAATCATCCACACAGCATAAATCATTCCACCACATAAACATGCATCTACCATAACACCTGTATCTAAGCGGTACATTTGCATTCACATCTGCAGTCACATACACGGCTTATCAATTTCTGTTCCCGACTAGTTTCAGCATCCATCATTCACGGGCTTTTGTAGTCCATTGTCTTTTGCATTGCACATTCATCACTTCGCACGAATGCATATAACGTTTTTGCTTCGATAGACGTGCCACACGCGGGTCTCATCATTGCCAAAAACTCTCTACAACACCAATCATATCTTCCACCATGCATCCATGTGTCTCCTTCTATTCACCATAGCATTTGCATTAAAACCATTTCAATCACATTCATATCTCGTCTGCATCCACGTAAGCTGCATTGCACTCGTTGCATGAATGCACACATATAACATTTTTTTGCTTCGATGGATGTGCCGAATGCCGGTCTCATCGTTGCACAAAGAAAAAACGTTTTTACATCACTAATCATATCATTATACCAAGCATTCGCGTTCGCGTGTTTTCCTTCATTCACCATGGCATTCGCATCAAAGCATTACATGTGCATCGCATTCGCACTTTGCATTTCATACACTAATTGTATACTAAGAAAAAAGCAATAAAGCAAAAAGAGAAAAGTGCTCATTCCATTACATTCATCATTCCACCAAAATCAATCAGCACGACCTCATTCATACCTTATCTGCATTCACACATGTTGTTTGTCAACCTCCATGTCTCATCAACTTCAATTCACATCATCTGCCACGTTTCATTCATCCCATCGAACACCTACCATTTCACATACCTTTATTGCACGCATACATCATTCATTGCATTCCCCTTCTCAAGTAAATGCATTCATTAGCGAGTACGCCATATGTCAATCCCAATAGTCTGTCCCCTCAAAGTCAGTGCTCCAAGCGCTGGTCTCGTATTGCAAGTCAGCATCCCAGTACTCATGCAGACCCCCAGAGGTCCTTCAGAGCCCAAGCGCTCCTTCAGACCGTCAATGGTCCTTCAATCCAGATCGCACGTCGCGTTATCGAGCAACCGACGGATCATCCGGCCCCAGGCCCTTCAGACTAGCTGTGTCCGGCTAAAAAAACACAGTGCACGTCCTTCGTGGTTATATCAGTTCCGGACCTGATTAACCCTAATGGCCGCTCGAAAAGAGGCCACCCCCAGACCGTATTACTAGTACCATAAGCTAGTTGCGCTCCTTCAGACCCATCGGTCCCTCAGGCTTAGGCATGCCCTTCAGACCCCGACGGTCCCTCAGTCGAACGCAAGTCGATGCGCCAAGCATTGATTTTGAACTAGACCTTCAGAGCCCCAGTGCTCCTTCAGAGCCCCAGTGCTCCTTTAGATCCCCAGCGATCCTTCAGATCCCCAGCGATCCCTATTTACTTTCTGTCTAAAGCAACCCAGTTTTCATAAGTTTTAAAAAAAAAACCTCGGTCCGGACAAAATTAGCGTCTTGTTATCTTTATTTCTATTTTCCTCGAGAAGCTTGGAATCCCTCCGATTTCCTAGCAAAATATAAATAAAGAGGGGCAGCTGTAATACCCTAATTTTGTCCGATCAAAAATAAGAGATTTTATTTTTAAATAATAATCATTTTTATTTTCATGTCATGTATTATTTTATTTTAGTTGCCACAAGTTTTTAACCAAAAAAAAATATATTAATTAGAAGTGAAAAAAAAAATATAAGCAAAGGAGGAAATAGGGGGGTCTGTTAAAAAAAAGAAGAATGGAGGTGCAATCAGGATTGGGCCATCAGAAACCCAACCCAACAAAAAAGGCTAGCCCAACTCGCCTAACCCTAAATCTCCTCCACCAAACCCTAACCCATCCAACCAACCCATAACCCATGACCCAACTCACTCCTCCACCAAAACCCTAATTCTCCCCACCAAACCCTAGTCAAATTCGGCCACCCCCCCTTACCCTAAAAAATCATCCACATTCAATCCCCCCCTTTCCCTAAAATTTGGCCACATTCACTCACCTTTCCCCTCCTTGATTTTCGACCCCACTCCCTCATTTCCCTCCTTGGAAGTTGCACTTTTTCCTTTCCCACACTCCACCTTTCCTCTTTTCTCTCAAACCCCACTTCCCTATACACGCCTTTCCCCTCTCTCTTCTCTTCCCAACGGCTCCAATCCCCCTCTCTCCTCAATCTCACGCTTCCTCTCTCTTTCTCACACCCACACACTTCACTTTCTCTTTCTTTCTCCATCACACACAACTCACACTCAACCTCTCATTCTCTCCCCATCCCTACGACTCTCACTCTCCTTCTCTCACACTCAACCTTCATTTTCTCTTTCTTTCTCCATCACACACACAACTCACACTCAACCTCTCATTCTCTCCCCATCCCTACAACTCTTTCTCTCTCACACTCTCACACATCCATCACTTCTCTTCTCTCACCAAAACACAAAACCATCATCCTCTCCTCTACCATGCCCATACCCCTTCACCATCCACTCCATAAAACCCAAAGTTCTCATATATTTCTCCCATCACGAAATCTCTACCTCTCTCTGTCTCAGTCTCAGTCAAAATACTGTGCAAGGTATGGTGAAGATCAGAAAACGAAGCAAACAAAAAAAAAGACACCCTTTTTTTTGTATAAATAGGGGCCACAACCATGAGGAAAAGAGAGTTTTTTGAGGGCAACGAAAGGAGGGGAAAAGAAATTCGGAGGAAGAAGATGGAAGCATGAGTTCGTGAGCAAGAGGAGTTCTTTTTTTGTTGTTGAGAGCCTGAGAGAGTTTTACAGTTTTTCTTCTTTTTCATTAAACTTCCCCTAAATTTTGTTGTACTGTGAGATTTGAGAGGAAGGACTCAATCTTCAAGACTGTTATTGGTACATTTTTTTGTCATTTGCTTATTTCAATCATGTATGTCATGTTCAATTTTGGTTGATCTTGCTTACGTTCTATTTTAATTTCATTATTCATGAGTTTGGTTATTTTCAAATGTTGTTATTCATGAATCTGCTCTTGGATTTTATGTTTTTTTTATTGTTGCTTTTTTTCTAAAAAAAATGTTGCTGTTTTTTTTTTTATTTAAATGTTGCTGTTTTTCTATTAAAAAGTGTTGCTGTTTTTTTTTATGTTGTTATGTTTTATTAAATGTTGCTGTTTTTTTTATTAAATGTTGCCGTTTTTCTATTAAAAATGTTGCAGTTTTTATTTATTTGTTACTGTTTTTTTATTAAATTGTTGCTGTATTTTTTGTTATTTTGCTGTATTTTCGGATTAAAATAAAGCCTTTTTTGTAAATAAAAAAAAACATTTTTTAAAATAATTGGCTGCTAACACCACTACATCTTAAAAAAAAAAACAGCAACGGTACTTTTTTTAAAAGAATAAACTTGACAGCACTTTTTTTAAAAGAATAAACATGACAGCACCTTTTTAAAACAATAAACATGACAATTATTTTCAAATTAGAAGGGGCATTTCTTTATAAATGAGCAAACCTTTTCCAAATCCAATGCTTATTAGTCTAGGTTTTAAAAAAGGGGAGCGCTTTAGAATTATATGTTTTAGGGCGAGCTAATGAAATGGTAAAGAAGAAAAAGTCACATAATCGTTTTTAGCGTCAAACCGCTATTCGCACCCCCCACATTTTAGTAATGCAGTACTCCCCGCTTTCAGCCCAATTTTCGCACAGGGTTCCCAAAAAAAAAAACCAAATACTCAGTTTTGGGCTGCTACTAAGCCCATCACCCACTTCCATTTAATACAACACCCCTGTTAATTGCACCCACCTTTTTTAATTATACCTCATACCGCTTTTATTTACACCATAATGCTTTCTAATCATTTTTCTTTATTTCAAACGACCATACTCACACAAAAAAAATAGGTTGTTCCTAATGGTCACTCCGAGCCTAGCTTGTTTGACCGTTAGGACTAACCTTCATTTTCTCACAGCGGATTAGTAGCGGTAATCACTCTGAGGTTACTCGTTTGATTATCGCAAACACCCGCCTAAACTCCAATTTTCAGTTAATAAAATACAAACGTAATCTCAACTCCTTTTTCAAATCACACTTCCCAGTAAGTGTTTTCAAGCGAACAAACGCTCGATCACAAACCGGTACTTACAACGGTCACTCTGGGCCTCGCTCGTTTGAACGCTGTAAACATCCTCTTTTTCGAATAAGCCATTAGCGGTGACCACTCTGGATTTATCTGTTTGGTCATCAAGAACAGCCTCTAGTTTTCGCAAGCTTTTCAATAATTAAAAAATACCAACACACAAATATTTTCTACCCAAGAACTACGTGTGATTTGATTCTCTACCAGGAGATACGTAGGAGCAGAGGGCGGCCGACCTCTGTCAATTGCATTAATAAAAAACCATTTTTTAGTCTTTTCTAAACATTTTCTTCCTTAGTTCTCAACAAAAATACAAAAGCAATTGTTTTCATTAAGTCTTTTTCAATTCATTTCATAACAAAAGGGAAATAAATATTTTTCAAAGTTAATATGTTTTGCGCAACTAATCAGAGGTAACCTTTTTAAAAAGGATGCTGTGTGGTGCTAATACCTTCCCCACGCATAATCGACTCCCGAACCCAAAATCTGGTTTCCAAGACCATTTTCATTTTCAAAGGGATTTTTCAATGTTTTCTCTAATAATTAAACATTGATGGCGACTTCATTGAACTCGAGCGATCCGCCGGATTTTTTTGGTCGCTACAACACATGTTCCACCAACTTCAACTCACATCATCTGCCACGTTTCATTCATCCCGTCGGACACCTACCATTTCACATACTGCACGCATGCATCATTCATCGCATTTTTAGATATGCCAGATATAGATAGCTTTTCCCTTCTCAGGTAAATGCATTCATTAGGTATGTCCTAGGCAGGTACGCCATGTGTCAATCCCAATAGTTTGATCCCTCAAAGTCAGTGCTCCAAGCACTGGTCTCATATCACAATTCAGAGTCTCGGACCCCAGCAGTCCCTCGCAGCCCCAGCGCTCTTTTAGACCTCCAATGGTCATTCATTCTAGATCGCACGTCGCGTTATCGAGCAACCGATGGATCATCCGACCCCAGGTCCATCAGTTCAGTTCGACCTAGTATGTCAAAGCAACGACTTCGAACTCTACCTTCAAGATCACTATGTCGCCACTGAGCGCCACGGATCACCCGACCCCAAGTCCTTCAGACTAGCTGTGTCCGCCTAAAAAACACAGTGCATGTCCTTCGAGGTGTGCAAATCAGGTCAACGACTTGACCTTGCCACCCACGGCCGCTCGAAAATGGCCACTCCCCAAGAAGACCGTCTTGCTAGTACCGTTACTAGTTTGCGCTCCTTCAGACCCATTGGTCCATCAGGCTTAGGCATGCCCTTCAGACCCCGTCGGTCCTTCAGTTTAACTCCAATCGATGCGCCAAGCCTCGACTGCGAGCTAGACCATCAGAGCCCCCAGCGCTCCTTCAGATCCCCAGTGATCCTTGTTTACTCAATAAATTCTAAAAAAATCATAGCCTTGACAAAATTAGTATCCTTTTTATCTTTATTTCTATTTTTACTCGAGAAATTTGGAAAACCCTCCACATTTCCTAATAAAATAAAAATAAAGAGGGGCAGCTGTCATACCCTAATTTTGTCCGGCTAATTGAAAAAACCCAAAAAAAAGTTTTTATTCTCGTCGCTTTAATTGTGCGCGTGTCTTTAACGCTCATTGTGCGACGTTTTTTTTGTGATACTCGTTCTTTGGTTGACATTGTTTTATTATCGTAAAATATAAATAATAATAAAATACAATGCAAAATCAAATAAACCATTAAGCTGAATGGTCAAAGTTTTTATTACATACCCAAGTTTTACATATATGGACAAAAACAAAAAAGGTAAATTTAAAACCAAATTCAAAAAAAGAGGGCAAGGGCGCAGCTCCTTGCTGCCCTAGCCACTGTCCTTTTGATTCTTCCCCTTTATGCCGTCCTTTTAATTCTTCCCCTTGGAGCTGTCCTTTGTCCTTTCCCCCCCTCAATTGCCGTCCTTTGGCACCACCCATTGCCAGCTACTGTCCTTTTGTTGACTGTCCTTTTTCCTCACCCCAGCACCCAAATCGCCCCTGACCCAGCTGCTGTCCTTTCTCAGCACCACACCTACACCACAATTTCACTATAAATGTGAATGAATAGTAACGTTCATAGGGGAAATACACAGATACAGCCGAGACACCGAAATACACACGAATATAGTGACACAAAACACACACACATTCACAGAAAACGGAAAAGAACAGTAAAGGAGGGGGAGAGAACCAGAAAGAAAAATAAATTTTGAGAAAAAAAGGAGCTTGGAGCCCCGGCCACCATTGTGGTGGCCACCACCATCGCATCGCCACCTCAACACTCACCTCACGGCTAAGCACCACGAAAATCACCCTCACACCGAATCACCACCACAACCCCCCATATCTCTCTCTCCACCACACCTCCACCATCAAGCAACCAAAACCGTCCCCAACAACCACCCAACCGTGAACCCTCCCAACGGCTCCAACCCAAACCGCAAGCCACCCCGTAACCACCAAACCGAACAACCACCCAAGACCACCATCACAAACGCAGCGCCACCAAAACCGCACCGCCACCGTCTTTATTTCCCTTTCTCAGCCACTGTCTCTCTCTCCCTCTCAGCCTCGTCACCCCACCTCACTCCTTTCACAGTCACCGCCACGCCCTAAAATCACCAACAGGCATCAGATCAGAGATGTAGGGGAATAGAGAGATCCGAAACCGAAAAGCAAACAAAAAGAGAAACTCACCGTTTAAGACTCCGACCACCATAGACGGTGGTCGTTGACCCGTCCACGCCGTTATCCTCGCGGTAGTCATCACTGTCTTGGTCCTTTCGCTTCCATCTCTTTTCCATTTTTCCCCAAACGGTCGTGTTAGTGGCGGTGGGGAGAGAAGAGAAACGAAGTTAGAGTCAAGAGGGTAGAGTGAGGCACGATGAATGAGATGGAAAAGGAAAATGAAAATCAAGGTGGAGAGAGAGAATGGTGCGGTTGAAGAGTGAGGGGGAGGTGATGTGATTGTGGGGGGAGAAAGGAAACGAAATCAGGGTTAGAAGGAGAAGAAAGATAGGACGGTGTGAGAAGGGGAAGAATGAAGAGGTAGGATGGAGAGAGAGTTGTGGCGTGGAGGAAAATGAAAGTCAGGGCAGAGAGGAACGAGGGAGGAAACGGCGCTGAGTTTGAAAGTGAAAGGAAAATCAGGGTTATGATGGATTAGGGTTCTGAGATGGTATGTATGATGGGCTTTCAATATTTGTGTTTTTTTGTTGATTTTCTTTTTACTGGGCCACTAATCGCACCCCTGGTTTACGTCGCGCACCCCCTCCCTCTCTTTCTCAATCAAATTAATCTTCACACCCCCTGTTTTACTACGTACACATCCCTATACGGCCCATGCCCTTTTTTTAAAAAAAGAAAACGCAGCCCAGTCTATAAAAACCAGCTGGGCTCACTGTTTACACCCCTTTAAAAATACAACATCTGTTGCTATTCACACCTCTTTTTGATAATACAACACCCCTGTTAATTATATTTCTTTTATTATAATTCATTTTGTTTTTTTTATTATATCGTAATGCTTTCAAATTAATATTTTTCTTCCAAACAATCCAACTCACAAAAAATGAGTTATTGTTGATGGTCACTCCGAGTTCCGCTTGTTTGACCGTTAATAACAACTTTTGTTTTCAAACAGGCCATGAGTGACGACCATTCTGAGTTTTACTTGTTTGGTCATTACGAATGTCTATCTCAATTTCAAAATACTTAAAAAACACCAACACACAAACTTTTTCTACCCAAGAACTACGTGTGATTTGATTCTCTACCAGGAGATACGTAGGACCAGAGGGCGGCCGACCTCTGTCAATTGCACTAATAAAAAACCTTTTTTATTCTTTTCCTAAATAATCATTTTCTTAAATAAAATATCAATTTTCTTCTTTCTTTTTAATTCACAATAAAAGGGTAAAAATAAGCTTTTTCAAAATTAATATTCTTTCCTACAACTAATTAGCAGGTAACCTTCCTTAGGAAGGATGTCGTGGGGTGCTAATACCTTCCCCACGCATAACCGACTCCTGAACCCTTATCTGGTCTCAAAGACCCTTATCCATTCCAAAGGGATTTACCGATGTTTGCCCTAAAAATTAAACGTTGGTGGCGGCTTCATTTTTGAACATTCGAGGAATCCTCACCCGGATTTTTCGGTCGCTACACAGATCAATCATCCTCTCGTATTATTGATATATGCCTTAATGGTCTTCTCGCTACCTCGTGGTGATCGTCGAATCAATTTACGAGTTTTTATCTTTCGTGGGTATTAAACCTTGTACCTAAAAGATAAATACCTAGATTATTAAAAACTCACTATTTTTTTCTATAAGAAAAAAATATTTAAATAAAAAAGGAGTACTAGGGGTACCCCATCCCTTACAAATACAAGGGGCCTCATTAAAACCTCCTTGAACCAAAACCCATGGGAAAAAGACCCAAGGAGGAAAAATAGTTCCTCAGGAAGAACGAGGCAAGAAGCCAAATTACACTGATTTCATACAAACAAGAGGATTTCCCCACCAAACAGAAATCTTTAAAGGTGAATTGCGACCTTCTATGCTAATGAACCAGCTCTAGGTTATAGTTTTAACATGATTGACAACAACTTGAGAGCTAAAGACTTGATCTCTGAAGAGAATATGGTTTCGGTGAACCCAAATACAACACGTTACTGCCATCCAAAACAAGTACTTCAATCTACTAGCCTTCTTGGATTCCATCCGCAGACCATGGGCCTAGAACTGCACAACATCAACAAGAGAATCCATAACCGCAATGCCCACCTATCATCTAAAGCGTTTTGAGTATTGCTATCCAACCTATCATGTTGCATCAACCTAACAAGATATAACCGAAAAAATATGGAAGTTATCAAGCCTCCACTGCCATCGGTTTTCTCGGAGTCGTCGGGGTGGATTGAATATAAAATGTCCAAAAGCAAGTCAGGATCAACCCTCTCGCCGATAGACAAAGCCCGATCCCAGTCAAGATTCCAATGTCAAGTTCAAGCAAATAGCCGTGCTCCCTAATACTACCATTTTTAAACTTTGTCCACTGGAAAAGACTAAGGAACAAGTCCTTAAAAGACTCATTGCTGGCCCATTTGTGCAACCCAAAGGAAATCAAATTCCCCATACCCATCACCAGACTAAGAGTAGAAACAAAGGATCCCTGCCACAAAGGCTTGTCGTCTTCCAAAAGTATTAAATCCCTCCACCATAAAGAATCCTTAGTGCCACCTGTAGACGAAAGAGCCTCCGTGAAAACATATTTGAAATCACCATATCGATGGGATATGAGTTGGCGCCCACTAGCATTAATGTCATTAATGCATCTCCATTTCCACTTTCTCAAAAGAGCCAGATTGAAAGCTTCCAAGTTCTTCACGCCCAAACCACGATCCTTCTTGGATCTACAAACCTTGTCCCAAGACACCCAATAAACGGGTCGACCCTCTCTATTACCCCCTAGAGGAAGTCCCTCTGAATCTTAACAAGCTCGTGGATAACAATCTTGGGAACCTCAAAAAAGGAAACATATACAGCGAAATACTATTGAGGATCAACTTTATGAGACTCACTCTACCCCTAATAGACAAGAAACGCCCACTCCATGACGAAAGCCTCATTCTCACCTTATCAATAATCAGAGCCGAAGTATGTCTTCATCTAGGATTGGCTCCCACTGGAATACCCAGAAGTTTAAAAGGGATAGCAGCGGAGCTGCAGGACAAGGAAGTACCACCCGCCTCCAGAAAATCAACATTCAAATTAATGCCAAACAAACAGCTCTTGTAGAAATTCACCTTCAGCCTTGAGACGAGTTCGACAATTCTGAAAATAGTCTTTATGCTCCATAAATTATCCCACGAGTCACTACAAAAAACCGAGTAAATTTTGGCGGTTCTATTACGGCGGTTCATTAAAAACGCCATTATATACCGTAAAATGTGGCAGTTCTTTGAGCCGCCCTAATAAGAATGAAAATATTGGCGGTTTGAACTGCCAGAATTTACTCCATTCGTTTACTAATTGACGCGCCCTATCTTTTCCACTTCGCGCTCTCTTTTTCACTCACCACGCCCTTTGCTTTCACTTTAGACTCAACCCTCACTGTCACTCTCCACCCTCACTGTCACTCTCCTCCCTCACCACCACCCTCGCCTCCGCGTCATCGCGTTCCATTCATACTCTCTCTCACTCCATCAGCCATCGCGTTCCATCTCTCCACCTCTCTGTAATCGCTAAGAATCAGTGAGAATCAGTAATCGCTCCATCGCTCCATCGCTCCATCGCTCCATCGCTTGGTTCGAGTCCCTCCGTTTTCGCCGTCGCATCGTTGCCTCACTCGCCGTTGCCTTACTCTGTCTCGTCGTCGCTCCGTCGCCGTGTTGCTCTATCTGCGTGGCCCTCATTCCCTCGCCCTCAGTCTGTCTTCGTCGCTCTAAAATCAAGAGGTAATATATCTCCTCTGTTTCACCATATAGCTTTATTAGGATAGCTTTGTTGCCTGATTCTCATTCAAAGCATGAGTGTGTTCTGGACAGGTTCAGTTTTTGTTTCCCCGTGTCAGGTGATGCTGTTCTCAGAGAACCTTTTTGTTTGGAGTATAAGTGGGAAACGAAAGGATGGGGTGATTTGTTATTGTTGGCACAACTTCAACAAACTGATTTGTCAAAGGTCATTCAGCAAACTTGTTTTCTTAGATATTAACATACTGTTTCAGATTTATGAACTTGTGTTGTGGCTTTTTTATTTATTCAGTTACCATATTAGACTATTATTGATTCTTATCTTTCCTTCTGCAATGCAACAGATGTGTGCATTGTTGGTGTTGCACGCACTCCCATGGGTGGATTTCATGGTGCTCTCGCTTCTATTCCTGCTACCTAGCTTGGCTCTATAGCTATTGAAGGTAAATCTTGAAGAAAAAATATTTATCAGCAAATAATGATTTTATTGAATGTATCAGTAACAGAAATACTTAGAATGTTCCTACCAAAGTTATTGCAAATTTGCAATCAAGTCTTAGTTTCTTTCTAGCTTTTATATCAATATATTGAATTACACTTGAAAATATCTGAAGATTCCCTTGATTTCTTTCTGTTTAGCTGCTCTTAAAAGGGCCAATGTTGATCCATCACTTGTACAAGAAGTGTATTTTGGTAATGTTCTCAGTGCAAATTTGGGACAAGCTCCTGCTAGACAAGCTGCTCTTGGGGCTGGAATTCCCAATTCTGTAGTTTGCACTACAATTAACAAACTTTGTGCATCAGGTTTAAAAGGTGTGTGATTTTTTATAATGATAGAAACATTTTATTGACTTATTGTCCTATTTATAAAATAAAAGTGCAGTTTTAAGTTCATCGAGTAACAGATATATCTGGTCCTATTCATGGAGTAGTATTTTAAGAACAAGAGTGACAAAGTTGCTTTGGTTTTTGCAGCTGTGATTCTTGCAACACAAAGTATTCAATTAGGTATAAATGATGTTGTTGTGGGTGGAGGCATGGACAATATGTCTAATGTACCACACGTGAGCTTGGTTATATAGAGAAGTATGTGGTATGATGTCTCTGCCATTAGAAGGTTTCCTTAGTCTTTTTTATTTTTTTCTTTCAAATCTTTTATGTGCAAATGAAATTTCACTCTTATTTGCATTGGCTTGTTCTTTGATCAGAATTGTTTTTGCTTTGTTCATTGCTAATAAGTCACGAGCAATAATAGGTTATGACTTGAGTGTTCTTTCTCAATTCACTCCAGTGTTCTACATACGAATCAGAGATTATTCAAAGGTACCCCGTTTTATTAAATAGCCTCTAAAGCATTGATCATCTTCTCAAATAATAGGCATTGACTGTTTACTTTTTCTGTTTTTAAGACAGTTCCAATAGCACCTTACATTGTCAACTACAGTGGAGCTGTGTTCCGTCAACAGTTCATAGTTGTGGCTAATTCCATTTACTTGCATGTACTTCAAATAACTTTTTATGGGAGCTAGTAGAAGGCCTTGAAGCTAATGATTTATTGTACTACACTCACTTATTAACAGGTATGGTGTATGTTGTGTCAAAGAGTTTCTTGTCTGTATAATTGAGTGAACTGCACTGCATTCCTGGACTGAAATTGTTTGTGTTTTGTTGGGTGACAGCCTTAAAATAAGAATATATTTTTTAAAACATTCGTACGTATTATTGTTTTAACTTTTGACACATCCTGTGACTATATGCTTTGGTATTAGAAACTTTGATCATATGTTATATGTGCTATCTTATATGCTTTACTGTGGTAGTGTCACTAAACTGACAGCTTTGTATTTCAAATTTGTTCCTTAGTTGATTACTCTGACTTTGGACCTAACTCGTATATTTTCAGGTTATATTGGTTCAGTTTCTTTTCTCAATACTGTATTGGATGTTGTCGGCAAGCTTCGTTCAGTAAACCCTGAGCTTACATACGGTGAGACCACTAAGAATGCTTATGTTCGGTGTCCGAGGGGGGTCGTGGGTTGGTTCAAATCTCTTAGACACAACTCTAGTCTAAATTAGAGGTTATTGGATCAAAATATGAACATTTTAGGCACAAAATTGAACCACACTAAATCATAGAGTTTCCTACACCAAACAACTGATTCTAGTTTGGTTCAGTTTCAACTGTCATTATCATTGTTAATTTAGAGTTGGCCTAGCTTTTACGGTTGAGTTAGGCCTAAACCCACATTTTATAATTGTATCAAAACTTATCTTAGATCGGTTATTGGGCCAATATCTTTTGTTATTCCACCAACATTTCTGAGAGCTTTTGTTGAGATCCTTGTTATTCCACTTGTATTTGTCAACACTTTTGATGTTTAGTCCTAGGAATGACGGGGGTGTTGAGAACCCAGATTGGCTAGTTATGTGGCCAAGGTAGTCCTTAAAAGGATCGAACAATATTTACCTCTTGAGCTAACTTTTGAGGTTGTGTTAGGCCAAATGCCCAAATTCTTATAGTCAGCATTGACAGTTAAAGGATGGGCAATATGATTTCATACCTTTTGTATGTTGCATGTCAACCTTCATAGAAAAATTTCTCTGTCTTGTATTTTGAGTGAATAATTTCCTATACATAAGTATCTGCGTTTGTTTCCTTGTCAGTATGTGATCCAGTATTGGGCGATGAAGGAAAGCTTTATGTTCCACAAGAGCTGGTGACAGTGTACCGTGAGAGGGTAAGGATGATCCGCAAAGATGTTTCTGCAAGTGTGCATGTGCCAATATTATACACGGTGTAACTAGTCAACAATATATGAACTTTTCTGGTTATACAACTCAAGTTTATATGTAAAAAACGGAAAGTTAATTTTTTAATCAATGGTTATTGGGTTCCTATTTATGAGATGAAACAGCCATACTTTCCTTTCACCTGGCAACATATTACTTTTGTTTATTCTTGTACATATATGAATGTACCACAGAAAAAAAAGTTATTTGAAGTACATGCAATTCGTATCTCGTGGTATTTGAAGTACATGCAATTCGTATCTCTTATGGCCCACCAGTTTTTAAATGCCAACAGTTCATAGTTGTGGCTAATTCCATTTACTTGTGATAAAAACCTGGTTTTATTGTGTGACTAATATACTTTTATTGTCCAATGATATGAATGATGCACTAAATTTTCTTCATAAATTGCACAGGTCCTTGCCAAGCCACATTGTTTTATTTGATTCAGAAGAGCAAAAACTGAAGGACTTCTATAAATTCACTTGATTATAATAGAGAGGTAATTTTATAACATTGTCCCAAGTTGCTTATTGCCCATGGCTTTTTGGTAGTGCTCTAAATACTGGCAAATTGTCCTCATCTTTTTTTTATATTTGGCTCAACAGGAAAAATGATTTTTTAATGCTCACTTCAAGGTAGATCGTGATCTTCAAGCTTCAATTGTTGTATACGTTCACTTTCGAATAGCATCATCCGATCTGTAGCGAATTTTGGCGCCATGATAGTTCGTTGTGTGTTTGTATCATTCATTGTTCAATTTAGATAGCATCATCCAATCTGTAGCAAATGTTGGTACCATGACTTTTCATTCATTGTATTTGTATCATTCCTTTAAGTGGCTACTCCAAATGTTAACTTTGTAACTTGATGTCTCAAATTAATTTATGGTCTGTTACTCTATTGCTTGCCAAGAATTTTTTTGCAGTATACAGTTTGTAGATGTTTCTGTCCATGGAAATTAAATGAGTCCTTTTATTAAATGTGATATTTATGGTTGTTATATTTATAATCATAGTAAGTGGTTGTGGTTGCAACAAATAACATGGTCTTTGTGAGGATTAAAACATATTTAAATGTAAGTGTGATTAAAGCAACTAATAATGAAATGAAACTGTAAAAAAAATATATATATATTGGCCGGTAAAACTGCCATTTTTTGCATATAGTAACAATGGAGGATCGTAAATTCTGGCAGTTGAAATTGCCAATATTTACAAAAATAATTTGTCTTTTATTAGTAAATTATGGCAGTTTGAAACGCCGCATTTTGCAGAAGAAAAACCGTCGCTTTATACAATGGAGGATTCTGGCTGTTTAATAGTAATTGCCACCTTTTGCCTAGTGGCGACCGTGATTCTGGCGGTGAGTGATACCGCCGCTGTTGAATAAAATGGCAGTTCAAACCGCCAAAATTTGCAATTTTAACCGTCACAATTCTCCGGTTTTTTTTGTAGTGAGTCATGTTGCGGCGTTTGGTTGTGCTGGTTCTCTAAGGAGATTCTTTATGGTGCAGAAAGTGTTCCAACCTTGCTTTTTTTTTCCATAAGGTTCGCCCATGGGTGGGGCATGAACTCGTCAGTTCAGCCTATTGTTGCCTGTTGGGACTTTAATTTTTCGGTGCCCAAGGGTAACGTTGAGGTGTTGCTCGGTTGTCGGAACTTCCATTCTAGATTTTGTAAAACAAGAGTAGAGCAATTTGGTCCTCTTTATTATTTTGTTGGATCGGTACAATTGGGGGCTTTATATGATCGTTCTACAAGAGTACATTTATTTGTTTTTGGGAGGTCCGTGTTGGTGCGTTTCCGGCTCGACCCGTTCTTCAACCTGGCTTTTTCGAGTCTTCATGCTCGGCAGACGGTGTATTCTTCTTCTTCTTCTTCCTGTCTTCTTCTTTAGTCGTTGCTGGTGCTGTGGGTTTGTCATCCGGACTGTTGCAGCTAATGGTGTTTGTTCTCTGGACCAGCCTGATCTTTACGCTTTCAGCATAGCACTTCCATGCCAAGGCTTGGTC
The DNA here is from genome assembly GCA_039519185.1 of Astragalus membranaceus. Classification (NCBI taxonomy): domain Eukaryota; kingdom Viridiplantae; phylum Streptophyta; class Magnoliopsida; order Fabales; family Fabaceae; genus Astragalus; species Astragalus membranaceus. Next base: position 67,464,871 of record CM076850.1, read on the forward strand.
TCCTCTTACCATTCCGACCCTGCCGCTCGGCAAGGGATATTTAATGCATAAGTGCGGGTAAGAGACCGCTACGAGCAGGGCGTTGAGGGCTGGTCTCCCCATAATGATGTTGTAGGAGGATGAGGCTTTGATCACCATATATTGTAGCACCAGAGTTTTGGCTTCGTCTTTCGTAGATCACATTCGTTGAACTACCTCCATCTATTAGGACCCTTTCGATTTTAAAGCCACTAGTGGTGATCGAGATCACAATTGGGTCGTCAGCATGGGGTCGGACCCCGTTGAAGTCTTGGACCTCGAAGGATATCCCTAGATACTCCTGGACAACAAACCCTAAAGTATTACCAACTGGCATTATTGATTTTACGTACCTCCTTCTCGACGAATGGGTGGCTCCGCCGCCTGAGAATCCTCCGACGATGGAATTTACCAACCCCTTTTCAGCTCTTTCATGCTCGAGCGCTCTCCTGGTTCTTTCCACCGCCTCTTTCCTGCCTGCGACTTGTGCTGCCTTTCCGGCACTTCCCATCTTCGACATCGCCTTCCATTACAAACTTTTTCTGGTTTCCCCTCTGGATCATCTGCTCTATCTATTTCTTCAACGTCCAACAGTCATTGGTCGTGTTGCCATCCGTGTAGTGGTACCTGCAGTATGAATCAGGGTTTCTACCCATCGTTCCACCAAATGGGGCAGCCCTCCGTATGGTACCGTCATGCAAGGATTTGTCAAGGATGGCCGATGGTGTGGTGTTCAGGGGGTGTATCCCTGCTTAGCCCCTAGTTTGGCCGACTGATTTCCCTTCCGATTTCCTCTGTCCTTTCCTTGATTTGACCGAGCGCGCTGTGGCTCTACTCGCTCAGCAACAGGAGCCTGTCTTTTAGTCTTTTTCTCCCTCTTCCCCGTATTAGACTCATCGGCTTCTATATGTTTCTCCGCCCTTACCTGTACCTCATCCATCGTACGGGGCTTCCAGATGACTAATGCTTCGCAGAAGGTTCCGCTGCACAGACCTTTTGTGAAGGCGGTTACGAAGAACTTTTTGTCTGCCTCTTCTACGAGGACGATGGTCTTGTTGAACTAGTCAAGATAGCTTTTGAGCGGTTTGGACGGTCCCTGGCGGACGTTGAACAGATCGCCAAGTCCGACCTCCCTCTTCTTGTTCGTCGAGATATGCTGTACGAACCTGCTTGCCAAGTCTTCAAACCCAGTCATGAAGCGCGCCCCTTCATCCGTTTTAGTGATTGTTTCCCTGTACTCATTCCCAAATTTGTTGTAGTGATTGTTGCCAGAATAACGCAAATGCCTCTTTCTTTTTCAACACTTCTTCCAATCCACACCCCTTAGATAAGCCAGAGTCTAGGGCGTCTAAATTTGTCACAATTTTTTCAATATTAAGATCCAAGCACCCAAATACTTCGTTGTTCCACCACTTCAATCTCTCTTTTAGGATCTTCAATTTCTCCTTGATCACATATGCCTTTCTACGATGTACCTCATTAATCTTCTTCCACTCATCTATAACAAAGGATTTGATACCCTCATGATTAATCCAATAATTATTAAATCGAAAGGTTTTTGACCCCAATTTTGATTTGAGAAAACCAACGAGATAGGGCAATGACCCGAAATGTCCCTGTTACCTACCCTTGGACCCTTCACTTTCAACAAATTCAATAGATAATCAGAGATCAAAAATCTGTCCATTCTACTTGCAGCAATACCATATGAACAAGAATATGTATATATTTTTTTCCATAGACATCAAGATCAATCAAATTCACACTATCCACAAAACATTAAATTCCACTATATCTTTATACCTCAAATATGCACTTTTACCCATTCTTTCATCAAAGCTAGATACTACATCAAAATCTCCCACTAGACACCACTCACCCTCTGAACTAGCAAATTTCAACTTGCATAAATTCTCCCAAAGCAATCTTCTACTACCTGTACTACATGGTGGATCATTATTGACAAAGAAAAAGACCTTTGAATAGAATTCTACACAGACCCCTACAATTTCATCAACAGAAAATGAATGTTTAACAGTCCATATCCCTTTTTTCCACATCATTTGCAGTCCACCAGATAAACCATTTGAAGGTAAACCCACTCATTCTATTAACGGACTACGTCACATATTTTCAACAAGATAATCTACTAACACTTCTCTCTTAGTTTCATGAAGACAAACAAGATCAAAATTACCCGTGTTGATAATATGAGCCAGCCTTCTTCTTTTAGAATTGTCTCCCAACCCTCTAATGTTCATAGATATTGTGTTCATCAAGACCCTTGGTTATTCTCCCTTTGTCGTTTTGCTTCTTCATCTCTTTTTTCCCCAATATCTATCTGGTTAACATAAACTTCATCTCTGTTAGAACCATGAACACCCAATCTACTAGCTTCCTCCCAAACCCTTTGAGGAACTTATTTGGTTTGTAAAGCCCAAAACCTATTATTACATCCTCTAACATCATAACTGGAAATGGAACCTTCACAGAGAACCAAAACTCCAGAGAAATGTGTTGAACCACCAGCGATTCTTATCTTGACGGGGTAAGTTGATATTAAGTGGGCGGTGATTTGTGGGGGAAGCATCAGCCGAAGAGAAAGGAGAAAATAACTGGTCACACAAGATACTACGTTAAATTGTTAAATTATATTTTTTATTTTAAAATATAATTTAACAAAATTAAAAGATTAGTTTAGTAAATAAAAATGTTACATGGCAGGGTAAGTGGTGTGTAAGTAAGCAAACATGAATGTCACATCAATTAATAAGGTGACACATCCGTTTTTTTGTTGACCAATTTTGAGTGAGGCGAACATTTCACAAATTGAAAAAATAAATGGACTAAAATTGTGAAAAAAAATATAAGTGGTTATAGGGAGACTAAAAGGGTAATTAAGTCAAAATAAAAGAGTAAAAGTACAAAAATTTTGGAATGGAGGAAGTATATGTTAACTGAAAACATGTTATGTGCCATTACTCAATTATATTGATACCTTATTTACGTTATTTATGTATATATTCTACTTATGGCTACATTCATCCTTATGCATTTATTCATTAATTTCATTCAAATCACACATTTCAATAGTTCAAAATGTTCCTTATCTTTTGTCAAAAAAAAATGTTCCTCATCTCATGCAAAAAATCAAGTCTATTTTTGTCTACAATAATGATTTAATTATTGACATATTATTTTTAGAATAGTAAATACGTAAATAATTTTTAAAAAGGAAAATAAATTTAAAAATGAATTTCCCTGATTGACTCCTAATTTTAATTGCGTTTCACGATTAAAAAAACTACCCTCAAATATTAAAATGCTAATTAGTATTTGAATTAAGTATTAAATTCAAATTAATTTTATTTGCCAATTGATTTCATATTTTAGTAAAAAAATAACCGATTTCATGTTGACAAGTTAACTGAAATATGTTTCGTGGGCTATTACTCTATTATTTATAACCAAAACCGTTCGATTCACGCGCCGACAACTTAGTGTTAGCTAGTGTGAGATTTGCCTTCATCACTCGAGCAGATTACCAGAAATTAGTCTTTTGTTTGAACATACAGTGGGTAGCCATGAATAGTTTGGAAAATAAAACTCAATATTATTCATACCTTATTTACGTTCTTTTCGACCCAACCTTATTTAAGTTATTTATGTATACATTCCACATTTATGTCTACATTCATCCACTATATAGTAATTCATTAATTTCATTCAAACCACAAATTTCATAAGTTCCATCGTTGTCCACTTCATGCAAAATATCAAGCTGTAATTTTGTCCATAACAGTGAGTAAATTATTGACATAACTGTTTTTAGAAAATTAATTCCGTAAATAATTTTTGATTCAAATTTTACTTGATTGCTCATATATTTTTAATGAATTTTGGGACATTATTTGTGATCGAAATTGATCTTTACACGTACACATCCTCCTATTGTCCCCACTATTGATTGTCTTGGTAATTTCAGCGACATGTGGACGTCGGCTCCCAGATTCGAACCCGGGTGTGACCAATAGTAGTGTGTGTGCCTGGTGTTTATTTGTCATTTCATGTAAATAGACAAAAAACACATTCTCCAATTAATGAGGTTTTAATAGTTTACCTAGAGCCTTGTCATAGAAACAAAATGATTGTGTGACTGAGATTTGTAATTAACATTCCCCAATTATAACTTCTATAATTGTATAAAATATAGATATAAATATAAATAGATATAGATATAAGTTCCGACAACTAGTGAAAAATGCAGTGCACTCGGAATCGTAATTGTCAATTTTAACTAAGCTGAAAAGTGAACGTCGGTGAACGAGAAAAACATTTGCCATGTTGCGGAACTTGTCGCAGTGTAGTGAAAGATGCTTACTTTTGATACATCTTGTCCACTAATTTCAAACTTTGCAACCATATGAAAACAAAACCACATCTATAATTGTTGAAAATGCGCACACCTAATACTAACGACCTTTAGTACAGTGGGACTACAAAGTTAATATGACTAAAGATTAGACATGCATGCACATATCTACCACTCCATTCACTAAGGTCCCTAACTAGTATAAAAGGGTGATCATTTATGTGTGTTTAGCATCACAACTCAAGAGTCACTAAGATGGCTTCCTTTAGCCTCCTAGCTTTGCTACTTGTTGCTCTAGCTGTGTCCCCTCAGGGGCTCGCCAACTACGAGAAACCTCCAATAGAGAAGCCACCAGTGTATAAACCTCCCACCGAGAAACCACCTATTTACAAACCTCCTGTTGAGAAGCCACCAGTGTACAAACCCCCAGTTGAGAAGCCGCCAGTTTACAAGCCACCCGTTGAAAAACCACCAGTTTACAAACCACCTGTTGAAAAGCCTCCAGTGTATAAGCCTCCAGTTGAGAAGCCACCAGTTTACAAGCCACCTGTTGAGAAGCCACCAGTGTATAAGCCCCCAGTAGAGAAGCCACCAGTTTACAAACCACCTGTTGAGAAGCCGCCAGTGTACAAGCCACCAACAGAACAACCACAAGATTACAAATCTCCAGTTGAGAAACCACCAGTCTACAAGCCCCCAGTTAACAAGCCGCCGGTTGAGAAACCACCAGTGTATAAACCACCAGTATACAAACCACCTGTTTACAAGCCGCCTGTGCACAAGCCACCAGTTTACAAGCCGCCAGCTGAGAAACCACCAGTCTACAAACCACCAGTTTACAAGCCACCTGTGCACAAGCCACCAGTTTACAAGCCGCCAGTTGAGGAGCCACCGGTTCATAAGCCTCCATATGGAAAGCCACCTCACCAGCCATAGTAACCTCATGCAATTTCCAAACCAATTTAGAGGTATATTAAGCTAGCATAAGTTAAATAAGAAGTGAAGTTTACAAATCAAGGATTGGTCTTGTGGCCATTACATTTATGTCCTTCGATGACAATGTTATGTCCAAGACAAGAATGTATGAGTGTAAAACAGAGAAACAATGATGCTTTGTATTTCATATATCTTGAATAAAAATTTTAAGATTTGGATATTGTGTCGGCCGGTTTAATTAAAATATGCGACAATATATGTTACTTCTACAAGCTATACTCATCTAAATAATTCTTGTTTCTTGTAATTACTACTAATTAATTAGTGCATGAAAGTGCAGTCAGAGAGATATAGACATGAGAGAATAATTAATGTGATCTGTTTTTTACTTTTTTTTCTTTTAAACAAATGTGATCTGTTGTACTCCCTCCGTCCCATATTATAAGACGTTTTGACCATTTCACACAAATTAAGAAAAATAATTAAATAATGAAGGGCATGATAAGAAAAGAAAAATTAATGCTTCATTGATATTGTAAAACGTCATATGATGTGAAACACAACTTTTTTTGACTAAAACATCATATAATATAAGACGGAGGGAGTATTTGCTAAACTTCTTGCACCTAACTAACTTGGAATTTTATGGCACAATATTTGACTTAGTGGTAGCCGCAGTCTCAGAAAGGAAGTTATCCGTGATAAAACAATTTTGTCAAAGCTAAAGTAGATTTACCATTTTAAAGTAATAACAGGAAGAATAACTTTTCATCTATACATAACATAAATCAATAAAGGTTGGTGCGATCACTAACTGGCCCCTCCCCAAAATCTCAAGTTCGAGTTTTAGGTGTGACAAAAACTTTATTAGGAGTAGAAAATAACACGGACCGACAAAGCAGGGCAAACACAGCCAACCAGCTTCTCCAAATCATTTTGCAAGAAGAGTATTTTCCTCGAATCATTTTGCATTTAAAATCAGTAGATCTCCAAAAATCAGGGTGTTACACTAAATTCCAAAAATCTCCTCATAAGTTCTATATTGTTCAACTCTTCTATTAATTGAACCAATTTTTTGATCTATAATACATAAAAAATAATGGATCCTTAAACAGTGGCAGATCTATTTTTTAGTGAGGGGGTTCACATTAACCCACCGAAAAAAAAACATATCCATTTATACCCTATATAAGAATATTTTGAGCCCCCTCAAATTATAATTTTGCATTACGATCCCTAATTTTGCACTCAATTACACCCAAAAACCTCACACAAAGACATCATTAGACCAATTATGAGTTGTATAATTTATTTATTTAAATATAATAACGTTATTTTTAATTATATTTTTAGAGATTCATGTTTTTCCTTAAAGACTCCACAACCAGTGCTAATCTAGATTAATTTTCATCGGTGTTTCTACAAATTTGTGGCATTGAAGCTCCATTTATTTGCATTTTTTTGGTACTAGAAATAACATTTTCCAATCCATATTTCAATATGAGTTTAATTTGCATACACAATAGGTGTATGTGCTTTTACAACCACTACCAATCACAATTCCATGAGTGGTTGGTTACTAAGTGACTAATTGGTGACCAATTGACCAATTTTTCTTTAATGATGTGTTACCATGTAATTAGTAGATAGTATAAAACATGCATACACCTATTGTGTATATAAATTAAATCATTTCTATATTTTCAAAGTACTTAATCAAATGTTTACTTCTTTTATAGTAGTAGTGTTTTTTTTAGATAAGCAAAAATTTCATTAGCGGAGCACTTGGGGTGCTCGAACCCAAACAAAAGGGATTAGACATTGTTTAAGCACTAGAGTGGGTTTAACTCCCAAGACGTAGTGGACAAATTAGAATTACAGCCTAATCTGTAAATAAACCAACTCCACGTTAAGCTCTTGATGCGAGAAACAATGAAATATAAATCTGCCTCCTCGTTCTTGAAAATGATACCATTCCGGGTCGTCCAAATGCACCAACAAGTAGTTAAGCAAAACAAATGCTTTGTCTTCTTTGACTTTTTCCCTTTACAAAGTGCACCATACCTGTGAAAGAGATCAACCAAGCTCATCGGATCATCAAAATAGACACCCAACCAAGATGCTACTCTCCTCCAAACCGCAAAAGCAAAATTACAGGTCAAGAATAAGTGATCAACATCTTCGCTGTATTGATTACAGAAAGGGCAGTGATTCCGCTTCCGAATGAAAGACATTCCTATGAAGAAGCTGTGCAGGAGTGGGGAGGGAATCGCGAAACAAACGCCAACCAAAAGTTGAGACTTTAGATGGCACAATCGTTTCCCAAAATTCATTTGAGACACATTGATCCTGCGACTGCCCAGAAACCACACCGGCGGTGACAATCCACTTATAATAAGATTTAACCGTAAAAACCTTCGATGATTCCAACGTCCAAGACCATGAATCACGCCTAGACACCTCTGGCTCTACTGCCAACAAGACTTCGTGGAGACTAGTAGCTTCAGAATCGCTGCCAGCTACTTGACCATCCAACATATCTTTTCTTTTGCAAATTTTTTATAATTTTATTAACGGTTGTTAACACTCAAACTAAATAGTTGTCGCTAACAAAGAGTAAAACGTTCCTATTCAATGACTTGTTTTTTTTGGGGTGGTGTTACAAAGTAACAAAAGAAAAAAAAGAAAAACGAAAAAAAGGAACCAAAATACTAAGCTCCAAGCTTGTCTCTCAAAATAAGAGAATCCAATCTTGGAGGGGTGTGATCCCAAGCAACATTGCACATCGAGTGGGAACCTTCCTTGGCTAAAAAGTCAGCACACCTATTCTGATCCCTCCAAACATGAGCTAAAGTTATACTACCTGCACGCTGCATAGCCTCTGAAATCTGGATGATAATTGATGCATGGGCATGTAAGACATGGGTGTTCGCAACAGGGAAGAGACAAACAATTTGCGTAAAGCCTCTAGCATGACAAAGTTCAAGAGCCATATGGATAGAAATCAATTCTCCTAAGAGAGCATCACCACCATCCTGTGAGTACGAGAAACCAGCAATCCACTCACCTGAATGATCGCGCAGGATTCCACCTGCTCCAATACGAGGAATGTCTTCCAAAAAGCTCTCATCTACATTGATTTTAACCATACCAGCTGGAGGAGGAGACCAGCGGGTCGTGAGTTTGGCTGAGGCAATATCGAGACCCTGGTTAGGGAAGTGATCAAGGAACTCATCATGGGACAGATACACCTTATTTATAACTTCACGCAGGTGCCAAGGTTGTTCTTCAAAGATCATGTTATTTCGCCAACACCACACATGCCATAAACCAGCAATAAAGATGTACATTGACTCACTATGAACCATGTCAAAAATCCAGGTATCAAGATCTGCTTGTAGAAAGAAATTGGGGTGAATCCCCATTCCCAAACGGAGCCACACCTCCTTGGAGTGAGGGCACTCACGGAGGCAGTGAAAGAGGTCTTCCATAGGTGAAGAGCAACGGGTTCAGCTTGGAGAAGCTACCATGTTGCAATGATGCCGATGGGCATTAGTTGGAAGAGCGTTGTGAAGGCAAAGCCAAATGAAGTGCTGCAACTTTGCTGGGATTTTAAGACGCCAAATCCATTTCATATTAATATTGGTATGCCAATTTCTATGCCGGTTCAACAGCCAAAAATAGCCACTAGAACAGGTGTAGCTACCTTGGATAGCAGGTTGCCAAGTCCAAGTATCAGGAAGGCCTGGGTCCAAAGTCAAAGGCGTGGGAATGTTTTGAATCAAAGCAACAATCTCAGGTGGCACCATAGTAGAGAGGCTTTGCAAATTCCACATCCTATCCCTATAGACATCCCGAATGCATAGATCGTTATCACTAATGTTCACAAAAGGGACAAGATGACTTAGTGGGCCAAGCTTGGTCCAATCCGTGTACCAAAGTGAGGTCTCTCCCCCACCAACTCGAAAATTATGTCCCTCGAAAAAAATAGAGACGGCCTTCAGAATGCCACGCCAAGTAATGGATGCGTTAGATTTCATCTTTGCTAGCCGGATAGAATTTCGGCCCAAGTACTTGTGGGTTCGAACCTGCACCCAAAGCTTATTCTGATGGTGAAGCATGCATCAAACCAATTTACCAAGGAGAGCATAGTTAGTGAGTCTAGCATCTCTGATTCCAAGACCCCCATAGCGTTTAGGGGTAGTGACAATATTCCAATTGACATGATTCCATGTACGACAATGGCCATCTCCCCCTCAGAGGAAGCTGCGGGCCATTTTGTCTAAGCGGTTGCACACAAAGGTAGGAAGGTAGTGTAGATATCTTGTACTGCAGGACTTATACTGCAGGTCAGGTTTTGATGATGAAAAAGGAAAATCCAAAGTTGATGAGAAAGACCAAAGCTAAAGTTGATGAAAGTGACAAAATATCCAAAGTCACAATCCAAGACAATCAAGTTGATGAGAAAGACCAAACCCTAAAATCGATTTCACTCTCTTTAAACTAAGCCTAAAATCGATTTTCAAACACAATGGCTAAGCTCCTAATCGATTTCATAAGCATACAAGTGATTCATATTGTTTCCATATTTGAAGAAATCAATTTCCACTTATTTCCAAAATTGAAGAAATCGATTCACACTTATCTCCTAAATTGAAAGAATCGATTCACACCTTTTTCCATACATGAAAGAATCGATTCTCCTCCTGAATATAATCAAGCCAAGAATCGATTGTCATCCATTTTCAAATAAAGCAAGAATCGATTCTCACCTTAAGGAAGTCACACATAAGAATCGATTCTCAGATCTAATACATTTAGGCACATAATCGATTCGCAATTGTTTTCAAAAAGAAAGAATCGATTCATATTGTTTTTCACTTAGTAAACAATCGATTCCTTACCTGTCTTAAGTCCATGAATCGATTTGCACCTCTCTTCAAACAAAGCAAAGAATCGATTACCATCTTAAAATGTTTCAGGCACATAATCGATTGTCACCTTAGTTAAATCAGGCACACAATCGATTATTGTCCTAGATCCAATCAAGCATACAATCGATTATCATTTTTAGTGCATTCAGGCACATAATCGATTCTTACATTTTCCATAAATGTTTCAACGGTCATATTTTCTATACGCCTATAAATAGAGGCTTTACAATTCATTTTGACCATCAACCCATTTCACGATTCAGAATCACATTTGAGAAAAACTCTTCATATTTTATTTTTGCTCTTCTCGCACCGTTGGTCTGTCAGAGCTGATCTTTCGCAAGAGTTAGTTGGGGTTGCATTCTTCAAGTTGTATTATCTGCCTACATTAGAGGTATTTCAGTCTTTAAGTTGGTAATTGTTTATTGGTTGTATTTTGTACTAGGGAGTGGGGTATCTCTCTAGGGTAGCTGTTTGTACAAAGAAGTGGGGTATCTTTCTGGGGCAGCAGGTTGTAACAGGGGTGGGGTATCTCTTGTTATTGTTGTAATAGATTTGAGGGCTCTCCATAGGTGGGGTATCCTAGGAGGAGAGTGCCTGAGTCTGTAAAGGTTTCCAAGGCACCTGTAAGCCTTGTTGTGTTAGTGGAAAATCTCACAAGGGTGTGAGGACTGGACCTAGGTCACTGGGAGGTGACCGAACCAGGATAAATCTCTGCGTGCTTTACTGCTTTATTTCTAATTCCTTCGCTTCCATTTAACCTGCACGATAATTAATTTAAGTCATTGAAAAAGGGGAAAAAGTTTTCAAAAGATCTGAAAAGTTTTTATATCTCAATTCACCCCCCTTTTGAGGCTGAAGCTGTAACAGCCCGAAAATAGTAGATTAATTTTCTAGTTAATTAAATGAGGTTTAGGTGGTAGGAGATAATTGATTAATTGATTTAATTAATTATTTAGGGATTTTATGTGATAGAATATTAGAAATAATTAGTTGTTAGTATATGTGGATAGGTGGTGGCGAATTAGAGGTGTTAGTGGAGGCCCATGATTAAGTCATAAACTAAGAAAGCCCATGATTGGTTAAGTGAGCCTATAAATAAGGAGTTTTTAAGTTAGGGTTTCATTAGTTGAGAAAATTAGATTTTGTGAGAGAGTGAGAGCTAAGGAGTGGCGGCCAAGGCAAGGAAAAAGAGAGGAATTTCGTGGCTTCCATAGAGAAAAAGAAAGAGAGGAGTTCGTGACCAAGAAAGAAAAGAGGAGAGAGAAGAAAAGCTAAGTTTTTCAAGGTTTCTAAGCCTAAGGATTCGAGTTCTTCAATTATGAGGTAAGGGGGCTCTCGTTCATAGTTAATAATTTATAAACCACGAAATCATGGGGACTAGGTGTTAGGAGTAGTTGTTTAAATTGCTGTTGATGTTTATAATATCTATATGTGGCTAAAGTGTGATGGTTGTTTGTGTTGTTGAATTCACTGTTTTGAGATGTTCTGACATAGGTTTAGTATTTCAGTTACTGAGAACGTTTTACTAATTGAAAAATTATGTGGTTTGTCATTTCGAAAACCTGATTGAATGCTTGTTAATTTGGCATTGATTTGGTTGCATTTGGAGTTGTAAAACTTAAGTTATAGGTGAAACAAGTTAGGTTAAAATTCTGGAAACGATTTGGGTAGAGGTTCAGTATTTCGGTAACTGGGAACGTTGTGTTGACTGAAAAATTATGTGGTTTACTGTTCTGGAAAATAGACTTGATGCTTGTTAATTTGACACTGGTTTGGTTGCGTTTAGAGTTGTGTAGCTCGAGATATGAATTCCACAAGTTAGGGTAATATTCTGGAAGCATTCTGGACATAGGTTCGGAATTTTTAAAACTGGGAACTTTCTGTTCGTCAAAAAATTATGGGACTTTTTTGTTAGAAAACAGACTTAATTTTGGTCACTTTGGCACTGGTTTGGTTAAATTTGGAGTAGTGTAGCTCGAGTTATGAGCGTCCCAAGTCAGGTCAAATTTCTGGACTTAAACTAGGTATAGGTTCAGTGTTTCAGGTCTTGTGTCTTCAATTGGACTCTGATTTGAACGATTCTTTTTCCATTAGAAACTATACTCAAATTGCTTTTGTTAAGGCTAAGGTTTTGTTCCATTTAGTCAAGTGTAAGTCAGTTTAGAGTGATTTGAAGTGGAAGGACAGAATCTGTCCAGTCTGGGAACCATTCGGGTTGTTTCTAAAAACTGTACTAACTGGCTAATAATGTAAAGGTGATGTTTATGACGATGTCGTGATGTGATTGTGATGTTTATGATGCATATTAATGGTGAATATATCTTGGTGATTGGTGAGTATATAAATTATTGGTGAATGGGGTCTATGATCCTCTTTTGGTGTTGGTGAATAAGTAAAACTATTGGTGAATATGCTATGGCGTACTTTGGTGATTTTGTTGTGCTTGATGCATTGTCATGGTGTCACATAATCATATGCATTTTTGGTGAATAGGCTTCGGCCTTATTATAAATTTCTGGTGAATAGGCCTCGGCCTCCTAAAATATTTTGGTGTTTGGTGAATGCCCTCAAGGCAATTTTGGTGAATGGATCCACATGCATATGCCCAGTGGAGTTTTGGGTTGCATTTCATACATTGCATACACGTCCCGTTTGATTTCGTCTTCTTGAACTAATGGTGTAACTGTATTCTGGGTGTAACTGTAATTGGTGTGACGGTACTTGGTGTAACAGTATTCGGCGTAACTGCATTTGGTGTAACTGTATTGATGGTGTAGCTAAATTGATGGTATCCCTGGTGTGCCTATTATACTGTGTTTCTTGTTTTATCTATTATTATCTATGTAGTTAGACTCACCCTACTGCGACGTGTTGCCTCGTATGCCGGCAACCTGCAGGTGACGGTGACTGAAGGTGGCTAGAGATTCTTCTTCTAGTATGGTCGAGTCGGCTCTGATACGTAGCACTCGGGAGGGTTGTCCTTGTGTCTTTCCTTATGTGTTATGTATATGCCTTTCTAAGTTGTAAACCTTTTGAAGTATGATTGCCAAGTTAAACCTTTTTATTTCCGCTGCATGTTTTTGAAAAGAAGTTAGTTATAATTAAAGTACTCTGTTTGCGAAGTGGTTTTCCGGTTCGAAAAATGTGACACTCTTTTGGCGCGAAAAACTCTGATATTTTTTTGTAATAAACCGTTGGGTAGAAAAAAAGGGGTGTTACATTAGTGGTATCAGAGCAATGGTTGGTCCGTCCGGCCGAGTCATCGAGTCGTTGTGTCGGTTAGCGACCAACTGTTGTCTTTTATTCTGACTGTGGTTTGTGTTGCAGAGATGATCCTGATCGTGAAGGTAATGGTAAGAGAACTAGTGGGGGAGATGCTCCTACTAGTATTGTATTGCTTGTTATGTTTTTTTTTCTTGTGTGAACTCTGTGCTTTGCTTGTGTGTTGTATTTGTTGTTTTATGTTTAGCTTATGAATTTCGAGGACGAAATTCTTTTAAGTGGGGGAGAGTTGTAACAGCCCGAAAATAGTAGATTAATTTTCTAGTTAATTAAATGAGGTTTAGGTGGTAGGAGATAATTGATTAATTGATTTAATTAATTATTTAGGGATTTTATGTGATAGAATATTAGAAATAATTAGTTGTTAGTATATGTGGATAGGTGGTGGCGAATTAGAGGTGTTAGTGGAGGCCCATGATTAAGTCATAAACTAAGAAAGCCCATGATTGGTTAAGTGAGCCTATAAATAAGGAGTTTTTAAGTTAGGGTTTCATTAGTTGAGAAAATTAGATTTTGTGAGAGAGTGAGAGCTAAGGAGTGGCGGCCAAGGCAAGGAAAAAGAGAGGAATTTCGTGGCTTCCATAGAGAAAAAGAAAGAGAGGAGTTCGTGACCAAGAAAGAAAAGAGGAGAGAGAAGAAAAGCTAAGTTTTTCAAGGTTTCTAAGCCTAAGGATTCGAGTTCTTCAATTATGAGGTAAGGGGGCTCTCGTTCATAGTTAATAATTTATAAACCACGAAATCATGGGGACTAGGTGTTAGGAGTAGTTGTTTAAATTGCTGTTGATGTTTATAATATCTATATGTGGCTGAAGTGTGATGGTTGTTTGTGTTGTTGAATTCACTGTTTTGAGATGTTCTGACATAGGTTTAGTATTTCAGTGACTGAGAACGTTTTACTAATTGAAAAATTATGTGGTTTGTCATTTCGAAAACCTGATTGAATGCTTGTTAATTTGGCATTGATTTGGTTGCATTTGGAGTTGTAAAACTTAAGTTATAGGTGAAACAAGTTAGGTTAAAATTCTGGAAACGATTTGGGTAGAGGTTCAGTATTTCGGTAACTGGGAACGTTGTGTTGACTGAAAAATTATGTGGTTTACTGTTCTGGAAAATAGACTTGATGCTTGTTAATTTGACACTGGTTTGGTTGCGTTTAGAGTTGTGTAGCTCGAGATATGAATTCCACAAGTTAGGGTAATATTCTGGAAGCATTCTGGACATAGGTTCGGCATTTTTAAAACTGGGAACTTTCTGTTCGTCAAAAAATTATGGGACTTTTTTGTTAGAAAACAGACTTAATTTTGGTCACTTTGGCACTGGTTTGGTTAAATTTGGAGTAGTGTAGCTCGAGTTATGAGCGTCCCAAGTCAGGTCAAATTTCTGGACTTAAACTAGGTATAGGTTCAGTGTTTCAGGTCTTGTGTCTTCAATTGGACTCTGATTTGAACGATTCTTTTTCCATTAGAAACTATACTCAAATTGCTTTTGTTAAGGCTAAGGTTTTGTTCCATTTAGTCAAGTGTAAGTCAGTTTAGAGTGATATGAAGTGGAAGGACAGAATCTGTCCAGTCTGGGAACCATTCGGGTTGTTTCTAAAAACTGTACTAACTGGCTAATAATGTAAAGGTGATGTTTATGACGATGTCGTGATGTGATTGTGATGTTTATGATGCATATTAATGGTGAATATATCTTGGTGATTGGTGAGTATATAAATTATTGGTGAATGGGGTCTATGATCCTCTTTTGGTGTTGGTGAATAAGTAAAACTATTGGTGAATATGCTATGGCGTACTTTGGTGATTTTGTTGTGCTTGATGCATTGTCATGGTGTCACATAATCATATGCATTTTTGGTGAATAGGCTTCGGCCTTATTATAAATTTCTGGTGAATAGGCCTCGGCCTCCTAAAATATTTTGGTGTTTGGTGAATGCCCTCAAGGCAATTTTGGTGAATGGATCCACATGCATATGCCCAGTGGAGTTTTGGGTTGCATTTCATACATTGCATACACGTCCCGTTTGATTTCGTCTTCTTGAACTAATGGTGTAACTGTATTCTGGGTGTAACTGTAATTGGTGTGACGGTACTTGGTGTAACAGTATTCGGCGTAACTGCATTTGGTGTAACTGTATTGATGGTGTAGCTAAATTGATGGTATCCCTGGTGTGCCTATTATACTGTGTTTCTTGTTTTATCTATTATTATCTATGTAGTTAGACTCACCCTACTGCGACGTGTTGCCTCGTATGCCGGCAACCTGCAGGTGACGGTGACTGAAGGTGGCTAGAGATTCTTCTTCTAGTATGGTCGAGTCGGCTCTGATACGTAGCACTCGGGAGGGTTGTCCTTGTGTCTTTCCTTATGTGTTATGTATATGCCTTTCTAAGTTGTAAACCTTTTGAAGTATGATTGCCAAGTTAAACCTTTTTATTTCCGCTGCATGTTTTTGAAAAGAAGTTAGTTATAATTAAAGTACTCTGTTTGCGAAGTGGTTTTCCGGTTCGAAAAATGTGACACTCTTTTGGCGCGAAAAACTCTGATATTTTTTTGTAATAAACCGTTGGGTAGAAAAAAAGGGGTGTTACAGAAGCCACTTGGCAACAGGTAGTGCAGTTGCATGGTATAGACAGGGATGGCTGTGGTCACTGACCTCACTAAACAAGCTCTACCAGCTTTATTCAAAAGATTACCCTTCCAAGAGGCAAGTTTCTTAGAGACTTTATCAAGGATGTCATTGTACACATTTCTCTCAACTCTACCCTTCCAAGAGGAAACTTAATTTCCGAGCCAAGAACATTATCACTTCCGCACTTTGTCCCGATGAATTTTTCAGAGTGTCAAATTGTAAAACTGCTAAAGAAATGTGGGACAACCTACAAGTCACTCATGAAGGTACCAGTGAGGTAAAAAGAGCAAGAACAAATACTCTCATCCGGGAATATGAATTGTTCAGAATGGATCAAGAAGAATCCATACAAGAAATGCAAAAGAGGTTCACTCACATAGTGAACAAATTGGGTTCATTAGGAAAATCATTTCCTCCCGAAGACTTGATCAACAAAGTGCTGAGATGCCTAAACAGAGAATGGCAACCAAAGGTAACTGCTATAACTGAATCGAAAAATTTAGCTACCATGTCACTTGCCACTCTATTTGGGAAACTACTAGAGCACGAGTTAGAGCTCACTCGTCTAGCAGAGCATGAAGGAAAAGGCAAGAAAAGGAAAATCCTAGCTTTCAAGTCTTCAAGTTGAAGTTCATCCGATGACAGTGATGATTCGCAAAATGAGAATGATGAAGAGGATGAGAATGTGGATCTAATGGTAAGACAACTCAAAAAGTTCATAAAAAGATCTCTCAGAAAGAATTCTCCAACCAAAAGAGTTTCATGCGAAGAAAACTTCTCAAGTCCACAAACTTGCTACGATTGTGGCAAATCCGGACACACGAAGATGGAATGCCCAAAATTACAAAGAAAACGATCAAAGGGATCCAAGAGAAACAGAAGTAGAAAAGCCTACACAGCTTGGGAAGAAAATAACCTGAACTCATCAGATAACTCAGAAAGTGAAAAAGATCAACTTGCTCTCATGGCCGACCACGACAGCAAAAGTGAAACTGAGGTATCTTCTAACCTTAAGGAAGTCACACTTAAGAATCGATTCTCAGATCTAATACATGTAGGCACATAATCGATTCGCAACTGTTTTCAAAAAGAAAGAATCGATTCATATTGCTTTTCACTTAGTAAACAATCAATTCCTTACCTGTCTTAAGTCCATGAATCGATTTGCATCTCTCTTCAAACAAAGCAAAGAATCGATTACCATATTAAAATGTTTCAGGCACATAATCGATTGTCACCTTAGTTAAATCAGGCAAACAATCGATTATTGACCTAGATCCAATCAAGCATACAATCGATTATCATCTTTAGTGCATTCAGGCACATAATCGATTCTTACATTTTCCATAAATGTTTCAACGGTCATATTTTCTATACGCCTATAAATAGAGGCTTTACAATTCATTTTGACCATCAACCCATTTCACGATTCAGAATCACATTTGAGAAAAACTCTTCATATTTTATTTTTGCTCTTCTCGCACCGCTGGTCCGTCAGAGCTGATCTTTCGCAAGAGTTAGTTGGGGTTGCATTCTTCAAGTTCTATTATCTGCCTATATTAGAGGTATTTCAGTCTTTAAGTTTGTAATTGTTTATTGGTTCTATTTTGTACTAGGGAGTGGGGTATCTCTCCAGGGTAGCTGTTTGTACTATGAAGTGGGGTATCTTTCTCAGGCAGCTGGTTGTAACAGGGGTGGGATATCTCTTGTTATTGTTGTAATAGATTTGAAGGCTCTCCATAGGTGGGGTATCCTAGGAGGAGAGTGCCTGAGTCTGTAAAGGTTTCCAAGGCACCCGTAAGCCTTGTTGTGTTAGTGGAAAATCTCACAAGGGTGTGAGGACTGGACGTAGGTCATTGGGAGGTGACCGAACCAGGATAAATCTCTGCGTGCTTTACTGCTTTATTTCTAATTCCTTCGCTTCCATTTAACCTGCGCGATAATTAATCTAAGTCATTGAAAAAGGGGAAAAAGTTTTCAAAAGATCTGAAAAGTTTTTAAATCTCAATTCACCCCCCTTTTGAGGCTGAAGCCACTTGGCAACAGGTAGTGCAGTTGCATGGTATAGACAGGGATGGCTGTCGTCACTGACCTCACTAAACAAGCTCTACCAGCTTTATTCAAAAGATTACCCTTCCAAGAGGCAAGTTTCTTAAAGACTTTATCAAGGATGTCATTGTACACATTTCTCTCAACTCTACCCTTCACCAAAGGTCTGCAACAAAACGAATAGAAGATATTTCCTTGATTCTTTGCTTTCTCTCCCCTTGGACCATCCTAGAACACATAGCTTTAGACTTTAGAGTATTAATTTTCAATCCATAAGCCCTGCAAAAATCATTGAGGGTATTCATTACAACTTCAACTTGGTCTATAGTAGCTTCACAGAAAAGAAGCACGTCACCTGCAAAGAGGATATGAGAGAGTTGGGGGCCACCTTTTGAGACTTGAATCGGTTTCCAGGAACTATTATGCACTTTCTCTTGGATGCTAAGAGATAATTTTTCCATGCCCAAAACAAAAAGATATGGGGACAATGGATCACCTTGACGGAGGCCTCTGGAAGGCCTGAAATAGTTGGTTTTTTCCCCATTCCACATAACTGAGAGATGGCTAGACCTCACACAACTCATGATGAGGGAAACAGTTTACATGGGGAAACCAAAATCATGAAGAGTGGACTCCAAAAACTGGCAATTGAGTCTATCATAAGCTTTCTCAAGATCAATTTTAAAAGCAATAGAGCCTCTCTTGGCACAAGACTTGTGCATGAAGTGAACCACTTCTTGAGCTATAATGGCATTGTCAGTAGTCCCTCTCTGGGGGATGAAGATACTCTGGAGAGGACTGATAAGATCATCAAGGAAAGGCCTTAAGCGATTAACCAAAACTTTAGTAACCACTTTGAATATGACATTACATAGACTGATGGGCCTGAAGTTTTTGAGTCTCTGAGGATTAGCCTCCTTAGGGATGAGAACAAGAAGCGTTTCTGCAATAGACTCATTTATGTTGCCCATATCAAAAGCCGTCTTCACAAGTTGCCAAACATCATCTCCTATTTTCTCCCAAAAGTGTTTGAAGAAGATAGGCTGGAATCCGTCAGGGCCTGGGGCTTTATAAGATTTCATACTAAAAACTGTCATTCTCACTTCCTCTTTGAGTACTGAATTAGTAAGAGTGGTCCTTCCAAAGTCACACAAGAGGGGAATATTATTTACAACAAGAGAAGAAGGGTCTGTAGAAGGGTCTACCTCAAAGAGATTCTGAAAGTAATCAATGGCTTGCTTTTTTTTAACACTCTAATGAATCCCACCAGATGAAAATAATTAAAATAAAATCCAAGCAGCATGGTGACTTCGATTAACAAAATCGGGTTTTACTCAATCAAAGATTTGGGTTTTGTCAACCAACAAAAAGATCTGGGTTTTACACTTTTACCTATCCCCAATTCCTTAACTACTCTGGCTTCTTTTCTCAATTGTTCTTATAAATATCTGTACCGTGTAAAAATGCACTCCATCTAACTTTTTTTATTGGTGTACTCCATCAAACTATTTTATTATAAGGAAAACAAACTTTTTTACGACAACAAACTTAACCTCAAATAGATATTGTTACGATCGATTTTCCTGGGAGGAAAAGGACCCAACACAAATATAGTAAGAGTATTGCTATGAATCAGTGTGAGAATGAGAATGTTGGATTCAGGATCTGTTTATTGACCTCAAAGGGCTTATATTCATATTACAGGGCTCATTAATGATAATGAATACAATTGATGGTCGAGTTGACCGTTACAGACAAATGAGAGGGAAATAAAGGATATCTCCCCATGATCTTGCTCCCTTCCATATTGGGAGAGGCGGAGGCGAGATATTTATGGCTGATCAGTCAGTCATGCGGGGAAGTCCTTCGGTAGTCGAGTATATGTGTATTCCAATCGGTCCGGTTGGGAACAGTCCTTCGAGCGGCAAGCGCAAAGCGCGAAGTCGTTCAAAATAAGAGGAGCTCGGCCAATTCCTAATCCTTGTTCGGTGCACAATGGGAGTGCCAGAGAGCTCGAGGTGAGGGTCCTAGATCTGCGAGAACTGTGGATCTTTGTTAGGTTCTTTCTTTGTTTTCGTGTAGGAATTTTTTGAGAACTCGATGTTCTCGTCACCATTTGGGCAGAGCACCTTGCCGTCCATCCCCGGTTCACGGTTTTCTTCTAGTGGAGGTTCTAGAGGAGGAGCCTTCTGCTGCAGTTGGGGCAGTGGGGGTGCCCTCTAGTTCCTCAGCTTTTGGCGGCTCTTGGAGGCGTCAAGGAGAGCGGGGATGGAGTCACACGTGTTCCCCCAAGGGCTCGTCGCGGCGGTTGCTCCTTCCAGACACTTGTCTTGGGAGAGTCTTCCCAAAACCGAGGACAGAGCAAGCCTCGGCGACAGTCCGGTGGGTTACCGGCCGGTCTCAGGATTAGAATACACACTACATGTATTGATGCAAATGTATTTTGTCTTTAATGATGTATATAAGATCTGAGCCTGTTGTAAGCTTATTTTAATTCATGTATGATTAAAACCGTGTTCTGAATGAATTCGTACTTTATCACTAAGTTTCGTCGTTCGGTTAATGTAGCATTTGATGACCGCTCATTTGTTCAGGGTTCTTGATTTGACCGATGTGGCGCGAGTTCTGATTTGCAATAGTCACGCTTGTTCCCAAGGGGCGGTCATGTCATAATTGCCCCTCTCCTGGTCTGACACGTGTCTCCATCTAGCGGTGGGATGTGAAAAGGTGAGGCGATCTGTGGCGTTCACCTCTCTTCCTCCCCCACCTTTGAATGGGGCTCGATTGGTAGATCTGCCCCCTGTTCGTTCGGGCTTTTCAAAAACATATATATATATATATATATATATATATATATATATATATATATATATATATATATATATATTTGTGTGTGTGCTTGGGTACGCCAGTTACTATTTTCTCGTTTCTTCCATTGTTCGTGCTTCGTCTTCTTTGTTTTTCGTTAGCTTCCTTGTCTTTGCCCTGGTTGGGCGATTCAGTGTTCGAAGCTTGCAAGATCACTTCTCTCTTGCTCCTCGTTTCTTTGAATTAAGGTACGATTTCTTGTTTCGAACTTCTTTTGGTGTTTATCGTATTTGGGTCTTGCATGTTTTTTGTATTGTTTTTCCCAGCTTTGCTTGATTTTTTGGAGTTTGGTTCCTGTGGAAAATGTCAGTTGTTTTGATAAGTAGTGATAGTGAGTCGGAAGTTACCTCTGTAATTAGATATTGTGGGAATGGTAGTTTTTCTGGAAGGTGTGTTAATTACTTTCGGTCTTGTTGAGACCAAGTTTGTTAGGGCAAGAGCTGTGTGGGCATCTGGCCGAGCACTTCTTTTCGTCGCTTTTAATGTTTTTCGAAGAATGGCCGGTGCCCAAGGGTGTATGTTGCCTTTCGCCATCTTCACCTGTCAGGACTTTAATTTACGTACGAGTGTATCCATTTCGTGTTAGTGCTCAATAGTGTATGTTGGCTTCCGCCAGTCTTCACTTGTCACGACTTTATTCGTTCCCTCCTTAGACCAACAAGACCGTTCGGTCATGTTGCGGCGTTTGGTTGTGCTGGTTCACTAAGGAGATTCCTTATTGATGAGAACCTACCATGGGCTTGCTGTCCAATTTTAATTACCCTAATTTTATTTTAAGTTGTGATAAAAGTGCATGTGACCAACTGATATATTTGGGATCAAGGCACTAAGTTATTTCATTTCAAGTTATTTTTTTAGTGTGTTTAATCCACTTCAAGTGGTGTGTGTGGCGCTTATTATTGTGAGTTGATGGAGTCAACAAACTTGCTAATCAAGCAAACTTGCTGATCAAGGAAGGCAAACTTGCTAATCAAGCAAACTTGCTAATCAAGAAATGCAATCAGAGGAAAAAAGAATTACAAGATCCAAGTCATTTATGGCACATCAAAGACAATTAGAGCAAAACGGAAATGCAAGATCCTAATCATTAATGGCGAATTCAATGCCAAATCAACTAGGATATTTTCTTGCAATTGTTTTGACTAGTATTCTTGTAATTTTTGGATACCCTTTATTTCTTTTCCTTTGTATTCAGCAAGAACCTCCCTTATTATAAATAGGGAGTTTAAATGTCAATGAAATTCCAAGAAAGACTTTATCAATGATTTTGAGTTCATACTCTTTGGTTCTGGATTGGACCAGTTTATTCGATCTTATCAAGAATTCTTTTTCTTGTGGTGATCCTCACATTCATAGGCTTATCCTTGTCTTGGATTAGACCAAGGTGGAGCCCCTAACCTTCACACCCATCTTCTTCACGTATTAAACAAGAGTTTATTTCTTTTGTTTAGCTTAAATCTGTTCCAAAATTATCCATCACATAACCCACGAAATTCATATCATTTCTTTCCCATATTCCATCCATCTTAAACCAAAAAATACAAAAATATAAGTCACAACCAGAATCTATACTGAAAGTCAAAGAAATGGCCAATTTCCACAACAAGGAGGCCATCACTTATGGTGCGGCAAGCGTGCCAGCCTTTGTTTTTTTCCCATAAGGTTCGCCCAAGGGTTGGGCATGAACTCGTCAGTTCAGCCTATTGCCTATGGGGGTTATTGTGGTCCATTCTAGATTTGGTAAAACAAGAGTAGACAACTAGGTCTAGTTCAGCTCTTAGCAAGTTTCAAAACTTCACCTAGCTAGAGAAAGAATGGTTTTCTTTTGGCTATGCCAAGAATTTTTCAAAAAGAAAGGTAGACTAATAACTTTAGCATAAGAAAGGGCGGCTTCAAAGTACAACAAAGGGCTTGAGCAAGTATTTCAGATAATTGGTCAGTGCACTACTATTACAAGACTTCAGACTCATTGCTGCAGCATTTAATACTTGACACACTATTTTGCTGCAATGCCTATTTTTCATAACACTTTTGTTATCTTTTTCAGATTTGTTTTCTTTCTTTTTCTTCTATTTTTTTTATATATTTTTTATAAGCTATTGAAGCTTTATTTACTTTTATTGAACTTTGTACAATATACATAAACACATATGCACTGACCATCCTAAAATCTTCATGCTTAGCCGTAATATTACCGATGCACCCCCAAACTTAGTTTCATACGCTACCCTAGGTTTTTAGTAGAAGCTTGGCACTGTTGTGGATTTTACAAACAGATGCGCAAGTATACGCAGTCGTAACAAGTAATACAGTAGAAATACAGGTCGACCCCCCTGGGATTGTATTTAATTTACAGTTGTCATAACTTAGCAAATCAGTGTGTAAAATAAAAACACTATTTGAGGGTAGTAAAATAAAGGTTTGGTTTGCAAGGAAATAAAAAGGGAAACTATATGATGAAGACTAGTTGGATTGCTTTCACTAAGTAACTTCTCTTCTGTGTTAGCGCTAGAACCTTAGATGCTATAGCATCGAGTGCTGTAGCATATGTTGCATGCCTTTCGGTCACTTTCTCCAAGGTTTTGTGACAAGATCGTATGTCTAGGCTTCAAGTAAGTTCACCTATGTATTTTAAAGACCCCACAATATTCACTCTATGAACTAAGCCCTCCTGTGTCTAGGTTTGGGCAAGGATTGTTCTAAATGCCCTTAAAACAACCACTCACTCACATCAATCTTTGAGATCGAATCATGAACCATTTCTGAACCCATGAATGCACTTGTTCTAGTTAGCTAATCCCAAAACAAGTTTGAAAGCATTAAAACACAAAGATTGAAAAGCATACATCATAATATTATATTACTAACACATAAAGAGTTATTACAAAGCTTAAGCAATCCAACTACAAGATGTTTAGCTCATGTTTAGCAATATCAACGCAACTTACAAATAATGGAGTTCATATCACCAAAACAGAAAGTAGAAGAAGAATGCGCAAAAGATACACTCCTCCAACTCCTACGCATGAACTGGTGTGCTGACAGTGCTATAGCATGAACCGAACACGATCTTCTAGTGGATTTCTATGGTGGATCTTCAATGGAACTAAGAGGACAGCTTATCACTGTATTTTTCCTCTAGAACCAGAGAAGTTTAAGTGCTGGTAGTCGATTGTATGACGGATTATGGAGTGTGGAGTCTATCCTTAAGTGTGGGAGTGGAGCTTCTTTATAGTGAAGATTTTTCCCTCCTCTTTTGCAAGTGGGGGAGACAAGTGGGTCATGTTGTCCCATCCATGTTTGCCAAGTGGTCATGTGCAATTGGTAGAAGGGTGGCTGCATCATCATAGGGTGTGCCAATAGGGAGGCGCTGTCTGGACAAGATCAGGATTTACTGCAGATTTGTTTCCTGCTTTTGTCTCCAAGTGGGCACCAGCTCTGCTACGCGCCAGATGTTATAGCACCTGATGCTATAGCAGTTAACAGAAAACATTAAAAACTTCACAAGGGCACCAATTGTGCCAAATAAATTCCATTTCAGTTCTTGACTCCCTTTTCCATGATTTAACATAAATATTCACATAAATCCTAGCCTAAGCTTGCAAACTCACAATGATTTAAGAATAGAAATGCGTAAACAACTCTACAAATGGAGGGTTATCACACCCCTAAGCTTAAATCATTGCTTGTCGCCAAGAAATGACAAAAAGAACAAGTAAATCCCTACAACATTCATGCCAAGACTCTTTGAAACAAAATAACATGATCAAGTCAGTTCTTCCCTAAGTTACAAATTCTCAAAACATGCTCTTGATTGGGCTAAATTTTCAGATTCACTTACATAAACCAGTGTTTTTCAGAACATCCAGAGTTATTACTGCCCAAAGTGAGTGTGTGACCTCTAAGCATAGTCCAATTCCTGATCAGGTTCAGAAGTTCACTTAGCATAGGAGAGTGGCCTTCTTTTGAGTGTGTCAAGAAGAGTTCAAAATGGAGAGTAGACTAACAATTTCATTTAAGGCTTGAGGGGGCTTCAAAGCACAACAAAGGGCTTGATTAGGCATTTCAGATAGTGGCCAGTGTACTAAACTAAGAGAAATGAATGGTATTAGTGCTATAGCATGAGGTGCTATAACACTTGAAGCTATGAGTACAGATTTCTGCTTATGTTTGATGACTTTGTGTTATAGCATTCCTTGCTGGACTCCAGTATTTTGCTCTTTTTTTTTTGAGCTTTTAGGCACAGTCTTAGCTTTTTTTTGGTGAGGAGATGCTATAGCATTACATTTCTATACATTTGATGTTACAGTTTCTGGCACAACTGAATTACACTGGCCTTCCTAAGTCTTCATACCTAGCCTTAATATAACCGATGCACCCCCAAACTTAACTTCTAATGCTACTCTCAATTTTTATTGAAAACTTGACACATTTTTGGTCAACCAAGACTAACTTTAGTATCAGATCATTCCTAGATGACTAAGTTTCTTCCTAAACTTAGAGTTTGTGTGGGAGCAACAATAAAACTGGTTATCATTCAAACAAGGCTACTTCACACAGTCACTCAATCATCATTAAATTTTTCACCCATTCAAGATGCAAACTTTAATTTTGTACTCTAGGGGAATTTGTGACTTGACACAACATAAAAACAAACACTCATCAAAAACAACTAAAGTTCCTCCCCCCACTTAAGACCTGGCAGTGTCGTCACTGCCTTCATGATGAACAAGGGGAGAGGGTTAAGCAAAACATCACAGCAAAACATAAAAATACATGGCATGATTCAGAAACAGATTTAAAACTGACACAGCTGTTGGGTGCAAGACAGGTGCTATAGCACCAACAGGTTTATTGAAAGCAATAAATTTTAAAAAAACTACAAGAAAATGGATCATTTTCTTGCTAACCCAGATTTGAGCCTGTTGCTGGTCCTGCAAGGCTGCTGGGTTGGTTTCTTCGATGTTTTCTGCTTCTTCTTTTGACCACACAGAGGCAACAAATGATGCTATTGTATCTCATGCTACCACACCAAGTGATATAACTTCTTATACAAGTTATCTCCAAATTTCTTGCACAAACAAAAAGTTTTAAAAATAACAGAGTGGTCAGTTACAAAATTGTGGGTTGCCTCCCAAAAGCGATTGGTTTAAGAGTCTTCAGCCCGACTTCCCCTAGATTTGTTAAGGGTCTTGAAGATCAACGGTGAACTTTTGCCTTCCCACTTGTTCACCAAAATATTGCTTGACTCTTTGCCCATTGACCTTGAAGGCGGTGTTTGTGGTCATCATACAGATCCATTGCCCCATGAGAATAAACCTTGACAAGCTTAAATGGACATGACCATCTTGACTTGAGTTTTCCAGGAAACAACTTAAATCTTGAATTGAATAACAAGACTTGATCACCTTCCTTAAGTTCTCTCTTTTGATTCCTTTGATCATGCCATGCCTTGGTTTTCTCCTTGTAAATTGCAGCATTTTCATAAGCAAAGTGCCTGATTTCTTCCAAGTCATTCAATTGTAGCAACCTTGCCGCTCCTGCCTTGTCATGATCAAAGTTGAGCTTTTTGATAGCCCAATGTGACTTGTGCTGTAGCTCCACAGGTAGGTGACATGCCTTATGTAACACCCCGATAAATTCTAACATATAGAATCACCGAAATGCACTAGATGGTATACATCAGAGTAACTTCCTGTTATTGAAATATTGAACACAACTAAAACTTTCGATAATACATACCAAATGGTTCTCTGAACCTCATAAACTTTCGGAAAATCCTTAAGTTCCAAAGCTTAAGACTTGTACATAATCCTGGTGTTCAATATCCAAAACATAAAGTAGCGGAAACGATTTTACAACTTAACAACGAAAGTTATACAATCGGAACATAGAAACAATAAACGGGACAAAGGTCTAAAACATGAAACTAGGTCTTCAACGACTCAGAGAGTCACACCAGCTAACCGTGCTTTATCGCCTTTGCTTTCCCCTGTTTCTCTGTAAAAACCACAAATATGAAGGGTGAGATAAACATTATCTCAGTGAGTCCTATCGAGACCCCTTACTACTCTAGCGGTTCATTATGCCTTGTTTTGAACTCGTGGTCCTAAAAAGCAACCACGTGGAAATACATTTAGTTCCTGTAACATTCATGCTCATGGCCCTCCTAAGCGACACATGAAGCATGCAATCTTTGTTCCATGTTTTTAGCATAACACCTCAGTCTACCTATTTTATAGGCATCTCTTGACTTTGGTGAACCCATCCCGCTATTTCTAGTGGGGGAAACATTCTTGAGTCTAGGTTTTGGGGCTCATGACTTCCCCTCCCCTAGTATGCTAACCTCTTAGGGTCGTCACCCTTTTTCCTCTTGTATTTATTATACATTAACAGTCTGTGTACCCGCAATGGGCTGTTAGTCATTTCAGTCAAGTACCATGTACCATATCAGTCAATTACAGAGTATAATATCAGTCAAATACCGTGTATTATTATCATTCTTGACATATGCACTCTCGCGTTCTCTAAGTGCGGTTTTCTATTTTATTCATAACACACAAACTTTCTATCGAACATGTTCAATCTCATACCATTGTTACCTTTACATTGTTGTGGAACCTTGGGGAATGGGTTAGAAGAGGATTGGAATCATTTGGAATGGATAAAAAGGTACTTTGAAATTGAAGGTCAGAAAGTCTCACACGACCCGTGCGTGTAGGCGCACGACCCGTGCGTTTTTGAACAGTTTGCAGAAGATTTCCAGAAAGATACGCACGACCCGTGCGACTTAGCGCACGATCCGTGCGTTATCCACAAAAATTATAGAAAGTTCCAGAGACATACGCACGACCCGTGCGACTAGGCACACGATCCGTGCGTTGTTTAAAAATCCATTTCTTGTCGTATCAGATGGGGGCGCACGACCCGTGCTCATAGGCACACGATCCGTGCGTCTCTATCTGTTTTCCAGAAAACAGGCTTTTCATAAGTTTTTCCATTCCGTTCCGATTCCAAAATCCCTTCCGATCGATACCCAAACTCAAACACACATTGAAATAATATATATTATAGCATTCCCAAACAATCAATCAAACAATATATGATTTAAGTTACAATCCTTTTAAGAAAACGGTTTTCGAATAGTTTCCTTTCGTTACCGAAAATGCGTGACAAGAGTTTTCGAAAAGTATATACTCAGACACAAACACAATCCCTAAGCGAGTTATAGAACTCACCCGAAGTGATGAAAATCACAAACAATCACGGCAGCAACTTGACTTTAATGAGAATTGAAATCACACGGACCGGCTCCGTGCTCGTCTACCACTTCCAAAATCGAACCCAGAGCTATACCAGCTGCCAAACCTTCTCTTATTGCTTTAGAACTATCATGAGGGTCCTGGGCTTGTCTAATTTCGTTCCCAACCCAACATGCAAGCTACATCCAGCTACTAGACTCCATTGTTATGAACTTTGAGCTTTGGAGTGTGAAAATGGTGGATTGAGAAGGAGAAGGAGATAGGTTGCAATAGTAGTACCAATGGATGGAGAATGAAAAACTGAGGTTGATGGTGGAGGAAAATATGACATGCATCAACTTTTGGTTCCTCTCTTCTTCCTCCCCCTTCTCTCGAGCTCTCTCCCTCTCTCTCAAGCTCCCTCTCTTCTATTCTTTCTTTTGCTAAAAACTGAAAAATGATGTGGTGTTGTGGTGTGTTCAGCTGGCCTTCAATAAAAAGGGTTGCAAAGACCAAAATACCCCTACTCTCTAATATTCTCTTAACACCACACTAATCCCATGACTCACTAACTTAACATAATATTTCAATTATGCACAACTACAATTTATTCATTCCAAACATCACATAATTAATGTAACTAATCAACTTAACCTCTTGCCAATTTAATTAATCTAATTAGCTAATTAGGGGATGTTACAATCACCCCAACTTTTAAAATTTTGTCCTCAAAATTGACAAAACGTACCTCAATCGAACAGATAGGGATATTTCACCCGCATGTTCTCCTCTACTTCCCAGGTTGCTTCGTCAGGTGACGCACCTTCCCAAAGCACCTTGACAATAGGAATTGATCTCGTCCGGAGCGTTTTCTCACCACGTTCGACGATCCTAATTGGAGTAGGCTGATAAGATAAATCCGGTCTGATGTCAATCGCTTCATAACTTAAGGGTTGATTCGGATCATGAATATACTTCCTTAACTGCGATACATGAAACACATCATGTAATCTGGACAATTCTGGAGGTAATGCAATGCGATACGCTACCGGCCCAACTCGCTCGATAATCTGGAAGGGTCCGACATACCGAGGACTGAGCTTCTTCGCTCGCAAAGCAATATCGGTCCCGATGGTTGGAGAAAGTTTCAAAAAGACATGGTCTCCTTCTTTGAATTCTAACGGCCTTCTTCTCTTATCCGCATAACTCTTTTGTCGACTCTGCGCGGCTTTCATCCTTCCTCTTATTTGACGGATCTTCTCCGTAGTCTCACGGACTAAATCTGGTCCCAATAATCTCTGCTCACCAACATCCCACCAACACAATGGTGTTCTACACTTCCTTCCATACAATGCTTCATATGGAGCCATTCCGATACTAGAATGGTAACTGTTGTTGTATGAGAATTCCACGAATGGAAGATGATCCTCCCATCTGCCTCCACTATCAAGTACACAAGCTCTCAACATATCCTCCAATGTCTGGATTTTCCTCTCAGTCTGCCCGTCTGTCTGAGGATGGTAAGCGGTGCTAACACACACCCTTGTTCCCAACGCCATATTCAATGCTCTCCAAAATCGAGATGTAAACTTGGGATCTCGATCACAGATGATACTTGTAGGGATTCAATGCAACTTAACAATATTCTTAAGATACTCATCTGCTAACCTAGCAACCTTGTGAGTCGAACGCACTGGAATAAAATGAGCGGACTTGGTCAGGCGATCCACCACTACCCAAATAGAATCATTTCCGGTTTGGGACCGTGGTAATCCCATGACAAAATCCATAGATATGCTTTCCCATTTCCATTCAGGTACATTCAACGGTTGTAACTGGCCACCTGGCTTCTGGTGCTCTATCTTAACCCTTTGACAAGTCAAGCATCGAGACACAAACTCTGCAATATCCACTTTCATACCCGGCCACCAGTACAATTGCTTTAAATCTCGATACATCTTGGTAGACCCAGGATGTATTGAGAACTGACTCTTATGAGCCTCCTCTAAAACTTGCCTCTTCACATCCTCATCATTCGGCACACAGATTCTGCCATCAAAACAAATTACACCATCACCGTCTTCGGTGTAGTTCGGCAATCTCTTCTGCGCTTGTAGTTCCACATCATCTTCTTGGGTTGAGCGAATTAGATTTCTCAAGGGACTTGAAATCCGAATGCGACTCAACACCAACCTGTTCCTTCTTGACTTCACTCTCAAATTGAGGTCTCTAAACGATTCCAACAAGGACATCTTGTGCATCATCAACTCTACAGTATGGATAGACTTCCTGCTTAAAGCATCGGCCACAACATTAGCCTTACCAGGATGGTACTTCAATTCAAAATCATAATCCTTCAGGAATTCTACCCATCTCCTCTGTCTGTTGTTCAGCTCCTTTTGGTCAAACAAATACTTAAGGCTCTTGTGGTCACTAAAGACTTCGAAACGAGACCCATACAGGTAATGTCTCCAAATCTTTAGGGCGAACACAATCGCCGCCAACTCTAAATCATGAGTTGGGTAATTCCCTTCATGCGGCTTCAACTGCCTGGAGGCATAGGCAACTACTTGTTGACTCTGCATCAGGACACATCCCAAACCCTTACCAGAAGCGTCGCAATAGGTTTGGAATCCTACTGACGGATCCGGAAGAATCAGGATAGGTGCAGAAGTCAAACGACTCTTCAATTCCGCGAAACAATTATCACAGTCTGAGTCCCAAACAAACGGCTGACCCTTGCGAGTTAACCGAGTGAGTGGAAGAACCAGCTGGGAAAATCCTTGAATGAATTTCCGATAATACCCGGCTAATCCCAAGAAACTTCTTACCTCAGTAACTGTAGACGGCTGCTCCCAGTCTACCACCGCTTCGATCTTACTGGGATCTACTGCAACACCAGTCCTAGATATCACATGGCCCAGAAACTTAACTTCGGGCATCCAAAAGTCACATTTGGACGGCTTAGCATACAACTTCTTCTCTCGGAGTACGTTCAGAACAATTCGGAGATGTTGCACATGCTCCTCAATCGTCTTAGAGAACACCAAGATATCATCAATGAATACTACCACAAACTGATCTAGATAGGGATTAAAAATCCTATTCATATAATCCATGAATACGGCTGGAGCATTGGTCAAACCGAAGGGCATCACTACAAATTCATAGTGTCCATATCTCGTACGGAAAGCAGTCTTCGGAACGTCCAAAGCTCGAACCCTGATTTGGTGATAGCCGGACCTCAAATCAATCTTCGAAAATACGGAAGCTCCCCTCAACTGATCTAGCAAATCATCAATTCTCGGCAGAGGGTACTTATTCTTGATAGTCACCTTATTCAACTGATGATAATCGATACACAATCTCATACTTCCGTCCTTCTTCTTGACGAGCAACACTGGAGCACCCCATGGTGAGGCACTCGGCCGGATGAACCGCTTGGAAATTAGCTCTTCTAGTTGAACTTTCAATTCCCTCAACTCTAACGGCGACATTCTATACGGGGCTATAGAAATAGGTCCAGTGCCCGGAACCAACTCTATAGAGAATTCCACCTCACGATCCGGAGGAAATGAAGGAACTTCATCGGGAAACACATCAAGAAATTCATTAACAACTTGCACAGAAGATAAATCCTGACCTGTCTCAGTGGATGCAGACAGCATCATGACGTAAGCTTCCGCGCCTTGGAACCGATAATTACTGGCCGAAGTGAAAGAAATAACAGCTTCAGAATTGGGCGGTTGTAGCTCCACTGGCTCGGAGGCGAAACCTATAGTTCGATGGAAGCAATCTGTAGTCACATGGTTGGCAGTCATCCAACTCATTCCTAGGACGATATCCATGCCCTTCATTGGTAAACAAATGAAGTCTACCACAAAATTCCTGTCTCCAATGGATAGAAGACAATTTTCACATATCGCTTGGGTCTGAATACTACCTTCAGCAGCAGTCTTAATGGAGATTGGTTGAGGCAAGGGAGTTAAAGCCAATCCCAACCGATCGACACAAACTTGAGATATAAAACAATGGGTCGCACCCGAATCATATAAAATACTAACGGAGTTATTAAAAAGAGATCCCATACCCCTTAGTAGATTATCTGACGGTGTGACCTTCTGGGCGTCCAAGGTGTAAACTCTCCCATGAGTTGTAGTAGCAGCAGGGTTACTTCCTTGACTCTTCTCCTTCTCTGGGCAGTCTCGTGCAAAATGACCGTCTTTCTTGCAGAAATAACACTGGTTGGATCCCATCTGGCATTTACCCTGATGGTACTTTCCACAGTTGGAGCACGTACTGAACCTTGAGGAGTTCGATGACTGAACCTGTTTCCCTTTGTTGGAGTTGTGCCTGGGCCCCGTCTGATGGTTAGATGATCCGACATTCTTCTTATTCTGATGGAATACTTTCCTGCTTGCATATAACCTCTTCAAGTCACTCTCAGCTATGTGTGCTTGTTGAACCATGGCAGCATAGTTAGTATAAGCAAAAGAACTCAAACTCTGAGCAATGTCTTCCCTTAGCCCATATTTGAACCTTTTGGTTTTCCACTTGTCATTGGGAGCATACCCGGCCAAACCGAAGAATTGATATAACTCTTCAAACTTAGCCGCGTACTAACCCACAGTTGAACTTCCTTGAGTGAGAGTCAGAAATTCGTTCTCCTTGTCGAACCTCATGGCTGTCGGAAAGAACTGCTCCAAAAATACCTGCTTGAAATGTTCCTAAGTCTGGGGAGTATCCATAGTTACCATCATGGCTTTGGCATTAGTCCACCAGTTGTTAGCCTCGCCTTTCAGCATATGTGTTGCCAATCTCAGCTTGTCCTCATCAGTGACTTGCATAGCTACGAAAATCTTCTCTATATCATCTAGCCAATGCTGGGCTTCCATAACATCCGGTCCTCCTTTGAACTCGGACGGCTTCATTTTCAGGAATTCAGAGAAAACCCTCCTTGGGTCAACTTGAGGCTCAGGGACTTGCTGGGGCTGAGCTTGAGCATTCTGTTGCATCTGCAACATATCTTCCATCATCTTCTGTTGTCTCTCGATCACGTTCTGCATCCATGCAGAATGCGGATCAATTGGTGGGTTATTCCTCGATCCTCCTGCCATAATTCTGCAAATGATACACCAAGTATTAAGTTGATCAGTCTCAATGTCTCTTAGTATCACAAGAAGCAAGATAGCAGAATTACTCGAGGGACAAATCCACCCTAACTGTCTAAGCCCGACTAGGTCGAACTGCTCTGATACCATAATGTAACACCCCGATAAATTCTAACATATAGAATCACCGAAATGCACTAGATGGTATACATCAGAGTAACTTCCTGTTATTGAAATATTGAACACAACTAAAACTTTCGATAATACATATCAAATGGTTCTCTGAACCTCATAAACTTTCTGAAAATGCTTAAGTTCCAAAGCTTAAGACTTGTACATAATCCTGGTGTTCAATATCCAAAACATAAAGTAGCGGAAACGATTTTACAACTTAACAACGAAAGTTATACAATCGGAACATAGAAACAATAAACGGGACAAAGGTCTAAAACATGAAACTAGGTCTTCAATGACTCAGAGAGTCACACCAGCTAACCGTGCTTTATCGCCTTTGCTTTCCCCTGTTTCTCTGTAAAAACCACAAATATGAAGGGTGAGATAAACATTATCTCAGTGAGTCCTATCGAGACCCCTTACTACTCTAGCGGTTCATTATGCCTTGTTTTGAACTCGTGGTCCTAAAAAGCAACCACGTGGAAATACATTTAGTTCCTGTAACCTTCATGCTCATGGCCCTCCTAAGCGACACATGAAGCATGCAATCTTTGTTCCATGTTTTTAGCATAACACCTCAGTCTACCTATTTTATCGGCATCTCTTGACTTTGGTGAACCCATCCCGCTATTTCTAGTGGGGGAAACATTCTTGAGTCTAGGTTTTGGGGCTCATGACTTCCCCTCCCCTAGTATGCTAACCTCTTAGGGTCGTCACCCTTTTTCCTCTTGTATTTATTATACATTAACAGTCTGTGTACCCGCAATGGGCTGTTAGTCATTTCAGTCAAGTACCATGTACCATATCAGTCAATTACAGTGTATAATATCAGTCAAATACCGTGTATTATTATCATTCTTGACATATGCACTCTCGCGTTCTCTAAGTGCGGTTTTCTATTTTATTCATAACACACAAACTTTCTATCGAACATGTTCAATCTCATACCATTGTTACCTTTACATTGTTGTGGAACCTTGGGTAATGGGTTGGAAGAGGATTGGAATCATTTGGAATGGATAAAAAGGTACTTTGAAATTGAAGGTCAGAAAGTCTCACACGACCCGTGCGTGTAGGCGCACGACCCGTGCGTTTTTGAACAGTTTGCAGAAGATTTCCAGAAAGATACGCACGACCCGTGCGACTTAGCGCACGATCCGTGCGTTATCCACAAAAATTATAGAAAGTTCCAGAGACATACGCACGACCCGTGCGACTAGGCACACGATCCGTGCGTTGTTTAAAAATCCATTTCTTGTCGTATCAGATGGGGGCGCACGACCCGTGTTCATAGGCACACGATCCGTGCGTCTCTATCTGTTTTCCAGAAAACAGGCTTTTCATAAGTTTTTCCATTCCGTTCCGATTCCAAAATCCCTTCCGATCGATACCCAAACTCAAACACACATTGAAATAATATATATTATAGAATTCCCAAACAATCAATCAAACAATATATGATTTAAGTTACAATCCTTTTAAGAAAACGGTTTTCGAATAGTTTCCTTTCGTTACCGGAAATGCGTGACAAGAGTTTTCGAAAAGTATATACTCAGACACAAACACAATCCCTAAGCGAGTTATAGAACTCACCCGAAGTGATGAAAATCACAAACAATCACGGCAACAACTTGACTTTAATGAGAATTGAAATCACACGGACCGGCTCCGTGCTCGTCTACCACTTCCAAAATCGAACCCAGAGCTATACCAGCTGCCAAACCTTCTCTTATTGCTTTAGAACTATCATGAGGGTCCTGGGCTTGTCTAATTTCGTTCCCAACCCAACATGCAAGCTACATCCAGCTACTAGACTCCATTGTTATGAACTTTGAGCTTTGGAGTGTGAAAATGGTGGATTGAGAAGGAGAAGGAGATAGGTTGCAATAGTAGTACCAAAGGATGGAGAATGAAAAACTGAGGTTGATGGTGGAGGAAAATATGACATGCATCAACTTTTGGTTCCTCTCTTCTTCCTCCCCCTTCTCTTGAGCTCTCTCCCTCTCTCTCAAGCTCCCTCTCTTTTATTCTTTCTTTTGCTGAAAACTGAAAAATGATGTGGTGTTGTGGTGTGTTCAGCTGGCCTTCAATAAAAAGGGTTGCAAAGACCAAAATACCCCTACTCTCTAATATTCTCTTAACACCACACTAATCCCATGACTCACTAACTTAACATAATATTTCAATTATGCACAACTACAATTTATTCATTCCAAACATCACATAATTAATGTAACTAATCAACTTAACCTCTTGCCAATTTAATTAATCTAATTAGCTAATTAGGGGATGTTACACCTTACCATAGACAAGCCTATATGGAGACATGCCTAAGGGTGTTTTGTAAGCTGTCCTGTAAGCGCATAGTGCATCATCTAGTTGCACTGCCCATTCCTTCCTAGCTGGACCCACCATCTTCTCCAATATCCTTTTAATCTCTCTGTTAGATACCTCTGCCTGGCCACTGGTTTGGGGGTGATATGCTGTAGCAACCTTATGTTTGAACCCATACTTGGCTAAGAGAGTTTCAATGAGCTTGTTCCAGAAGTGAGAACCACCATCACTAATTATGGCTCTTGGGGTGCCAAATCTAGTGATGATGTTCTTGTGAATGAACTTGCTTACTGATTTAGCATCATTGTTGGGTAAAGCAGCAGCTTCAACCCATTTGGACACATAGTCTACTGCCACCAGTATGTATGAATTGCCATGAGAAGGTGGGAAGGGTCCCATGAAGTCCATCCCCCAAACATCAAATAATTCCACCTCTAATAAGTTGGTTAGAGGCATTTCATGTTTGTTGGAAATGTTTCCAGTTCTTTGGCATTTGTCACACCTTTTCACCAACTCATGAGCATCCCTGAAGAGTGTGGGCCAGAAATATCCAAATTGGAGCACTTTAGCAGCTGTTCTCTGTCCTCCAAAATGTCCTCCATAAGGTGCAGCATGACACTGCTGTAGCTTTGGGTGCTGTTCTTCTTCTGCAAGACATCTTCTTATCAGTTGGTCTGGACATTCTTTATAGAGGAAGGGCTCATCCCAGTAGTAATGTTTAACATCATGGAGAAACTTCTTCCTTTGTTGGTAAGTCAGATTTGGTGGTACAATTCTGCTGACAAGGTAATTGACTATATCTGCAAACCAAGGTGCTATAGAACTCGATGCTATAGCACTAGATGTTGTTACACTGACAGTTAGCAACTTTTCATCAAGGAAGCTCTCCTGGATCCCCATTTCTTGTGTACCTGCACTTTCACCTTCAATTCTAGACAAATGGTCAGCAACTTGGTTCTCCACCCCCTTTTGTCACGAATTTCCAAATCAAATTCTTGGAGGAGGAGAACCCATCTTATTAGCCTAGATTTTGCATCTTTCTTTGAAATCAAATACTTGATGGCTGAATGATCTGTATAAACTATGACTTTTGTGCCAACCAAGTATGATCTAAATTTGTCAAATGCAAATACCACAGCTAACAATTCTTTCTCAGTGACTGTATAATTTAATTGAGCTTCAACAAGTGTTTTGCTAGCATAATAAATAGAGTGAAATACTTTATCATACCTTTTCCCTAGGACAGCTCCCACAACATAGTCACTAGCATCACACATGAGCTCAAAAGGTTTGTTCCAGTCAGGTGTTACAATGATTGGTGCTGTAACCAAGGCTTTCTTTAGTTTCTGGAATGCTTGCTGACATGGTTCATCAAAGATAAAGGATGTGTCATGCTGTAGCAGCTGACACAATGACTTTGATGTCTTGGAGAAGTCTTTTATGAACCTTCTGTAAAATCCAGCATGGCCTAAGAAACTTCTAACACCTTTCACAGTTGTTGGTGGAGGGAGCTTGTCAATGACTTCAATTTTTGCTTTACCAACTTCCAAACCCTTTTTGGAGATCTTGTGTCCCAGAACAATACCTTCTTGGACCATGAGGTGGCATTTTTCCCAATTCAAGACCAAGTTGGTTTCTTCACACCTCACAAGGATTTCCTCTAAATTGGTTAGACAGTTCTGGAAATCTTCCCCAAACACAGAGAAGTCATCCATAAAAACCTCCATGATTTTTTCAATGAAGTCTGGAAATATGGCCATCATGCACCTCTGAAAGGTAGCAGGTGCATTGCACAGCCCAAATGGCATTCTCCCGAAGGAAAATGTGCCATAGGGACATGTGAATGTTGTCTTCTCTTGATCTTTAGGCAATATGGCTATTTGATTATAACTAGAGTAGCCATCTAAGAAGCAGTAGAACTCCTTACCTGCAAGCCTGTCTAGCATCTGATCAATAAAGGGTAAGGGGAAGTGATCCTTTTTGGTAGCCTTATTGAGTTTGCTATAATCCATGCATATTCTCCACCCTGTCACTGTCCTTGTTGGAATCAACTCATTTTTATCATTTGCTATAACAGTGACACCTCCTTTCTTGGGGACATATTGCACAGGGCTCACCCCTGCACTATCTGAAATTGGGTAGATAATACCAACATCCAACCACTTGATAATTCCCTTTTTAACCACCTCCTTCATGATAGGATTGAATCTCCTTTGCCCCTCAATGCTGTTTCTAGCATTTTCATCTACAACTATTCTGTGCATGCAGATTGTTGGACTGATTCCCTTGATGTCTGCCATCTGCCATGCTATAGCCTTCTTATGCCTTTTTAAGGTAGTAATGAGATCATGTTCCTGATCCTGTGTGGGATCAGAAGCAATGATCACAGGGAGAGTATCATTTTCCCCTAAATAGGCATATTTGAGGTGCTTAGGTAATTCTTTAAGCTCCAAGATGGGTGGTTGTTCAGTGGAGGGAACATTCTTCTTGAGGCTTGAGTTTTCAAGATCTAGAGACTCATACTTTTTTACCGAAGCTACTCTGATTTTTGGTTCCTGTTGAATGGCTCCCTCTTCTACAAGTTCTGTCTTCTCACTCTCATCAAAAATCTTGCCCAAGTGGTCTTGTTGTTTGTGAAAATGTTTCTGGACCACTTGATCAAGAGAGATAACAAAGGACCACTCCTCTGTATTTGGATCTGGATACTTCAAAGCATCCAAAACATTGAACTTCACTTCTTCATCATTGACCCTTATAGTTAATTCTCCTTTTTGCACATCAATTAGGGTCCTTCCAGTGGCTAAGAATGGTCTGCCTAGTATGATGAGAACTTCCTTATCTGCATCAAAGTCGAGAACAACAAAATCTACAGGGAAAATAAACTTGTCAACTTTGATTAGTACATCTTCAACTATACCTTCAGGATAAGCAAAGATCTGTCAGCTAATTGAAGTGTAACAGTAGTAGGTCTGGCAGTTCCTATACCCAACTTAGTGTATATGGACTTAGGCATCAAGTTAATACTTGCACCTAAGTCACATAAAGCTCTACCATTGTAAAACTTTCCAATGGAACAGGGTATTGTGAAACTGCTCGGATCCTTAAGTTTCCTTGGAAGTTTATTTTGAACAATTAAACTACATTCACCAGTCATTGCCACAGTTTCAAATTCACCAAGTCTTCTCCTTTTGGTGAGGACATCCTTCATAAATTTTGCATAGTTGGGCATTTGTTGAATTGCCTCCACCAAAGGGACATTGATGTGCAGTTGTTTCAGCACCTCCAGGAATTTACTGAATTATTTGTCCTTATGAGCCTTCCTCAGCCTTTGTGGAAAAGGAGGAGGTGGGTACTCAGGGACAATTTTCTGTGAAGAGCTAGGTGCTATAGCATCAGATGTTATAGAATTAGGTGCTATAGCATCTGTATTTTTCTTTTCTTTTTCAGCTTTTTCATTTTTTTCTGTTTGAGTTTTCATCAGCTGAAACCTCTGTTGACCCTTGCCATTCCTTCCCACTCCTCAATGAAATAGCTTTGACTTGCTCCTTCCCATGGGCATGTGAAGTGGATGCTTCAGTTGTTGAGGGCAAAGCTTCACTAGGTCTCTGAGTTATAGCAGTAGCAATCTGCCCCATTTGATTCTCAAGGTTCTTGATAGCAGCTCCATGAAATTGAATTGAAGCCTTAGTGTAATTCATGAAGGTTTTAGTGTCCTTCACAAATTCCTTCAATAGGGCCTCCATGGAGTTGTCAACAGGTTGAGTAGTCTGCTTTTGTTGTTGTTGAGCAGGGAATCCTGGTGGTGCATTTGGTGCTGCAGCATTAGATGAGCTTGCTGCATTATTGTTCCATCTAAAATTTGGATGGTGTCTCCACCCAGGATTGTAGGAATTTGAGTAGGGGTTATTATTTTTATTGAATCCCACATAGTTCACAGATACATGATTGCTTGGCCATTCTTCATAAATGTGCCCTCCTCCACAATAGACACAACTGGTTTCGCCAGGAGGGGCTTGTTCAATTACAGCAGCAGCTTTCGTTGACTCATAGTTCTGATGAGATGCTATAGCATTTGATGCTATAGCATTGGCTGTGGTGAGATTTTTGACCATGTTGGTGAGGGAAGCTACTTGAGCTGTTAGCTTTGTCACCTCATTGACTTCAAGTACCCCTGCTTTCTTTTGAGGTGTAGACCTGGCTGTAGGCCAAGAGTAGCTATTTGCTACTATGTCATCAATAAGGTCACAAGCATCATTGTAAGATGATTTTAGCAAGACACCTCCTGAAGAAGCATCAAGCATCAATCTGGTTTGTGGCTCCAATCCATTATAAAATGTCTCCATTTGGATAATAACAGATAGGCCATGGTGAGGACATTTTCTCAACAACTCTTTGTATCTTTCCCATGCTTCATACAATGATTCATTATCAAATTGTTTGAATGAAGTAATTTCATTTCTCATTTTTGCATTTTTGCCAGGTGGAAAATATTTTGCCAAAATTTTTTCTGCTAACTCATTCCAAGTGTGGATTGAATTAGGTTCTAATTAGTTCAGCCAAGCTTTTGCCTTGTCCTTTAAAGAATAGGGAAAAAGTTTGGGTCTAAAGGTATCATCAGAAACTCCAGGAAAAGAGAAATTACTACAAACTTCCAAAAATTGTTTTAAGTGCAAATGTGGATCATCATTGATGGTTCCACCAAACTGACCAACTGTTTGAAGCATTTGAAACATCATTGATTTAAATTCAAAATGAGTTGTATTAAGTTGAGGTCTCACTATGCTAGTTTGCATGGCTTGAGGGTTAAAAACTGCATAATCCCTCATTTGCCCGTCCCTATCATTAACCATACCTTCTGGTCTAATCTGTATGAATTGTTGCCTGTACCATTCTTCTGGATCATGAAAAGGGCCTAAATAATCAATGACTGGTCCTCTCCCTATGAATGCAGGAATTTCAGTGTGAATGCCATCTTGGGTTCCACCATGTTGGGAACCTCTACCTCTGCCACTTCTTCCTCCTCTATGGGAGCTTCTGCCAGAGTTATGTTCTGACATGGCTGCTCTCTGCTGTAACTTAATTTTGCTGCCTTCGCAATGCTCCAAATCTCCTTTCTATCTCGGGATCAAATTGAAATTCAGGTGAATTGAGCCTGTGCATATGCTATAGCATCCTGTGCTGTAGCCTCAGAAACAAACACCAGAGTAAAAGCTACACTATTATGCTAAGAATTTCAACAGTAAAATTAGTTTCAATCCCCGGCAACGGCGCCAAAAACTTGTTGTGGATTTTACAAACAGATGCACAAGTATACGCAGTCGAAATAAGTAATACAGTAGAAATACAGGTCGAACCCACAGTGATTGTATTTAATTTACAGTTGTCATAACTTAGCAAATCAGTGTGTAAAATAAAAACACTATTTGAGGGTAGTAAAATAAAGGTTTGGTTTGCAAGGAAATAAAAAGGGAAACTATATGATGAAGACTAGTTGGATTGCTTTCACTAAGTAACTTCTCTTCTGTGTTAGTGCTATAACCTTAGATGCTATAGCGTCGAGTGCTGTAGCATATGTTGTGTGCCTTTCGGTCACTTTCTCCAAGGTTTCGTGACAAGATCGTATGTCTAGGCCTCAAGTAAGTTCACCTCTGTATTTTAAAGACCCCACAGTATTCACTCTATGAACTAAGCCCTCCTATGTCTAGGTTTGGGCAAGGATTGTTCTAAATGCCCTTACAACAACCACTCACTCACATCAATCTTTGAGATCGAATCATGAACCATTTTTGAACCCATGAATGCACTTGTTCTAGTTAGCTAATTCCAAAACAAGTTTGAAAGCATTAAAACACAAAGATTGAAAAGCATACATCATAATATTATATTACTAACACGTAAAGAGTTATTACAAAGCTTAAGCAATCCAACTACAAGATGTTTAGCTCATGTTTAGCAATATCAACAACTTACAAATAATGGAGTTCATGTCACCAAAACATAAAGTAGAAGAAGAATGTGCAAAAGATACACTCCTCCAACTCCTACGCACGAACTGGTGTGTTGACAGTGCTATAGCATGAACCGAACACGATCTTCTAGTGGATTTCTATGGTGGATCTTCAATGGAACTAAGAGGATAGCTTATCACTGTATTTTTCCTCTAGAACCAGAGAAGTTTAAGTGCTGGTAGTCGATTGCATGACAGATTATGGAGTGTGGAGTCTATCCTTAAGTGTGGGAGTGGAGCTTCTTTATAGTGCAGATTTTTTCCTCCTCTTTTGCAAGTGGGGGAGACAAGTGGGTCATGTTGTCCCATCCATGTTTGCCAAGTGGTCATGTGCAATTGGTAGAAGGGTGGCTGCATCATCATAGGGTGTGCCAATAGGGAGGCGCTGTCTGGACAAGATCAGGATTTACTGCAGATTTGCTTCCTGCTTTTGTCTCCAAGTGGGCCCCAGCTCTACTGTGCGCGGGATGTTATAGCACCTGATGCTATAGCACTTAACAGAAAACATTAGAAACTTCACAATCGCACCATTTGTGCCAAATAAATTCAATTTCAGTTCTTGACTCCATTTTCCTTGATTTAACATAAATATCCACATAACTCCTAGCCTAAGCATGCAAACTCACAATGATTTAAGAATAGAAATGCGTAAACAACTCTACAAATGGAGAGTTATCAGGCACATGCTAGGTCTACCAAAATCTGACTTAGCATCAGATCATTTTTAGCTTACTAAATTCCTACCTAAACCTAGAATAAAATGTGTGAGTAGTAGCAATCTATTCATCTATCAAACCAGGCTACACACACTCAGTCTCACCATAATCATCATTAAGTCAGCCCAAAATGAAGCATAATCTTTTACTGATTTGAACAAAATACAATTAAACATGCCTTTTAAAAACAAACAACACATAAAAGGTTCTCCCCCCAACTTAAGACCCAGCAGTGTCCTCACTGCTCATGCAATTACTAATGGGAGAAACCTTAGACACAACAGAACTGACGTGAAAACATTTAACACAAAACAGATTTTAAATACTAAACAGCTGCTGGATGCTATATTAGATGCTACAGCATCCAGCAGGATTATTGAAACATTACTAAATAGAAAATAAAAATTAAAAATAACTAACAAAACATAAAGAACTAAACCACAAAAGAGAAAGGGTTAACTAGGAGGGACCCTTGGTTTGTTGCTGGTACTGTCTCTTGTAGCTTGGTGCTCTCTTTAGCAGTTGCAATGGATGCTGCAACATTAGATTGCTGCAGCTCAGAATCAACATGGTCAACAGCAACTTCTGGCTCTTTAGTCACAACAGGCTCCTTTCCAAGATGCATCTCAGCCAATGTCTTGGCTACTAATTTCTTTTGCAGCAATACTTGGCTTCTTTTTGGTCACCAATTCCGTTCTTACAACTTTCTTTGGTGCTGCAGCTTTGCCTTCTGACACTGATGTTGTAGAACTGCCTGTGACAACATCCACTCTCTGCATTTCAGTTTTCAATGGCCTTGGGGTTTTCTCTGTGGAAGGTTGAGTTTTGGGTGAAGGTTTCTTTGGTGAGGGTTGAGGTAGGTTTTATATTGGTGGGGGATGTTGTCTTAGACATGGGAAAGGTGTTGGGATAAGGTTTGATGGTTTGGCTTGAGGTGGGGGTAGATGAAGGGTAAGTAATGAAGGGTTGGAACTGTGAGAAGTGGGCTTTTGTGATGGAGAAGGTGTTTTGGGTGGAGGGGATGGATCTTTGGTTGGTGATGGTTTAGGTGAAGGTGTGATGGAAAGGTTTTGGGTGGGTGGTGATTGGGGAATGTCATACCCCAATTTTGTCCGGCTTAGGTCCAAACCCTAATTTTCCACACAAAAAAAAAATAAATTATGCATTGCATTTTGGGTCCTAGAAACCGCTCCAAAGTTTTTGAAATCATTTTTAGGGTTAGAATGCACTTTTTGGGGAAATTAGGGTTTTAGGATCAAAAAGGGCATTTTGATCATTTTTCACCAAAGGATTTATAAAAATAATTTTGCATGAAAATATTTTTCAATAAACCTCATGCATGCAAGATAAAATAGGACAAGCACATGTGTTATGAAGTATAAAATCGATTTTATCATGCATATAATATCTTCTTGATGAATAAGGAAGTTATCCATGTTTTTAGGAAGGCACTCAATCGATTACATCATATCCTTCCTTCAAGCAAATAATCGATTATTCCACTCCTTTCAGTCAGGAGCATAATCGATTATTCACTCCTTTCCTTACAGGTCAATAATCGATTACTCCTCTGAAATAATTTCAGGAGCATAATCGATTATCATCTCCTTTTCAACTAAGTCCATAATCGATTACTCACCTGAAAAATAGTTAAGAGCATAATCGATTATCCACTTTTATAACTAAACCTCATAATCGATTATCAACATTTGTGGAAAGTATCAACATATTTGAAAAGACCATAATCGATTATCACAAGACTATAATCGATTATCCTCCTGAAAAGTGTTCAGAGGCATAATCGATTATCCATCCTTTTAACTACACACCATAATCGATTATCACCTATTTTGGAAAGTTTCTCATGGTTTTGGAAAGTTCCTAATCGATTATCCAAGGCACCTAATCGATTATTGAATCTGAAATCCAAGGCACCTAATCGATTATGCATACCAATTGTTTTTAACAACTAATCGATTAACCTATTTCCTAAAATAGATCAACTTGGTTTTTCCTATAAATAGGCGCACCAAATCTCATTTCGGGCAACTGAATTTCGCAAATCTCATCTTTTCAGAAAAAAACTCTTCTATATTTTAATTGTGCTCTCTTCGTTCCGTTGGTCCGTCAGAGCTGATCTTTTGCTAAGA
This sequence comes from Astragalus membranaceus, assembly GCA_039519185.1. Classification (NCBI taxonomy): domain Eukaryota; kingdom Viridiplantae; phylum Streptophyta; class Magnoliopsida; order Fabales; family Fabaceae; genus Astragalus; species Astragalus membranaceus. The sequence goes on from CM076850.1 coordinate 67,509,697, forward strand.
GTTAGTTAGGGTTGCATTCTTCAAGTTGTAATATCTGCCTTCATTAGAGGTATTTCTGTCTTTACATTTGTTATTATTTAATTGTTGTGATCCGTGCCAAAACTGCCCTATGTGATTCAACTTAGCTTTAGTATTTATTTACTTGTTCTTGTATATTATTGTCCATTGTTGATGATGAATCATATGATTCCCACTTATGCCTAGTGCATCATGTTCTAAGTGGTGAAGATGGTTTTAGATGATTCAACCTTCCCCTTTTAACTTCTTGATGAATAATAGATGAGATAGTTAGGTTTATGGTTTAAGGTCCATTGGGTATTGCAAAGGATAGGTTACCCAAAACCTTGATGCTCTCTCCTCTTTGATTGTGTTACTAGCCTTTGGGCACTTATTCATGAATGCAAAGGATAGGTTTACCTTAGCCTTGATGCAATTTCCCCTTTTGTTCATATTATTGAGAAATCGTTGCTCATATGTTCCTTAGTTTAATTAAGATCATTCTATGCCTATGATCAATTGCTTGCTTGTTTTTGATGCATTTTAAATGTCTTGATTCAATATGCCATTCCATCCATGTGTATGACCTCCTAATGAAGACGTAAGTCTACATGCCTGTTGTAGCATAGAGTCATTAGGGTAAATACACTCCTTCCTACACACACACACACACTTGCTTTGAGAACTTTACCTTGCATCCCTGATAAGTGGGTCTTTTGATCATATTGGCATGTTTAGTTTTGATTAATGTTCAACATATGCATGATTCCGTGATTATTGAATGTGTTTGAACTTTGTAACCAATCATTGATAATAACTTCACCCTTTTTTCCAAAAATCTTTCAAACTCTTTTCCAATTAATGTGAGTTATTAGTGACTATCACTCAAAGCCTTGGCTTGTTTGATTGTCATGAACGCCATCAAGGGTTATTAGTAATGATCACTCAAAGCCTTTGCTTGCTTGATCGTTATGAAAGCTCTTCCCCTTTCAAACCCTTTCAAAAACATTTTCATTAGAACTACGTCGCTTTGATTCCCGTTTGGGATACGTAGGAGCGAGTCACGTTCTCGTCAAGCGCAACAAATAAAAATCCTTTTCGCCACCCTAAACCAATCATTTTCACAAAACAAACCAAAAAGTCATTTTCAAACCCATTGTTATTAGTGACTATCACTCAAAGCCTTGACTCGTTTGATTGTCATGAACACTATCCAGAGTTATTAGTAATGATCACTCAAAGCCTTTGCTTGCTTGATCATTATGAAAGCTCCTCCCCTTTTCAAACATTTTCAAAACCAAAAACCAAGAACTACGTAGCTTTGAATTCTCCATCGCACCGGGAGATACGTAGGAGTGGGCCATGTCCCGTCAAGCACTTTTTCTAAAAACCCTTTTCTTTTTCCCCCTTTCTCGCCAAAAATAAAATTTTCATTAAGTTTTCCCATTCATCTTCAAACAAGAAATAAATAGGCAAATCTAGGTATTTTTCAAATCAAACGTTAAAACCACACATTTAATTAGAGGTTCCCTTTCGGTAGAAAGGACGTGCGCGGTGCTAACACCTTCCCCGCACGTAATCGACCCCCGAACCTGTATCTCTAGTTTTCAAAAGACCATCCGCCTTGTTCAAAAGACTTTTTTTCAATGTTTTGGTCTTAAAATTAAAATATTGGTGGCGGCTCCAAAATTTTTCCACGTTGTACATTGAGAAACCCAAACCAGGGATTTTTCGGGGTGCAACAGCTGGCGACTCCACTGGGGACACTTTTTAAAGGACGAGGGCCAAGCCTAACTAATTAAAATGTGTGGTTTAATGTATTGTTGATTTGATTAATACCTTGTTTGCCTTTCTTTCTTATCATTGATTGTAGGCATATGCATTTGTCTTCTTTGTTGTTCCCTATCTCCTCTTCTACTCCTTTTCTTTTATTGCTTATGCTCATGCATTCTTCCAACCCCCCATGTTCCCTTCTTCTTTGCTCCTTTTCTCCAAAGGTAAGTTCATGCATCTCTTCCCCATTCTATCATGTCCCCTCTTCTTGGCTCCCTTTCTTAAGGTAAGCAATACCCTTGTTGTTAATATCCTAGGTTAGTTTATTTGGTATAGAACCCTAGTGTAGACAACATGTTATTGCTTGCAATTGTCTGGACTGCTCTGGTTCTCATTTCAGGTGGGGTAGTGCTAGGGAAAACGCCCTTGACACACACTACACTTATCCCTTATGATTGCATGCTTTGAGTGGGACCCTAACCCAGGTCTGCAGAAAACTTAGGAGAGTGGATTCGAGTAGTGAGGGCCCATCAGGACCTTTGTCCGTTTGGCTACTTGCGAAAGTTTCAACCAGAGTTGTGCTCTTTCATGATGCCTCACACCTAGCAGTTTGCTGCATTTGTGGGGAGTTTCATGAAAGGGACTGTGGCTCTGGTGACCTTTGTGAGAAAGTGAATAGAGCTACATGGAAATATCACCCCTAAAATGCCTTAGATCATAGGTTTCTTCCCTTTTAAGTCACAAGGGCGTTCCAAATTGTGTGCTGCATTGTCGCATTCAGTTTAGTCAAAATTTTGCCCTCAAAATTTTCAAAAAAAAATTAAAAGGATATGCTTTTCCCTTTTCAATAAAATGTGAGGCGGCATATAGGTTGCAAATTCAAAATACCACTCCATGCAAAAACACAAAAAAGGCATCATTGCACCATTACATCATTTGCATACATCCCCGCATAACATAAAACATAAGTTTCTGCAACTCATGCACGCATCATTGCATGGTGTGGAATCACAAAGTAATATCTTGTCATAGGCACGGTGTGGGATCAAAAGTGAAACAACGTACACTCCGAGGTGTTTGTTTAAGTTTGAATGCATGGAATGTGCTTTGTTTCGCTTATTGATTCTAACCTTGTTGTGTTTCAAAGAAAACATAATCAAAATCCACCGTTAAACCTATGGCAAGACATAGTACGCCGTGATTCCCGGCACTAAGATAAACAGGGAATCATACATGTTGCATTGCACTTGCATTCAAACAAGTATTAGTGCATACCCTCTTTTATCAAAAAAATCAAAAAAATCAAAAATCAAGAAAAATCAAAAATTGTTATTTTCCACAAGTTTTTAGAAAACAAACTACATGCATTTTTTCTTTGCATTACAGAAATAATCAAATAAATATCTCATGTTGCATGAATTTTTATGACCACCAGAGAGTTAAAAGCTTTATTTTGGAGAGAAGCCATGCATGCTAAAGTCAAAATCAAATTTTGTACTGTACTCTTCAAATGAAAAGCTTATAATTCCCCGACGCGATAAATCCACATTCATCCATTCGCATTCTCATTTCTTTCACATTTATTCATTTGCATTCTCATTTCATTCACATTTATTCATTTGTATTCTCATTTCATTCGCATTCTCATTCCATGCGTATTTATCCATTTTGCATTCTCATTCATTTGCATATTTACATAATGCATAAAAAAATGAGCATAATTCTAGAGAAACAATAATAATTCTAAAAAAAAAAATTGTGATGAGAGGTGAGACGTTCTTGCAAAGCTTTTTTATTCATCTTTGGAAAAATTTTAGTCTTACTTAGTTGCAAACTCAAGGTGTTTCAAGGCACTCGGTTTTTCAAAAACAGCAGTTTGTTCACATTTTTCAACAAAGCATTGCATCTCACCCACCCCATGGTGAATGACCGAAATGGTCCACAAAAATGTTTCTTTCACGTTTTAACTAATGTTAACTCTCTGCGAAGCATTCGTGTAGTAACTTCTGTGTGACGTGTGTCTTTATTTTTGTTTGAGTCAGTTAGCGTCCCTACATTGTCATCATCCCTCGCCCAAGTCTAATCCCACCCTAACCACCCTTAAAGTACATATCCCCCGGATTAGTGCATAGTTGGCTTTTTGGTTGGTTCCCCTAACGAAATACCACTCTTGGTCCTCCATACTGGGGCGAATTTGTCGTCACTAGATATCTTGTTAACATTGTATTCCTTTGGTGCAAGTCCTTTTTTTAAAAAGCAAAAAAAAAAATCAATCAAAAAAAGCTCGTTAGGTCGAAAACTCGTACGAGCGGCCTAAGCAAAAATTAGAGCATGAAAAGAAATAAAGAAAAAATAGCAAATATATGAAAGTAAATAAATTATTGTCCTTGGGTTAATTTTTGAGAAAACAAGCAATCATGATTTTGAAATGAAGTTTGGCCGTCATTCCATATCCAAAAACACCTTAAGCCAAAAATCCCAAAAATCTCAATCACCCTAGACAAGGATCAATCTCACATAAAAAATTGTGTATCACCTTTATCAGCTCACTTAGCTCAAAAGAAAGAGAAAGGAAAATCACACCAAAAAAAAAGAAGAAAGTGGAAAAAGAGAGGATTGAAGAGGAAAAATCCTGAAAAAAGAAGCAAAAGTAGTAGAAATGGTGAGCTGATACCATTAAACGCATGAGAGATCCTTGTCTGAAATAAACCCTCAAACACTTCCTTTGGCCTATCCTCCATAAACCCTTGACCACGTTACAACCCTGAAACAGGTTCATTTTACCGTGAGGCACATAAGAGGTTCTCATCTCAATAAAACCTCAAACACCTCATTGAGTCTAATAACTCATTCTTTCATAAACCATTAACATGGCCAAATTATACCACTAAAAAAAAACATCCGTTCCATCAATTATCAAATACTTCTTTGAGCCCAATTATCCCTCCCTTCATAAATCATTAACCATTAGCCACATCACAACTCCAAAAATCCATTCTGATCAATGACCGGTTGCTCCTGTTTTCTCGAAGTTTTAATCTTAGGACAAATAAGTTTATCTATTTATGATGTGTTTGCTCAAAAAGAAAAAACAAACAAGCAGAAAAAAGAAAGCTGCTCAAAAGAAAAACAAACAAGCAGAAAAAAGAAAGCTGCTCAAAAGAAAAAAACAAACAATCAAAAAAGGAAAGTTGGTAAAAAGGAGAAGGACTTGCACTCCAAGATGCATTCATGTTGCATTAAAACAAGGTCTAGTGGTCCCCAAGTGGAGCCCCTCCTCATACTAAAAAGTCAAAACTTTCATTGCATTTGAGTTGTTCTTAAAGAGAACCAAAAGTGTGTACTAGGGGGCATTCCCTTCACCTCTCACTCCACTCAACTTTGGGGAGGTTTATTCATTGCCCACCCCATTCATATATCACCCTCAGTTCATAACCATCACCATAACTCTGTCGCCTTTCACAACCCCACTAGAAGCAATCATTTGAAATATCATTCCAAAGTGGGGCAATCCTGTCACCCTTCACTCCACCTAAAGTCGGGGAAATTCGCCCTACGCCCATCTCATCCCCTCGTCATATTTACATCCATGAGACCACACCAAGGAAATTTCTCGACCCACCATGCTAAATACAGCCTTTTGCAAACTCGAGTCGGGGCAACCTTGCTCTCGTCAAGATTGGGGCAACACCAAACGTCGTGGGTTGAGACAGAATCTCTTGTTTGCCACCCTTCATTCCAAAGTCATGTTATTTCCAATTCATTATTCCTCTACAACCCTGGATGTTGTCACCACTAGACAGAGGCAAGTTATGCACTCACCTTCACCAGTAGTCTAAATCGGGGCACTTCTACCTTTCATGACTTTGGCAAAAACCTACCTTTCATCCCCTCACGTGTCATATCTGTCATACCAAGTCAACTGACTCATTCATCTGTATTTGCACTACTCTACATGTTTATGCTTTAAAGAGAGAGAACACAAGTTAATAATGTGAAGTCGGAAACTCACTCAGTTAACTTTGTGGACCTAAAAATCAATCATCATGGGGCACCATCATAGGAGAGCAAAATAAGCGAGTCTGCAAATACGGTCAAATAGTTTTGCACATCAGTGTCTGTGAATAACAACCTTGAGATTGCCATGTCTGAATTCAAACCTCTTTCCAAGGAATGATTATTCCAAAGCACTCACCTCTCTACCCCTCGCATCGAAAGTCTCATTTCTCATCTCAAAACAAAACACATTCGCATGCATTACTATTATACCATATCATAAATCATTGCACCATACATTGTATTTCAACAACAAGTCATGCACAACTATTGCATTTAAACATTCATCCATTTATCCAAAAAAAAAGGGGCAAAAATCATCCACATTGCACCTGTTGCCCCCACCAAAGCATAAATCATTCCATCATACAGCCAGCAGTATATTTGCATTCGCATGTTATCTGCATTCGCACACACAGCTTATCAATTTCTGTTTCTGACCAACTTCAACATCCATCATTCACGGGCCTTTTGTAGTCCATTTACTTTCGCATTGCACATTCATCACATTGCATACCTGTAACACTTTTTTGCTTCGATAGACGGGCCAAGTGCCGGTCTCATCGTTGCCAAAAGCTTTCTACATCACCAATCATATCATTTGCTACGCATTCATGTGTTTCCTTTATTCACCATAGCATTTGCATCAAAGTATTACATTCGCATCATATTCACATTCGCATTGCATGCGTCAAGAAAAGAAGCAAAATAAATAAGAAAAAAGCAAAAAGAAAAATCTGTCCATCATTCCATTAGGTTCAACACCCATGGTATACCCATTTCATTCATCATCCCATGTTCATCACATTACATGCATGACATTGTTTGCTTCGATAGATGTCCAAGTGCCGGTCTCATCGTTGCCCCCCCAAAAAAAAGAGTTTTTTACATCACTAATCATATCTTTGTACCATGCATGGCATTCGCATCAAAGCTTTACATTTGCATCACATTCACACGTTGCATTTCATACACTCATACCAAAGGAAAAAAAAGGAGAAAAGCCAAAAAACAAAAGGAGGAAAATTGCTCATTCCATTACATTCATCCTTAATCAGCACAATCACATTCATATCTTATCTGCATTCACATACGTTGGTTGTCAACCTCCATGTTCCATCAATTTCAACTCACATCATCTGCCCCGCTTCATTCATCCCATCGGATGCCTACCATTTCACATACCTATATTGCACGCATACATCATTCATTGCATTTTTAGACATGCCAAATATAGATAGCTTTTCCCGTCTCAGGTAAATGCATTCATTAGGTGTGTTCTAGGCAGATACGCCATGTACCAATAGTTTGTTCCCTCAAAGTCAGTGCTCCAAGCGCTGGTCTCATATCACAATTCAGAGTCCCAGTACTCTTGCTGACCCCCAGTGGCCCTTCAGAGCCCAAGCGCTCCTTCAGACCATCAATGGTCCTTCAATCCAGATCGCACGTCGCGTTATCGAGCAACTGACGGATCATCCGACCCCAGGTCCTTCAGACTAGCTATGTCCGCCTAAAAAACACAGTGGACGTCCTTCGAGGTGAGCAAATTAAGTCAATGACCTGACCTTGCCACCCATGGCCGCTCGGAAAAGGCCACACCCCCAAGCAGACCGTTTTACTAGTATCGTTGCTAGTTTACGCTCCATCAGACCCATTGGTCCATCAGGCTTAGGCATGCCCTTCAGACCCCGTCGGTCCTTCAGTTTAACTCTAATTAATGCGCCAAGCATCGACTGCGAATTAGACCATCAGAGCCCAGTGCTCCTTCAGATCCCCGGTGATCCTTATTTACTCTTGTTCTATGTTAACCCAATTTTTCAAGAATTTCTAAAAAAAAAAATAATAATAATAATAAATAAATAAAAAAGAAGAAAAAAAAGAGAGCTGATCAGGAAAAAACAGTCAGACCAAAAGAAGAACTTCAGGAATGTTCCACCACATTCATCATCACACCAAAATCATAGCATTGCATGCACATGCATAACATGCCCTTGCATAACATGCACCCATACTCCATGCACTATTCCTTGCATCAACTGACGTATGCAGGTACCTCAATCCAGTGCGGCAGCATTGGTCATTTCAATCAATCAATCAACAGGATTCGTGAATCCCTTCAGGACCCAAGTGTCCCTTCAAAAGCAGACTTCACCTCGTATTCGAGCTGCGGGTAAATCCTTCAGACCCCGAGTGGTCCTTCAGACTAGTTGTGTCAGCCTAAGACACAGTGGACGTCCTTCATCGTCAACATATCAGTTCTGGATCTGATCTTGACCCATCATGGCCGCTCGAATACAAAGGCCCCCTCAGACCGTTTTACTAGTACCATAGCTAGTAGCGCTCCTTCAAACTACGATGGTCCTTCAATTAAGGCCTAGGCAGCCTTCCAGACCCTGAGTGGTCCTTCAGAGCCTTAGTGCTCCTTCAGACCCTGAGTGGTCCTTCAGAGCCTTAGTGCTCCTTCAGACCCTGAGTGGTCCTTCAGAGCCTTAGTGCTCCTTCAGATCCCGAGTGGTCTGTCATTTTCTCTCTCGGTTAATGCGCCAAGTGTTGACCGTTCCCTGTTTGTTCTCAAGCCCATCTATTCAAAAAAATATATATATAAAGAAAAAGAGGAAAATTCGGGTTTCCCCAAGTAGACAAAATCGGTATAATTTCTGAATTCTTTATCTTCATTTTGCCTTGGAATATGTTTCGGCCAATTCATATTCCTCGTTAAAATTCAGACAAAGAGGGACAGCTGTCATACCCCAATTTTGTCCGGCTTAGGTCCAAACCCTAATTTTCCACACAAAAAAAAATAAATTATGCATTGCATTTTGGGTCCTAGAAACCGCTCCAGAGTTTTTGAAATCATTTTTAGGGTTAGAATGCACTTTTTGGGGAAATTAGGGTTTTAGGGTCAAAAAGGGCATTTTGATCATTTTTCACCAAAGGATTTATAAAAATAATTTTGCATGAAAATATTTTTCAATAAACCTCATGCATGCAAGATAAAATAGGACAAGCACATGTGTTATGAAGTATAAAATCGATTTTATCATGCATATAATATCTTCTTGATGAATAAGGAAGTTATCCATGTTTTTAGGAAGGCACTCAATCGATTACATCATATCCTTCCTTCAAGCAAATAATCGATTATTCCACTCCTTTCAGTCAAGAGCATAATCGATTATTCACTCCTTTCCTTACAGGTCAATAATCGATTACTCCTCTGAAATAAATTCAGGAGCATAATCGATTATCATCTCCTTTTCAACTAAGTCCATAATCGATTACTCACCTGAAAAATAGTTAAGAGCATAATCGATTATCCACTTTTATAACTAAACCTCATAATCGATTATCAACATTTGTGGAAAGTATCAACATATTTGAAAAGACCATAATCGATTATCACAAGACTATAATCGATTATCCTCCTGAAAAGTGTTCAGAGGCATAATCGATTATCCATCCTTTTAACTACACACCATAATCGATTATCACCTATTTTGGAAAGTTTCTCATGGTTTTGGAAAGTGCCTAATCGATTATCCAAGGCAGCTAATCGATTATTGAATCTGAAATCCAAGGCACCTAATCGATTATGCATACCAATTGTTTTTAACAACTAATCGATTAACCTATTTCCTAAAATAGATCAACTTGGTTTTTCCTATAAATAGGCGCACCAAATCTCATTTCGGGCAACCGAATTTCGCAAATCTCATCTTTTCAGAAAAAAACTCTTCTATATTTTATTTGTGCTCTCTTCGTTCCGTTGGTCTGTCAGAGCTGATCTTTTGCTAAGAGTTAGTTAGGGTTGCATTCTTCAAGTTGTAATATCTGCCTTCATTAGAGGTATTTCTGTCTTTACATTTGTTATTATTTAATTGTTGTGATCCGTGCCAAAACTGCCCTATGTGATTCAACTTAGCTTTAGTGTTTATTTACCTATTCTTGTATATTATTGTCCATTGTTGATGATGAATCATATGATTCCCACTTATGCCTAGTGCATCATGTTCTAAGTGGTGAAGATGGTTTTAGATGATTCAACCTTCCCCTTTTAACTTCTTGATGAATAATAGATGAGATAGTTAGGTTTATGGTTTAAGGTCCAGGGGGTATTGCAAAGGATAGGTTACCCAAAACCTTGATGCTCTCTCCTCTTTGATTGTGTTACTAGCCTTTGGGCACTTATTCATGAATGCAAAGGATAGGCTTACCTTAGCCTTGATGCAATTTCCCCTTTTGTTCATATTATTGAGAAATCGTTGCTCATATGTTCCTTAGTTTAATTAAGATCATTCTATGCCTATGATCAATTGCTTGCTTGTTTTTGATGCATTTTAAATGTCTTGATTCAATATGCCATTCCATCCATGTGTATGACCTCCTAATGAAGACGTAAGTCTACATGCCTGTTGTAGCATAGAGTCATTAGGGTAAATACACTCCTTCCTACACACACACACACACACACACACACACACACACACACACACACACACACACACACACTTGCTTTGAGAACTTTACCTTGCATCCCTGATAAGTGTGTCTTTTGATCATATTGGCATGTTTAGTTTTGATTAATGTTCAACATATGCATGATTCCGTGATTATTGAATGTGTTTGAACTTTGTAACCAATCATTGATAATAACTTCACCCTTTTTTCCAAAACTCTTTCAAACTCTTTTCCAATTAATGTGAGTTATTAGTGACTATCACTCAAAGCCTTGGTTTGTTTGATTGTCATGAACGCCATCAAGGGTTATTAGTAATGATCACTCAAAGCCTTTGCTTGCTTGATCGTTATGAAAGCTCTTCCCCTTTCAAACCCTTTCAAAAACATTTTCATTAGAACTACGTCGCTTTGATTCCCGTTTGGGATACGTAGGAGCGAGTCACGTTCTCGTCAAGCGCAACAAATAAAAATCCTTTTCGCCACCCTAAACCAATCATTTTCACAAAACAAACCAAAAAGTCATTTTCAAACCCATTGTTATTAGTGACTATCACTCAAAGCCTTGGCTCGTTTGATTGTCATGAACACTATCCAGACTTGATATAACTCTTCAAACTTAGCCGCGTACTGACCCACAGTTGAACTTCCTTGAGTGAGAGTCAGAAATTCGTTCTCCTTGTCGAACCTCATGGTTGTCGGAAAGAACTGCTCCAAAAATACCTGCTTGAAATGTTCCCAAGTCTGGGGAGTATCCATAGTTACCATCATGGCTTTGGCATTAGTCCACCAGTTGTTAGCTTCACCTTTCAGCATATGAGTTGCCAATCTCAACTTGTCATCATCAGTGACTTGCATAGCTACGAAAATCTTCTCGATATCATCTAGCCAATGCTGGGCTTCCATGACATCCGGTCCTCCTTTGAACTCGGACGGCTTCATTTTCAGAAATTCAGAGAAAACCCTCCTTGGGTCAACTTGAGGCTCAGGGACTTGCTGGGGCTGAGCTTGAGCATTCTGTTGCATCTGCAACATATCTTCCATCATCTTCTGTTGCCTCTCGATCACGTTCTGCATCCATGCAGAATGCGGATCAACTGGTGGGTTATTCCTCGATCCTCCTGCCATAATTCTGCAAATGATACACCAAGTATTAAGTTGATCAGTCTCAATGTCTCTTAGTATCACAAGAAGCAAGATAGCAGAGTTACTCGAGGGACAAAACCACCCTAACTGTCTAAGCCCGACTAGGTCGAACTGCTCTGATACCATAATGTAACACCCCGATAAATTCTAACATATAGAATCACCGAAATGCACTAAATGGCATACATCAGAGTAACTTCCTGTTATTGAAATATTGAACACATCTAAAACTTTAGATAATACATAATAACTAGTTCTCTGAACCTCATAAACTTTATGAAAATGCTCAAGTTCCAAAACTTAAGACTTGTACATATCCTGGTGTTCAATACTCAAAACATAAAGTAGCGGAAACGATTTTACAGCTTGACAATGAAAGTTATACAATCGAAACATAGAAACAGTAAACGGAACAAAGGTCTAAAACATTAAACTAGGTCTTCAATGACTCCAAGAGTCACACCAGCTAACCATGCTTTACCGCCTTTGCTTTCCCCTGTTTCTCTGTAAAAACCACAAATATGAAGGGTGAGATAAACATTATCTCAGTGAGTCCTATCGAGACCCCTTACTACTCTAGCGGTTCATTATGCCTTGTTTTGAACTCGTGGTCCTAAAAAGCAACCACGTGGAAATACATTCAGTTCCTGTAATCTTCATGCTCATGGCCCTCCTAAGCGACACATGAAGCATGCAATCTTTGTTCCATGTTTTTAGCATAACACCTCAGTCTACCTATTTTATAGGCAATCTCTTGACTTTGGTGAACCCATCCCGCTATTTCTAGCAGGGGAAACATTCTTGAGTCTAGGTTTTGGGGCTCATGACTTCCCCTCCCCTAGTATGCTAACCTCTTAGGGTCGTCACCCTTTTTCCTCTTGTATTTATTATACATTTTCAGTCTGTGTACCCGCAATGGGCTGTTAGTCATTCCAGTCAAGTACCATGTACCATATCAGTCAATTACAGTGTATAATATCAGTCAAGTACCATGTGTTATTATCATTCTTTGACATTTGCACTCTCGCGTTCTCTAAGAGCGGTTTTCCATTTTATTCATAACACCCAATCTTTCTATCGAACATGTTCAATCTCATACCATTGTTACCTTTACATTGTTGTGGAACCTTGGGGAATGGATTGGAAGAGGATTGGAATCATTTGGAATGGATAAAAAGGTACTTTGAAATTGAAGGTCAGAAGGTCTCACACGACCCGTGCGTATAGGCGCACGACCCGTGTGGGGTTGAACAGTTTGCAGAAAATTTCCAGAAGATACGCACGACCCGTGCGACTTGGCGCACGATCCGTGCGTGATCCACTAAAATTTTATAAAGTTCCAGAGACATACGCACGACCCGTGCGACTAGGCGCACGATCCGTGCGTGTTTTAAAAATCCAGTTCCTGTCGTATCAGAGGGAGGCGCACGACCCGTGCTCAGAGGCACACGATCCGTGCGTCTCTATCAGTTTTCCAGAAAATAGTATTTTCATGAGTAATCCATTCCGTTTCGATTCCAAAATCTCTTCCGACCGAAACCCAAACATCAATACACATTATAACAGTATAATACAACAGGCATATTCAATCCAATCCAGCAAATTTCAACAATCCATAACATAACTTGTTTTTAAACGTCACTGTTTTTAGAAAAGCAGTTTTCGAAAAGGCGGAGACTCAGAAAACACACATTCCCTAAGCGAGTTATAGAACTCACCCTGGCGCGATGAGAATCACGTAAAGGTACCGAGACTTTGACGTATGCTAGTGAATCAAGAACACGCGAACTCTCCCCGGATCCGCTCTAACAACGAGCTTAGTTACTGGACCCGTTCAGACAGCACTCCCAAATCGAACTCCTAGTTACCGATTCTTCTTCTCACTGCTTGACAACACAAGATAGGTTCTGGGCTCTCCTTCTAAGGAACATCCAGCAACATGCAACTCACTTCTCTCTCAATATAAAGCTTAGATCAAGGAATGGTGATTTGGTGGAGAGGGGTGCTTTTGGGCTATTCTGGTTATCAATGGGAAGAGGTTGAAAAACTGAAGGGAGTAGTGTGAGGAGATGGTACATGCATTAAGAATCTGAGCTTCCTTTCTCTCCCTTTCCCCCTCACTCTCGCGACTTCCCCCTTTCTCTCTTCTCCCAAAATTCTGAGTTTTTCCTTCCAGCTGAAAATGAATTGGGTCTTTATGTGTTGCCTTTTTGTTTTGCCTTTGGCCAGCTAAGTTTAGTTAATATGGGTAAGGACCAAAATTCCCCTCCTCTCTAAAATCATTCCTTAAATACCCTTGTCATCATAATACCCTAACTTATTAACTTTGACATAATACTCTAATCATGCACAACTATAATTTATGTTAATTAATCAATTCATGATAATCCTCTTGCTAATTTAATTAATCTAATTAGCTAATTAGGGGATGTTACAATAACTAGCTCAATTGGTAGTGGGAATGCATTGAGCTTGTACCTAAGCCTCAGGGTACAAGGTTCGATTCCCACGGAAGGCAAAAACTCTACATGGGGGGTAGAGAAGGTCATGAGTGCATCGCTGGGTAGCCTACTAAGTAAGAAAAGGGCCCAGGATGTTACAAAAAAAGGCGCCTTTTTTTGTAACAGCCCAACCCTTTTACCTACTCATTTTCGGCTTATGGCATTGGCACTGTCACTCATGACCTTCTCCACCCCCCATGTGGAGTTTTTGCCTTTCGTGGGAATCGAACCTTGTACCCTGAGGCTTAGGTACAAGCTCAATGCATTCCCACTACCAATTGAACTACTAGCTCAATTGGTAGTGGGAATGCATTGAGCTTGTACCTAAGCCTCAGGGTACAAGGTTCGATTCCCACGAAAGGCAAAAACTCCACATGGGGGGTGGAGAAGGTCATGAGTGACAGTGCCAATGCCATAAGCCGAAAATGAGTAGGTAAAAGGGTTGGGTTGTTACATTAGTGATCCAAGAAATATCTTTTGGATGTGCCATTTGTCATTACATGTGCCTAGGAGTACAATGTGCCCAGAAAAAGGGAATATTCTGCGCATGACAGCCTGGTACGAGCAGCAGGACGTGTCCGTCTTTTTCTGATAGCTAGCGGGCACTAAAATCAGTGCCTCAGTGTTTTTCTCTCATCTGTCGCAGGAACTGATGCTGCGGCACCAATTGCTTTAGCAAAGAAACACACACATAAAAGCACAAATGGGGCACCAAATTGCCAAATGACTTAAAACCAGAATTAATTCTTCTACTCTCTAAAACATCACATTTTAACTAATTAAACACAATATTACTTTAGAACTCACAACAATTTAGGCTAAGAAAACATAAATAACTCTAACAAATAAGAGTTATCAGTGAGTAGGGTGTTGAGGGCTGGTCTCCCCATAATGATGTTGTAGGAAGACGAGGCTTCACTCACCATATATTGTAGCACTAGAGTTTTGGCATCGTCTTTCTCCCCGAACAAGGTGCGGAGATCCAAATATCTGCGGATTTCAACCTATTCTCTCGAGAATCCAACCAGGGTCCCCCGGTAGCCTTTCAGCATGTTTGATGGGAGCTTGAACTCCTTAAAGTACTTTTCGTAGATCACATTCGTTGAGCTGCCTCCATCTATTAGGACCCTTGCGATTTTAAAGCCACTAGTGGTGACAGAGATCACAATTGTGTCGTCGGCATGGGGGTGGACCCCGTTGAAGTCTTGGACCTCGAAGGATATTCCTAAATACTCCTAGACAGCAAACCCTTCAGTATTACCAAATGACATTATTGATTTTACGTACCTCCTTCTCGACAAATGGGTGGCTCCACCACCTGAGAATCCTCCGAGGATGGAATTGATCGACCCCTTATCAGCTCTTTGGTGCTCGACCTCCTCCCGAGCGCTCTCCCGGTTCTTTTGGCCGCTTCTCTCCTGCCCGCGACTTGTGTTGCCTTTCCGGCGCTTCCCATCTCTGGCTTCGCCACTACTAGAAAATGGCTTTTTAGCATCCATTATTTAGCGTCGGCCACGACACCCACGCTAATAGCGTCGGCCTAGAGTCGGCTTGACCCACGCAACCCACGAATTTATTTCTGTTGAAAAAAAAATATTAGAGTCGGCTAAGGTAGACGCTACTCTAGAAATGGCGGACGCTAAATGCTTAATTTTTAAATATTATTTTTAGCGTCGGCAATTTCGTTTATTTTACTATTCTGATTCTCACTCTCACACTCTCACTCTCAGACTCTCGTTCACTCTCCTTGTAATACCCCAATTTCGTCTGCCCAAGTCAAAAAAACACTTTTCAGAAAATGGAAGCAATAAGGTAATTCATAATGTGTGGAAAACAGTGGATTGGTGCATTTATGTGTGTTCGTCCCCTATTTCGCATTTATATTTGAATTACGCGCGCGCGCCAGTAGTAACTGCGTGAGCTGACCTGTGCCCCGTCATTTGGCACGTGTCTGTATGTTCATAAAAAAAAAGGCCATTTATTGATCATTATTAATTATTGGCACCCAAAAACATTTTTCTTAATTTTTAGGAATTTTAGGAAATAAAATAGTGCATATTTTTGCTTTTTTGGGCATTTAAATAAAAGCGAATTAATTATTTTTGGACCAAGATCAGGTCAAGGACGTGGCATACATGTTACTCTACCAAGGGTAATTTTTGTATAATTTTTGGAAAGAAAGTCATAGTCCAAAATAATTAAAAATGCATTTTCCCCATTTTTAGTGCATAAAAAACCCTAAAAAGACCATTAAATATTCCCCAATTACTAAATGACAATTTTTATTGCCTAGAATAATTAGAGGGAATATTTTATGGTGCTCAAAAATATGTGACGCTTTTTAATAGGTGCACATTCACTTCCATGCCCAAAATTCAAAAACTCAAAAAGAAGGAATTGTCCTTAATAAGACAAAAGACAAAAAACAAGTTTTTTTTCCTTTCTCTCTCTCTCTCCCCCCACAATTTCGAAATTCTCCCTCTCTCCCCCCTACAATTTCGAAATTCCCTCTCTCTCTCTCTCTCTCCACAATTTCTTCCACACTCTTCTATTCCTTATTCCTTAAGAATATGCTTTGTAATATCCTTAACTTTTCCCTTTTGGTAACCATCACTCACTCCCACATAGATTTATGTCCTCTTTTGTAAATTACCCCACCCACTCACACTTACCTCTTCACAAGAAAATACAAAATTACTTCTTTGGTAACATTCCATCTCAATTATACCCTTAACCCTATTTTTACCTCACATCACATATGAGCCTCCATTCCCAAAATAGGACAAGTTTTTCACACAAGCTCTCCCTCTCTCCTCTAATATGCGAATACCTCCTCCTCTCCCTCACTCTCATTTTTGTGTTTTCTCACTACCCACAATCCAAGTGATCTCTAATCCTAGCCCTTCATTCAAATTTAAAACCCAATCCTAGAGCACCTAGTAAAGAACAATGACCCAATTACCCCTAGACCTAAAACAACTCTATAAATACCCTCTCATTTCCACACATGAGGGATCTTTTGCCTCACAATTCACTCACACAACCCTCACTCAATTTTCCCTTCTCCATTTCCTCTCTTTGGCCGAACCCCCTACCCCCCAATTCCTCCTCCATTCTTTTTCAATTCACTCCCATTTTCTATCTCAAATCCACTCCTACTTCACATATCATCCTTCTCTTCTACTGAAACCTAATTGTTCATCATCTAACCTCAAGAATCAAGGCAAGGGGCGCAAGTTTCATTGAGGTTTGTGGAGGATTTGGTTGATTTGTAGTCATGTTCTTCATATCACTCCCTTCATAGCTTGGATTCAAGGTAAAACTTCAAAACTCTTGCATTTTCTTCATTTTTGCATAATCTCTCTTCTCCTCATCTCAACTCCTTCATATAATGTTGTTGTTGCTTTGAGGAGCCATCTCAAACACTATTGACAAGCACTTAGGGTGGCTTGGGTGTTTGAGGTGGCTCCTTGGCTTTGAAGGAGTTGTTCTTGTGTTTTCTTGCGTTTTATTGTATTTTGAATTTTGTTTGCCTAATTCTCATCAAATGAAAATTCATTCTCATACTCCATGATTGCATTCGGCCATAGGCCATGTCTTTTGGCCAAATTTTGCTCAAAACTTTGTTATTTTGATCTTGCATTTGTGTGTGCATTTGATTCAATTGTGTTTTTCACTTTTACCATTTCACATGTACCATTTCATTAATAAATTACTTTTCACTTTTTACCTTTACTAATTTTTAAAAACTACTTTCTACTCCAAGTAAAATAAATTTACCATTTCACTAACTTTTTACTAAAAGTTTTTACCACTTGCATCTTTGCATAAAAACCCCAAAACATTTTCTCACTTGCATTTCAAACTTTTTCAACTTTATAAAATAAACCCCAAAATACTTTTACCACTTTCAAGACCAAAAACATTTCATCTCATTTCCAAAACACCAAAACCCAAAAACATTTTACCACTTTCTTACCTAAACCTTTTACCAAAACATTTTCACCCTCATGCATCTTCATTCATCCCTATTTTATGCGACACTCTCATGCATCCTCTTGTCTACTCATTCATACATTCATTCTTGTATGCTCATGCATTCACATGCTTGCCTAATCATGCCTCATTGCTCACATGTTCATTCACCTAACCTAGAATACTCTATGCCTATGATCAATTGTATTCCTTTGTTCTTGATGCCATTTGAATGTCTTGACTTAATTGTGCACAAACCCTTCTACACAATCAAGTGCCCTTATAAGACTACCAACATGTGTAGCATAGAGGCATATGTGCCCCTCTTGAGATTGCTTCCAACTTGTGTAGCAATTACCCTTCACACACAAACACAATTGTTTTGAGAATTTTGTCTTGCATCTTTGACAATTGAATTCTTTGATTATATTGGCATGCTTAATCTTAGTTAGTGATCTACATGTTTATGACTGCTTGATTGTTGAGTAAGTTTGAGCTTCATTCATTCATTTTGCATTTGGTTTTGGACATAGAATTCGATTGAAAATGATTTACCTATTTTATGAAACTCTTTTCCAAACCAATTAATTTTCAAAGCATTTTCAATAAACAAAAATGAGCAAGTAGTGGAGGTCACCCATAACCTTTGTTAGTTTGATCTCAATGAACGCTCTTCAATTTCACATGAGTACTTAGCGATGATTACCCATAACCTTGGTTAGTTTAATCATTCGCTAATGCTCGTCCTACTTCGAAAACCTTTTCGAAAATATAATAAAAGCAAGTTGTTACTAATAGTCAATCAGAGCCTTTGTTCGTCTGACTAGAGGTAACAACTCTTTTTGAGTATTTAGTAGTGATTACCCATAGCCTTTGTTTGCGAAAACTCACCAAAAGATAAAAGACAAAAACCATTCAGAAAAAGACAAAGGAGAACTACGTAAGCTTTGAGTTCTCCATCGCACCGGGAGATACGTAGGTGCGGGTCGTAACCCCCGTCAAGCACTTTTTCTCTAAAAAACCCTTTTTTTCTTCTCCTTTCTTCCACATAAATAAGATTTTCACCAAGTCTCTTTCAATGCATTTTTTTTAAAATAAGAAGTAGGGAGGCAGAATTAAAGTATTTTCAAACCAACACACTAAAACCACACTTTTAATTAAAGGTTCCCTCTCAGTAGAGAGGATGTGTGGGGTGCTCGTACCTTCCCCACGCATAACTGACCCCCAAACCCAAATCTTCAGTTTTCAAAGGCCAATCGCTTTCCAAAAAAGGTTTTCTTAATATTTTCCTAAATAAATATTGGTGGCGACTCCGTTGTTTTAAAGAAAGTTGTAAACGAGAACAGTTCTCTCCCAAGGACTTTTTCGGGCGCAACAGCTGGCGCCTCCGCTGGGGACAATTTTTTTTTTTTTAAAAAACCAACTTTTTTTTAAAAAAAAAAGGGTCAAGCCTAATTAATTAAATGTGTGGTTCATGTGATTGATTTGAATATCTTGTTTTGCCTCTATGCTTTCTTCTTTTTCATACTTTCATGTTGCATTCCTGTGCATTCTTCTTCTTCTCCTTCTATGTTTGCTTTTGTTTAAAGTAATAGATGGTTGCTTCTTTGCTTATATGCTTAGTTCCCTCATGCATTTCCCCTTCTTATTATGTCCCCTTCTTCTTCGCTCCCTTTCTAAGGTAAGTTCATATATTCCCCAATTCCCTCATGATCCCCTCTTCTCAGCTCCCTTTCTGAGGTAAGTAATGTGTTTGTTGTTGGTACCCTAGGCTAGTTGTATTTGAATGATATTGAACCCTAGGGTAGACGACATGCTATTGTCTGGACTGTCTGGATTTTCATTTGCAGGTGGGGTAGTTGTTGCACCCCGAAAAATCCGGTTAAGGATTCCTCAGTTTGACAACGTGAAAAATTTTGAAGCCGCCACCAATATTTATTTTTAAAGACTAAAACATTGGAAAAAGTCTTTTGGAAAAGGCGGATGGTCTTTCGAAAACACAGAGATGTAGGTTCGGGGGTCGGTTAGGTACGGGGAAGGTATTAGCACCCCGCACCTCCTTTCTACCGAAAGGGAACCATTAACTTTGATGTGTGGCTTAGAAAAAGGTTGATTTGAAATGATTTTTGTTCTACTTCCTTTCTTTTTAACGGTTTTATTGAGAAGAAAAATATTTTTGGTATCTTTGAAAAGCGGAACAAAACAAAGATTTTTAAAAGGGGTGCTTGACGGGTTACGACCCGCTCCTACGTACCCTCTCTGGAAGAGGGATCAAAGCTACGTAGTTCTAGTGGTTTTTTTTAAAAGTGTGCTTGACGGGTTACGACCTGCTCCTACGTACCCTCTCTGGAAGAGGGATCAAAGCTACGTAGTTCTAGGGAACAAAACAAAGTTTTTTTTTAAAAGTGTGCTTGACGGGTTACGACCCGCTCCTACGTACCCTCTCTGGAAGAGGGATCAAAGCTACGTAGTTCTAGGGGTTTTTTTTAAAAGTGTGCTTGACGGGTTACGACCCGCTCCTACGTACCCTCTCTGGAAGAGGGATCAAAGCTACGTAGTTCTAGTGGTTTTTTTTAAAAGTGTGCTTGACGGGTTACGACCCGCTCCTACGTACCCTCTCTGGAAGAGGGATCAAAGCTACGTAGTTCTAGGGGTTTAAAACAAAGTTTTTTTGAAAGTGTGCTTGACGGGTTACGACCCGCTCCTACGTACCCTCTCTGGAAGAGGGATCAAAGCTACGTAGTTCTAGGGAATAAAACAAAGATTTTTAAAAGGGTGCTTGACGGGTTACGACCCGCTCCTACGTACCCTCTCTGGAAGAGGGATCAAAGCTACGTAGTTCTAGGCTTTTGGTTTTGAAAGTGTTTTTGAGTTTTTGGAAATAAGACTCGAGTGTTCACGAATGCCAAACAAGCAACGGCTTCGAGTGGCGTTCATTACTAACTCGAAAGAAAAGAGTCGAAACCGGTAATCAAACAAGCAAAGGCTTCGAGTGATTACAAGTAACAACGTTTTATTATCTTTTTTTTGAAATCATTTTTGAAAAAGGTGAGCATTGGTGACAATTACGTTGTTTTTTGAAATTGGAATTTATTTATTTTTAGTTAAGGTGTGGGAGCTTTCATGATAGCCAAACAAGCAAAGGCTTCGAGTGACTACCACTAATAACTCCTCATTAGCGATCAAGCAAGCAAAGGCTTCGAGTGATGACTAATGATTTATTTAAGAGAAAAAAATGCCTTAGGGTTTTTGTTTGGGAAACATTTGACTCTTGATTTGAAACAAGTTGAGAAAAAGAACTTGATTTGGAAAAGGGGTTTTGGAAAATAAGTGGGACATTTCAATCAACATACCAATCCCTAACCAATATACAAATCACTTAATTACAATTCATGCAAGCATTGCAAATCTAAGAGCCAAGCAATATGCATAAATATGTAATAGTCAAAACTAACTACAAGTTGCCATAAGAAATGGTCACACAAAGGTGAAACATTAATCAATTGCAAAAGGGGTAATTCATTGAATCATTTAAGGATCAACAATAAAAGCACAAGAGTTAAGTTCCTTTAAGTAATCTTTGACACTTATTAACAATGCACAAAGGCATAAGTGTCTAATCATTTTACCAAATTTTTAATGCTAAGATATGTGCAAGAGTTGAATCCCTTTTAAGTAATCCTCAACATTTAGAATAGTGCTTGTAAACACATGTTGATTCCTCTTACCAATCATCAACAAATTAATGATCTAAATAAGCAACACATTTGCAAAGCTCAAAATGACCAAAATAAATTGTTCACAAGTTATCCTAAACCATTAGCAAGCAAAGAATCATAAATTCACACTTTGTTCATTTGAAGACTTAAAGAGAGTTGAATCACTTGAAGTAATCCTCATCACTTAAAGAATGGTGCCTAAAGCACAAGTGAGAGTCACCTCACACATCATCAGCATTTGAAACAAATATGATAAACCAAATTTACAAGGACAAATAACATTATAACTCAAAGGTAGTTGAATCCTCTTGAACAATCCTCATCACTTAGTAAATAGTGCTCAAAGCACAAGTGAGAGTTATTTTGTCAATCATCAACAAAAACTTGCAAGCAAATTTCATTAAAACAACTTGAGAGAACATTTTTAAGCACAAAGGCAAGCCAAAGAACCAAGAGGCAACAAAAACCCTATTTATTTTAGCAACTTGCGAAACATACATATGGATGGAAAATTATTTTTGCAAGTTTTAACATGATTCCAAGCATAATAACACAACAATCAAACATCAATGGCTAGATCAAGTATTATTAGGCAAGGATGAACAAGAAAATTATATTACACATACATTCCACATAACTTGCGAACCAAAAAAGCCATAGATTCACAATTTTATTTCACCAAATGCAAAAACATCACAAGAACAATACATAATCAACACATAGTCACAAGAACAATTTATTTGGTGGGTGAGATGCCAACTCTCACCCACAACAGCCCCTAATCTACATTTAAATGATGTTATGAGATGCAAATATAAGTTGAAAAAGGATTTTGATGCAAGAAAGTGGATGAAAATGCAAAGGGTTTTAGGTTATACCTTAGTTCCAAGCTAAACAAGAGTAGAAATGGAAATCAAGAGTAACCAATCACCAACAATCTTCACAAGTCATCAACAAACAGCCACACAACCTTGAAGAGACAACCCCTTTGATGATGTAAATGTGGGATTAAGGATGAAAGAAAGAAGATATATGAATATGGAGTGAGTTTGAGGTGATTTAGTGGATGGAAGTTGAAAAGAAAATGGAGGAGGAGGGGTGAGGGGCTACGGCCAAGGGGAGAAGGGAGGAGAGGAGTTGGTGTGCTAGGGTTTTTGAATGGAGAGTGAGGCTAAGAAGATGTGTGGGTTGATCATATGAAGATATATATAGTGCTCACTTATCATTAAGGGCTTCTAGGTCATTTTGATTTCCATTGTGCTCTAGGATTGCATCTAAATTTTGAACCAAGGGTCAAGATCAAATGTCACATGGATTAGGGGCAATTGGAAAGCACAAAGTGAGGAGAGAGAGGGCTGAGGGGCGCAGCATAAGGAGGGTGGTGAAGGATAAGTTCAATTACAAAATTGTATTTTTCCATGAAGCTTATTACACAAGTGCCATTTTAATTCAAATGAAGGGTGAGGATTGCATTTAACACTTGAATGGAAGGCCATGATTTAAACACAATTTGCAATCAATAAAATAAACCAAAAATGGGGAAAAAAGGGCTGGAATTCGCAGCCAAAGGAAAGAGAGTGAGTGGAATTGCAACTTGTACTATTGTACTACACTTGACCTTTCAAAATTCAAAGGGATATTCCTTATTCCTTTCTAGATAATTCTTCTAAATTCTTGCCATTTTGGGCCATGTCCCATGATTCAATGATTGGGCTCTGAATTTTATGATCTCACCAATCCCAAAATTGATTTGTTGACCCCGCTCCAAAGGAAATGACCATTTTACCCTTTTGTTCAAAAACCGAATTTCATGCCAAAAATATTCCAATGATGCACAAAAAATACACAACTCCACTCACTTGGACTCACATAAATTCCTCAAGAGATGCATAATGGTTTTTACCGAGAAATTATTTATTTTAGTGAAATGACCAAAATGCCCTTTTGGTCCCAAAAACCCTGATTTTGCTCCAAACTTCATTTCCACTCTAACAATGATCCTGAGACCCTTTGGATGACTCTAAAACTCTAGAAATGCATGCATGATGAGAAAATAAGTCTTTTTGGTGAAATTACCAAAATACCCTTTGACCTAGGAAAAACCCTAGAAACCCTAGAAATGCTCTAAAGTGCTCTAAAATGCCATGCAATGCTTTTCTAACCCTAAAATGCATTCGGGAACTTCTAAGATGCGAGCATGATGCTCTTCCTAACCTCTAGGATGAATGCTAAGACTTGATTTATTTATTTTTGATTGAAAATTAGGGTTTTGACCTAGGCCGGACAAAATTGGGGTATGACAGCTGCCCCTCTTTATTTGGATTTTGATAAGGAATATGAATTGGCCGAAGCATATTCCGAAGCAAAATAGAAATAAAGAATTCAGAAATCATACCAATTTTGTCTACTTAGGGAAACCCGAATTTTCCTTTTTCTTTTTCTATTTTTTTTTTTGAATAGATGGGCTTGAGAACAAACGGGGAACGGTTAACACTTGGCGCATTAACCGAGAGAGAAAATGACGGACCACTCGGGATCTGAAGGAGCACTAAGGCTCTGAAGGACCACTCAGGGTCTGAAGGAGCACTGAGGCTCTGAAGGACCACTCAGGGTCTGAAGGAGCACTAAGGCTCTGAAGGACCACTCAGGGTCTGAAGGAGCACTAAGGCTCTGAAGGACCACTCAGGGTCTGAAGGAGCACTAAGGCTCTGAAGGACCACTCAGGGTCTGAAGGAGCACTAAGGCTCTGAAGGACCACTTAGGGTCTGAAGGAGCACTAAGGCTCTGAAGGACCACTCAGGGTCTGGAAGGCTGCCTAGGCCTTAATTGAAGGACCATCGTGGTCTGAAGGAGCGCTACTAGCTATGGTACTAGTAAAACGGTCTGAGGGGGCCTTTGCATTCGAGCGGCCATGATGGGTCAAGATCAGCTCCGGAACTGATATGTTGACCATGAAGGACGTCTGTTGTGTCTTAGGCTGACACAACTAGTCTGAAGGACCACTTGGGGTCTGAAGGACTTACCCGCAGCTCGAATACGAGGTGAAGTCTGCTTTTGAAGGGACACTTGGGTCCTGAAGGGATTCACGAATCCTGTTGGTTGATGGGCACTTGGGCCTGAAGGGACACTTGGGTCCTGAATGGATTTACGAATCCTGCTGATTGGTTGAGATGGCCAATGCTGCCGCACTGGATTGAGGTACCTGCATACGTCAGCTGATGCAAGGAATGATGCAAGGAGTGTGGATGCATGTTATGCGATGAGTTTATTGAGATGATGAATGTTCATGAAATGCCCTTTATTCTTTTACTTTGGTTTGCGTCATGTGATGAATGCACAAGATGCGGTCATGCAAATGTAATGCAGATGTATGCTACGTAGATGCATGTGACGCTGATGCATGCAATGCTGGACGCTTTTGATATTGTCTTTTGGCTTTCCTTGATGGTTGCTTTTTTATTTATGAAGTGAGGGTATGCAAATGCAATGCTTGAGAGTTGTGAAATGCCTTGGTTTATTTGATGGAATGCTAAATTATGGACTTGACATTAGTCTGATTTAAGGACCACAACGAGTCTGGTTTATGGGCCAACAAGCCTGGTTTATGGAGCAATATGTGTCTGCATATTGGTCTGATTTATGGACCCTAAAGGTCTGGTTTAAGGACACAAAGGTCTGGTTTATGGATCACAATGATCTGGTTTAAGGACACAAAGGTCTGGTTTATGGATTGCAATGATCTGGTTTAAGGACACAAAGGTCTGGTTTATGGATCACAATGATCTGGTTTAAGGACACAAAGGTCTGGTTTATGGATCGCAATGATCTGGTTTAAGGACACAAAGGTCTGGTTTATGGATCGCAATGATCTGGTTTAAGGAGCAATATGTGTCTGCATATTGGTCTGATTTATGGACCCCAAAGGTCTGGTTTAAGGACACGAAGGTCTGGTTTATGGATCGCAATGATCTGGTTTAAGGACACAAAGGTCTGGTTTATGGATCGCAATGATCTGGTTTAAGGGCCGACATGCCTGAGTTATGGAGCAATATGTGTCTGCATATTGGTCTGGTTTATGGACCCCAAAGGTCTGGTTTAAGGACACGAAGGTCTGGTTTGACCTAATGGTTTGTGGAATTTCGGTGCGAGTGTATGCAATGGAAGACCTCACTTTGTTTTTTCTATTAGATGCATGACGCAAATGCAATGCTTTGATGCAAGATTTTTTTGTTCTTTTCCTTTTATGAAATGCAAACATTAAGATGATGCAAATGAAATGTTTGAGTCCGACTGTTATGGTACATGTGGCAATAATATGAAATGGTTGATTGGGAAACATAGGCATTTTGGATGGTACGCGATAAATGCATGTAATGCGAATGCAAATGAGATATTTGGATGCAAATGTTATGATTGTTATTTTCTTTTCCTTTCTCCTATGATGAATGCAAATGCAAATGTCTGAATTTCTCTTTTCTTATTATTATTTCCTATGTCTGAGGAATGCATGATTTTATGTAATGCATGATTGTGTTTGTTTATTGCTCTTTTGCTTATTATTTTATTTTTTATTATTATTATTTTTTTAGCAACTTGCGAAACATACATATGGATGGAAAATTATTTTTGCAAGTTTTAACATGATTCCAAGCATAATAACACAACAATCAAACATCAATGGCTAGATCAAGTATTATTAGGCAAGGATGAACAAGAAAATTATATTACACATACATTCCACATAACTTGCGAACCAAAATAGCCATAGATTCACAATTTTATTTCACCAAATGCAAAAACATCACAAGAACAATACATAATCAACACATAGTCACAAGAACAATTTATTTGGTGGGTGAGATGCCAACTCTCACCCACAACAGCCCCTAATCTACATTTAAATGATGTTATGAGATGCAAATATAAGTTGAAAAAGGATTTTGATGCAAGAAAGTGGATGAAAATGCAAAGGGTTTTAGGTTATACCTTAGTTCCAAGCTAAACAAGAGTAGAAATGGAAATCAAGAGTAACCAATCACCAACAATCTTCACAAGTCATCAACAAACAGCCACACAACCTTGAAGAGACAACCCCTTTGATGATGTAAATGTGGGATTAAGGATGAAAGAAAGAAGATATATGAATATGGAGTGAGTTTGAGGTGATTTAGTGGATGGAAGTTGAAAAGAAAATGGAGGAGGAGGGGTGAGGGGCTACGGCCAAGGGGAGAAGGGAGGAGAGGAGTTGGTGTGCTAGGGTTTTTGAATGGAGAGTGAGGCTAAGAAGATGTGTGGGTTGATCATATGAAGATATATATAGTGCTCACTTATCATTAAGGGCTTCTAGGTCATTTTGATTTCCATTGTGCTCTAGGATTGCATCTAAATTTTGAACCAAGGGTCAAGATCAAATGTCACATGGATTAGGGGCAATTGGAAAGCACAAAGTGAGGAGAGAGAGGGCTGAGGGGCGCAGCATAAGGAGGGTGGTGAAGGATAAGTTCAATTACAAAATTGTATTTTTCCATGAAGCTTATTACACAAGTGCCATTTTAATTCAAATGAAGGGTGAGGATTGCATTTAACACTTGAATGGAAGGCCAAGATTTAAACACAATTTGAAATCAATAAAATAAACCAAAAATGGGGAAAAAAGGGCTGGAATTTGCAGCCAAAGGAAAGAGAGTGAGTGGAATTGCAACTTGTACTATTGTACTACACTTGACCTTTCAAAATTCAAAGGGATATTCCTTATTCCTTTCTAGATAATTCTTCTAAATTCTTGCCATTTTGGGCCATGTCCCATGATTCAATGATTGGGCTCTGAATTTTATGATCTCACCAATCCCAAAATTGATTTGTTGACCCCGCTCCAAAGGAAATGACCATTTTACCCTTTTGTTCAAAAACCGAATTTCATGCCAAAAATATTCCAATGATGCACAAAAAATACACAACTCCACTCACTTGGACTCACATAAATTCCTCAAGAGATGCATAATGGTTTTTACCGAGAAATTATTTATTTTAGTGAAATGACCAAAATGCCCTTTTGGTCCCAAAAACCCTGATTTTGCTCCAAACTTCATTTCCACTCTAACAATGATCCTGAGACCCTTTGGATGACTCTAAAACTCTAGAAATGCATGCATGATGAGAAAATAAGTCTTTTTGGTGAAATTACCAAAATACCCTTTGACCTAGGAAAAACCCTAGAAACCCTAGAAATGCTCTAAAGTGCTCTAAAATGCCATGCAATGCTTTTCTAACCCTAAAATGCATTCGGGAACTTCTAAGATGCGAGCATGATGCTCTTCCTAACCTCTAGGATGAATGCTAAGACTTGATTTATTTATTTTTGATTGAAAATTAGGGTTTTGACCTAGGCCGGACAAAATTGGGGTATGACAGTAGTTTTGAGGAAATGCCCTTCGCACACACACACTTATACCTTGAGATGATATATGTTGATAGAAAAAGGCCATAACCCAGGTCTTCTAGGATACCTTAGGATGAGTGGATTCGAGTAGTGGGAGCCCTTCAGGACCTTTGTCCGTTTGGCTACTCGCGAAAGTTTCAATCAGAGTTGTGCTCTTCCATGATGCTTCGTACCTAGCAGTTTGCTGCATTTACGGAGATTTTCATGAACGAGACTGGGGCTCTGATGACCTTTGTGAGGGTGCGAATAGAGCCACATGAAAATTACCTCTAAAGTGCCCTAGATCGTAGGTTCCCCCACCTTTTGTAGGACACAAGGGCATACAAATTGTATGTTGCATTGTAGTTTAGGCATGTCTTTCCTAAAAAGAAAAAAGGAGAAGATTTTCAAAAGAGAAAAAAAAAGAAAGAGTTGTCGTTGTAGCCTTTCTTTTGCCAGTCCGTACGAAGTGACATATGACCCACTTTATTTTCAAAAAGGGAGAAAGAGTTACCGCTGTAGCCTTTCTCTTACCGGTCCATATGAAATAACGTACGGCCCGCATTTTCCATTTTTTTTGAATCACTGCCAATAAGGACTTTTCTCTAAGTTGCATAGGCATAAAACATCATCATCATTCGCATACATCCCCGCATTGCATAAAACATAAGTTTCTGCAACTCATGCACGCATCATTGCATCTCACTAAAGTTTGTTTGCCGAGAATCACAAAGTAATATCTTGTCATAGGCACGGTGTGGAATCAAAAGTGAAACAGCGTACACTCCGAGGTTTTTGTTTAAGTTTGAATGCATGGAATGTGCTTTGTTTCGCTTATTGATTCTAACCTTGTTGTGTTTCAAAGAAAAAATAATCAAAATCCACCGTTAAACCTATGGCAAGACATGGTACACCGTGATTCCCGGCACCAAGACAAACAGGAAATCATACATATTGCATTGCACTTGCATTCAAACAAGTATTAGTGCATACCGTCTTTTATCAAAAAAAAAAATCAAAAAATCAAGAAAAATCAAAAATTGTTATTTTCCACAAGTTTTTAGAAAACTTACTACATGCATTTTTTCTTTGCATTACAAAAATAATCAAATAAACATCTCATGTTGCATGAATTTTTATGACCACCAGAGAGTTAAATAAACATTCGCATTCTCATTTCATTCACATTTATTCATTTGCATTCTCATTTCATTCGCATTCTCATTCCATGCGTATTTATCCATTTTGCATTCTCATTCATTTGCATATTTACATCATGCATAAAAAAATGAGCATAATTCTAGAGAAACACTAATAATTCTAAAAAAATTGTGATGAGAGGTGAGACGTTCTTGCGAAGTTTTTTTTATTCATCTTTGGAAAA
This sequence comes from Astragalus membranaceus, assembly GCA_039519185.1. NCBI lineage: Eukaryota > Viridiplantae > Streptophyta > Magnoliopsida > Fabales > Fabaceae > Astragalus > Astragalus membranaceus. The sequence goes on from CM076850.1 coordinate 67,539,121, forward strand.
GTTTAGTCTTACTTAGTTTCAAACTCAAGGTGTTTCAAGGCACTCGGTTTTTCAAATTAGCAGTTTGTACACATTTTTCAACAAAACATTGCATCTCACCCACCCCATGATGAATGACCGAAATGGTCCACAAGAATTTTTCTTTCACGTTTTAACTAATGTTAACTCTCTGCGAAGCATTCATGTAGTAACTTCTGTGTGACATGTGTCTTTATTTTTGTTTGAGTCAGTTAGCGTCCCTACATTGTCATCATCCCTCGCCCAAGTCTAATCCCACCCCGACCACCCATAAAGTACATATCCCCCAGATTAGTGCATAGTTGGCTTTTTGGTTGGTCCCCCTAATGAAATACCACTCTTCGTCCTCCATACTGGGGCAAATTTTTCGTCACTAGATATCTTGTTAACATTGTATTCCTTTTGTGCAAGTCTTTTTAAAAGTAAAAAAAAATCAAAAAAGCTCGTTAGGTCGAAAACTCGTAAGAGGGGCCTAAGCAGAAATTAGAGCATGAAAAGAAATAAAGAAAAAAGAGCAAATATATGAAAGTAAATAAATTATTGTCCTTGGGTTAATTTTGGAGAAAACAAGCAATCATGATTTTGAAATGAAGTTTGGCCATCATTCCATATCCAAAAACACCTTAAGCCAAAAATCCCAAAAATCTCAATCACCCTAGACAAGGATCAATCTCACATCAAAAATTGTGTATCACCTTTATCAGCTCACTTAGCTCAAAAGAAAGAGAAAGAAAAATCACACCAAAAAAAAAGAAGAAAGTGGAAAAAGAGAGGATTGAAAAGGAAAAATCCTGAAAAAGAAGCAAAAGTAGTAGAAATGGTGAGCTGATACCATTAAACGCATGAGAGATCCTTGTCTGAAATAAACCCTCAAACACTTCCTTTGGCCTATCCTCCATAAACCCTTGACCGCGTTACAACACTGAAACAGGTTCATTTTACCGTGAGGCACATAAGAGGTCCTCATCTCAATAAAACCTCAAACACCTCATTGAGCCTAATAACTCATTCTTTCATAAACCATTAACCTAGCCAAATCATACCACTAAAAAAAACATCCGTTCCATCAATCATCAAATACTTCTTTGAGCCCAATTATCCCTCCCTTCATAAATCATTAACCATTAGCCACATCACAACTCCAAAAATCCATTCTGATCAATGACCGGTTGCTCCTGTTTTCTCAAAGTTTTAATCTTAGGACAAATAAGTTTATTTATTTACAATATGTTTGCTCAAAAAAAAAACAAAAAAAAATCTCTCAAGAAAAAAAAAGAAACTCAAAAGAAAAAAGAAATCAAAAAGGGCTTGCACCCCAAGATTCATTCAAGCTGCATCGACATAAACGCAAGGTCTAGTGATCACCAAGTGTAGCTTTCACCATAGCAAACTCAAGACTATCATAGTCTGAGAGTCATTCTAAAGACAACCAAAAGGTTAACGCTAGGATCTTCACCTAGATCCTAAAGTGGGGCACTCCTTTCACCATTTGTTCCACATGAGCTCCGGGAATTTGTCCAGCATCCATCCCACACCGCACCCAGTCTATACATCCATACCAGACCATCTCCAAAAAACCAATAACCCTAACTCCGCCACCTTTCCTAATCTCACTAAAGGCAACCATTCCAAATACCATTCCAAGTGGGGCAACCTTGTCGCTCTTCACTCCACCTACAAATGGGGAAACTGACCCTACACCCATCTCATCCCCTTTGCCATACTCACATCCATAAAACCATACCGGGGCAATTTCTCAATTCATTGTCCTACATGCTACTACTCTAGTCGGGGCAACCTTGTCCTTACCATAATTAGGGCAAAACCAAACTCCGTGGGTTGAGGAAAAGTCTTTTGCCTTCCACCTTTCATTCCAAAGCCAATTCATCATCTTCTACACCCCCAGCCTGTCACCACTAGACAGGGGCAAGTTATTCACTCACCGTCATCAAATCTAAAGTTGGGGGACAGTCCTGCATTTCTTGGCTTGGAAAAACCTACCTTCCAAAGACCAGTCAGTCATTCACCCCTTCATGTGCCACAAATAACCTCACCTTAGGCCTTTAGAACCCCAAGTTAACTGACTCATTCATCTATACTTGCACTACCATACATCTTTACTAAACAATGCTTCATAGAGAGAGAACACAAGTTGATAATGTGATATTGAGAATCCGTGTAGTTAACTTTGTGGACCTAAACCTCGATCATCATGGGTAATGGAAGATAAAATAAGCGAGCTTGCAAATACGGTCAAGTACTTTTCCACATCAGTGTCTGTAAATAACAACATTGGGATTGCCGAAGTTTGAATCCAATCTCATCTTTCCAAAGAATGATCAATATTCCTCTCCACATCTCGCATCCAAAGTCTCACATCTCATCACCACAAAAAATGTTTTTGCACCCAATCATTCATATCATATCATATCGTCGCATCATGGCATTAGCATTCAATCATTTAATTCGCATTTCATGCATTTATTATGTAACAAAAAAAAACAAAAGAAAAATCATTCCACCAGATACCAATCATTGCACGTACGCGTGCACCATTAATTGCATTGCCAAAGAAGAAGCTGAAAGAATCATGAGAGATGTGCATGAAGACTCATTTGGAACTCATTCCAGTGGGCACACCATGGCTAGAAAAATCTCAAGGGCGGGTTACTACTGGTTGCAGATGGAATCAGACTGCTACAGCTTTGTAAGAAAGTGCCATAAATGCCAGATCTATGTCGGTCACATTCATGTACCGCCTGCTTCCTTGAATGTTCTGACTGCATCATGGCCATCCTCAATGTGGGGGATGGATGTTAGCGGTCCTATCGAGCCTAAAGCGTCAAACGGGCATCGCTTCATTCTGGTCGCCATTGACTACTTCACCAAGTGGGTTGAAGCTGCCTCGTATTCCAGTACAACTAGCGTTGTGGTTGCCAAGTTGGTAAAGAAAGATCTGATTTTCCGTTACGGTCTTCCAAACAAGATCATCACCGATAACGGCAGCAACCTGAACAGCAAAATGATGAAGGACCTGTGCAAAGAATTCAAAATTCAGCGTCATAATTCCTCTCCTTACCGCCCGAAGATGAATGGGGCAGTCGAAGTAGCCAACAAGAAGATTGTGCAAAGGATGGTGGTAACCTATAAGGATTGGCATGAGATGCTTCCCTTTGCTTTGCATGGCTACCGAACTTCAGTACGCACTTCAATTGGGGCAACCCCTTTCTCTTTGGTATATGGGTCGGAAGCAGTCCTCCCTATTGAGGTTGAGATACCCTCCCTGCGGATCTTGATGGAAACCAAGTTAGAAGAAGCAGAATGGGTTCAGGCCCGTCTAGATCAGTTGAACCTCATTGAGGAAAAAAGGATTGCCGCCTTGTATTATGGGCAGCTGTATCAACAAAAGATGAGAACGGCATTCGACAAGAAAGTCTGGCCTCGAGAATTCAAGCAGGGAGATCTTGTGCTCAAAAAGATATTGCCCATCCAAAGTGACCCCCGTGGGAAGTGGACTCCAAGCTATGATGGACCATATGTTGTCAAGAAAGCCTTCTCTGGAGGAGCACTGATACTTACCAACATGGACGGCGAAGATCTCAAGAACCCAGTCAATTCAGACTCTGTGAAGAAGTATTATGCCTGAGAGAAATAGACAAAAAAAAGAGAAAGATGAGTCAAGTAAGAGTTAGCTCGCTAGGTTGAAAACCCGAAAGGGCGGCCTAGGCAAAATCAGAGCGACCCGGTGGATTGAAAACCCGCAAAGGGCGATCCAGGCAAAAATTAGGGTCAGAAAACTTGGACTTGAAAAATAAACAAAGGCATACAGCACCTCCAAGGACTTGGATAAGGGGGTGATCTCGAACCAGCAAAAAGAAGAAAAGCCGAAGAGAGTAAAAGGGAAATAAAAAGGGAAAAGATCAGACAAAAAGAATGAAAAAGCAAAGAAAAACAAACAGTCAGAAAAAAGAAAGCTGACCAAAGAAAAATCAAAGAGACGAAGAATCAGGAATAGCATCTCAGTGCATTCATCATTCCACTAAAATCATTGCATCGCACACATTTGCATAAAGTACATTTGCATGGCATACATTTGCATTGCATTCATGGCATGCCAAAAACGAAAATCAAAGAATAAAGCGCATCGCATGAACATCCATGTTCTTGCCAAATTGTTTTGCATCCAAATAAAGTTGTTAATGCTCACTCGAAGCCTTTGCTTGTTTGACCATTAACGGCCAAGTTAGTAGTGTTGATCACTCGAAACCGTTGTTTGTTTGATCCTCGAGAAAGTTTGTCCTGGGACCCAAGTACCCCTGCAATCGGTGGGATTCATTTATCCCCGGACCCAAGTGTCCTTGCAATCATAGGGATCTGCTAATTTCCCTTGGACCCAAGTGTCCCCCTTAACCATTTGGATTTAAGTAATCCCTTCGAGTCCACGCACTCCCCAGAAGTTAACTCTCAAGCAAGTCGTCGGCAGTCGTCGAAACTCGTGTTCGTCAGATCATCGCAATGATAGCCGAAGAGAAAGAAAGGTCCTGCGTCCTGGACATGCACCTTGGGTCGGTGCGAAAGCATTGACCAAATGAAGAAAACCTTGGATTTTCGAATCCCCTTTGGACCCACGTGTCCCCCAGAAAGATTGACTTCACCTTGTATTCGAGCTGCAGGTAAGTCCCCCTGACCTCAATAGGTCCAGTCGAAGAGGATAGCTGTGTTGGCCTAAAACATGGCGCAGTCCTAGGGAAATATCGAGATCTAGACTTGATATAGTACCCTCCCCCGGTCGCTCGCAAGACCACCCCTTTGGAGCCCACGTGCTCCCAGGCCCAAGTGCAAACTCGGATCGTTCGCGATTCGTTAAAAGGCTTTAGGCAGCCTCCTTCACCGGCTTAACGAGGGCCGACACCCTTTTTACTGCTTTCCTTTTTATTGCTTTCTTTATTGCTTTCCGCTGGGTTATTGAGGGTCGGCACTAATTAGTTTCCTGTTTTGTTGGCATAATGAGGGCTGACAATTCGTTTACCGCATTCCGTTGGCTTAATGAGGGCTGACACCCATCTATTCCAAAAAAAAAAAAGCAAAAAGAAGAAAACAAGAAAAAAAATATAGAAAAAGAAGAGAATGAAAAGTCAAACAGAAAAAGCATCCCACCAAAATCAATCATTGCATTCATGTGCACCCAAATACCCAAGTGCATGCATTTCATGCACCATCCAAGAGAAAAGTTACTTCGGACCAGAGAGTCCCAAAAATCTCATTTTTAGAAAATCACCATGACACTGAGTTAGTAAACTCCATCAACCCCGAGTTAGTAAACTCCATCAGCACAGAGTTAGTGAACTCCCACCGAGTTAGTGAACTCCTTCCATAGATCACAACATCGTGTACGAGCGCGCGATGGATCCATCCGACTTCGTTAAGTCCTTCGGATTAGTTGTGTCAGCCTAAGGCATAGCGTAAATCCATTGATCGAATCATTTTCGGACCTGATGTTGATCGGCCGCTCAAAAAGGCCACCCCCAGAGCTCGGACTCGACAAGAGTCCGTTAGAAGGTTTTAGGCAACCTCCGAATTCCCAATTTACCGCTTTTCCCAAGTTACCGCTTTTCCCAATTTACTGCTTTCCCGTTAATGCGACAAGTGTTAACCCCCTTTCTCAAAAGGAAAATAACAAAAAGAAAATTTGAACTTTTCTGAAGCGGACAAAATTAGTATTATTTCTATATCTTTATTTCCATTTCACCAACAAATATGAAAAGACCAATTCATATTTCCTGGCGAAATGTGAAATAAAGAGGGGCAGCTGAAATACCCCAATTTTGTCCGCTCAAGTCAAAAAAAACACTTTTCAGAAAAATGGAAGCAATAAGGTAATTCATAATGTGTGGAAAATAGTGGATTGGTGCATTTATGTGTGTTCGTCCCCTATTTCGCATTTTAATTTGAATTACGCGCGCCAGTAGTAACTGCGTGAGCTGACCTGTGCCCCGTCATTTGGCACGTGTCTGTATTTTCATCAAAAAAAGGCCATTTATTGATTATTATTAATTATTGGCACCCAAAAACATTTTTCTTAATTTTTAGGAATTTTAAGAAATAAAATAGTGCATATTTTTGCATTTTTGGGCATTTAAATAAAAGCTAATTAATTATTTTTGGACCAAGACCAGGTCAAGGACGTGGCATCCATGTTACTCTACCAAGGGTAAGTTTTGTATAATTTTTGGAAAGAAAGTCATAGTCCAAAATAATTAAAAATGCATTTTCCCCATTTTTAGTGCATAAAAAACCCAAAAAAGACCATTAAATATTCCCCAATTACTAAATGACAATTTTTATTGCCTAGAATAATTAGAGGGAATATTTTATGGTGCTCAAAAATATGTGACACTTTTTAATAAGTGCACCTTCACTTCCATGCCCAAAATTCAAAAACTCAAAAAGAAGGAAGTGTCCTCAATAAGACAAAAGACCAAAAACAAGTTTTTTTTCCTCTCTCTCTCTCTCTCTCTCCCCCCACAATTTCGAAATTCTCCCTCTCTCCCCCCCACAATTTCGAAATTCCCTCTCTCTCTCTCTCTCTCTCCACAATTTCTTCCACACTCTTCTATTCCTTATTCCTTAAGAATATGCTTTGTACTATCCTTAACTTTTCCCTTTTGGTGACCATCACTCACCCCCACATAGATTTATGCCCTCTTTTGTAAATTACCCCACCCACTCACACTCACCTCTTCACAAGAAAATACAAAATTACTTCTTTGGTAACATTCCATCTCAATTATACCCTTAACCGTATTTTTACCTCACATCACATATGAGCCTCCATTCCCAAAATAGGACAAGTTTTTCACACAAGCTCTCCCTCTCTCCTCTAATATGCGAATACCTCCTCCTCTCCCTCACTCTCATTTTTGTGTTTTCTCACTACCCACAATCCAAGTGATCTCTAATCCTAGCCCTTCATTCAAATTTAAAACCCAATCCTAGAGCACCTAGTAAAGAACAATGACCCAATTACCCCTAGACCTAAAACAACTCTATAAATACCCTCTCATTTCCACACATGAGGAATCTTTTGCCTCACAATTCACTCACACAACCCTCACTCAATTTTCCCTTCTCCATTTCCTCTCTTTGGCCGAACCCCCTACCCCCCAATTCCTCCTCCATTCTTTTTCAATTCACTCCCATTTTCTATCTCAAATCCACTCCTACTTCACATATCATCCTTCTCTTCTACTAAAACCTAATTGTTCATCATCTAACCTCAAGAATCAAGGCAAGGGGCGCAAGTTTCATTGAGGTTTGTGGAGGATTTAGTTGATTTGTGGTCTTGTTCTTCATATCACTCCCTTCATAGCTTGGATTCAAGGTAAAACTTCAAAACTCTTGCATTTTCTTCATTTTTGCATAATCTCTCTTCTCCTCATCTCAACTCCTTCATATATTGTTGTTGTTGCTTTGAGGAGCCATCTCAAACACTATTGACAAGCACTTAGGGAGGCTTGGGTGTTTGAGGTGGCTCCTTGGCTTTGAAGGAGTTGTTCTTGTGTTTTCTTGCGTTTTCTTGTATTTTGAATCTTGTTTGCCTAATTTTCATCAAATGAAAACTCATTCTCATACTCCATGATTGCATTCGGCCATAGGCCATATCTTTTGGCCAAATTTTACTCAAAACTTTGTTATTTTGATCTTGCATTTGTGTGTGCATTTGATTCAATTGTGTTTTTCACTTTTACCATTTCACTTGTACCATTTCATTAATAATTTACTTTTCACTTTTTACCTTTACTAATTTTCAAAAATTACTTTCTACTCCAAGTAAAATAAATTTACCATTTCACTAACTTTTTACTAAAAGTTTTTACCACTTGCATCTTTGCATAAAAACCCCAAAACATTTTCTCACTTGCATTTCAAACTTTTTCAATTTTATAAAATAAACCCCAAAATACTTTTACCACTTTCAAGACCAAAAACATTTCATCTCATTTCCAAAACACCAAAACCCAAAAACATTTTACCACTTTCTTACCTAAACCTTTTACCAAAACATTTTCACCCTCACGCATCTTCATTCATCCCTATTTTATGCGACACTCTCATGCATCCTCTTGTCTACTCATTCATACATTCATTCTTGTATGCTCATGCATTCACATGCTTGCCTAATCATGCCTCATTGCTCACATGTTCATTCACCTAACCTAGAATACTCTATGCCTATGATCAATTGTATTCCTTTGTTCTTGATGCCATTTGAATGTCTTGACTTAATTGTGCACAAACCCTTCTACACAATCATGTGCCCTTATAAGACTACCAACATGTGTAGCATAGAGGCATATGTACCCCTCTTGAGATTGCTTCCAACTTGTGTAGCAATTCCCCTTCACACACAAACACAATTGTTTTGAGAATTTTGTCTTGCATCTTTGACAATTGAATTCTTTGATTATATTGGCATGCTTAATCTTAGTTAGTGATCTACATGTTTATGACTGCTTGATTGTTGAGTATGTTTGAGCTTCATTCATTCATTTTGCATTTGGTTTTGGACAAAGAATTCGATTGAAAATGATTTACCTATTTTCTGAAACTCTTTTCCAAACCAATTAATTTTCAAAGCATTTTCAATAAACAAATATGAGCAAGTAGTGGAGGTCACCCATAACCTTTGTTAGTTTGATCTCTATGAACGCTCTTCAATTTCACATGAGTACTTAGCGATGATTACCCATAACCTTTGTTAGTTTAATCATTCGCTAATGCTCGTCCTACTTCGAAAACCTTTTCGAAAATATAATAAAAGCAAGTTGTTACTAATAGTCAATCAGAGCCTTTGTTCGTCTGACTAGAGGTAACAACTCTTTTTGAGTATTTAGCAGTGATTACCCATAGCCTTTGTTAGTTTAATCACTCGCTAATGCTCGTCCTATTGCGAAAAACCTTTCAGAAAAAGACAAAGGAGAACTACGTAAGCTTTGAGTTCTCCATCGCACCGGGAGATACGTAGGAGCGGGTCGTAACCCCCGTCAAGCACTTTTTCTCTAAAAAACCCTTTTTTTCTTCTCCTTTCTTCCGCATAAATAAGATTTTCACCAAGTCTCTTTCAATGCATTTTTTTTTTAAAATAAGAAGTAGGGAGGCAAGATTAAAGTATTTTCAAACCAACACACTAAAACCACACTTTTAATTAAAGGTTCCCTCTCAGTTGAGAGGATGTGTGGGGTGCTCGTACCTTCCCCACGCATAACCGACCCCCGAACCCAAATCTTCAGTTTTCAAAGGCCAATCGCTTTCCAAAAAAGGTTTTCCTAATATTTTCCTAAATAAATATTGGTGGCGACTCCGTTGTAAAGAAAGTTGTAAACGAGAACAGTTCTCTCCCAAGGACTTTTTCGGGCGCAACACTCCTCACCCTATCAGTTTCACTATTCTCACTCTCACACTCTCGCTCTCACTCTCACTCTCCTCATCCTCCGTCCTGCCTCCCTCCTCTCAATCACCACCACCTCACCTCCACCCACACTCCCCACCGTCGTGCTCGACTCCTCCCTCACCCTACGCCCTCATTCTCCTCAACTTCGGCGAAACCCTAACCCCACCTTTCCCCAATCCCTAGCTCAAATCTGGCCTCAGCCCTCATTCTCGCAACCACCGTGCGCCGCCATCCACTCATTCAAATCGAAGAGAAAGGAAGAGATTCAGATCTGTTTTTTGGTTGATTCCACTGTTAGTTTGTGATTTCTAGGTCACCACCACCGTCACAGCCACTATTCACCGCGGTGGAAAACTGGTATGCCCTTCTCTCCCTCTCCCTCTATCTTCCATGTCTCTCCCTCTCTTGGCTGAAGACATTTAATGGTGCTCAAAGGTTTCATGGTTGTTCAATAGGGTTTCGTGGTTCTCAATAGGGTTTTCCATTTGCTCTCGTTGACCCCTTCCTTTGATTGAATCTTCGCCTTCTTCGACTAGGGTATCATACCCTTTCTATTTCAGCACTCAGGTACCCCCTTATCACCTCATTTCTTCAAAATCCCTTCACTACATATTACTTTTAATCAAATTTGATTCACCTGTTATCACTAATGTTATGGGTTTAAAATCAGATTTTGCTATTAATATATTGGATTGCTATTTAGAGATGCTGTTAAGAGTGAATTCATTTTTAATCCGACTGTGATGTGCAGTTTAAACAGATCATGTGATTATGTTTTTATTTATAATTCTAGTCCTAGATTTTGATGTGCATTGTTTGATGTTCTTTTGTCAGATTCGAGCTGTTGTTGAAAAGGAATTTCATCATGAAGATTCAAATGGTAGTGATCCTAGCTTTAGAATATCTGACATCCCCATTATTGTATTTGGGTCACGAGCTCATCTAGAGGAGAAAGCTTTTGCTACAGTTAAGTCACTACAAGAAAAATTGGACTTTGCGGCGGATATTTGGACTTTGCGGCGGAATTTTGCCGCCGGTAGCCAGCTCGAAGCAAACGCTTTGCGGCGGATTATCCGCCGCACGTTTACGGTGGATTATCCGCCGCACGTTTACGGCGGATTTAATGGCGCCGCAAATTCCGCCAGAACTTTGCGGCGGATAATCCGCCGCAAAAGGAACAAATTTTTACCGCAAAATATCCGCCGGAAAGTGCCCAATATCTGCCGCAAAGTATCCACCGCAAAGTACCCGTTTTATTTAAAAATAAATAAATATAATTTTTTTTTAAAAAACGTTTTATTTAACATTCCGCCGCAAAGTCCAAATATCCGCCGCAAAGTACCCTTTTTTTTAAAAAAAATTATTATTTTTAAAATATAAATATTATTTTTTTTAAAAAATCGTTTTAATTAAAAAAATATATTATTTTATTAATTTTTTTAATTATTGATAAAAAAATAAAATCCAATAATTAATTAATTTTTAATTTAAAAAAATAAAAATTGGGAAAAGCAGTAAAATATTATCACCAAAAAAATATCCATACAATTAATAAAATATCCATACAAAAAAATAAAATAATCTAAAGCTACTGGGGTGCCTGCCGGTCAATGTCATCAACATTATTATAATATGTATCATCATCTTGAAGTAAAGCACTAAGTGATGACATTTAGACATTAAGATCAATGTCCAGCGGGGGTGACCGCTGTTGGGGCTACTGCTGGTTTGGCTCGATCAGGGGTGACTGATGTTGGGGTTGCTGGTATGGCTGGCGGGGTGACTGATGCTGCTGCTGGTATGGCTGGAATGGCGCATACTGCGGTGCATACTGCGGGGGATATTGGGGTGCATACGGCTGGGGATACTGGGGTGCATACTGCTGCTGGTAGTAATGCTGCTGTGGCGGCGGCGGGTAGGATGCTGATGAGGATGGCCTCGAGTGCTGAGACATCATCTGATCCTGCAATAACTTAAAGCTCTCCTCCATGCGCTCCTCAGCTACCCTAGCCTGCTCCCGAAGCGCCTGCATTTCCCGATCACTTCGATCCCGAAGCGTCTGCATTTCCCAATAACTTTGATCCCGAAGCGCCTGCATTTCCCGATCACTTTGCTCCAGCCGCTCGACAATCTGACGCTGAGCCTCGCTCAGTTGCTACGTCAATTGCCTAACATCATTCAACTCACCAGCATTGGGAACATAATTGCGACCAGTCGAGGATCCAGAATGTGAATCTGATAGACTCGGAATAATGCTTGTTCGAAAAGGAGCCGGTCCAATACCACCTGATCCTACCAGACGATTAGTCTTTTGGGGACCAACTGCTCTCTCCCAAACATCACAAGCTACTCTAGCCTCCTCCACTGGATTGACAGCTGCCCCACTGCTCTGTTGTGACTGATGGTACTCAGCCATCCCACTCTCGAAGCTCTCCTGCAAAAAATAACCCAACAAATAAATAACTAATTATTAATATAAATAATAACATTAATTAATATATAATTGTAAAAGTAGTTTTACCTGAATACGCCTCGCCCAATCTGTAGCGTACTCACCAGTCTCCTCCACCATATGCATGTGGCAATGCAACTCAGGCAAAGTGATTGGCCTTTGTTCCCTCTCCACCTATATATGTACATATATATATATATATATATATATATATATATATATATATATATTTATTATTAATTAAATACACGTATTGAAAATGACTAGTTAATTATTATAAATAATTAATTAATTAATCAAGTAATAAAGTAATAAATTTACCAAACGCATGTAATGCGTTGCAGTATTAACACCCCCCCCCCCCCCCTGTGTGTGTGCAGCCATCTTTTTCAGAAGCACGGTTCTTCTTGGGTTTCTCACAATAATTTATAAATGCTTGATCTGTCTGCCAATACTCATTAAACTCAGCTCAAGTTGAGTCTCCCATATAAGATGGCTTCGTACCCGCATTGCGCGCCCTCCACATCAATTCAGAATAGCGATGAGAACATCTCTTATGGAACACTCTCTCAACTGCGGCTTGCTCCCCTGGATACCATGTACATTTTTCCTATTTAAGAAATTTACAATAATGTTGTTAATTATAAGGCAATAATTAATTAATCAAGTCAATAAGATAATACACCAAATTAATTATTTCGTAGAATAACTTACCAAAAATGATCTTAACATCTTCTTATTTGCATCCTTATCTTTTCTAACTTCCGTCCAGTTCTTCCAGCTCTTGGTAAAATTCTCCTTGATTGTTTTTGTGATGGCGGTAGCTGAAGCCTTCGAAGGAATAAAACTGCATTAAAAAAAAAGATGAATTTTGTTACACCCAATATAAGTTATATAAAGGGCAACAAAAATAAATTAATAAAATAATATATATATATATATATATATATATATATATATATATATATATATATATATATATATATATATATATATATATAGACTTACGAATCCCCAACAATCTGCAATATGATACGCCCATCAGGTGTAACCCTAATCACATCAGTCCCATCAATGAATGTGCGTACCTCATCCGCATCAACATGTGTCGGGGATAAGCCCTCAGTACCAACAGGAATCGATGGGCCCCTTGCAGTACTAGTACTAGCACCATCCTCAGACACAGGTGGTGGCAAATATCCGCCAGTAGTAACAACAACACGCGTAGGCTGAACACGGCGCCCTAGGCGAGTAGATGTCTTCCGCCTGCTAGTGCTGGCGGCATCGGGAGGTGGAGGAGGAACATATGCGCCGTCATGATCGGATCCTGAGTCATCATGAGATGCCATATCTGTATCTAGACATATACATTTAAACAAACAAACATATACTAAACAAGGTTAACATAAACATACAAAACTCATTAAAATAAATAATTGGAAGAATAACCGCCTGGCATTTTCAACTCTTTTATCCACATATAAACTGCTTTCGCTTGTTTGGTAGATAAAGTATAATTGGCTTTGGGTTTCAAAATCCTAGTACCTTGCTCAACCAACAACAAATCCTTTCGTCTACAGAAATGATCTATATCCTTCCTAGCTTTCTCATTGTCTTTCATTTTGCCTTTCACGTTCATGACAGTGTTAAATATGTTGTCAAAAAAATTCTTCTCTATATGCATGACATCGAGATTGTGTCTCAATAGATTATCTTTCCAATAGGGAAGTTCCCAAAAAATACTTTTTTTTGTCCAATTGTGCCATTGTCCATAGCCATCTGGACGAGAAACAACACCCGCTACGACTTCCACAGGAGGGATACCCCTAACACTATTCCAAACTTCCTCTGGTGTCAACTGACGAGGAGGTCCAGCTGTTTCAACATTTCCCTTGATGAACGCATATTTCTGCTTTCTAAATGGGTGATCCATAGGTAAGAACCTACGGTGCGAGTCAAACCATGAAACTTTTCCTCCGTATTTAAGACTAAAAGCCTTTGTGTCAACCATGCCAATCGGACACGCCATCTTACCATGTGTCCCCCATCCAGACAACCTCGCATTGTCACCTAACCTATGGCTTAATGGGCTAGGGGTAGTTTGGTCTTTTCCCCTTCATTTGAACCCCCAGCCCATAGAGCCACCTGACCAGCCTCACCCCCCACACTTAGTCACCCTCATTTCAGCAAGAAAGGAGCAAGAGCTGGAAATAAGAAAGAAAAGAGAAGGGGGGGCATGGAGGAGGAGAAGAGGAGGAAGGAGGGACCCATCTCAAATCCTTGTGCATGTAAGTGGTTTCTCTTCCATCCCACTCCATTTTCAATTCTGAATTCAATGAGCCTATTGTTGAAGCCTGATTCTGCTCCTATCCCTTACTCCATTTTCGAAGCTTGAAGCTCCAAGGTTGAAGACAATGGAGTTTTGAACTGCCACTTCTCTTGCATGTTCAGTTTTGCTGTTAAGAGGGGGAAATCTCAAGCTTGCATTTCGACTTGGAGGAAGTTGTGGAAGATAGAGTTGCTGTTTCAGTTTGAGAGAAAGGAAGCCACTGTCCTGGTTCGAATTCGTTTTCTAGCAGGGCTAGTTCGTTGTCTTCGGTTCGACGATCTCGTCTCTCGGTTCAACTCTCGGATTTCATCAACGGGTGAGTTCTACTCACGGATTAGGGACATTTCATATATTCTGAAAACTGTGTGCTTTCAAATAATAAGGCAATCATTCCGTTTTCGAAAGACTTAGAACCGAAAAGCGATTTTGAGTCAAAACGGTGTTTTACGGTTTATTGAAAATTTTTGAATAAACCATTGAAATGAAATAACTTATATATGTATTCTGGAATAGTTGGAAGTTTTCTGAGTTTCAGGGGATTGAAATTAGAAATCGAATTGGACGAGAACGGAGAGCGAAAATGAGAAGAATGTAAAATTCTGGTAACAGACACAGGTCGCACGGACCGTGCGCCCCTGGGCACGGATCGTGCGCCTGCTTCGGGTTGGAAGAATTGGAAATCGAACGGGACGCACGGGTCGTGCGCCCCTGAGCACGGATCGTGCGTTTCTTTCTGATAGATGGGTTTTAAGTAGTGCACCACGCACGGGTCGTGCGCCCTTGGGCACGGGTCGTGCGTGAGGTTCTGTTACGGACTTCCGTTTTCTCGTTTTGTCGCTCCGTTCGATCCCGAACCTTTTCTAATCTCTTTCCCAACCATTTAAAAAGGAATTGCCTTACTGAAAACCGTATTTTGAACTTGTTCAATTCATGATTTTGAAAAAGAGCTTTGAAAGCCCATTTGATCGAAAAACCGAAACCCTAGTACGCGTGTGTGTACACCGACTGATGGACTGACTGAATATATATGTTTATATATGTCAAATGAAAATGATTATAATGCCGGAGGTCTAACTTATGAATTCCTCAAAACGGGTTATAGATCGATATGGATATTGATATCTACTTGTTATGTAATTGATCCATTTGGTGATCGAAAAGATATAAATTATCTAACTCTCGAGAACTTGATGCGTATTGTCATATGTATCACGTTGGGTGACGACCCGACAAGTAGCATACTAGGAAGGGAAGTCATGAGCCCTCACCCTAGGCCCTGAATGTGTTTTGGCGTGGTCAACTCACGGGTTACCGGGATTAGTAGGCGTTGTGCGGCCGGTTTGTGCTAAGTAATTCACGAATTGCCGGGATTAGCAGTCGTTGTGCGGTCGGCATTCGATTAATAAGTAATTCACGAATTGCCGGGATTAGCAGTCGTTGTGCGGTCGGCATTCGATTAATGAATAAGACATTGTTATGTTAGCCTTTGTTGTAACGGTTTAATAATCTAAATCGAGTGTTGTGAGGGGGCACGGTAGAACTCACTGAGATAATGTTATCTCACCCTATCCATATTTGTTGTTTTTCAGAGAAGCAGGGAAAAAGGAAGACTATAGTGCACGAGTAGTTGGTGTACTCTTGGAGGTGCTGGAGACTTAGTCATATGATCCTTGTTCTTTTGTTGTCCTATTGGTTGTATGAACTTGTATTGATTATGAGTTATATGAACCGTTTTATGTTCCAGTTTGGTATTTGGACTTGGATATTGTAATCCATTCGGTATGGAACCGATGAACTTCTATTTATGAAGTAATGTTATTCCGATTATGTTTTTATTTCGGAAAAAGTTTGTATGTCCAATACTTAAACAGGAATTGTGTCCTCTGAAATTCCGCATCTGTGCATCTTAGGTGTCTCTACATGTTAGAAATACCGGGGTGTTACATTTGGTATCAGAGCGGTTCGACCTAGTCGGACTTAGATGCTAAGAGTCTTTTACGTCTTCTAAGTCTGATTTTTCTTAGTATGCTATTAGACATTGAGCCTGATCAACTTAATACTTTGTGCATACTTCGCAGAATCATGGCTGGAAGAGGTAGGAGAAACCCACCTGTTGATCCTCATCAAGAATGGATGCAGAATGTCATCGAGACTCAGCAGAAGATGATGAATGACATGATGCTAATGCAACAGCAACAGATGGCTCAAATGGCTCAGATGCAGCAGATGCACCAGATGCCTCAACCACAACCAGCTGAGCCAGTCAATGTGCCAACACCTGAGGATCCCAACAGGATGTATTTCCGGTTTCTGAAGATGAAACCCCCAACCTTCAAAGGAGGATCCGAGGCAATGAAAGCCCACTTCTGGGTGGATGCCATGGAACGGATCTTTGATACCTTGCAATGTAATGAAGGAGAAAAGGTAATTTGTGCTGCTAACGCTCTGGACGAGGATGCTCACACCTTATGGGTTAACGCTCGAAGAATGCTTCAAAATCAAGGAACTCCTCTTGAGTGGAGTAATTTCAAGGAATTATTTTTGAGTCATTATTTTCCCGACTCCCAAAGACTTGACAAGCAGATGGAATTCCTGAGTTTGAAACAGCGAGAGATGACAGTTGGGGAATATGCTGCAAAATTTGAGAGGTTGTCACAATTCTATGAATTGGGGACCACCGCTCCTGATGATAAGTGGAAGATGGTGATGTTCAGACAAGGTCAGAGGCGATGTGAATCAAGGTCTCAGTTCTTATTCCATGACCACTTATCCTGCTTTGGTTCAACAAGCTCATTCAGCAGAGAGCGATCTAAAAAGAATGTATGCTGAGAGGAAGGATTTCTGGAAGGACAAGCGCAGAGGAAATGTCCACTTCTTCAAACCCTAAATATAGAGGGAATAGGGATAAAGGGAAACAAATCCAGTCAAGTGACTCTGCCAGGCCTAACAGGTGCGACGTCTGCAAGAGATTTCATAAAGGCAGATGTCAGGTGGGACCAAACCAATGTTACCTCTGCAAAGAAGTGGGCCATTATGCTAATAATTGTCCGTCAAGGAAAGCTTTCTTGGATTCTCCTGATGCTTCGAGACAGGCTCGATTCAACACGTTGGATGCCAAGACCATCAAGCCAGCTGATAATCTTATAAGGGGTACAGGTTCTCTCTTTAATCAAACTGTTAATATTCTGAATGATTCTGGTGCTACTCATTGTTTTATCTCCGAAGCATGTGCTGAACGGTTAGGATTAGAAGTATCTCCTATATCTGAACCAATCACAATTCGTACTGCTGCAAGGGGTCGTGTTCGAACCCAATCTTTGTGCCTTAACTGTCTGCTTACCATAGGAGGCAGGGATTTTGTTGTTGATTTTATCTGTTTGCCTATGAGGGGAATGGAAATCGTCTTGGGAATGAATTGGATGACTTCAAATCACATTACTATCGACTGTTTCAATCGGGTAATTAATTTTCCTTCTGAAGTAGCGGGACATTCACTACCTGCAGGTGGCGGTGTTATTTCATTCGCTTCAGCCAGTCAGTCTCTATTCCAAGGTGCGGAAGATTTTGTTGCTATTTTGTCTGCATCAACTGAAGCTGATTTGGACTTATCATCTATTCAAGTTGTTAATGAGTTCTTAGATGTTTTTCCCGAGGAAGTCTCCTCTTTGCCTCCAGAACGAGAGGTAGAATTCTCTATAGAATTGGCACCTGGTACAGGGCCGATATCCATAGCACCTTATAGGATGTCTCCTCTCGAGCTGAAGGAATTGAAGTCCCAACTTGAGGAATTAATTTCCAAGAAGTTTTTTCGACCGAGTGCTTCTCCATGGGGTGCTCCGGTATTGCTAGTCAAGAAGAAGGACGGAAGCATGAGATTATGCATAGACTACCGCCAGCTGAATAAAATCACTATCAAGAACAAGTATCCATTGCCAAGGATAGATGATCTGCTTGATCAACTTCGAGGTGCTAAAGTTTTCTCCAAAATTGATCTAAGGTCAGGATACCATCAAATCAGGGTAAGAGCCTTAGACATTCCGAAGACTGCTTTTCGTACGAGGTACGGACACTACGAGTTTGTGGTGATGCCATTCGGATTGACTAACGCTCCAGCCGTATTCATGGATTATATGAATAGAGTGTTTCATTCCTATCTAGATCAGTTTGTGGTCGTCTTTATTGATGATATCTTGGTTTACTCAAGGTCAATTGAGGAGCATGCGCAGCATCTCCGCTTTGTCCTAGGAGTACTCCGAGAAAAGAAACTCTATGCTAAACCGTCGAAGTGTGACTTTTGGATGTCTGAAGTAAAGTTCTTGGGTCATGTGATTTCCCAAGAAGGGGTTGCAGTTGACCCTAGCAAGGTGGAAGCAGTGTTGAAATGGGAACGGCCGACGTCAGTGACTGAGATCAGAAGCTTTCTGGGTCTAGCTGGTTACTATAGAAGATTCATTGAAGGTTTTTGACAACTGGTACTTCCGCTTACTAGATTGACTCGCAAAGGTCAACCGTTTGCTTGGGATGCCGATTGTGAAAAGTGTTTTCTCGGATTGAAAGAAAAGTTAACTTCTGCTCTGATCCTAATTCTTCCAGATCCGTCATTGGGATTTCAGATTTACAGAGATGCATCTGGGAAGGGTTTAGGATGTGTTCTCATGCAGAATCAACATGTGGTGGCCTATGCATCTAGGCAATTGAAGACTCATGAACGGAATTACCCAACTCATGTCCTAGAATTGGCGGCGATTGTGTTTGCACTAAAAATTTGGAGACATTACCTTTACGGTTCTCGTTTCGAAGTTTTTAGTGATCACAAGAGCTTGAAATATCTGTTTGACCAAAAGGAGTTAAATAACAGACAGAGAAGGTGGACTGAATTTTTGAAGGATTACGACTTCGAATTGAAATATCACCCTGGGAAAGCCAATGTGGTAGCAGATGCTCTGAGCAGGAAGTCTATCCACACGGCAAGGTTAATGGTTCACGAGATGGCTTTGTTGGAGTCATTCAGAGACTTGAAACTCAAGGTGGTAAGAAAGAGGGATCGCGTAGTGCTGCGGCATATACGGATAGCCAGTGTGCTAAGGGAACAAATCCGCTTAGCTCAAGGAGCTGATATAAAGTTGCAGTCTCAGAGGGGATCGCCAGATTTCACTGAGGATAGTGATGGCATGATTTGCTTTAATGGGAGGATTTGTGTTCCCGATGATGATAATATCAAAAGCCAAGTATTGGAAGAAGCTCATAGGAGTCAATACTCTGTACATCCGGGATCCACCAAGATGTACCGAGACTTGAAGTTAATGTATTGGTGGCCTGGGATGAAGGTCGAGGTTGCAGAATTTGTTTCTCGGTGCTTAACTTGTCAGAAGGTTAAGGCGGAACACCAGAGACCGGGCGGTCAGTTACAACCGCTAGATGTACCAGTTTGGAAGTGGGAAGATATCTCAATGGACTTTGTTATGGGTTTGCCGAGGTCACAGGTCGGCAATGATTCTATTTGGGTAGTAGTGGACCGATTGATTAAATCCGCTCACTTTATTCCCGTTCGCTCGACTTATAAGGTTTCCAAGTTAGCAGATGAATATGTGAAGAACATTATCAGACTGCATGGCGTTCCAACGAGCATCGTGTCAGACCGAGATCCCAAGTTTACTTCCAGATTTTGGAAAGCATTGAATGAAGCTTTGGGAACTAGAGTGCTGGTTAGCACTTCTTATCATCCTCAGACTGATGGTCAGACGGAGAGGACTATTCAGACTCTGGAGGACATGCTTCGGGCTTGTGTGCTAGATAGCGGGAGAAAATGGGAGGACCATCTTCCGTTAGTCGAATTCTCCTACAACAATAGTTACCACTCCAGCATTGGAATGGCACCATTTGAAGCACTTTATGGTAGGAAGTGTAGAACTCCGTTGTGTTGGTGGGAGATTGGTGAAGATAAGTTTTTGGGACCCAATATGATTCGGGAAACTACTGAGAAGATCAAGTTAATTCGAGAAAGGATGAAGGTTGCTCAGAGTCGGCAAAGGAGCTACGCTGACAACCGAAGGAGACCGTTGGAGTTTGAGGTTGTTGATCATGTGTTCTTGAAAGTTTCTCCAACCATAGGCATTGGAAGAGCCTTGCGAGCGAAGAAGCTCAGTCCTCGATATGTTGGACCTTTCCAAATCATCGAGCGGATTGGGCCAGTTGCCTATCGCCTCGCATTGTCTCCGGCCCTATCAAACCTCCATGATGTGTTCCACGTGTCTCAGTCGAGGAAATATGTTCCTGATCTACATCAACCGTTGAGTGTTGATACCATTGACCTGCGACCAGATTTGTCATTTCAACCTTATCCTAGTTATATCTTGGAGCGTGGTGTGAAGACTCTGCGTTCTAGGACTATTCCGATTGTCAAAGTGGTCTGGGATGAATTCTCAATCGAGGAGGCTACCTGGGTGCTGGAAGATGACATGCGGACGCGATATCCATATCTCTTCAATTGAGGTACGTCTTGTCAATTTTGAGGACAAAATTTTTAAAAGTTGGGGTGATTGTAACATCCCGAATTTTTAAAGACTCGTATTATGATGCCGGAGACCGAGTAATTATTGGTAGGAATAATTGGTCGCGTCTCGGCGATTGTTAGTCGAGAAAATTATCAAGAAAACCTATTCTCCATAAAAGAGTGGCCTATCCATAGTAAAACGAGGAATTGGAGCCGAAGGGCAAATCTGTCTTTTCACACCCCTAGTTATTAAATTATAATTATGAAGGTTATAATTAATCATGAACCGAAAGAATTGAGTGATTTCGGATCGGAACCGGATTAATCGAGAAGTTTTGTGCCGAAGAGAAAAATTTGTCACCTAACCTATGGCTTAATGGGCTAGGGGTAGTTTGGTCTTTTCCCCTTCATTTAAACCCCCAGCCCATATAGCCACCTGACCAGCCTCACCCCCCACACTTAGTCACCCTCATTTCAGCAAGAAAGGAGCAAGAGCTGGAAATAAGAAAGAAAAGAGAAGGGGGGGCATGGAGGAGGAGAAGAGGAGGAAGGAGGGACCCATCTCAAATCCTTGTGCATGTAAGTGGTTTCTCTTCCATCCCACTCCATTTTCAATTCTGAATTCAATGAGCCTATTGTTGAAGCCTGATTCTGCTCCTATCCCTTACTCCATTTTCGAAGCTTGAAGCTCCAAGGTTGAAGACAATGGAGTTCTGAACTACCACTTCTCTTGCATGTTCAGTTTTGCTGTTAAGAGGGGGAAATCTCAAGCTTGCATTTCGACTTGGAGGAAGTTGTGGAAGATAGAGTTGCTGTTTCAGTTTGAGAGAAAGGAAGCCACTGTCCTGGTTCGAATTCGGTTTCTAGCAGGGCTAGTTCGTTGTTTTCGGTTCGACGATCTCGTCTCTCGGTTCAACTCTCGGATTTCGTCAACGGGTGAGTTCTACTCACGGATTAGGGACATTTCATATATTCTGAAAACTGTGTGCTTTCAAATAATAAGCCAATTATTCCGTTTTCGAAAGACTTAGAACCGAAAAGCGATTTTGAGTCAAAACGGTGTTTTACGGTTTATTGAAAATTTTTGAATAAACCATGGAAATGAAATAACTTATATATGTATTCTGGAATAGTTGGAAATTTTCTGAGTTTCAGGGGATTGAAATTAGAAATCGAATTGGACGAGAACGGAGAGCGAAAATGAGAAGAATGTAAAATTCTGGTAACAGACACAGGTCGCACGGACCGTGCGCCCCTGGGCACGGATCGTGCGCCTGCTTCGGGTTGGAAGAATTGGAAATCGAATGGGAGGCACGGGTCGTGCGCCCCTGAGCACGGATCGTGCGTTTCTTTCTGATAGATGGGTTTTAAGTAGTGCACCACGCACGGGTCGTGCGCCCCTGGGCACGGGTCGTGCGTGAGGTTCTGTTACGGACTTCCGTTTTCTCGTTTTGTCGCTCCGTTCGATCCCGAACCTTTTCTAATCTCTTTCCCAACCATTTAAAAAGGAATTGCCTTACTGAAAACCGTATTTTGAACTTGTTCAATTCATGATTTTGAAAAAGAGCTTTGAAAGCCCATTTGATCGAAAAACCGAAACCCTAGTACGCGTGTGTGTACACCGACTGATGGACTGACTGAATATATATGTTTATATATGTCAAATGAAAATGATTATAATGCCGGAGGTCTAACTTATGAATTCCTCAAAACGGGTTATAGATCGATATGGATATTGATATCTACTTGTTATGTAATTGATCCATTTGGTGATCGAAAAGATATAAATTATCTAACTCTCGAGAACTTGATGCGTATTGTTATATGTATCACGTTGGGTGACGACCCGACAAGTAGCATACTAGGAGGGGAAGTCATGAGCCCTCACCCTAGGCCCTGAATGTGTTTTGGCGTGGTCAACTCACGGGTTACCGGGATTAGCAGGCGTTGTGCGGCCGGTTTGTGCTAAGTAATTCACGAATTGCCGGGATTAGCAGTCGTTGTGCGGTCGGCATTCGATTAATAAGTAATTCACGAATTGTCGGGATTAGCAGTCGTTGTGCGGTCGGCATTCGATTAATAAATAAAATTCACGAATTGCCGGGATTAGCAGTCGTTGTGCGGTCGGCATTCGATTAATGAATAAGACATTGTTATGTTAGCCTTTGTTGTAACGGTTTAATAATCTAAATCGAGTGTTGTGAGGGGGCACGGTAGAACTCACTGAGATAATGTTATCTCACCCTATCCATATTTGTTGTTTTTCAGAGAAGCAGGGAAAAAGGAAGACTATAGTGCACGAGTAGTTGGTGTACTCTTGGAGGTGCTGGAGACTTAGTCATATGATCCTTGTTCTTTTGTTGTCCTATTGGTTGTATGAACTTGTATTGATTATGAGTTATATGAACCGTTTTATGTTCCAGTTTGGTATTTGGACTTGGATATTGTAATCCATTCGGTATGGAACCGATGAACTTCTATTTATGAAGTAATGTTATTCCGATTATGTTTTTATTTCGGAAAAAGTTTGTATGTCCAATACTTAAACAGGAATTGTGTCCTCTGAAATTCCGCATCTGTGCATCTTAGGTGTCTCTACATGTTAGAAATACCGGGGTGTTACATTTGGTATCAGAGCGGTTCGACCTAGTCGGACTTAGATGCTAAGAGTCTTTTACGTCTTCTAAGTCTGATTTTTCTTAGTATGCTATTAGACATTGAGCCTGATCAACTTAATACTTTGTGCATACTTCGCAGAATCATGGCTGGAAGAGGTAGGAGAAACCCACCTATTGATCCTCAACAAGATTGGATGCAGAATGTCATCGAGACTCAGCAGAAGATGATGAATGACATGATGCTAATGCAACAGCAGCAGATGGCTCAAATGGCTCAGATGCAGCAGATGCACCAGATGCCTCAACCACAACCAGCTGAGCCAGTCAATGTGCCAACACCTGAGGATCCCAACAGGATGTATTTCCGGTTTCTGAAGATGAAACCCCCAACCTTCAAAGGAGGATCCGAGGCAATGAAAGCCCACTTCTGGGTGGATGCCATGGAACGGATCTTTGATACCTTGCAATGTAATGAAGGAGAAAAGGTAATTTGTGCTGCTAACGCTCTGGACGAGGATGCTCACACCTGGTGGGTTAACGCTCGAAGAATGCTTCAAAATCAAGGAACTCCTCTTGAGTGGAGTAATTTCAAGGAATTATTTTTGAGTTATTATTTTCCCGACTCCCAAAGACTTGACAAGCAGATGGAATTCCTGAGTTTGAAACAGCGAGAGATGACAGTTGGGGAATATGCTGCAAAATTTGAGAGGTTGTCACAATTCTATGAATTGGGGACCACCGCTCCTGATGATAAGTGGAAGATGGTGATGTTCAGACAAGGTCTTAGAGGCGATGTGAATCAAGGTCTCGGTTCTTATTCCATGACCACTTATCCTGCTTTGGTTCAACAAGCTCATTCAGCAGAGAGCGATCTAAAAAGAATGTATGCTGAGAGGAAGGATTTCTGGAAGGACAAGCGCAGAGGAAATGTCCACTTCTTCAAACCCTAAATATAGAGGGAATAGGGATAAAGGGAAACAAATCCAGTCAAGTGACTCTGCCAGGCCTAACAGGTGCGACGTCTGCAAGAGATTTCATAAAGGCAGATGTCAGGTGGGACCAAACCAATGTTACCTCTGCAAAGAAGTGGGCCATTATGCTAATAATTGTCCGTCAAGGAAAGCTTTCTTGGATTCTCCTGATGCTCCGAGACAGGCTCGATTCAACACGTTGGATGCCAAGACCATCAAGCCAGCTGATAATCTTATAAGGGGTATAGGTTCTCTCTTTAATCAAACTGTTAATATTCTGTATGATTCTGGTGCTACTCACTGTTTTATCTCCGAAGCATGTGCTGAACGGTTAGGATTAGAAGTATCTCCTATATCTGAACCAATCACAATTCGTACTGCTGCAAGGGGTCGTGTTCGAACCCAATCTTTGTGCCTTAACTGTCTGCTTACCATAGGAGGCAGGGATTTTGTTGTTGATTTTATCTTTTTGCCTATGAGGGGAATGGAAATCGTCTTGGGAATGAATTGGATGACTTCAAATCACATTACTATCGACTGTTTCAATCGGGCAATTAATTTTCCTTCTGAAGTAGCGGGACATTCACTACTGCAGGTGACGGTGTTATTTCATTCGCTTCAGCCAGTCAGTCTCTATTCCAAGGTGCGGAAGCTTTTGTTGTTATTTTGTCTGCATCAACTGAAGCTGATTTGGATTTATCATCTATTCAAGTTGTTAATGAGTTCTTAGATGTTTTTCCCGAGGAAGTCTCCTCTTTGCCTCCAGAACGAGAGGTAGAATTCTCTATAGAATTGGCACCTGGTACAGGGCCGATATCCATAGCACCTTATAGGATGTCTCCTCTCGAGCTGAAGGAATTGAAGTCCCAACTTGAGGAATTAATTTCCAAGAAGTTTATTCGACCGAGTGCTTCTCCATGGGGTGCTCCGGTATTGCTAGTCAAGAAGAAGGACGGAAGCATGAGATTATGCATAGACTACCGCCAGCTGAATAAAATCACTATCAAGAACAAGTATCCATTGCCAAGGATAGATGATCTGCTTGATCAACTTCGAGGTGCTAAAGTTTTCTCCAAAATTGATCTAAGGTCAGGATACCATCAAATCAGGGTAAGAGCCTTAGACATTCCGAAGACTGCTTTTCGTACGAGGTACGGACACTACGAGTTTGTGGTGATGCCATTCGGATTGACTAACGCTCCAGCCGTATTCATGGATTCTATGAATAGAGTGTTTCATTCCTATCTAGATCTGTTTGTGGTCGTCTTTATTGATGATATCTTGGTTTACTCAAGGTCAATTGAGGAGCATGAGCAGCATCTCCGCTCTGTCCAAGGAGTACTCCGAGAAAAGAAACTCTATGCTAAACCGTCGAAGTGTGACTTTTGGATGTCTGAAGTAAAGTTCTTGGGTCATGTGATTTCCCAAGAAGGGGTTGTAGTTGACCCTAGCAAGGTGGAAGCGGTGTTGAATTGGGAACGGCCGGCGTCAGTGACTGAGATCAGAAGCTTTCTGGGTCTAGCTGGTTACTATAGAAGATTCATTGAAGGTTTTTCACAACTGGTACTTCCGCTTACTAGATTGACTCGCAAAGGTCAACCGTTTGCTTGGGATGCCGATTGTGAAGAGTGTTTTCTCGGATTGAAAGAAAAGTTAACTTCTGCTCCGATCCTAATTCTTCCGGATCCGTCATTGGGATTTCAGATTTACAGTGATGCATCTGGGAAGGGTTTAGGATGTGTTCTCATGCAGAATCAACAAGTGGTGGCCTATGCATCTAGGCAATTGAAGACTCATGAACGGAATTACCCAACTCATGTCCTAGAATTGGCGGCGATTGTGTTTGCACTAAAAATTTGGAGACATTACCTTTACGGTTCTCGTTTCGAAGTTTTTAGTGATCACAAGAGCTTGAAATATCTGTTTGACCAAAAGGAGTTAAATAACAGACAGAGAAGGTGGACTGAATTTTTGAAGGAATACGACTTCGAATTGAAATATCACCCTGGGAAAGCCAATGTGGTAGCAGATGCTCTGAGCAGGAAGTCTATCCACACGGCAAGGTTAATGGTTCACGAGATGGCTTTGTTGGAGTCATTCAGAGACTTGAAACTCAAGGTGGTAAGAAAGAGGGATCGCGTAGTGCTGCGGCATATACGGATAGCCAGTGTGCTAAGGGAACAAATCCGCTTAGCTCAAGGAGCTGATATAAAGTTGCAGTCTCAGAGGGGATCGCCAGATTTCACTGAGGATAGTGATGGCATGATTTGCTTTAATGGGAGGATTTGTGTTCCCGATGATGATAATATCAAAAGCCAAGTATTGGAAGAAGCTCATAGGAGTCAATACTCTGTACATCCGGGATCCACCAAGATGTACCGAGACTTGAAGTTAATGTATTGGTGGCCTGGGATGAAGGTCGAGGTTGCAGAATTTGTTTCTCGGTGCTTAACTTGTCAGAAGGTTAAGGCGGAACACCAGAGACCGGGCGGTCAGTTACAACCGCTAGATGTACCAGTTTGGAAGTGGGAAGATATCTCAATGGACTTTGTTATGGGTTTGCCGAGGTCACAGGTCGGCAATGATTCTATTTGGGTAGTAGTGGACCGATTGATTAAATCCGCTCACTTTATTCCCGTTCGCTCGACTTATAAGGTTTCCAAGTTAGCAGATGAATATGTGAAGAACATTATCAGACTGCATGGCGTTCCAACGAGCATCGTGTCAGACCGAGATCCCAAGTTTACTTCCAGATTTTGGAAAGCATTGAATGAAGCTTTGGGAACTAGAGTGCTGGTTAGCACTTCTTATCATCCTCAGACTGATGGTCAGACGGAGAGGACTATTCAGACTCTGGAGGACATGCTTCGGGCTTGTGTGCTAGATAGCGGGAGAAAATGGGAGGACCATCTTCCGTTAGTCGAATTCTCCTACAACAATAGTTACCACTCCAGCATTGGAATGGCACCATTTGAAGCACTTTATGGTAGGAAGTGTAGAACTCCGTTGTGTTGGTGGGAGATTGGTGAAGATAAGTTTTTGGGACCCAATATGATTCGGGAAACTACTGAGAAGATCAAGTTAATTCGAGAAAGGATGAAGGTTGCTCAGAGTCGGCAAAGGAGCTACGCTGACAACCGAAGGAGACCGTTGGAGTTTGAGGTTGTTGATCATGTGTTCTTGAAAGTTTCTCCAACCATAGGCATTGGAAGAGCCTTGCGAGCGAAGAAGCTCAGTCCTCGATATGTTGGACCTTTCCAAATCATCGAGCGGATTGGGCCAGTTGCCTATCGCCTCGCATTGTCTCCGGCCCTATCAAACCTCCATGATGTGTTCCACGTGTCTCAGTCGAGGAAATATGTTCCTGATCTACATCAACCGTTGAGTGTTGATACCATTGACCTGCGACCAGATTTGTCATTTCAACCTTATCCTAGTTATATCTTGGAGCGTGGTGTGAAGACTCTGCGTTCTAGGACTATTCCGATTGTCAAAGTGGTCTGGGATGAATTCTCAATCGAGGAGGCTACCTGGGTGCTGGAAGATGACATGCGGACGCGATATCCATATCTCTTCAATTGAGGTACGTCTTGTCAATTTTGAGGACAAAATTTTTAAAAGTTGGGGTGATTGTAACATCCCGAATTTTTAAAGACTCGTATTATGATGCCGGAGACCGAGTAATTATTGGTAGGAATAATTGGTCGCGTCTCGGCGATTGTTAGTCGAGAAAATTATCAAGAAAACCTATTCTCCATAAAAGAGTGGCCTATCCATAGTAAAACGAGGAATTGGAGCCGAAGGGCAAATCTGTCTTTTCACACCCCTAGTTATTAAATTATAATTATGAAGGTTATAATTAATCATGAACCGAAAGAATTGAGTGATTTCGGATCGGAACCGGATTAATTGAGAAGTTTTGTGCCGAAGAGAAAAATTTGTCACCTAACCTATGGCTTAATGGGCTAGGGGTAGTTTGGTCTTTTCCCCTTCATTTAAACCCCCAGCCCATATAGCCACCTGACCAGCCTCACCCCCCACACTTAGTCACCCTCATTTCAGCAAGAAAGGAGCAAGAGCTGGAAATAAGAAAGAAAAGAGAAGGGGGGGCGTGGAGGAGGAGAAGAGGAGGAAGGAGGGACCCATCTCAAATCCTTGTGCATGTAAGTGGTTTCTCTTCCATCCCACTCCATTTTCAATTCTGAATTCAATGAGCCTATTGTTGAAGCCTGATTCTGCTCCTATCCCTTACTCCATTTTCGAAGCTTGAAGCTCCAAGGTTGAAGACAATGGAGTTTTGAACTACCACTTCTCTTGCATGTTCAGTTTTGCTGTTAAGAGGGGGAAATCTCAAGCTTGCATTTCGACTTGGAGGAAGTTGTGGAAGATAGAGTTGCTGTTTCAGTTTGAGAGAAAGGAAGCCACTGTCCTGGTTCGAATTCGGTTTCTAGCAGGGCTAGTTCGTTGTCTTCGGTTCGACGATCTCGTCTCTCGGTTCAACTCTCGGATTTCGTCAACGGGTGAGTTCTACTCACGGATTAGGGACATTTCATATATTCTGAAAACTGTGTGCTTTCAAATAATAAGGCAATCATTCCGTTTTCGAAAGACTTAGAACCGAAAAGCGATTTTGAGTCAAAACGGTGTTTTACGGTTTATTGAAAATTTTTGAATAAACCATTGAAATGAAATAACTTATATATGTATTCTGGAATAGTTGGAGATTTTCTGAGTTTCAGGGGATTGAAACTAGAAATCGAATTGGACGAGAACGGAGAGCGAAAATGAGAAGAATGTAAAATTCTGGTAACAGACACAGGTCGCACGGACCGTGCGCCCCTGGGCACGGATCGTGCGCCTGCTTCGGGTTGGAAGAATTGGAAATCGAACGGGACGCACGGGTCGTGCGCCCCTGAGCACGGATCGTGCGTTTCTTTCTGATAGATGGGTTTTAAGTAGTGCACCACGCACGGGTCGTGCGCCCTTGGGCACGGGTCATGCGTGAGGTTCTGTTACGGACTTCCGTTTTCTCGTTTTCTCGCTCCGTTCGATCCCGAATCTTTTCTAATCTCTTTCCCAACCATTTAAAAAGGAATTGCCTTACTGAAAACCGTATTTTGAACTTGTTCAATTCATGATTTTGAAAAAGAGCTTTGAAAGCCCATTTGATCGAAAAACCGAAACCCTAGTACGCGTGTGTGTACACCGACTGATGGACTGACTGAATATATATGTTTATATATGTCAAATGAAAATGATTATAATGCCGGAGGTCTAACTTATGAATTCCTCAAAACGGGTTATAGATCGATATGGATATTGATATCTACTTGTTATGTAATTGATCCATTTGGTGATTGAAAAGATATAAATTATCTAACTCTCGAGAACTTGATGCGTATTGTCATATGTATCACGTTGGGTGACGACCCGACAAGTAGCATACTAGGAAGGGAAGTCATGAGCCCTCACCCTAGGCCCTGAATGTGTTTTGGCGTGGTCAACTCACGGGTTACCGGGATTAGCAGGCGTTGTGCGGCCGGTTTGTGCTAAGTAATTCACGAATTGCCGGGATTAGCAGTCGTTGTGCGGTCGGCATTCGATTAATAAGTAATTCACGAATTGCCGGGATTAGCAGTCGTTGTGCGGTCGGCATTCGATTAATAAATAAAATTCACGAATTGTCGGGATTAGCAGTCGTTGTGCGGTCGGCATTCGATTAATGAATAAGACATTGTTATGTCAGCCTTTGTTGTAACGGTTTAATAATCTAAATCGAGTGTTGTGAGGGGGCACGGTAGAACTCACTGAGATAATGTTATCTCACCCTATCCATATTTGTTGTTTTTCAGAGAAGCAGGGAAAAAGGAAGACTATAGTGCACGAGTAGTTGGTGTACTCTTGGAGGTGCTGGAGACTTAGTCATATGATCCTTATTCTTTTGTTGTCCTATTGGTTGTATGAACTTGTATTGATTATGAGTTATATGAACCATTTTATGTTCCAGTTTGGTATTTGGACTTGGATATTGTAATCCATTCGGTATGGAACCGATGAACTTCTATTTATGAAGTAATGTTATTCCGATTATGTTTTTATTTCGGAAAAAGTTTGTATGTCCAATACTTAAACAGGAATTGTGTCCTCTGAAATTCCGCATCTGTGCATCTTAGGTGTCTCTACATGTTAGAAATACCGGGGTGTTACATTTCCATCAGATGGGTGACGTTGTAGCGACCGAAAAATCCGGGAGAGGATTCCTCGAAGGTTCAAAAATGAAGCCGCCACCAAATTTTAGTTTAAGGGCAAACGTTGGAAAATCCCTTTTGGAATGGATAAGGGTCCTTGAGACCAGATTAGGGTTCGGGAGTCGGTTATGCGTGGGGAAGGTATTAGCACCCCACGACATCCTTCCTAATGAAGGTTACCTGCTAACTAGTTGTAGGAAAGAATATTAATTTTGAAAATGTTTATTTTTACCCTTTTATTGTGAACTAAAAAGAGAGAAGAAAAATGATATTTTATTTAGGAAAATGATTATTTTGGAAAAGACTAAAAAAGGTTTTTTATTAGCGCAATTGACAGATGTGGGCCCCCATCTGCTCCTACGTATCTCTTGGTAGAGAATCAAATCACACGTAGTTCTTGGTAGAAAAATTTTTGTTTGTTGGTATTTTTTAATATAGGGATCTTAGGACTCCTGAGTGATCAGTTCATTTGTCCTAAAACGATGACTAACCCGCCTGTTCAGTCGGATTAGTCCCCTACTTTGTGAAAATAGAGTTTTTGGAGTTTGGAAAATGGTTTGGAGTGTGTTTGCTTGATTTTATTGGAATAAGGGGTTTTAGGATTCCTGAGCCGTACGACTCATTTATCCTAGAACGCTGACTAACCCGTCTGTACAGTCGGCTTAGTCCCCTATTTTGAAAATTTGATTTGTGGAGGGAAATGCGTTTGTGTTTATTTAGATTTAGAAATTGTTTGTTTTAAATAGGGATTTTAGGACATGATCCGTAACGGTTCATTAGTGACCTAAAAAAAACAGACTAACCCGACTGTACAGTCGACTTCGTCCCCTATTCATTTTTTTTAGAGGAAATGTATTTATTTTTTTTAGGAAAATGTAGGTTCGTGAAAGAAATTGTTAGCTTGTAGAAAATATGAAAAAGGGAACGAAGATGGGGTGTAGTCGTAAAAAGAGATGTAATTAAATAACAGAGGGGCTGTATTGTTAAAACAAAGGGTGTAACTATCGGTGGTCCGGGCTGTTGGGCTAATGGGCTGCGAAATAAGGTCTTATGGACAGGGGGTGTGCGTTGTTAGCTGAGGGGGGGTGTAAACAATGATCTGATCCTTTTATTAAAGAATATTAATAAGTAAATGAAGTAAGGGTTTAAAAGGAAACAAGATTAATTTCAGAACCCTAATCCCTTACCCCCTACCTCAGCGCCGTTTCAATATTCATTCGAGAGAGTGAAAAATTTCTGGTGAGGGAGGGAGAGTTTCACGCCAGAAATTGGGGAGAGAGATGAACGGAGGAAGAGAGATGCGAAAGGGGAAGAGGCGAGATGGAGAGAGAGTCTGTCGGAGGAGGAGGAGACGACGGCGGGAACACGACGGACGGGTCGCTGCCAGGAACACACCGGTGACGGTGGCGCTGTGATGCTACTGTGCTCACGGCAAGGAGACCGAACCGGACTGACTGGTCTTGTGCGATAGCAACGACGACGCGAAGGGGCTCGCAGGCGGAGGTTTGTGACGGAGACGGCGGGATTGACAGTGTTCATTGACGGTGACGGCACGGTTGGGGAGGACGACGATGATTCTATTGAGAACACGACCACCGTACGCGGTGGCTGAAATGACTTCTACGTTTTTCAGTTATCATTCTTTGAATTTCTCTGTTTCTATACTATTCTGCTTCTCCTATTCAAAGCCATGTAAGTCACTTCTTCTACCTATTTCTATTCTTTTACAGTAATTAGTATTCTGACTTTAAAAGAAAGAAAACAAAAGGTGTTTCAGTTTCCTATTTGCAAGTCTAATTTACAAGCCTAAACAGATTAATCCCTAATCCCAATTTCGTTGAAATAAACTGATTCTCAAACCCCAATTTGTTCATGTATTAATCTAATCTATTCACATATCCAACAGTACCAATATTTCTAACTTAAACTGAACCTTATTATTATTTAGTTCATATATACAGCTTCGATATTTACACTTAAAAACATGAATCAAAGTGTTGTAAACTAGAATTGACAGATTAACTCGTACGTACAATATGTGAATACCTAATAATATAAAATAAAATAAATAACGGGGAAACTAACCTGGCTCTCCAGCTTCTGAAAATCTCTTTTTATTTGTTTAAACTGCTCTGCTTTGGAATTTTTGAACCAAAGTTCTTTTGGTGATTAGGGTTCTGATTGTGAACCGCTAACCCTGTTCCTTATTTCTGAATTTTTTTGTCCCCCCCTTTTGTGTGTGAATTGTCCTCTTTTTTATAGGTGAAAATTAGGTTTAGGAGATTAAAAACTTGATTCTAACCTGATTTTGTTTCCTATTTTGCAGGTTTTGGGCTCTTGGGCAACAAGAAACGGTCCATGGATCATCTGCTGCTATATATTTTTGTATTTTCGTTTTCAGATTTTTGTAATATTATTTTTGGATTTTTGGACAATTGTAAATATTTGTAAATTATTTTTATTGACTTTTGATTATATTTGCTATGGACAGATTTTTGTTTTTTGGTTGAAGTGGATGAGAATGATTATATTGGGCCAAGCCCAATCAAAACTAAACATAGGCCCAACTTAGAAAAATGGCTGAAACGAAGCCCAATTAGAACAAATTTAAGATCAGGTCCAATCTAGCCCCATAGGTCCATTTAGGCAAACATTAGACATAAGCCCAATTATTAAAAACTGGTTCAAAACACTAAGCGTAAGCTCAAATAGGCAAGCTAATGAAATCAGGCCCAAAAAGGTTGGACATAGGCCCAATTGGACAAATCGGTCCAAATCAAAAACAAAACAGCGCTCGAAGTGCCATAGGCTTGCGACACGGGGCTAAAACTAGTACGATGAAAGGATCGGGCAAAATTAGGGTATAACAGACGTAATTCACCAGAATTATTTCTATTTTGATGGTGCCATGTCATTTTACCCGCGGTCTCCATTGAAGTAAACATCCTCTGTAGCCTTGGAATAAGAGGCAGATAGAACATTGATTTTTGTGGAACCGGTTTGCCTCTGCTCATCCCTGATCTATTGACACGATAGCGTGGTTGTCCACACAACTTGCATTCCGACAACTCTCCATCATTTATGCCAAACTCATTGTTATAATAGAGCATGCAACCAGACACACAACAATCAGTCCTTTTAGATTTTAAGCCAAGCTTCGATACCACTCTTTTAGCTTCATAATAACTTTGCGGTAAACTCCCTCTAATGGGGGTTGCATCCAACATCATTTTGGTCATATATTCCATGCACAACTCAGCAACATTAAATAAATGATCACTAGGGATCTCGCGGAGCACTGGGGCTCTAAAAGAGCATTTGGGCTCTAAGGGAGCATTGGGGCTCTAAGGGGTTGCCTAAACCCTAAAGGACCAATTGGGGTCCGAATGTGCACCGGGGCTTTGGAGGACTACTGGGGGTCCAAAAGAGCACAAACTAGCAATGGTACTAGTAAAATGGTATGCTCGGGGTGGCCTTTTTCGAGCGGCCGGAGGGGCAAGATCAGGTCGTTGACCTAATTTGCTCACCTCCAAGGACGTCCACCATGTCTTAGGCTGACACAGCTAGTCTGAAGGACCTGGGGTCGGATGATCCGTCGCGCTCAGTGGCGACATAGTGATCTTGAGGGTAGAGTTCGAAGTCGTTGCTTTGACATACTGGGTCGAACTGAACTGATGGACCTGGGGTCGGATGATCCGTCGGTTGCTCGATAACGCGACGTGCGATCTAGAATGAATGACCATTGGAGGTCTAAATTAAGACAGCGTTGGGGCTGCGAGGGACTGCTGGGGTCCGAGATTCTGAATTGTGATATGAGACTAGTGCTTGGAGCATTAACTTTGAGGGGACCAATTATTGGGATTGACACATGGCGTACTTACCTAGAACCTAACTAATGAATGCATTTACCTGAGAAGGGAAAAGCTATCTATATTTGGCATATCTAGAAATGCGATGAATGATGCATGCGTGTAATATAGGTGTGTGAAATGGTAGGTATCCGATGGGATGAATGAAACGTATATTAATGAATGATGGAATGATTTATGCTATGTGGATGATTTTTCTTTTGGCTTTTCTTCCTTTTTTGGTCTTTTTGGCTTTTCTTTTTGGGCCTCTCTTTTTGCTGGTCCTTCAACCCGCAGGACTTCCGGCATGAGGCTATCAAGTGCCTTCGTATTGCTAAGTCAATTGCACATTACTGGGACTTATCATTTGAGATGATCGCGCATTTATTGTTCTATTCCCGCAGTTCCTTTCTTCTTTATAAGTGTTTTAATGAAAGACTATATCTCTTCTGTGATTCTCGGAAATTTCGTAATGGTTGTAATGCTTTTGATTATGCCACATGTTTCTCAATTCAGTATCAATTATCACAAAACATCATTTCAAAAATAGACGGAAGTAAAAAGAAAGGAAAGTGTTTGATATTGACATTGGAGGCCAAATGTGCAGAAGGCACACCGACTTAAGATTACGTCAGGAATTTTATTGAAAGAATAGGAAAGCTAAAATACTAAGCAGACTTCTCGGTAGTTAGTGCCCTTGAAGTAACGGTGCCGGCCACCCATGTTCACGACCTTGATCACTCATCATCCGACTTTTGGAAGTGTTGACTGCTTCAATGTTTGTTTAGTCCAACTTCCTGACCCTAATTTTTGCCTGGATCGCCCTTTAGAGTTTTCAATCCATCGGGTCGCTCTAATTTTTGCCTAGGCCGCCCTTTCGGGTTTTCAACCTAGCGAGCTCATTTTTGCTTGGATCATCTTTCTCATTTTTCTATACTCCTTTTTTAGGCAGCGTTCACCGGGAGTGGGAGGTCTTCCCCGTCCATTTTTGTGAGAATTAAGGCTCTTCCAGCAAATGATCTCTTTACCACGTGAGGTCCTTTATAGTTCGAGGCCCATCTCCTGTGGGAATCCTTTTGGGTATGACTTTCTTGGGCACCAAGTCTCTTTAAAATTGTTGAGGACAGACTTTCTTTTGTTAAATTTTCTTTGTTCTTTTCCGATAAGACATAAGACAACCGTTCTTTTGTTTGGTGAGGTTTAATGGAAGTACTACTCCCATCGAACAGGGTTGCCCCTGTTGAAGTATGAACAAGGTCTGATCTCCATGTAAGGTGAAGTGTCACTATCATCTCTGATATTCTTTGTTTGTTGCCGCAACTGCCCCATTTGTTTTTTTTTTTATGATGCTCGACTTGGAGTCCTTACATGGCTTTTTCACCATTGTCCGTGATGATCCTTTTAGGAAAGCCGTAACGGCAGACCATATTTCAGGTGACATGTCACCATCATCCCTGATATTCTTCATCTGTTGCTGCAACTGCCCCATTTTTTTTTTTGGGCGGTATGGGGAGGGATCATGATGCTCGACTTGGAGTCCTTGCGTAGCCCTTTCACCACTGTCCGTGACGATTTTTTTTAGGAAAGCCGTAACGGCAGACCATGTTTATTGACAATCACGGATTTGTCACGTCAGTGTGCGTCGAACTTTCTTGATTTACTGTCCTTTGGGTGTGATGTTAATTTTAACACCTTTTTGTCTTCTTCTGTGCCCAAGTTGATCATTTCGTTTGATTCCACGCGAGGATGGGTTACTTTATCCTTTTGTTCCGTTATTATCATTACCTCTGGAAGAGTTTCCCAGTTATCTTCAACATATTCCTTGGTTTGATTAATGGGGCGATCAAAGTTATGACATGAATTACCGACGTTGTTATTTTCAAGGACAAGTTATTTAAGTCTGCATTAGTAGAAATTGAAGAAGGATAAAAGAAAGAGTAAAGCGAGCAAATGAGTAAAAAGGAATTTATCGGAGAATTCAAAATGTTATTTTATTAATATTGATACTGGAAAGAAACATGCATGCCCTTATTGAAACGTTCTAAGGCTTTGGGCAGAGCCATAGGATTTGCATTACGTAACATTACTTTGAACCGAAAATCACAAGGAAATCAACAATCTCCCAATTCATAAGTGCTTCAGTTGCAGGACAAGGGCGCACAAGGTTGATGATGTTAATTTTAGCTCTTTGATCGCCTTCAAAAGCATTGACAGATGATTTCTCATGCCCCTGGCAAAGGGTTAACGCCTCCATTCGGAGCATCCTCATTGAAGCTCAACCATTTGGATTCGATCAGATCCTGAATCACATGTTTCAGTGCCTTGCAGTTTTCTACCGAATGCCCAATTGCGCCTGCGTGAAATTCGCAGGTGGCGTTCGGGTCATAGCCTCTCGGGAAAGGAGGTTCAATGGGCCTCATCGGGCGGGGGGAGATTAGGTTGTGACTAGTGAGGTGGTCGAACAGATCTGAGTAGGATGCGGGAATTGGATCAAACTATACTTGTCTCCTTTCTGGGTAATTTGGTGGTTTATGGCTTTTAGTGGTTTGGGTAGAGAGGTGCAGGGCTCGAGGATGGTTTTTGGAAGTGTAAGAGGCTTTCACTGATCTTGTTATGGAGTTGGTCTCCCCTTCATCACTTCTAACAAATCCTGCGAAGGGCTTCCTTGAGTTATTGGTTTCGACTGAACCGTGAGAGATTTTCCCGTTTCTCATTCCCTTCTCCAACCTTTCTCCTATGGTGATCATGTCTGAGAAGTTAGAGGACACGCTCCCAATTAATCTGTCATAGAAGGGTGATTGCAACGTATCTATGAACATGGATACCATTTCTTTCTCTAGTAGAGGCGGAACTACCTGTGCTGCTGATCCTCTCCAACGCTGGGCATACTCCTTGAATGATTCTTTGTTTCTTTTCACCATATTCTGCAACTGTGCTCTATCAGGAGCCATATCGATGTTGTATTTGTACTGCTTTAAGAAAGCATCAGCCAGATCTTTCCAACATCGAATGTGAGTGCGTTCCAACTGCATGTACCAGCTTGAGGCTGCCCCGGTCAAGCTGTCCTGAAAGTAATGGACGAGCAGTTTGTCGTCGTGTGCAAATGCGGCCATTCTTCTACAATACATAGTCAGATGGCTAGCGGGACAAGTTACCCCTCTGTATTTGTTAAAGTCGGGAACTTTGAACTTGGGTGGGATAATCACATTAGGGACGAGACACAGATCATATGCATCCCTTGCGCCGACATTGGATCCTTCAATTGCTCTCAGGCGCTCTTCTAGCATCTGATATTTGTCCTCGGGCTGAGAGTCCTCCATTGAGTAGTTATGAGAGGGTCCTCTCATGTTGTAGTGGGGAGGAACCATTGGCATTGCAACGGAGTTCGCATTGAGTGTAGGAGCATGATGAATTACCACTGATGATGGAGTATAACCCTGTGGAATGACCTGCGGTGCAGTCGCAGGACTTGAGAAGTGAGCTCGTGGTATTTCTGCATTTGTATTTTGAGCTGAAGGTCCAGCGACTCCCGAAGGTCCTTCCTCTGGATTGGCTTCCATGGTAGGAGGAGCGTAACCGGCTGGGAGACCGTAAGGGGGCCATTGGTAGCTCTGGGCGTTCACTCCAGCGGTGTATGGAGTCTCGGAGCTGGGAGGAGGAGGGAGACTTATAGCATTGTTCTCAGTATTCCCTGCCGAAACACCTTCATCTACATTTCTTCTCTCGAGGAGTTTTACGAATTCATACATTTGATCTTTCAGCGCCATCATCTCGGTCATTTGATCTTTCAATACCATCATCTCGCTCATTTGAGTCTTCAGCTTTGCAATGTCTTCTCTCAGAGTCTGATTATCCTCTTCGGCCATTTTTCTTGTTTGGGAACGAGTCCGGTAGCGATGTTGATGAACCAGCTTGCCCTTTTTCTCTCTGTTTATTTTTCAATTTTTTCTTTACGTAAGTACATGAATGGATGAATGAATGAATGTGCATGAACTGCAAAATGTATGATTTCGTGTTACGCCGGGGGAAATTGCAAGTTTCTGTTTGACGTAGAACTGAAAGAAACTTATTTTATTAATGCAAATGTTTGATCCATCTTGTCAGAAAGAAAGTCTTACAATTCCCTGGCGGTTATAGAAATGCATGAGGAATGAAATGTTAAATTTTCTTATGCCATGCAAGAGGGACAGGTAAAAATGCATGAGGTATGCTAAAAATAATTTGCCAAAATAACATATGATTTTTTGAAATTTTTTTCATTTTAGAAGACCGAAAAAATGTATCAGTGTTTGTTTGAATGCAAGGGTATGAGGCTCCTTTGTGTCCTACGAGGATTCCCTAGAGAATAGGTCTAGGGCTCGTCTATTGAGTGAATCTTTCAAAGGGTAGCTCTAAAGAGTCCTACATAAGGTTCCTAGAGCCAACGACCCCAATTAAGAACACTGATCAACAACAATAGGCAAGCTATTAGGAGTGCCAGCATTCTCAAGAGGGACCAAACTCTAGGTGAGACTTTCGTGACCACCCAACAGGACGCACATCCAGTAGGCCATCACTACGCAGTCTCGTTCTAACTTAGGTTATTCTCCAGTCCGGGTATAGGACTATTCTCACGTGTGTGCAAAAATGTGATAGTGGAGTGTGTGAAGGAGCGAAATGTCAATGATACCCCCCAAGCTGCAAAACAGACAAACACATACACAAAAGTGGTCTTCTATCCTAGGGTTTTCATATCACAAAATAATAATATGCAAAAATAAAAGACAGAAATGGAAGGGTAAAAACAACATTAAATTAACAACTAATCCTACAACTAATTTAGACTAGGTTTGACTCTCTAAATGTCCCCAGTGAAGTCGCCAGCTGTAGCGACCGAAAAATCCGGGAGAGGATTCCTCGAAGGTTCAAAAATGAAGCCGCCACCAAATTTTAGTTTAAGGGCAAACGTTGGAAAATCCCTTTTGGAATGGATAAGGGTCCTTGAGACCAGATTAGGGTTCGGGAGTCGGTTATGCGTGGGGAAGGTATTAGCACCCCACGACATCCTTCCTAATGAAGGTTACCTGCTAACTAGTTGTAGGAAAGAATATTAATTTTGAAAATGTTTATTTTTACCCTTTTATTGTGAACTAAAAAGAGAGAAGAAAAATGATATTTTATTTAGGAAAATGATTATTTTGGAAAAGACTAAAAAAGGTTTTTTATTAGCGCAATTGACAGATGTGGGCCCCCATCTGCTCCTACGTATCTCTTGGTAGAGAATCAAATCACACGTAGTTCTTGGTAGAAAAATGTTTGTTTGTTGGTATTTTTTAATATAGGGATCTTAGGACTCCTGAGTGATCAGTTCATTTGTCCTAAAACGATGACTAACCCGCCTGTTCAGTCGGATTAGTCCCCTACTTTGTGAAAATAGAGTTTTTGGAGTTTGGAAAATGGTTTGGAGTGTGTTTGCTTGATTTTATTGGAATAAGGGGTTTTAGGATTCCTGAGCCGTACGACTCATTTATCCTAGAACGCTGACTAACCCGTCCGTACAGTCGGCTTAGTCCCCTATTTTGAAAATTTGATTTGTGGAGGGAAATGCGTTTGTGTTTATTTAGATTTAGAAATTGTTTGTTTTAAATAGGGATTTTAGGACATGATCCGTAACGGTTCATTAGTGACCTAAAAAAAACAGACTAACCCGACTGTACAGTCGACTTCGTCCCCTATTCATTTTTTTTAGAGGAAATGTATTTATTTTTTTTAGGAAAATGTAGGTTCGTGAAAGAAATTGTTAGCTTGTAGAAAATATGAAAAAGGGAACGAAGATGGGGTGTAGTCGTAAAAAGAGATGTAATTAAATAACAGAGGGGCTGTATTGTTAAAACAAAGGGTGTAACTATCGGTGGTCCGGGCTGTTGGGCTAATGGGCTGCGAAATAAGGTCTTATGGACAGGGGGTGTGCGTTGTTAGCTGAGGGGGGGTGTAAACAATGATCTGATCCTTTTATTAAAGAATATTAATAAGTAAATGAAGTAAGGGTTTAAAAGGAAACAAGATTAATTTCAGAACCCTAATCCCTTACCCCCTACCTCAGCGCCGTTTCAATATTCATTCGAGAGAGTGAAAAATTTCTGGTGAGAGAGGGAGAGTTTCACGCCAGAAATTGGGGAGAGAGATGAACGGAGGAAGAGAGATGCGAAAGGGGAAGAGGCGAGATGGAGAGAGAGTCTGTCGGAGGAGGAGGAGACGACGGCGGGAACACGACGGACGGGTCGCTGCCAGGAACACACCGGTGACGGTGGCGCTGTGATGCTACTGTGCTCACGGCAAGGAGACCGAACCGGACTGACTGGTCTTGTGCGATAGCAACGACGACGCGAAGGGGCTCGCAGGCGGAGGTTTGTGACGGAGACGGCGGGATTGACAGTGTTCATTGACGGTGACGGCACGGTTGGGGAGGACGACGATGATTCTATTGAGAACACGACCACCGTACGCGGTGGCTGAAATGACTTCTACGTTTTTCAGTTATCATTCTTTGAATTTCTCTGTTTCTATACTATTCTGCTTCTCCTATTCAAAGCCATGTAAGTCACTTCTTCTACCTATTTCTATTCTTTTACAGTAATTAGTATTCTGACTTTAAAAGAAAGAAAACAAAAGGTGTTTCAGTTTCCTATTTGCAAGTCTAATTTACAAGCCTAAACAGATTAATCCCTAATCCCAATTTCGTTGAAATAAACTGATTCTCAAACCCCAATTTGTTCATGTATTAATCTAATCTATTCACATATCCAACAGTACCAATATTTCTAACTTAAACTGAACCTTATTATTATTTAGTTCATATATACAGCTTCGATATTTACACTTAAAAACATGAATCAAAGTGTTGTAAACTAGAATTGACAGATTAACTCGTACGTACAATATGTGAATACCTAATAATATAAAATAAAATAAATAACAGGGAAACTAACCTGGCTCTCCAGCTTCTGAAAATCTCTTTTTATTTGTTTAAACTGCTCTGCTTTGGAATTTTTGAACCAAAGTTCTTTTGGTGATTAGGGTTCTGATTGTGAACCGCTAACCCTGTTCCTTATTTCTGAATTTTTTTGTCCCCCCCTTTTGTGTGTGAATTGTCCTCTTTTTTATAGGTGAAAATTAGGTTTAGGAGATTAAAAACTTGATTCTAACCTGATTTTGTTTCCTATTTTGCAGGTTTTGGGCTCTTGGGCAACAAGAAACGGTCCATGGATCATCTGCTGCTATATATTTTTGTATTTTCGTTTTCAGATTTTTGTAATATTATTTTTGGATTTTTGGACAATTGTAAATATTTGTAAATTATTTTTATTGACTTTTGATTATATTTGCTATGGACAGATTTTTGTTTTTTGGTTGAAGTGGATGAGAATGATTATATTGGGCCAAGCCCAATCAAAACTAAACATAGGCCCAACTTAGAAAAATGGCTGAAACGAAGCCCAATTAGAACAAATTTAAGATCAGGTCCAATCTAGCCCCATAGGTCCATTTAGGCAAACATTAGACATAAGCCCAATTATTAAAAACTGGTTCAAAACACTAAGCGTAAGCTCAAATAGGCAAGCTAATGAAATCAGGCCCAAAAAGGTTGGACATAGGCCCAATTGGACAAATCGGTCCAAATCAAAAACAAAACAGCGCTCGAAGTGCCATAGGCTTGCGACACGGGGCTAAAACTAGTACGATGAAAGGATCGGGCAAAATTAGGGTATAACAGACGTAATTCACCAGAATTATTTCTATTTTGATGGTGCCATGTCATTTTACCCGCGGTCTCCATTGAAGTAAACATCCTCTGTAGCCTTGGAATAAGAGGCAGATAGAACATTGATTTTTGTGGAACCGGTTTGCCTCTGCTCATCCCTGATCTATTGACACGATAGCGTGGTTGTCCACACAACTTGCATTCCGACAACTCTCCATCATTTATGCCAAACTCATTGTTATAATAGAGCATGCAACCAGACACACAACAATCAGTCCTTTTAGATTTTAAGCCAAGCTTCGATACCACTCTTTTAGCTTCATAATAACTTTGCGGTAAACTCCCTCTAATGGGGGTTGCATCCAACAACATTTTGGTCATATATTCCATGCACAACTCAGCAACATTAAATTGAGACTTAAGACCCAACAACCGAACACACATTGATAATTTTGAGTCTGTAGATCCTTCAAATATGGGTTTATTTGTCTCACTCAAATACATGTAAAACCTTTGAGCTTCCTCATTTGGAACTTCGTCAGCATCTGGTTCTTCAAAATCCAAATTTACTCCAACAGCGTCAGATATCATTCCCTGATAAACATCTAACGGTTGTATTCCCCATACTTTAGATGTCGTAGTCGCTGGATAACTACTTGATGTGTGATCTACTACTTCAACCGGAACATTAACCGCAGGAACTGCAGCTACCCCTGGCGGTCCTTCCCCGTGACGACTCCATGTCCAATAATTTGGCCTAAACCCATTATTGTACAAATGAAGTCTAACTTCATGTTCATTTTTTATAGCTCCAAATGAACATTTCAAGCACGGACATCTAATACCGCCTTGTCGCCCAAACTCTTCATGATCAATGTACTTAGCACAAAAAATAAACTCTTCTACTCCTTCTACAAATCGTCGTTTTACACCAGATCTTCCAGGATACAATCGATCATACATCCAACTACGATCCATTTTCAAGAACTATGTATACTACACTACAATATAAATAAAATAAACTATCAATTACTTCATATTTTGATATATATTTATATATTACTCATTTTATTTTGATATTTCAATAAACTATCAATTACAAGCAACACAATTAATTTTTTGATAATGTTATATACTAATAACTTAAACATTATAAATAATAATTCCAAATTTAATTTTAAATTTCAATTTTTATAAGACAATATATGTTAATAAAATTTATAAGTGAACTTAATAAATAGGTTTTTTCAATATAAATTATTTTGTATTATTATTGCAAACAAAATTTGTAACAAAATTTTACTATAAATAGTGAAGTAAGTAATATTTTATTAATTACTTTAACAACTAACCGTAGTGAAGAGAAGGCTCTGACTTGAAGCTTATCCTGAACTCAAGCAGAGAGGAAAAAGGAGGAACCCAAACAATACCTAAACAAACAACAACACAATTAGTAACAAACTCATATTATTATAAAATAATTTAAAAACGAATATAAGAAAAAATTAAAAACTAAAACTATTAACTCATATCAAAAACATACCTTGAAGAAATTTCCCAATGAGAGAAGAAGATAATTCGTAGGGAGGAAGTGCTACACTTCAAAAAGAGATTTAGTAGAGAAGGAGAGAATTTGGAGAGAGTAAAAGAGAAATTTTAAGAAGAGAATGAGAGGATTGTTAGAAGTGTGAAGAATGAGAAGTGGGGAAGGGATATATATAGCAAAACGGAGCCAACGGTCAAAAAGGGATATATCTGCGCTTATTTTTCAAATGGGTCTTTGCGGCGGATTGTGGGTCTTTGCGGCGGATTGTGGGTCTTTGCGGCGGATATTTCAAATTAAAACACCGCGCCTTTTTTTTTAAAACACCTAAATATCCGCCGCAAGAACCCAAATTCCGCCGCAAATACCCAAAATATCCGCCGCAAATACCCAAAATCCGCTGCAAATACCCAGATATCCGACGCAAATAGCCAAAATCAATATTCACTATTTAGTTAGTGTTGTCAAGATCTTGACCGTTGATTAGTATCGACACTAATCACTATTGACTATTCAATAATCACGCAGCACTATTTAGTATCGGCAAGATCTTGATCGTTAATTAGTGTCGACACTAATCACTATTGACTATTTAGTGTCGGCAAGATCTTGACCGTTAATTAGTGTCGGCAATATCTTGACCGTTAATTAGTGTCCAAGCTAATCACTATTCATTATTCAATAATCACGCTGCACTATTCACTATTAGTGTCGGCAAGATCTTGACCGTTAATTTAGTGTCGGATATGTTGTTGTATTATTATGAGTATTATGGTTTTTTATTATTTTTTATCATTTATATATTTAATGTCTGCTACCCCTAAACAGAGACCTACGCCATTCTCTTGATACGACACTCTCTTGAGCATTGTCGGCAGCAGCTCCAATAGAGTGGCGTATGTCTCCATTTCTTTGTAAAGAAATTTCCACATTGTCATGAACACCCCTTCATCTTTTTCGTTAAAAGTAACCCATTTATCAGCAAAAAGCTCATCCTTATTATTTCAACCACAAGAGACATATATGTTCATCAAACGCTCGGTATCATCCTCCAACTTAACAACCCGTCCTTGCAGTTCCTCAAACTTTCTATTTAGAGATTC
Source organism: Astragalus membranaceus (assembly GCA_039519185.1). Taxonomy (NCBI): domain Eukaryota; kingdom Viridiplantae; phylum Streptophyta; class Magnoliopsida; order Fabales; family Fabaceae; genus Astragalus; species Astragalus membranaceus. The sequence goes on from CM076850.1 coordinate 67,583,936, forward strand.
AACCATCTTTTCAAAATAGAAAGTTTCACAAGAAACCATCTTTTGAAAAGATGGTTGAATCTCTAAATAGAAAGTTTGAGGAACTACAAGGACGGATTGTTAAGTTGGAGGATGATACTGAGCGTTTGATGAGCATATATGTCTCTTGTGGTGGAAATAATGAGGAGGAGCTTTTTGCTGATAAAGGGGTTACTTTTAACGAAAAAGATGAAGGGGTGTTCGTGACAATGTGGAAATTTCTTTACAAAGAAATGGAGACATACGCCACTCTATTGGAGCCGCTGCCGACAATGCTCAAGAGAGTGTCGTATTAAGAGAGTGCCGTATCAAGAGAATGAGAGTATTGGTAGAGGTGTGAAAAAGAAGAAGGGGAGAAGGGGTTTATATAGGAGAAACGAAGTCAAACGGTCAAAAGGCAAGATCCACCGGAAACGGCAGTTACCGGCGGATTTATGGGATTTGCGGCGGATTAGGGGATTTGGGGTGGACGGAGGGGAAATTGCGGCGGTTTTTGAAATTCAAAATTGGCAAATATCCGCCGGAAATAACCTTACCGGCGGATTGTTAAAATCTCGTAAAATTTTAACAATTTTTGTAATATTGATCTGTCGCAATTTTTGTTAAATCCGCCGCAAAAACCAAGTCGAATATTGATCCGCCGCAAACGTCAATTATTCCGCCGGTAACGTTGCGGCGGATCCATATCCGCTGTAAATGCCTAGAAACCGCCGGAAAATTTGCGGCGGATCCATATCCGCCGGAAAGTCCTGGCCGGAAAAATCAAATATTCTTGTAGTGAGTGTGGTCGTCTCCATTCTTTGTTTTATTGCTGTCATGCACATAGATCATCTTGATTGCATAATTTAGCTTAATATCTGCAGAGGAAGTGGTACCACAATTTTTTGATGAAGGGGTTCCATCTTGTGGTTCTCATGGCTGCTGGTCCCGGTGTTCGTGATACGCGGGTATTTGCTTACTTCATTTATTTTTGACCTTGCATCATGATTTTGGTACTCTATGACTGGCATACTGCTATAGTGACTGAAGCTTTTCCAGACTTGGTTGTTTCATAAATGCCTGTTGTTGTTTTATTTTTTCAGTGCTTCACTGCCTCTCCAATGCTATGTATATTTGATGCTGGTTTTTCTTTGATCTGAAATTGACTTTGTACATTCACAGTGTGGTTTCAAGATGTTCACTAGGGCTGCAGCTAGGAAGCTTTTTTCAAACGTGCGCTTGAAAAGGTGATTGTTTTTAGAGCTCAATAGAATGCACTTTTTCTCTATTTACAGACCATATCTTCTTTGTGTCATACTGTCATTAAACTATGCTCCTGTCCATTGGTTCTGATATGAAACATATGTTTTTGCAATCCTTTAGATTTTATGAAGAAACTTAAACGCACAATTCCTTGGGATTATCTATTTTGGATTTAGACCATAATAATTTGATTAGAATTATGCAATATTTTCGAAAAACAAAACCTTTTTCGTTTCAAACAGGAAGGAGCAAATCTTGACTTCGCATAAAATTTCACCTTTATTGTTCTCTTTGAATAACATTATCAAAGTCAAAATTATAAATGCTTCATCTTGACTTTCAAAATTATAAATGCTTCATCTTAACATTTCATAAGTATCTTTTGTAAATACTTCAGTGTCTGCCAATGTAAGCAACTAATGTTACCAAGTGGCTTCAGTCTCAAGAAGGGGGGTGAATTGAGATTTAAAACTTTTCAGATCTTTCGAAAACGTTTTTCCCCTTTTTCAATGACTTAGATCAATTTCGCGCAGGTTAAGTGGAAGCGAAGGAATTAGAATATAAAGCAGTAAAGCGGTATAACAGTAAAGCAGGAAAGCAGTAAAGCACGCAGAGATTTATCCTGGTTCGGTCACCTCCTAGTGACCTATGTCCAGTCCTCACACCCTTGTGAGATTTTCCACTAACCAAAACAACAAGGCTTACAGGTGCCTTGGAAAACCTTTACAGACTCAGGCACTCTCCTCCTAGGATACCCCACCTATGGAGAGCCCTCAAATCTAATATAACAATAACAAGAGAGACCCCACCCCTGTTACAATCAGCTGCCCCAGAAAGATACCCCACTTCCTAGTACAAACAGCTACCCTAGAGAGATACCCCACTCCCTAGAACAAATCACAACAATTAAATAATAAACAATTGTAAAGACAGAAATACCTCTAATGAAGGCAGATATTACAACTTGAAGAATGCAACCCCAACTAACTCTTAGCGAAAGATCAGCTCTGACGGACCAGCGGTGCGAGAAGAGCAAAGAATAAAATGTAAAGAGTTTTTCAAAAATGTGATAGATCGTAAACTTGGGTTGTACCAAATGAAGACTATGAAGTGCCTATTTATAGGCTATGAGAAAAAGAAGTTTACGTTAAAATAATGTAGGAATCGATTCTTTGTTGAAAACATTGGATCTAGGAATCGATTCTTCTTTTAATTCAAAATCGATTTTGACTTGCTTTGAAAAGAGGTGGCAATCGATTCTTGAGATCCAGGAGGGCTAGGAATCGATTCTTATACTCAATGTAATTTGTATGAATCGATTCTTGGCTTTCCTGAGACATGTAGGAATCGATTCTTTTGCTAAGTGAAAAATAGTATGAATCGATTCTTTCCTTTTAAAGACACTTGAGAATCGATTTTTATGCTTAGTATAAAATAGTATGAATCGATTCTTCCTTTTTAGAAATACTTAGGAATGGATTTGCATATTTAGTGAAACTAGTATGAATCGATTCTTTAGCTTTTGTATTGACCTGAAAATCGATTTTTATATATAGAATAAAATAGAGAAAATCGATTTTATGCTTTTCAAAAATGCTTCTTGTGTTTACGTGTGCATGCATGCATTTTGAAAATCATGGGACTTTGAGAGATGAGCTGACCTTCGTAAGAGCTTACACTTTTTCCTAAGACACACCCAAACCCTAAGGACTACCCTTATTTATAAGGACTACCCTTATATCTTGAAACTTCAATTCTTGAGCTTGATTGTCTTGGATTGTGACTTTGATACTTTGTCACTTTCATTAACTTTGGCCATCAACTTTGGCTTTGGCCTTTTTACTATTATCAACTTTAGCTTTTGTCTTTTTCATCATCAAAACCTCTAAACCACTTCATCATCAAAACTTAGCCTGCAACACAAGATATCTACATTCTCCCCCTTTTTGATGATGACAAAACATTTACTCATCTCAAGGTGGGAGGTTAGTTCAAACAGATAATGCATATATATGATGCTCCCCCTATCATGATGCTCCCCCTGTTTTATTGACTATATGCATAGTGATAGATCTATATGCTCATTCTATATGCTTTATGCAACCCTATATTTCTCTCCCCCTTTTTGTCATGATCAAAAGGGTCGACGTAAGATAGAGTTTGCGAATCGAATGACACAGCTATTTGAAGAACCATTGCGAATCTAGTGATCATCAAAACCAATAGAAAATCATATATGAAACCATGAAGGAAATATTTCATCAAAATAAGTAAGAGCTAATCAAGATCTGTGAAGCAGTTTGTTTAACCTTCATATATTTCATACTGCTTAGTTTGAAAGTTGGTGAAGGCAGCCAGAATATGGGAGAAAAATTATTCTAGGTAAACAACGATTGTGAGCATGTATTCTGAAAATTACAGCAATTGATTGTGACAGGAGAAAATAGATTTCAAAAAAATAGTGCTTCAACTGCTTTTAGAAAATGCTTTTTGAGCACGCAGAAATTCATAAGTCACAATTTCACTTGAATCCACGTTTCTTTACAAAATCACTTGAGAAACAAAAACTCGTTTGAAGAACCAAATTTTCTTTTGCAATGGATCGTGAAAATATCAACTAGCTGTTTGTGACGACTCAACTAGCTCAATCACACTATCGCCTTTCTAACCATAACCTCTAAGAAGGTGATGTATAATTTCTATATGATCAGTCCTAGAGGGTTGACCAGAATACTTTGTTGATTCATGTTATTCTAATCATGCCTTATAAATATTGTTCTTAATGATGCATGAAATTAAAAATGGATCATTTATTTTCTCGCATACATGCCAATCATAACGAATGGATCGATTATAAGGACTAACCTTCGTGGATGTTCTTTCTTCTTAACATAAGATTCAGGGAATACTTTTAGTCACATAATTGACTTAATAAACTATTCTTAAGCACATTTTCAAAATAGAGGTGAATAAAAATTTTAACCAATCTGACCTTTACCGGTGATTCTTCCTCTATTTATCACAAGTCACATGACGGCTTTTTCCGGGGGTGAGTGTTAGGAACTTTGTTGCGTCTCCGGTCATGCGCTTTGAGTCTTTGCTGTCAAGGTATCAATCTGCCCCCACACCTTGAAGCATACCTGCAATGATCTAAAACAAGGTTCTAGGTACCCAAATCTCTTTGGGTCCTTGTGGGTTAGTGCTTGGTATGGTTCTTTTGGGAATCCATACCTTTCTCATAGTTTGATTACCTCTTGCTCTGCAGACGGAAGCAGTATGTCCAGGTTTACCACAGTAATAACATGTAATATAAGGTCTAGTGGAAAATTTTGGTTTATAATGAACATGCCTTTCTATGGGTTTGTTTCTAGGGAATCTATGATGCACATTTTGTAAACTAGACAATTTCCCAACAGTCCATTCCAGTTCATGAATTTTCTTTTCAGATTCAACACATTTATCACAAGTATAATTTTCTTTAAAGCATGCAAGGCTATCATTTTTTTTTCTAAGCTCTGACTTTTCTTTAGTTAAAGCAGTAACAGCATTTTCAAGATGAGTGATAACTTTCTTAGATTTATCTAATGCTTTAGCTAGTTTTAAGGATTTATCATGCAATTCAGTAAATGCTTCATATAATTCATCATAGGCATCTTGTAAAGATTCAGAGTTAGAATATACCTCAGTTTCACTTTCGCTGTCGTGGTCGGCCATGGGAGCAACTTGACCTTTTTCGCTTTCTGAGTTATCTGTTGAGTTCATGTCATTGTCTTCCCAAGCTATGTAGGATTTTCTACCATTGTTTCCTTTGGACCCCTTTTTCTTGAACTTTGACAATTTTCTTTCTAAGTTCGGGCACTTCATCGTCAGGTGTCCGGATTTACCACATTCGTAGCAAGTTGGAGGACTTGAGAAGTTTTCTTTGCTTGAGCCTCTTTTGGTTGGAGAATTCTTTTTGAGAGATCTTTCCCTTCTCATGAACTTTTTGAATTTACTAACCATTAGTTCCATTTTCTCCTCGTCTTCATCTTCATCTTCCGAATCATCACTATCGTCGGATGAGCTTGAACTGGAAGCTTTGAGAACTAAGTTTTTGTTCTTCTTGTCTTTTCCTTCATGCTCTGCTAGGCGAGTGAGCTCTAACTCGTGCTCTAGTAGTTTCCCAAACAGGGTGGCGAGAGTCATGGTAGTCAAGTTTCTTGACTCAGTTATTGCAGTCACCTTTGGTTGCCATTCTCTGTTTAGGCATCTCAGCACTTTGTTGATCAAGTCTTCGGGAGGAAATGATTTTCCTAATGAACCCAATTTGTTCACTATGTGAGTGAACCTTTTCTGCATCTCTGATAATGTTTCACCTGTATTCATTCTAAACAATTCGTACTCTCTGGTAAGAGTATTTGTTCTTGCCCTTCTCACTTCACTTGTACCCTCAAGAGTAACTTGAAGATTATCCCACATTTCATGGGCAGATTTACAGTTTGAAACTCGAAAAAATTCATCAGCACTCAAAGCAGAAGTAATAATATTTTTAGCACGTAAATTAAGTTGCACTTTTCTTTTCTCATCATCAGACCATTCATTTCTACTTTTTATTGTAAGAATACCATCTACTATGTGTGTGGGGACAAAAGGTCCTTGTTCCACAGCATCCCAAACATCTAAGTCTACCCCTTCAATAAAAATTCTCATTCTTTCTTTCCAATATGCATAGTCTTCTCCGTTGAATCCCGGAGGACGGAAAAGAGATGCACCCTCTTGCGTAGACCAACCTGAAGCCATTTCTCTTGAAGCTGCTAGGCCCTTTATACAAGAGTCTAGCTCTGATACCACTTGTTACCAAGTGGCTTCAGTCTCAAGAGGGGGGTGAATTGAGATTTAAAACTTTTCAGATCTTTCGAAAACGTTTTTCCCCTTTTTCAATGACTTAGATCAATTTCGCGCAGGTTAAGTGGAAGCGAAGGAATTAGAATATAAAGCAGTAAAGCGGTATAACAGTAAAGCAGGAAAGCAGTAAAGCACGCAGAGATTTATCCTGGTTCGGTCACCTCCTAGTGACCTACGTCCAGTCCTCACACCCTTGTGAGATTTTCCACTAACCAAAACAACAAGGCTTACAGGTGCCTTGGAAAACCTTTACAGACTCAGGCACTCTCCTCCTAGGATACCCCACCTATGGAGAGCCCTCAAATCTAATATAACAATAACAAGAGATACCCCACCCCTGTTACAATCAGCTGCCCCAGAAAGATACCCCACTTCCTAGTACAAACAGCTACCCTAGAGAGATACCCCACTCCCTAGAACAAATCACAACAATTAAATAATAAACAATTGTAAAGACAGAAATACCTCTAATGAAGGCAGATATTACAACTTGAAGAATGCAACCCCAACTAACTCTTAGCGAAAGATCAGCTCTGACGGACCAGCGGTGCGAGAAGAGCAAAGAATAAAATGTAAAGAGTTTTTCAAAAATGTGATAGATCGTAAACTTGGGTTGTACCAAATGAAGACTATGAAGTGCCTATTTATAGGCTATGAGAAAAAGAAGTTTACGTTAAAATAATGTAGGAATCGATTCTTTGTTGAAAACATTGGATCTAGGAATCGATTCTTCTTTTAATTAAAAATCGATTTTGACTTGCTTTTTGAAAAGAGGTGGCAATCGATTCTTGAGATCCAGGAGGGCTAGGAATCGATTCTTATACTCAATGTAATTTGTATGAATCGATTCTTGGCTTTCCTGAGACATGTAGGAATCGATTCTTTTGCTAAGTGAAAAATAGTATGAATCGATTCTTTCCTTTTAAAGACACTTGAGAATCGATTTTTATGCTTAGTATAAAATAGTATGAATCGATTCTTCCTTTTTAGAAATACTTAGGAATCGATTTGCATATTTAGTGAAACTAGTATGAATCGATTCTTTAGCTTTTGTATTGACCTGAAAATCGATTTTTATATATAGAATAAAATAGAGAAAATCGATTTTAGGCTTTTCAAAAATGCTTCTTGTGTTTACGTGTGCATGCATGCATTTTGAAAATCATGGGACTTTGAGAGATGAGCTGACCTTCGTAAGAGCTTACACTTTTTCCTAAGACACACCCAAACCCTAAGGACTACCCTTATTTATAAGGACTACCCTTATATCTTGAAACTTCAATTCTTGAGCTTGATTGTCTTGGATTGTGACTTTGATACTCTGTCACTTTCATTAACTTTGGCCATCAACTTTGGCTTTGGCCTTTTTACTATTATCAACTTTAGCTTTTGTCTTTTTCATCATCAAAACCTCTAAACCACTTCATCATCAAAACTTAGCCTGCAACACAAGATATCTACAACTAATAAGGAGTAGGGATTGGAGTTTGTAATTTTTTTTCTTCCCACATAAAGAACACAAACAACTATGGTACTTGGAGTTGCAACAACAGTACTTTTAGATGGAAATTTATGAGGTTGTATTAGAAGATTGATGGTAAAAGTATAGTGAATGCAACAACTGTATTTTTAGAAGGAAATTTCTTTTTACTGTGATGAAATTTTACTGTCAAAAGTGTAGTTTGATAAGGCTGAATATTCAGGCTGAATATTTCAATGTTATTGAGGCACATGATTTGAAGGTTAAAAATAGAAACTTAGTGCATTTTATTTTCTTCATGTTTGCTATCTGATTTATGTTCATATATATATATATATTAGTAACTAATACACTACTTGTTTTGCCTTTACCTAGTATCTCTATTTTGTTTATAGTTGAGTTTATGTATTAGAAAAACCTTCAGTGGCTTAAGTACTGAGATGGTAGCATGAACAAACATGGATATATGCATCTGGTGATGATACAAATGAGGCTGGCTTTGAGTTTCTTTTTTGCTTACTCCACTTGAAGATATTGTAATCATGGATTCTATTTAAGTATGAGTTGCCTAGTCATGTTCTGAAATATGGATATATTTAAGTATGAGGCGGTTTTTTGTTTCATTAAGGTTGTAAGAAATGCTCACTACTACTTCACTAGTTCTTAAACATTAAAGTTTATGAACTATCATTAGGATATGTAACTGTTTATCTCTTATCTTAGTATTTGAAAATTGATTAATTAAGAATGTTTAATTGATCGGGCATAGGTGGACTGGAAGATATGAAGCTCATCTATGGGACAATAGCTGTAAGAAAGAGGACCAAGCTAGGAAAGGAAAGCAAGGTAAGAAAACGACTATATATATTTTTGGTCAAAGTCAAACAAATCTATTGAGCTTGATTCTGTTCTTTCACTGCTCTCAGTTGGTTAGGTTAGATTGCTCTGTTTTACATTATATTTATTAGCTTAGAATTCAATTTGTATGAATACTAGCTATGCTACAAGCTACTGATAAATTGTGCATTGCTTTATTACATTTCTGATTTCCATTCATTAGTGGTCTTGTTTATGGAGGAGGTAGTTAGATTTTGTTAGTTAACCACATGGTTTTTTTATAGATTTTATTTCCTAGCTAACCTAAATTAATTGAATTGATATAATAATTCAGTGTTTTGTGTCCTATTGTTATTGTATATTAGCCTCCACATTATATTCTTTTGTTGTTCTACCCAAGTGGTTATTTGAAGAGATCTAGCACATTAGCCAAAATGATGCAATTAGCATACATTGACTACTAAATTCACTGAGTAAAAGACAATAAATTTGAAAAGGGAGATGTAGGATATGCATGAGGAATAATAGAACTAGAATAATAAAACAGACTTTAGTTTCATTGATCTTCTATAAGCTATCCTTTTGGTTCTCCTCTAGTTTGTTTCTTTAAGAATGTTGATGTTGTTTGATGTAATATTCTCTGCCTTTCTTTAAGAATTACTTGAAATTTAGTTCAACTTCTGCTAGTTTACAAGTTTGATTCTCTGATTTAGTTGCATGTTGTTGATTCTGAGCATGTTGTTTGAGTAATGGTATTGTTTCTGTTTCAATATTGATGAATGAGGAATATGTTGAGGAATGCACCTCATTCATTTTATTTTTTAGTCTAGTATATAAAATGGATAAGAGTTGGATATCGGATAACACGGTGACTAAAGAGCAGTACATTAGAGGGGTTTTAAGTTTTCTTCAATTTGCATTTACCAACTCGTCTATAAATGGATTTTTTTTGTCCCTACACCAAATATGTCAATTGCAATATGTGTACTCACATGAATTTTTAAGAGCACATAATCAATCATGTGGGTTTCTAAGAGGATATTAGTATATTTTTATCAATATTGATGTTTTCTTTAACTGACTGAGTTTAATCAACTGTAGGCCAAGTCCTGAAGCTGCTGCTGGCAGTGAAAATCAGGGGCAAGCATCACAGAAACAGAATCCTCAGTAGCAGCAGGCTGCACCTCAAAGACAAATTTTTGTTTAGAGATTTTGAATTGCATTTCAAATCGATTTGGTACTTATTTTGAAACTGGCAGCCGTGATGTTTTTGTTAAACCAAGATGGATGAAAGTAGAGGCTTGCCGTCCTTGCTTTCTTTGCTATTATTGAATATTTGTAAGTATTTACCCCTTTTTCTCTAAAAATATGTTTGAATGTTTCTGTTGCTAGTTATCAATGCCATGTAACATTGCTGAACTGGATAGTGGTTAGATTGTGAATGGAAGCTGTAATATTTATCATTTGTGATGTGTTACAGATACCAAACTGGATATACGTATTGTAATCAAAGTTATATTTTCTTTGCTTTTTTTTACTGAAATAGTCATTGGCTCTCACATTGACATTGATATAGTCTCCACTCACATTTGTTTGACATATATGGTTAATGCTCTTCTGGAAGGGAGAATGGGTTCTGTGAGCACATTTAGGATGCAATTTTTTTTTAAAATTTTTTACATTAGCGTGGGCCTAGCCGACGCTACACTTTAAGTTGACTATTCTGTTGTTGACTTTAGCGTCGGCCTGGCCGACGCTAGCTAATTCTTTGACTTTTTTTGATTGACTAAATAGCGTCGGCCCTGGAATTAGCGTCGGCTTTAGCGTCGGCCAAGCCCACGCTACAGTTAGCGTCGGCTAAATTAACGGGACGCTACATTTACCTTCGAACATTTTAGCCTCGACACGTGGCCGACGCTACTCCGACGCTAATTCACTGTTAGCGTCCGCTTTTGGCCTGTTAGCGTGGGTTTTGGCCGACGCTAAAAGCTGCTTTCCTAGTAGTGCGCCTTCCTTTACAAACTTTTTCAGGTATTCCCTCTGGATCATCTGCTCTATATGTTGCTTCAACATCCAACAGTACTAGTAGTCAGTCGTGTGGCCATCTGTGCGGTGGTACCTCCATTATGAATCGGGGTTTTTGCCCATCGTTCCAACAAATGGGGCAGGCCTCCGTATGGTACCATCGTGCAAGGATTTGTCCAGGATGGCCGATGGCTTGGTGTTCAGGGGGTGTATCCCTCCTTAGCCCCTGGTATGGCCGACCGATTTCTCTTTTGATTTCCTCTGTCCTTTCCTTGATTTGACCGAGCGCGTTGTGGCTCTACTCGCTCAGCAACAGGTGCCTATCTTCCAGTCTTTTTCTCCCTCTTCCCCGTATTAGACTCATCGGCTTCTATATGTTTCTCCGCCCTTACCCGTACCTCATCCATCGTACGGGGATTCCAGATGACCAATGCTTCGCAGAAGGTTCCGCTACACAGACCTTTTATGAAGGCGGTTACGAAGAACTTTTCGTCTGCCTCTTCTACGAGGACGATGGTCTTGTTGAACTGGTCAAGATAGCGCTTTTGAGCGGTTTGGACGGTCCCTGGCGGACGTTGAACAGATAGCCAAGTCCAACCTCCCTCTTCTTGTTCGTCGAGATATGCTGTACGAACCTGCTTGGCAAATCTTCAAACCCAGTGATGAAGCGCGTTAGGAGCCCCTTAATCTATTGTAGTGATTGTTTCCCCGTACTCATTCCCAAATTTGTTGTAGTGATTGTTGCCAGAATAACGCAAATGCCTCTTTCTTTTTCAACACTTCTTCCAATCCACACCCCTTAGATAAGCCAGAATCTAGGGCGTCTAAATTTGTCACAATGTTTTCAATATTAAGATCCAAGCACCCAAATACTTCGTTGTTCCACCACTTCAATCTCTCTTTTAGGATCTTCAATTTCTCCTTGATCACATATGCCTTTCTACGATGTACCTCATTAATCTTCTTTCACTCATCTATAACAAAGGATTTGATACCCTCATGATTAGTCCAATAATTATTAAATCGAAAGGTTTTGGACCCCAATTTTGATTTGAGAAAACCAACGAGATAGGGCAATGACCCGAAATGTCCCTGTTACCTACTCTTGGACCCTTCACTTTCAACAAATTCAATAGATAATTAGAGATCAAAAATCTATCCATTCTACTTGCAGCAATACCATATGAACAAGAATATGTATATTTTTTTTCCATAGACAGCAGGATCAATCAAATTCACACTATCCACAAAACATTAAATTGCACTATATCTTTATACCTCAAATATGCATTTTTACCCATTCTTTCATCAAAGCTAGATACTACATCAAACTCTCCCATTAGACACCACTCACCCTCTGAACTAGCAAATTTTAACTTGCATAAATTCTCCCAAAGCAATCTTCTACTAGCTGTACTACATGGTGGATAATTATTGACAAAGAAAAAGACCTTTGAATGGAATTCTACACAGACCCATACAAATTCATCAACAGAAAATGAATGTTTAACAGTCCATATCCCTTTTTCCACATCATTTGCAGTCCACCAGATAAACCATTTGAAGGTAAACCCACTCATTCTATTAACAGACTACGTCACATATTTTCAACAAGATAATCTACTAACACTTCTCTCTTAGTTTCATGAAGACAAACAAGATAAAAAATACTTGTGTTGATAATATGAGCCAAGCTTCTTCTTTTAGAATTGTCTCCCAACCCTCTAATGTTCATAGATATTGTGTTCATCAAGACCCTTGGTTATTCTCCCTTTGTTGTTTTGCTTCTTCATCTCTTTTTTCCCCAATTTCTATCTGGTTAACATAAACTTCATCTCTGTCAGAACCATGAACACCCAATCTACTAGCTTCCTCCCAAACCCTGTGAGGAACTCATTTGGTTTGTAAAGCCCAAAACCTATTATTACATCCTCTAACATCATAACTGGAAATGGAACCTCCACAGAGAACCAAAACACCAGAGAAATGTGTTGAACCACCAGCGATTCTTATCTTGACGGGGTAAGTTGATGCTAAGTGGACGGTGATTTGTGGGGGAGGCATCAGCCGAAGAGAAAGGAGAAAATAACTGGTCACATAAGATACTACGTTAAATTGTTAAATTATATTTTTTATTTTAAAATATAATTTAACAAATTAATAGATTAGTTTAGTAAATAAAAATGTTACATGGCATGGTAAGTGGTGTGTAAGTAAGCAAACATGAATGTCACATCAATTAATAAGGTGACACATCCGTTTTTTTGTTGACCAATTTTGAGTGAGGCGAACATTTCACAAATTGAAAAAATAAAGGGACTACAATGGTAAAAAAAATAAAGGGACTAAAATTTTGATAAAAAATATAAGTGATTATAGGGAGACTAAAAGGGTAATTAAGTCAAAATAAAAGAGTAAAAGTACAAAAATTTTGGAATGGAAGAAGTATATGTTAACTGAAAACATGTCATGTGCCATTACTCAATTCTATTGATACCTTATTTACGTTATTTATGTATATATTCTACATTTATGGCTACATTCATCCTTATGCATTTATTCATTAATTTCATTAAAATCACACATTTAAATAGTTCAAAATGTTCCTTATCTTTTGTCAAAAAAAAAAGTTCCTCATCTCATGCAAAAAATTAAGTCTATTTTTGTCTACAATAATGATTTAATTATTGACATATTATTTTTAGAAAAGTAAATACGTAAATAGATTTTAAAAAGGAAAATAAATTTAAAAATGAATTTCCCTGATTGACTCCTAATTTTAACTGCATTTCACGATTAAAAAAACCGCCCTTAAATATTAAAATGCTAATTAGTATTTTAATTAAGTATTAAATTCAAATAAAATTTATTTGCCAACTGATTTCATATTGACAAGTTAACTGAAATATGTTTCGTGGGCTATTACTCAATATTATTTATAAATAAAACCGTTCGATTCACGCGCCGACAACTCACTGTTAGCTTGTGTGAGATTTGCCTTCATCACTCGAGCAGATTACCAGAAATTAGTCTTTTGTTTGAACATGCACTGGGTAGCCATGAATAGTTCGGAAAATAAAACTCAATATTATTCATACCTTATTTACGTTCTTTTTGACTCAATTTAAGTTATTTGTGTATACATTCCACATTTATGTCTACATTCATCCACTATATAGTAATTCATTAATTTCATTCAAACCACAAATTTCATAAGTTCCACTGTTGGCCACTTCATGCAAAATATCAAGCTGTTATTTGTCTATAACAGTGAGTAAATTATTGACATAACTGTTTTTAGAAAATTAATTCCGTAAATAAATTTTGATTCAAATTTTAATTGATTGCTCATATATTTTTAATGAATTTTGGGACATTATTTGTGATCGATATTGATCTTTACACGTACACATCCTCCTATTGTCCCCACAATTGATTGTCTTGGCAATTTCAGCGACATGTGGACGTCGGCTCTCAGATTCGAACCCGGGTGTGATCAATAGTAGTGTGTGTGCCTGGTGTTTATTTGTCATTTCATCCAATTAATGAGGTTTTAATAGTTTACCTAGAGCCTTGTCATAGAAACAAAATGATTGTGTGACTGAGATTTGTAATTAACATTCCCCAATTATAACTTCTATAATTGTATAAAATATAGATATAAATATAAATAGATATAGATATAAGTTCCGACAACTAGTGAAAAATGCAGTGCACTCGGAATCGTAATTGTCAATTTTAACTAAGCTGAAAAGTGAACGTCGGTGAACGAGAAAAACATTTGCCATGTTGCGGAACTTGTCGCAGTGTAATGAAAGATGCTTATTACTTTTGATGCATTTTGTCCACTAATTTCAAACTTTGCAACCATATGAAAACAAAACCACATGTATATTTGTTGAAAACGCACACCTAATACTAACGACCTTTAGTACAGTGGGACTACAAAGTTAATATGACTAAAGATTAGACAACCGTAACAACATCAGACATGGCGCCCAGCAACAAGGCGCCTAGAACAACAATGACAACAACAGAATTGGCACCCAGCAGCAAGGCGCCTAACACCATGGCAACAGAATTAGACTTGGCGCCCAGCAACAGGGCGCCTAGCAGCAACACAGAAAATGGCGCCCAGGAGCAGGGCGCCTAGTACCACAACATCAGGAACAGACTTGGCGCCCAGGAGCAAGGTGCCTGGCACAACAGGCAACGTAACAGACTTGGCGCCCAGGAGCAGGGCGCCTGAGACAACAACAACAACATCAGGCTTGGCGCCCAGCAACAGGGCGCCTGAGACAGCAACAGCAACATCAGGCTTGGCGCCCAGCAACAGGGCGCCTATTTTTAGCAACACAAGAAAATTCTGGCACGACACAGCAACACCCAGAAACAACCCAGGACACCACTGGGCGCCTAGGGCGCCCTTCACAGCAACACAGAATTACGCAACACAGCACTGGGCGCCTAGGGCGCCAACTCCAGCAACCAAGGCAGCATCACTGGGCGCCTTGGGCGCCACTTCCAGCAACAACAACAACAGGACATCATGACTGGGCGCCCAGGGCGCCAAAATCAGCAACATAATCAACACTGGCTTGGCGCCCAGCCACAGGGGGCCTCCAGCAGGAAACGGGCACAGCACAGACACGCACAGGACATGGCGCCCAGCAACAGGGCGCCTTTTTCAGCAACCAAGACAACACCAAAATTGCATCAAACACCAATTTTTCACCATGATCATTCACCCAAACATCAAATCGAAATCATCATAATATATTCAAACATCACTAAAACAACATCAAGATCAAAGAGGCAACATGGTCCTATCTCCTACATAGTCCCATCATATACCCTATTATAAGGATAGAACCCACCCTTACCTTAGGTTTGCCGAACGCGAGATCTCCTTGTACGTAAGCTCCAAAGAACCACCGCAACAAGACTTCTCTCCTCTTCTCCTTGTGCGCGCCGTCCCCTTCCTTTTTCTCTTCTCCTCTTCGCAACTTTCTTTCTTTTCTCTAAGAATGCGCTAATGACTAACCCTAGCCAACTACTCTCCTTCATGCGCCTAAGCCTTGGGCTCGTGGATCACGGGCCCCCGTCCACTAATCAGCTAATTACTAGGCACCACTCCCTAATTTGAATAAAACATCATTTTATTAATTATTAAATATAACTATACTAATAAAATACCTAAATAATTTAATTAAATAAATAATTAAATTATTTGGGCGTTACACGGTCCGTGCCCAGGGGCGCACGGTCCGTGCTACCTGTGTCTGTTACCGAACTTCACCTATTTCTCAATTCCGCTTTCCGTTTTCGCCCGATTCGATTCCTAATATCAATCACTCCTGAAGCTCAGAAAATTCCAGATATTCCAGATAGTATACAAATCATTTCATTTCAACGATTTAGTCAAAATTTTCATTAAACCGTAAAACACAATTTTGACTCAAAATCGTTTTTCGGTTCTAAGTCTTTCGAAAACTGAAAATGTCACCAAAGTATCCAATACCAAAAACCAGTTCAGAATATCAAAATGCCCTATCGTGAGTAGAACTCACCCATTGACGATTTCGCTAGGGGCTTCCACCGAAATACGGATTGACCGAAAAATAAACGCACGAACGAGAACCGAAAGGCACCAACAAAGTCACCCACAGCAACTGACTTCACCAGACTTTTCTCCAATTCGAAATGCAAGGCGCAAATCTTCTTCTAGACCGCTACACTTGAACATGCAAGAGGATGGCAGCTCCAAACTTGACCATCTTTACCATTTCAACCACAAGACAGAAAATGGGGTAGAGAGAATGGGCGAGAATCAGTCTTCGAAAGTGGTACCATTGGATTAGAAATCGAAAATGGAGTGGGTGAGTGGAGAGAACACTTACATGCAAGGGGCTTGGTGGAGGTGGTGTTGTCTCCTTCTTCCTTTCTCCCATTCGCCTCCCTCTCCTCTTTCTCTCCTCCCCTATTCTGTTTTTTTGACAATTGATCAAGTGTGAGAGAGTGAGGTTGAGTAAGTGAGTTCAGTCCCTTAGTGGCTGAAACACTAAAAGGGTGTAAAAAGACAGTTTTGCCCCTCAGCTTAATTCTTTCATTAAAACTATGACTAAGTCACAACTTAAATGGAGAATGGGACTTCTTGATAAATTTCTCGACTATTAATCCCCGAGACACGACCAATTATTCCCACAAATAATTAATCGGTCTCCGGCATCATAATACGAGTCTTTTAAAAATTAGGGGTGTTACAGATTGGGTTCACCAAGAGCCATAGAAAAATAAAGAAAGTGGCTCGCGGTGTTGTGCTAAGTTAAAGGAAAAAGGTTGTACGTAATCATCCAGAATTGGGCTACGGACAATAGAGCAAAATTTTATGCTAAGTAAAAGATAAAACACGTAGCTATCCAGAATCGGGCTACGAAAGAATTAGACTTTCACGTAGTCGCTTATTAGGGCTACGAGTTCAAAAGTCAAGTATATATAATGAACCGTTAGTGTTAGTAAGGGGTCTCGATAGGACTCACTGAGATAATGTTTATCTCACCCTTTATTATTGTGGTTTTTATAGAGAAACAGGGAAAGACAAAGGCGAAGAAGCACGGCTAGACGGTGTGCTTTATGGAGCTGTTATTGATGAATCAGTTTTAAGAATTATGCCTTTTTCCCTTTTGTTATTCTTGTAGTTCGATTGTATAACTATTACTAGCTAACAGTTGTAAATTGTTTCTGCTACTTATGGTTTGGATATTGAACACCAGGTTGTATAAGTTTTAAGCCACGAGACTTAAGTACTTTATGTTAAGTTTTATGAGGTTAATGGAATCGTTTGATAATTATTTACCGAAGTTTTTAGTTGTGTTCAATATTCCAGGCAAACAAGTAAACTCTGATGCATGTCATGCTGTGCATTTTGGTATTTCTACAAGTTAGAAATACTGGGGTGTTACATGGCAGCCATCCATTGGTTGGTGAATAGCAAATATCAGTGGCAGCCATCCATTGGGTGCCCCAAGAAGAACGAGGCAAGAAAATAAATTACACTGAGTTCATGCACACAAGAGGATTTCTCCACCAATCAGAAATCTTTAAAGCTGAATTGCGGCCTTCTATGCATATGAACCAGCTCCAGGTTATAGTCTTAATATGATTGACTACCACTTGAGGATTAAAAACTTGAGCTCTAAAGAGAATATGGTTTCGATGAACACAGATACACCACGTGACTGCCATCCAAAACAAGTACTTCAATCTACCAGTTTTTTTGGAATCTAACTGCAGACCATGGGCTCTGAAATGTGTGACACCAACAAGAGAATCCATATCTACAATGCCCACCCAAATATGAATAGTATTCCAGACTGACCGAGAACACCTGCATAGAAAAATAAATGGAAAATGGACTCATATATCCTGCTCAAAACAAAAGGGACAACACGACCCATGAGGGTCCTTAATAACACCCTTAGAGATAAGAGCATCACGAGTTGGAATCTTTCCCAACAACAATCGCCAACCAAGAACCCCCGCCTTTGTGGGAATAGAGAGCTGCCACATGTCATCTAAAATGCTTTGAATATTGCTCTCCACCCTATTCATGTTGCATCAAACTCGTGTCATCTAGCCTCCGCTGCCAACGATCTTGTTCGGAATCGTCAGAATGAAAAGAATATAAAATGTCCAAAAGAAAGTCTCGATCGCCCCTCTCCTTAGCAGTCAAAGCGCGATCCCAATCGATATTCCAGTACCAAGTGTTATCAATGCAATACCCATGCTCCCTAATACTACCATTTAAAAACTTTGCCAAATGAAAAAGACTAGGGAACAAGTCTTTAAAAGTCTCATTGTTGGCCCACTTGTGCAGCCAAAAGGCAATCAAATTCCCCATACCCATCATTGGCCTAAGCGCAGAAAGCCAGAAACAAAGGCTCTCTGCCACAAAGGTTTTCCGTCTTCCAAAATATGCAACACTCTTTTTCACAACAAAAGTATGCAATACTCTTAGAAACTAAAACGTTAATAAAAGTATTTTTAGAATAGTCAAAAATAAAATTAGGATTCAAGGATTTTTGTGTATTTTCTTTTTCCCTCTACAAAAATGGAGTTTGGTTTTGTATATTAGTAACCAACATTCAATATATCTAACCCACAACCAATGTAAAAAATTTGTAACTGATTGCTCATCCTCTCGTTGTACTGATATGCCTTTATGGTCTTCTCGCCACCTCGTGGTCATCTTCGAATCAGTTTGCGAGTTTTTATTTGTCGTGGGTATTAAACCTTGTACCATGAAAATAAATACCTAGACTCTTAAAACCTCACCAATTTGTAGTGTGTTTAAGAATCTAGGTAATTAGCCACTAGGTACAATGTGTTCAAATATTACCAATAGGACGAGATGCTACTAGAAAAACAGGATTTAACATCAGAAATTAATATTTGTTCAAAACTAACTGATCGATGTTAAAAGTAAGACATTAGCATTTTTGAAATTAAGTGAAAGTTTTAATATTGGTTATCAATAGAAACCGATGTCAAAAATATTTTATTTTCAAAGTTTATTTTTTCCTTACTTTTGACATCAGCTACAGGTTTCACTGAGGTCAAATGTTATTGAAAAAACTTAACAAAACCCTAACTTGGCGAGTCAGACACTAACTCTTCACTTTCGTCCTCTTCAAAAACCCATCCATCACGAACTTGAAGGTGTAGCACCGGCGTTGTCCAAATTGGATCACGTTCAATTTGTTTTTTATTGGTTCGGAAAGCCACTTTCTCATTAATTTTATTGAAAAGTCGTGTGTTTACTTTTTATGATTTGCCGAGTATATAAATATTGAGTCCAATTGTACAAGTCTTCTTAGTTTAATATGAAATTTTTATTTCATTATAACGAATTTATAATGAAAAATATGAAATAGACTATTTATTCTAATGAAAAAATTAGCAGAAAAAATGGTAGAGAGAGAAAGAGTAGGAGGACTTGGTTTTACTTACGTCCCGACCGAACTCCAAATTATTCATGGCCTATTTCCCTTAGATACTGGAACGGGGTCAAAGACCTCTAAACCAAAAAAGAGTAGGAGGACCGGGTACACTTGCATTTCCTAAAAATTAAATTTTTCACTTATCTTCCTTAAATAATAATTATTATGACCCTGAAATTTAAAATTTTGCACCGATAAGCTCTAACAAATAAATAAAGAAACTCTTAACTTAGTCTCCAAACTTGTACCATCTCTAGTACTTGTTGATATCTAAAACATATAAAAATAATAATTAGTAGTCTTTAAAGTTCGTAAAATATACTAAACTAGTCCCAAAAAATTTAAAAACTTTGTCTCAGTACTCACTTCATAAGGGACTATTACTTATAAAATATAACAGAAGGGAGGTAGTGTTTATTATAAATCGGTGATATTCTGTCGGGTTAAAATCGTACTAGTAATAAATATAACAGCGCATTCATCATGTACAAAATAGCTAATATATAGCAAACGTTGATGACAAAGACTACACAAATTACACGAATAAATACTTTCAGGAGAACAAAATGATGTTTTTTTTCTTTTCACATTAATAAAAAAATATTTTCAAAAAGCTAAAGCTCGCATACAGGAAATATATGCATAAACAATATTTTAAAACTATTAGACACAACAGCTAACATATGTGGTTACATGAGTACATTTTTTTTATAGGGACAAGAAAAAAATAAAAAAATGTTTTTAGGACAAAAACATATTTAAGCGTTTATTTAATGTAGTTTTAAGATATTTCCAACAAAGCAAAATTCTAAAAAAAAATTAAACCTCATGACCAGGATCCTAGGTCTGCCACCTATTGCTACAAGTGAAATACATGCAACCAACTCAATTTTTCTTTGTTAGACCTTTTACACACCTTATATACCCACTACAAGAAATTTGACATATACCAACAGACGGCTATAGTGATGGTAAATAAAATCGAGGGTATAGATATGCTATACCTACAATCTTTTCAAAAACTGTGGGTATTGGTTGCTATACCCATGGATTTTAAAATTCCTGATTATATTCATCAGCGACGGACTAGATACCGTGGGTATATGCCTCTTTTAATCTTCCAGAAAACATTCCTGCTACGGCTAAAATAATTCCCTCTCAGTTACCCCAAAAAAATATTTTCCTCTCGATTCCCAAAAAATAATTCCCTCTTCACTCTCCCTCCTTTTCACGGGTTGCCCTAACTCTAATTTTCACTTGCCCTCTCTCTAAAAATGACACCGAAAGAACAACTCCCTCTACACAACATAGAGAAGAGAGCAGATACGGAGAAGTGAAAAATCGAAACGGGACAAGAAGACAACACAGAGCGCTCTGGATCTTCCTCTATGGCTCTCTTCGTCTCCCTCGCTCTCCCGAAGTCTCCACGGCTCTGCCTCTCTTCCTATCCCTCCCTTGCTGAAAAAAAACTGAAAGAAAGAAGGAAAATCACCGGAAAACCTCGAAGCACAGAACAGAACGACATCATCGGAAATCGCAGAAGGAGAACTACCGCCATTCCAGTCTCTCATACGCTTCCGTTACGACATCGTCGTCCTCGTCCAGAGTTTGCTGTCGCTGCCATCCTGCGCTGCTGCCTCGTTCTTTGCTGTCGTGCTTCTCTCTCCCCACGACCACCGTGCCTCTACTACCGACTGGTCAGTGATTTTATCTTATCTATTTCCAGTTTCCCCTAATTTCTGCCCTAGAATGTATCAGTTTTGTTAAATTTATCTCTTTTTGTGTTGTCTTTTTGCAATTCGGTTATGAGATTGTGACTCAAGGTCATCGATCTACCCTTTTATAATATGTTTTGGACTATCATCATTCTATTTTGAATTTATTTGTTTGATTGATTGATGTATTATGATATATTATCTTTACTGCATTAGGTAATGGTTCTTTTACACTGTTTGATGTATGATTTAATGAGAGTTCCTTGATGGTTTTGTGATTTTAAAGTATCCACATTACTGGATTTGTGGTTTTTAGTCAATTGATTTGTTTTTTTGAAGCTTGTACATGTTGGTGTGATTCAGTTTCATGAGCTCATAAGATTTATTTTGTTGATAACTTTGTGTTTCTGATAAGATTTCACGAGGGATTGGAGGTAATTAATCCAGAAGTAGGAACGGAAGATGCTGAAGAAGAGGCTGAAAGATGAGGTATACCACTATTACTTATCATAATCTCTATGTTGTAAGGTACAGTACAGTGAAGAAAAAAACCACCTAGATTATGTGAGGAAGTTTTACTGTGTGGTGAAATGGTGGTTGAACTTGAAGCAACCTAGATTGGATCATAGACACAAAACTATTGCTTGCCATTTTTGTTATGTGCATATTGAAATTTGATGTTGCCCACTTTATACTATAGTCAAACTATCAAATCTGGTCTGCATTTTAAAATAAGTCTCTTTATAAGTCATGCCATGGTGAGCAGATAACTTGTCATGTAAACCAATGGCCTCTTTGATTACTTGAATAAAAGTTCAAATTTATCTCATGGTAGACTTTGCAGGAAAAACAAATCTTCATATTTCCAATGTTTTATTTCTGCTTGGTATCCTCAATAGTTTCTTTTGTCTGTTACAGGAAAGGGATAGTTACTGGAAAATGATGCAAAAGTATGTTGGCTCTGATATCTCATCAATGGTGACACATGAATACTGGATCCGGTTAAATGAGTTGCATGGGTTGATTTTGTTTTTTGATTATCATACTTGTTTCAGCTCTGATCTGCCACTTCAAATACTGGATCAAATTTATTTTGCAGCTTGAGAATCTTGTTTTGGGAAGAAATGGATTGAGTACGTGCTTATAGCAAGGACGATTGGGAAATGTATGGGTTTCTAATGCTTATCTCTTAGTCAATAAATATGATCTAATTTAAGAGGATGCACCATTGGAAGATGGACTAAAAGGAACATGCTCAACACTTGTAAGGAGTTCATAGGGGTCAGCTTGTTCATGACCAACGCCAAGAAGATCGAGATAATATAGGTAATGGTATGTGTCCTGACTTTAAATTCAGCTCAGTTGCATTTAGTGTATGTTTGTATGTATCTGTTGAAACATACAATAGTTTGACTCTTTCCTGCTATATATTGGCTTTTGCTTTCTTAAAGACTCCTTTCCTGCTATATATTGGATAGTTGACTAGCTAGTTAAGATTCCTTTGCACAATGAATTTTAAAACAAAAATGGATAATTTAGTATCTGATTTGATTCTTCCTATACCTTTTCTGTTGATGTTGTGCAAGTTGTAATTGCAATGAACATTGGACAGTTTATGTTCAGCCAATTCAGGGCATATTTGTCCCTTAATTTGAATAATGCATTTGTTTTGTTCAACGATAAGCTGAATCTCTATCTTACTTTGAATATTGCATATTTTCAGGGCATACATGCTTTGATCTGCCTAGTATGTTTTGGCTTGGGTGATATGTTGAATTGCTAGCATGTCTATTTGATTAAGACTATGCCTTATCATTAGGGCATACATGTCCCAATTATTTTGAGTATGATAATAGCATATTTTTGTTATAATTTACTCCTAGAATTGTTATGATTGTTATGAACGAAGTATCAGAAAATCTATTAAGTTTGGTTTATAAGTTGTATTCTTTTATTTTGAACAGCTTATAGATGCTACTAGTGTTCCTCGCCAAATGAATACTGCGGTTCCAAACACTAATGAAGAAAGTGGCACCAATAAAGATTAGAAGTTAATTTTCTTTAGATGTAGTAAGCGTAGAAATTAAGTGTACTCAATCCGATTTATTTGTAATTTTTGAGATTATTGTAAGATTTATGTTTTTTAAATGCCAATGGTACTCTTAGGTTGACATTTTTAACTAATTTGTAATTTGATATGTTTGTAGGACTAGATATTAATTTTCAATATGATTGGATTTTTATTTTATTTTATTGTAACATAAAAATATTTATTTATTTATTTGTATTAAGCTTTTAATTGGTTGAATATTTCAATAGAAAAAAATAAAAATCATCATAAGCAGTAATGTTAAAACCTATACCAACAGAAAGGTGACTATGGGTATAACTCTTAGGTTTTGCCCAACGGTCAGAAAACCCATCACTATAGGCTATAACGACACCATTTTGCTGTAGGTATAGTCAAATAAAGACCACGGAAAATCTGTCCGTCAGTATAGGTTTTCGGTGCTATACCCACGGTTTTTAACCCTTGACCCACAGATTTTTGCCATCGTTATATGTCAATTTTCTTGTAGTGACCATAGTCGATCTACTCTAATCTAATAAAACAACATACCAGCAAAAAGACATTTTTAGACATTCTACTAGTCTGCTACGTGTCTAATTTTTTGGACATTTTGGACATTTTACACTAAAAACTGCAAAAGCATCTGAAAAGCAGCCTAAAAGCTGCGCGCGTCAGTAAAGCAGCAAAAGCTGCGCGCGTCAGTCAGTGAAGCTGGAAAAAGCTGGAAAAGCTGCTAACAACAAAATATTAAAACAAAAAAAATGAGCTGCACCGACAACTTTTTCTAATATGCCAACGTTTCCATCTTTTTCCAAATATAACAAATTTTCCAAATATTTTTTTAAACAACTTTTTTTTGTCAATTTTTTTTCCAAGATTTTTTTTAAACAACTTTTTTTTTCAGTTTTTTCCCATAAAAAATCACTTTTTCTGACAGTTTTTTTTTACTAAAAACATAATTTTTTTCATCAATTTTAATAATCTACTCAAACTACTAAAATTAATCAATTTAACCACTAACAATTGTCAAGAAAACCATACCTATAACAATAGTTTCAAATTTATTTTTACCATAAAATAAATTAGTAAATTAATATTACACTCAATAATTAAATAATATAAAATTTACTATTTACTATAATCTCTCTATTAAAAAATACTAAAATCAATAAATTTTCCAGATAATAAATAAAATCAAACAATTTAACCACTAACAATTGTAAAAAAAACAACTTTAGCCACTACCAAATATTACAAAATAACTTACTTATAATTAAACGAATATGATTTAATTGATATTAAAGCCAATTAAATCATATAGAAAAATATGAGTTATCATGTGGCAACGGGAGCGACAACGAGAGACTGGCAATAGAAGCGGCAACGGGAGTGGCAAGGGGAGAGGCAACAGGAGTGGCAACGAGAGAGATAACGAGAGCGCCAACAGGAGTGCCAACGGGAGGGCCAATAAGGATGCAAACGGGAGGGTCAACGGGGATGCATAGTTTACCTCTAATGTCCAAATACATTATTATGGATCAATGTAATTCTGATTGTCAAACTCATTTAATTTCTTCAACTCAATATAATTTTCATTTGTATGTTATATGATTTACTATATTTTTAAAAAACTTATTTTCCTTTTTTCTTCATTTTTACTCCATCTAAAATTTATTATTTACTATAATCTCTCTATTAAAACTATTAAAATCAATCAATTTAACCACTAAGAATTGTAAAAAAAGAACTTTAGTCACTACCAAATAATACAAAATAACTTACTTATAATTAAACGAATATGATTTAATTGATATTAAATCATATAAAAATATGAGTTAACATGTGGCAATGGGAGCGACAATGAGAGACTGGCAATGAGAGCTGCAATGGGAGTGGCAACAGGAGTGGCAATGAGAGAGGCAACGGGAGTGGCAACGAGAGAGGTAACGAGAGCGCCAACGAGAGGGCCAACGAGGATGCAAACGAGAGAGTCAACGGGGATGCATATTTTACCTCTAATGTCCAAATACTTTATTATGGATCAATGTAATTCTGATTGTCAATCTCCTTTAATTTCTTCGACTCAATATAATTTCTATTTGTATGTTATATGACATAATACCTATCTCTTTTCACTTTGAATTTCAAATCATACATTTTGGACATTGTTCACAACTTATGATTATCTTCCAAATTACTATTATGACTTCATGGCAATACACCAACCATACAGTATCACCCGTGCGTATGCACGGGTAAAAAACTAGTTGTTTGATAAAAAGCTACTAATTTTTTTGGAGCACAATGACCATCCTAGGATACACTACCCTAATAGAAACCATAAATAGTACTGATCTTATCTACTTCAGTACGTACGTACGTACGCACATGTACATAATTTCGAATTTTAATTTGCAACCATACGAATTGAAATCAATGTGGAAAGTTTCTTACCAAACAGCTGTCTACTGATTTTTTATATAGCCTATTGGGGACGACCAAATCCACCATGACTCACATGCAATATTAATCGAATTATTAAAGCCCCTTGACTAATATATAAAAAGGTGATCATTATATGTGTTTTGCATCACAAATCAAAAATCACTAAGATGGCTTCCTTACACTACCTAATGTTCCTCCTTGCACTTCTTATGACCCCTCAAGGGCTTGCCAATTATGAGAAGCCACCTGTTGATTACAACTATCCTGTTCATGAGCAACCACATGTGTACAAACCACCGGTACATAGGCCACCGGTTGAAAAGCCACCCGTGTATAAACCGCCAGTTTATAAGCCACCTGTGTACAAACCACCCGTGTATAAGCCTCCGGTGTATAAGCCACCGGTTTATAAGCCACCGGTGTACAAACCACCCGTTGAAAAACCACCAGTATATAAGCCACCAATGTATAAGCGACCAATACATGATAAACCCCCGGTTTACAAGCCACCTGTGTATAAGCCACCGGTGTACAAACCACCCGTTGAAAGACCACCAGTATATAAGCCACCAATGTATAAGCCACCAATACATGATAAACCCCCAATTTACAAGCCACCTGTGTATAAGCCACCAGTTTATAAGCCTGAATACAAGCCAGAACCCTATCACTACCCATAGTACCTGCTGCATGATATGGCACCCGTTTCCTAAACATGTTATAAGTATATATGCTAAATAAGAGGCATAGCTAGTCTACATTTTTACAAGATAGGTATTATTTGTGTGGTATCTTCGTTTCAATACCTTTTGTTTACAATGTAATGCCCAAGTTAAACGCGTGAGTGTAAAACTGCTCTTTTTATAAATGTGTAAAACTGCTTTGTACACCTTATATTGTATATGAATAAAAAAGTTATATGTCGGCCCAAATGAGGATATGGAAGCTCCTATTAGACTAGATTAATTCATAGTGAACTGCACTCCACGTATCTATGCTAACTTAGTTTCGTCGCGTGATATTTTTTTAGTTCTAGATATTGGTAATTTTAGTTTTTTTTGGTTATCATGTCATTGGTTTATAGTTTTTACCGGTTTTGTCCATGACTAATCTACGCCGGGGAACCTGGCTGGCCAAGCGTACTCGACTTTGCCGGCCCATGTGGTTCTCCCCTCCCAACAGAGTTTTTGTTACACCCAAGAATCGAACCCGAGACGTTGAGGTAGGATTTGAGTCCAGTTACCACTCGGACCAACATCGTTGGTTGATAGTTTTAGTTTGAAGGCCATATATATCGAAGTTCTCTTTAATTAGTTATTATTTATTACTCCAGCTGGAGATGGCAAAATGGACTTTTTGATCTGCATTGGACTGGCTCTCTTTAATTAGTTATTTATAAAGCCCACAGGCGTTATAGGACTGGTTAAAAACGTCCGGATAAAATACGGGTTTCAAATTCATTACTCATGTGTCCCGTGCGGGACGCAGGCTTTTCGGGCCAATCCATGTATATTCTATTTTTTAAGAAAATAAATTTTTTAAAAGTAAAATTTTTTTTTACTATTAAATGGGAGAATGAGAGTGTTTGAAATTCAAATTTAACTACATAAAATTATGCTTTGGATTGTTCAAAATTAAGGGTTTCGGTGCAAAAAATAAAATGTAGAGTGTGCGAATTCTTTTTAATAGGAGTATTAGTGCTAATTTTATTTATTCAGGGTTTGCGGTCGACTCCTCTCAGCTATGTGTGGATCAGCCTATGCTAGTTACTCCCCACTAAGATTTGGTTAAGAAAAGTCGTAGATATTTTTTATAAGACCTTTGATGATAAAATTATTTTACTTATAAGCTAAAGAAATTGCTCAAAATGATAATTTTGCAAACTTATTACAGTAGTACCAAAATGATAGAGTGCTATCTAGAAATCAACAGCAGACTGGAAAATTGACTTAGCGCTTGTTTGGATTTGCAGTAAGATTTACGAAAACCACGACAAGTCTCCACGTCCAAGCAGAAGCTTGGGATAGAAGCTTCAAAGCTGGCGTGGTTTTTAACGTCCTAGACATACGATTGAATGTGTCAACAGGAATCCAAACACACATTTAAACATGTTAAAACTTTTGTTTCATTGGACCAAAACATTCAACACCTTCTCCTTGTTTTCTTATAAAGTAAGAATAGTAAAGTTGTTTTAGTGTTTTTAAAGGCCTGTATATAATGGCAGCCTAATGTATAAAATAAGGGAATATTGAATTTGCTAACCATTTAATTTGATTTTTCTTGCAAGTTGCCAAAATCAATTTTGGGGTGTGCAACAAATAGAAACACAGCCTAATACAGAAGTCTGATCCAACTTGATCAGACCCAGTCAAGCCAAGTGGATTTTGCGGAACCCAGTGGATTTTTACTGTTCAAGCACGCGGATCTTGTAAGGGATCCGGGTTCAACTCGGTTGGAAACACAAAAACACAGGAACCCTAACTCAGTGCACTGTTTCTTTCTTCCACGTCGTTCTTCCTCTTCTTCTCTACTCTCTCTGCTGCTCTGCTAGGTTTTCCTTATTTTCACCAGAAACACAGTGATTGAAGCTTCAAATCTGCTTCAATCACTCACAAATGGTGATTACAGCAACTGTGCACCAAAAGCCCTTTGGTTTCGCACACAAAAACTCACTATTTTACACTTCTCACTTACGAACACTGGTTTGTCACTTGCGAAGGTTTCAAGGCTTGAATCGTTCAACGAATCGCACCAGAGACTGCACAAAAGTATAGATCACTTCACTGATCTTTTATTTTCTTTGATTTGGTTTTGATTCAGAAACCCTAATTTGAATCTCTTGTTTTTTTCAGGAACTGAGGCTTAGGGTTTTGATCGGACACCACCACGAAGGTAACCACGTTGCTACTTTTCTGTTTGCCTTTTTTATTGTTGATTTCTTTCACAAAACCCTAACTGGTTTTGTGTTTGCTTGAATAACAACTGAATCTGTGTTGTTTCTTGACTTGTATGCCCAAAACCGAATGGATCTTTGTACGCCAGTAGAACGAAGACAAACAAAGGTATAAAGTCACTCCTTTAGTGATTTTACTGATTTTCTTCTTTGTTTCACAACCCTAACACAGTTGTGTTCTGTGTTTCATGTACTGAGGTTTATTTGAAGAGGTTCACACCTTGAAGATCTTCAAAAAGAATTACACAAACAGGTATGTGATTCTTCACTCTCTTCAATCTCTCTTTTTTGTTTTTTCACTTTGATTTCACTCCTGTTTTTTCTATTTTTCTCTCTTTTCTGACTTGTGACACTTGGAACAAAACCTAACTGTGTTTGTTCCCTTCCTTGCGAGATATTAACACTTTGAACATCAATCTTCAAGACTCACACACACAGGACTTGAGAAAACAGACGCACACAGAAGAGAAAAACAGAGGAAGAAACAGAATATTGAAGACTTGAAGAAAAGTGTAAAAAGTATTATTTCTGATTCACTGTTATATGAATCTTTTGTGATTCTCTATGTATTATTTACATTCATAGGTCTATATTTATAGCTGTAATGTGTAACGGCTAGATTAGTTTGTTGAGTTGGTTTTAGTTTGTTAATAATAAACAGTTTGTTATTAACAAACTTTAACTAATTCAACAAACTCTGATTACAGTTTGTATAAGACATTAAGGACTGTTTTTCCCTCTAACGGCTAGTTTACTTAAACTAAGCTGTTAATATTGTAATTAAAAGGATCAGGTTTTGGTTTTTGATTAAAAACCAACATCCTCCCTTAATCACAAACCTAAACCTTAGAGCTTAGAGAGAATCTAAATCATCAGGACATGCCCTTGGACTAGCAATAGAACATAAACAACCTGGGACAACCCCCTAAGCAATAGCTTTAGAGGTTGCATTCTTAGTTAGAAGGCAACCATTCCTATCTCTCTTCTTAAGCTTAACTAATGCCTTCCCCATGAGGATTTTTGTAAACCAGTCAGCCACTTGCTTCTTTCTTGAGCAATAGTCCAATGATTCTGAATCTGTCTTTATGGCATAGTGTATGAGGTTTCCACTACAAAAAAAACTAGTCATTAGCGAGGGACAGTTCCCTCGCAAAATGACCTGATTCCCTCACTAATGGTCATTTGCGAGGGACTTAGCGAGGGACTGGTTCCCTCGCTAATTCCCTCCTCGCAAATGGGATTAGCGAGGGAAGTTGGATCCCTCGCTAATTAGCGAGGGACTATGCCGTCGCTAGTTCCCTCGCTAATGACTGCAACTTTTCAGGTGATGGGACTCAGTTGTGGGGGTTGGTAAATGCGCAGGAATTAGCGACGGCTTTTGCCCTCGCTAATTCCCTCGCTAATGACTGCAGTTTTCAAAAAAATGACACGTGTCCAGTGCTGAATGGCTTGTTTTTTTTTTATATATATTAATTAATGAATATTATATTATATTATTAATTTTGTGGTGATGTGTGGTGGTGGTGGTGGCGTGGTGGTGGTGGTGGCATGGTGGTGGTGATGGGTGGTTTAGAGTAGAGAGAAGGAGAAGAATAAGGGAGAAAGAGTGGTGGTGGTGGCGTGGTGGTGGTGGTGATGGGTGGTTTAGAGTAGAGAGAGAAGGAGAAGAGTAAGAGAGAGAGAGAGAGAGAGAGAGAGAGAGAGAGAGAGAGAGAGAGAGAGAGAGAGAGAAAGAGAGAAGAGTGAGAGTGGTGGTGGTGAGGTGGTGGGTTGGTGGTGGTGAAGAGTAAGAGAGAGTGAGTGAGAGTGGTAGGAGGTATGTGGTGGTGGTGGTGTTGGAAGAGTGAAGAGAGAAGAAGAGTGTGAGAGGAGGTGGTGATGATGGTGGTGGTGGTGGTGTTGGAAGAGTGAAGAGAGAAGAAGGGTGTGAGAGGAAGTGGAAGGGGGAAGAGGAAGGGAAGAGGAATGGTGAAGAGTGAGTGAGTGAGAAAGAAGAGTGAGGGTGTAAATGGATATAAAGGAAAAAAGAAAAAAATTTGCGAGGGAATTAGCGAGGGAACTGTCTCATCATCTGAAAAGTTAACGTTAGCTAGGGAATTAGCGAGGGAACTGTCCCTCGCTAATTTCTGCACCTTTACCAACCCCTGCGCTGAGTCCCATCATCTGAAAAAGCAAAATTTAGCGAGGGAATTAGCGAGGGCAGTCATTAGCGAGGGACAGTTCCCTCGCTAATTCCCTCGCTAATGACAAAAAAATTGACAGCTCTATGCCCTCGCTAATTCCCTCGCTAATGTCCGTCGCTAATCAGTGTTTTTTTTGTAGTGTTCCTTCATACACTTCCCCTTCTGTGACAAGTTCACAACCTGTCAACCTCTTCTGTGACTAGTAGGTTCTGAATTTGGTGTGGCAGATTCTTCAATGTCAAATTTCCTCTTCATAGGGTCTTTAAGGCTGCTTCTCTCCTTAGGACAGCTTCCTTGTCTTTCAGCCACTTCCTGAAACAGTTTGAAACACACCAAAGCTCCTCCTTTGGTTTTGATTAGATAGACCCAAAGCCTTGAATATTCATCTACACAGGTTACAACAAAACTGTTACCACTTAATGAAAACACATTAAATGGCCTATAAATAAATGAATATACAAACTGAAATCTGTCCTTAAATTCATATTTCAGTCTTTTCAAAGACTGTTTTCCTAGTAAACGAGTAGTACTAGTTTCGATAGGTCTTTCAATTTTAGGTAGACCCTTTACCGCTTCCTTAGTTCTTAGGTTAGTTAAACCTTTAAGGTTTAAGTGCCCTATCTTACCATGCTGAAGTGTACTATCAGATTCAGCCTTTTCACTTAGGCATTCTGCCATGGAAGTGCAAATGCTGATTCTGAAAGTTCTATTCTCAGCAAGGGGTGTACTTATAATCAATCTATCCTCATTATCAAACAAGTTTAGCATTAGGTCCTTCAATATAATAGAAAAACCTTCTTCTACTAATTGCCCTAAGCTAATAAAATTACAGCTTATACCTGGAACATAGAATACATTTTGTATAGATATTACCTGTCTATCTTCCTTTTTGAACAATATGTTCTCCATACCTTCTGCTGTAATAAGTTTGTTGCTAGCACATTTGATGCTAGTTTTTCTACTAGGATCAAAATTAACTAACCATTCCTTATGGACAGTCATGAGGTTTGAACAACCTGAGTCCAAGTACCATACTTCTTCAAAAATCCCGCCATCATTAGTTGTAATAACAAAGATAACAAATTCACAATTTTTATCTATCCTAGATTCAATAATAGTAACCACAGAAACTTCATTAGTTTCTGTTTTAGGTTCAGTCACAGAACTCAGAGATTCTGAATTCACAGATTCAGAATTCACAGATTCTGAAATCACAGTTTCAGAATTCACATAAACTACCTTAGTTTCTGTTTCAGCTTTAGAACTCACAGAAACTACCTTAGTTTCTGTTTCTGGTTCAACTGTAGCCACATAAACTTCTTTAGTTTCTGTTTCTTCTAATTCACCAGTGATCACAAAGACTTCCTCAGTTTCTATCTCCACTGGTTCATCAGTAATCATACTAAAAGCTACATGATCAGATTCTGAATCAGAATCTTCTTTAGCCATATTGGCTTCAGTTTCAGTTTCTATGGATTTAGAATCCTTTCTAGTAGGCATTCAGTAGCATAATGCCCATATTTATCACATCTATAGCATTGCACTTTAGATTTATCCTTCTTAGTTGTAGTTTCAGAATTACTGTTAGTAGAGTCACCATTTCCACTAGACTTACATGACTTACCTTTAGGCCAATTACCTTTACTTAACTGGTTGTTGTTGCCGCCCTTAGTCCATTTCTTTAGTTTGGCAGCAAACAAAGCTTGATATTCTTCACCCTCACCATTCAAGAGATTCATCCTAATCTCTTTGGCTTCAAGCCTACTTTGGAGATCTTCAACTTTAAGATCTTCAGGCTTGATGGTGTCTTTAATGCTGTTCACAATAAAACCAAATTTTCTTGTTAAGGACCTAAGAATTTTCTTACAAACAGTTTGTTCAGTTAATGTTTCTCCATTGAGACTCATTGCATTAGTGATTTTCTTTAGTCTCCCAAAGAAATCAATAATACTTTCACCATCCTGCATGTTTAGATTTTCATACTGCTTTCTCAACGATTGTAGTTTCTCCTCCTTGACTGGTGCAACACCATTATAGTATTTGTCAAGGAGGTCCCAGGCAGTTTTAGAGACTTTGATGCCTCTAATTCTGTCAAAGTTACTCTCATCACACCCCTGGTGTATGAGATATATTGCTTTCCAATCTTTCTTAGTGTTTTCCTTATGTTCAGCCCTTTGTTCATGGGTTGGGTTCCGATCTAGTGCTGGAACCCCTTCTTGAACAATTTCTAAAACATCATGGCAGCCAAAGATTGCTTCTATTTGCAAACTCCACCTGTCCCAATTTTTCCCATTCAGCTTGGGAATTTGGGTGGATAAACTTGCACTTGACATACTGTTTTGAGACCTTGATTAGCAACTTCTAACACCTGTTTCAAAAACACTTAAACTGTCAAAAGCAGACATACACACAGCCTGCTTGCTGTGTGCTAATTAAAATCTGTAAAGAACTATGAAAGAACTGTGAAAGAAAGATAAAGAACTAGAGTTTAGAAATGTCCCTGGATTGTTACCATGCTCTAATACCATACTGAATTTGCTAACCATTTAATTTGATTTTTCTTGCAGGTTGCCAAAATCAATTTTGGGGTGTGCAACAAATAGAAACACAGCCCAATACAGAAGCCTGATCCAACTTGATCAGACCCAGCCAAGCCAAGTGGATTTTGCGGAACCCAGTGGATTTTTACTGTTCAAGCACGCGGATCTCGTAATGGATCCGGGTTCAACCCGGTTGGAAACACAAAAACACAGGAACCCTAACTCAGTGCACTGTTTCTTTTTTCCACGCCGTTCTTCCTCTTCTTCTCTACTCTCTCTGCTGCTCTGCTAGGTTTTCCTTATTTTCACCAGAAACACAGTGATTGAAGCTTCAAATCTGCTTCAATCACTCACAAATGGTGATTACAGCAACTGTGCACCAAAAGCCCTTTGGTTTCGCACACAAAAACTCACTATTTCACACTTCTCACTTACGAACACTGGTTTGTCACTTGCGAAGGTTTCAAGGCTTGAATCCTTCAACGAATCGCACCAGAGACTGCACAAAGGTATACATCACTTCACTGATCTATTATTTTCTTTGATTTGGTTTTGATTCAGAAACCCTAGTTTGAATCTCTTGTTTTTTTTTCAGGAACTGAGGCTTAGGGTTTTGATCGGACACCACCACGAAGGTAACCACGTTGCTACTTTTCTGTTTGCCTTTTTTAGTGTTGATTTCTTTCACAAAACCCTAACTGGTTTTGTGTTTGCTTGAATAACGACTGAATTTGTGTTGTTTCTTGACGTGTATGCCCAAAATCGAATGGATCTTTGTACGCTAGTAGAACGAAGACAAACAAAGGTATAAAGTCACTCCTTTAGTGATTTTACTGATTTTCTTCTTTGTTTCACAACCCTAACACAGTTGTGTTCTGTATTTCATGTACTGAGGTTTATTTGAAGAGGTTCACACCTTGAAGATCTTCAAAAAGAATTACACAAAGAGGTATGTGATTCTTCACTCTCTTCAATCTCTCTTTTTTGTTTTTTCACTTTGATTTCACTTCTTTTTTTTTTTCTATTTTTCTCTCTTTTCTGACTTGTGATACTTGGAACAAAACCTAACTGTGTTTGTTCCCTTCCTTGCGAGATATTCACACTTTGAAAATCAATCTTCAAGACTCACACACACAGGACTTAGGAAAACAGACGCACACAGAAGAGAAAAACAGAGGAAGAAATAGAATATTGAAGACTTGAAGAAAAGTGTAAAAAGTATTATTTCTGATTCACTGTTATATGAATCTGTTGTGATTCTCTATGTATTATTTACATTCATAGGTCTATATTTATAGCTGTAATGTGTAACGGCTAGATTAGTTTGTTGAGTTGGTTTTAGTTTGTTAATAACAAACAGTTTGTTATTAATAAAGTTTAACTAATTCAACAAACTCTGATTACAGTTTGTATAAGACATTAAGGTCTGTTTTACCCTCCAACGGCTAGTTTACTTGAACTAAGCTGTTAATATTGTAATTAAAAGGATCATGTTTTGGTTTTTGATTAAAAGCCAACAGGGAAAACACTCTTCCTCTCCCTTCTCTCGCTGTTGGATTGTGTGTTAAAACAATTTTATGCCTCTTTGATATCACCATAAGTCCATAAATTCTAATTTTAATGTGCAACTTTACAAAATCAAACGTACCAAAGTAGTCGATTTACTATAAGGCCCTTGACTAGTTTAAAAAGGTGATGATCATTATGTTTTTGGCATCACAACTCAAAAATCACTAAAATGGCTTCCTTACACTACCTAGTGTTTTTCCTTGCAGCTCTTAATGTCATCTATCGAGGTCTTGCCAACTAGGAGAAGCCACCGGTGTATAAGCCACTAATTGAGAAGCCTCAGGCTTATAAGCCAATAGTTAGGCGACCAATTAAAGCGCGACCTTTGTTTGCGCCACCAACACGTAGGATACCGGGGTATCAGCCACCAATTGAGAAGCCAAAGTTGTGTAAGCCGCGATCCTCAAATCATAAACCTCTAATTCACAAGTCACCAGTTTATAAGCCAAAAGGTAAAAATTCATTTGTTGAAAGATCGCTGGTGTATTAACCATCGGCTTATAAGCGGCTAGTTCATAGCACACTAGTGTATCGAGCCACCAAATTATAACCCACCTTTGGATCATCCACCAAAACTGAAAAGATAAAAAAATAAAAACCTTCCGCCCCAGTTATTCACAAATACGCGGCGTGGATTCTAGAGTCTGTAGACAAATAATAAAAAATTTCGTCGGTATATCAATATCACTGGCGTGGATAAATGAACCTGTTGGCTAAAGAGTCAAATAATAAACATCTTCCACACCGGTGTTACATAAACAATCGGTGTTAAGTCCTTGGTTTGTTGACTCAATGGTCAAATTTTAAACTTGTATTTTTTCTAGAGTTATAAGTGTATACGTAACCCCAGTTAAAAAAATTGGCGTTAAAAAACACTTATTACACCTGTAAATACTACACCACACCAGAACTAGTATTAAAAGTCAAATTTAACCGGTGTAAATTCGTTTTCCTACACTAGTGCTCCCTCAAAACGGGCGGCAGACAAGTCATTGCCGCTTCCCTCATGAGTTGGTGGAACTCCTCCCTACCTGAACGAAAAGGTGTCCTCCTGTCCAAAACACGCACACGACAACCATCATGCCTAGAAGAGAGTATCGTCTGTCGTAGTGCACCATTTCAAGAAAACCACATTAAGACATTATATATAAGCGGACGACTAAATATTATTTCATATTAGCAGCCTTAAAAAAATATATTTTGAATAACCAAATGATAAACTCTAATTTAGTGCATTTTTAGATATATTTGTGCATCACTTTTAGAGCAATTATTAACAATTATATAAATTATTAATTTATTTTGCTCTCTATTTTGCAGAAAGAGAGAAAATATAAAAAAGAACAAAATTCTCATTTAGAACATATATTGCTCTACATTTTTCAATGGGGCTGTACAATATAATAAAATCCAAGTCCATATGAATAAGGATCTAAAGGTTGGACTTGGATTATGGAATTATGTTAATGCAAAGAGTCTTTTTTTATACCCCCACCACATCACAATAAACCCCCATCAAATATGAAAATCCCAAAATACCCCTCATAATTTTGACTCAATCGGATTTACCTTATAAATAAGTAAATCCGATTTGAGATTAATCAAAGGCGGATTTACCTAGATCCGATTAAATTTAAAAAAATTGCATCGGATATACTGATAGAAGGGTAAATCCGCTTTTGAATTTAACAAAGCGGATGTACCCCCACAACAGGTAGATCCGCTTGGTCACTTTATGAAGTCAGATTTACTTGTTGTGAGGGTACATCCGCTTTGTTAAATTCAAAAGCGGATTTACCCTTTACCAGTGTAAATCCGACTTGTAAAAAATATTTAAAACATTTAATTTGTTTTTTTTAAACATTTAATTTGTTGGATATATATATATATATATATATATATATATATATATATATATATATATATATATATATATATATATATGGATAAATAATTACAAAAATGTGGGTACAATCATAAATACAAGAAATGTCAATCTAAATCGTCAGAATCATGGGCTAAGTCTATAATGGTGGGCGCATCAGTGGGAGGGTGACAGGGCATCTTCAAAGCGGTAGACTGCCAAAGGGCAAAACGGCCGGTATAAGGATCCAACCATGAAGTAGATTCCTCTGATCGATTATGAGACCACATCAAAGCAACTGGAGGCAACGGACAGATAAGCGAGATCGAAATATACATCCAATGGATATTCCCGACGTTCAGAATATATATGATTTTATACTTAGAAGAAGAATAACTACCTCTCAAAGGAAGATAAGTAAAATTCATATCCAAAGACAATTGAACTAGGGCCACATTATACTTAGTAGCTATAAAGTACCCATCTCAGGCAAACTCAACCACTTATCCTCCTTCTGAAAACCGGGGTATTCAATGGATAATGCTTTTCTAAGCACTGCAAGTCTGTCCTTCCCAAACATGTAAGTATATAGTTGCTCCCTCTCCTTTGTTTCGTTGATTAATTCTTGCCTAATTATAGGCCAACTATCCTCACCAAGATCAAGACCAACCGCTACTGCTCGGAACCCTCAATTACCATCCCTTTCAACATCAATAATTTTTTCTACATAAGAGTGCACGTGATGAGGAACCGACGGTAAATTGAATTTAGTCTCACCCTGATGTGTTAATTTTTTAGAAACACTCTGAGATAGCTTTGAAGACCGCTGTGATGATTTTATACAAAAAGACTGCTGTGATGAATTTTTACAAGAAGTCCCAGATTCTTGAGTCAGTTTCATCTTCTCATCCACATGCTCCCACCCAGAAGGATCACGCTTGACATTATATAATTTCTGCTTTTTCTTCTCTGGTGCACCTTTTGTTTTAACTTTAAATGGTGGTGCAACAATTGAAGAAGTGGTAGGGAATGCAAGCTCATTAAGTTGTTTCTTGAGGACAAATCTCTCCTCAAGAGTCATACAATTATATCTCCCCCAAATCATCTCCATTTGGTAAGAAATACCACAGTCAGCAGATTTTTCTTGGAAAAATTTATCATCTATAGAATCCAAACTCAAATTTTTCCAATGGTCGTCTACAACATCCAACGGAATAGGAGTACCGGAGACATGGTACACACCTAGCTCACAAGCACAAGGAAGAAGATGTGTCTTTCTAATAATGCCCTTTTAACTCCAAATTTGTCAGATCTTACAATGATAACCACAACTCCAATACGTCTCCCAACCGCTTTAACCCACTCTTCTACATCCTCGCGTGTAGAAAATATCTACAAAATAGAAAAAATAGAAAAATGTTGCGTACTTAATTAATTAAATATCTATCAAACTTTGATTAAGAAAATTAGTTTGAAAAATATACCCTCTCTGTCCAGAATGCCTCTGTAGTGTCTACCACGAAAGGAACAACCTGCGACTCTATATGTGGGTCAATATCTGTTTCAAAATAGAACAAGAGTTATACAGAAATTAATTTAAAAAAAACAAATCGGATTTACGTACCCCAAACGTAAATCCGCTTTGTATTTTTCAAAATCGGATATACTCCCATCCAGGTAAATCTGATTCATTAAAAGACATAATCGGATTTACGTTTTGGACACGTAAATCAGATTGCGCATCGGATTTAGCTATATCCGTCAGGACAAAATTTCGCTTTCTATACTGAAATAAATGGTCAAATCGGATTTATCTGTCAGTTTGATACATCCGATTTGACTTATGCGTAATCGGATTTACCTTGCATTTAGGTAAATCCGATTACCAGATAAAGTGGTCCCCCAGTAGAGAATCTTCAAAAAGTCTATTTTTGTTAATTATGTCAGGGGTATTTTTGGGATTACAATTATGTGTGGGGGTAGAAGGGAGTTGATGGGGGTATAAAAAAAACTAATGCAAATGCAATTGAAGAAGGTAGCCCATGTCACAAAAATGGCCCACGACCAATTGGAAGGAAGTAGCCCATCATTCAAAATCAAAGTAGAAAAGGCTAATTTCTTGGAAAGAAAGTTGTGGAGAATTAAAAGAAAGGAAGTGTACGTAATTAACCGGACCTAGGCTTCACATATTAAAGAGGCGGTACACAACACACATAGGAGGGCCGTCAATTATATAATAAAAAGAAGAGCCGCAAACTTCAAAACCTCACACACAGTGACGGCAGCAATACATAGGAGAGGGAGAAAAAGGAGTTTTTGTGTCCGTTCTTGACACTGTGAGAGAGCTCTGGAGTAGAAAATGGAGACTAAATTCTCAAGATCAGAAAATTCTCTATTCCGGATTATTTTTATCTCTGTAATTTATGACTTCTAATTTTACTTCATTGTTCTTGAACACTATGGATAGCTAAATCTCTTCTAGGGTCTTAGGTAGATCTTGCTTGATTAGAGACTTTTTTATGTTTTAATTTATACTTTGAATTCCTGATTTTTATTTCAATTAATATTATCCTATTGCTTTTATCACATAATTAGGATTGACAACCCTTTGCATGTTCATAATCAATTAGTTGATCAGCGACCGTTCTGCAATTAATTGGTGGACCTATAGGAGAATTGAGACTTAAATTAATGCATGGCCAAATTTTAATATAGTCTTCCAATCATTCAACCTTTTTGCTCTTTATGCTTTTCTTAAATTTAAATTCTTGCATGACCAAACAAGGGTTAATTTAGGAAAAAGAATATTAATTGCGAATGACCAAACGGATTAATAGCTTTAGTAATTGGATTTGTAATTGAATAAACTAAAGGAATTCAGGTAGAATTAGACATAATGGAATCGAAGCTTGCAAGTGAAACAGTGACCCTAGGCTTTTCTCCACTGATTAAATTTTGCATTTTAATTCTTGCTATTTACTTATTTTTATTTAGTTTTTATAACAACTCAATTATTCGATCGTCTAAACAATAAATGATTTTAAGTAGTTTAGTACTTGTTAATTAATCACTGTGGACACGATAATCTTTTATACTACTTCTGCGGTAGAGTACACTTGCTCTAAGTGTGTTTTTAACGCAACAACCAAGAACATACATATTGTGACTATTTTAAATCCATTCAATATCGAAGAAAATATAGCAAATGAAAGGATTATTTGATATAGGCCACCCTAAAAAATTTTCAATATCAAAGAAAACATTGAAAATTATTTGATAAACAACCTAATATATCCTTCCAACAGCCGTAAAAACATATTACTTAGGTATAAAGCCCTAAAAACAGATGCACCACCTCTTCCTAACCTCCCCTACCATCCATATCTCCAATATGCCCATATCATCAATCAATATCTTTCTAAACCCATATAGTTTCTTAAGATGCAAAGTTAAAATAAATACACAATGTAGTATATGTGGAATAAAGAACAAGAGAGTGAGAGACATACCAACGGCACAAGAGTGCACAGCGGTGAACGGGACGAGCGACATCAAGGTTAGGGCGATGATGAGGTAAAGGAGATGCCGGCACGAGCACAAAGTACGATGGGTAACGTGATAGCGAACGAGGGAACGAGCATGACTGCAACAAGAAGATAGCACGAAGGTTAAGGAACAAGAGCACGACGGTGGTGATGAATGCATGACACAAACTGAAAGTGTGAATCGTGTTCTGCAAAAGCTTTGTTTTGACAGAAATAAGGTCTTTGGACGCAATACACATTTGTAGTCGGTTATATAAACAATCTACTCCAAGCGTTAGTTTCAAAAACAATTGGTGTCGATTATATAAACAACCGACTTCAAATGTCACATAGAAACTTCAAATTTTCACACTACAAGAAAACGGAAAATTACCGACAAACCATGACTTAGTCGCTAAAGCCCGAATTACTGACGGATTTGGTCATTTGTAATTACGGGGAAGATGACACATTATACCGAGAAACTTACCAACGGATATACTTGTCAATATTCAAAAATCTAATCGTTTAAACATAGCGACGGGCATGCCTGTTGGTAATAAAGTAATTTTAACCATTTTTTAAAATTATAAACGAGCATGTCTGTCGTTAATTAAGTGTGTAACAAAATAAATTTATTATCGATAGTCATGCATGTTCGTAACTTTAAATAAACACATCTCGCGCACACAAAACCCTCATTTCTATTTTCCCTCTTTCTTTCTCTCTTCTATTTTCTCTTCTCTCCCTCCCTTTGCACAACCAGGAAACAGTTGTCGCTATTGCCCACCGTCGTCGCCAGGCCGCTGTGAATCCTTCTTGCCCTTTGCATCTATCTTCTTCCCTTTGTCCGTATACAATTAATTTAGGGTGTTATTTGATATGTTAATGATAGATTTAGTGTTGAAATATG
Source organism: Astragalus membranaceus (assembly GCA_039519185.1). Lineage (NCBI taxonomy): Eukaryota > Viridiplantae > Streptophyta > Magnoliopsida > Fabales > Fabaceae > Astragalus > Astragalus membranaceus. The sequence goes on from CM076850.1 coordinate 67,625,198, forward strand.
TTAGAAATGTTTGAGATGAATGAAATATGTTAGAGTTGTTTGAAATTAAATAGGATATTGGGAATTTTATTCAAATCTAACGCATTATTTTTAATGTGGGGCTTTTGTTTTAGGTGAGGCCTAAAGGAAGGGCTTTACCCACATATACTATTGGGTTGGGCCAGTAAATGGTTTCGGTTGTACAAAAGACTTTGAATTTTTGCTCAAGTTAATATTTACATATGTTATTAAATTCAGGGATTTATTAGATTTAGATTGATTTTTAGAAATGAAGCAATGGGATTTAAATTTAGATTAAGATAATGACTAGGTGTGATACTAAGAAATCCTAGTTAGTAAGGTCTTGAGACGACATGCATTAGGAATTAAGTAGGACAAAATAATCTTAGTTTCTTACAATTTAGATATAAGATTATAAGAAGCAAAATATATATTAATAAGAAAGGAGTACTAGGGGTACCCTAACCCTTACATATACAAGGGGTCTCATTAAAACCTCAATGGGTCAAAATCCTAAGGGAAAAATACCCAAGAAGGAAAAAGAATACCCCAGGAAGAACGAGACAAGTATCTAGATTACACCGAATTCATACAAACAAGAGGATTTCCCCACTATTCAGAAATCTTTAACGCTGAATTGCGACTTTCTATGCTAATAAACCAACTCCAGGATATAGTTTTAACATGATTGACAACCACTTGAGAGTTAAAGACTTGAGCCCTGAAGAGAATATGGTTCCGATGGACCCAAATACACCATGTGAGTCCCATCCAAAGAAAATACTTCAATATCCCAGTCTTCTTGGAATCCAACCTGAGACCATGGGCCCTAAAATGTACAACTCCAAAAAGAGAATCCATAACCGCAATGCCCACCCAATTATGAATAGAAATCCAAACTGACCGAGAGCACCTGCATAAAAAAAATAAGTGGAAAATAGACTCATCCTGCTCAAAACAAAAATGACATTAAAAATATTTATAGGTGCTTATGTACGAGGAGAATATAATAAATTTAGAAACAGTGTTTAGGTTATAAGAAGGAGTTGATTTGGGAAGGTGTAGGTCTAGAAAATTAGTCATGTATTGGACTTGTGAGAGAGTAAAATAATGTATTAAAAATGAGAAGTTTTAAGATAATAAAGAATTGAGACCTTATTATTAATGAAAAGTGGAGTCTATAAGATTAAACTTTTTTTTGGTTACCGTGTTATCCACACGCAGTATCCACAAGGTTTGCCTGTGACTAATCAACGTTAGAAAATGTTTTCCAGTAAATTTCGTTACGGTTTTCGGTGAAACAAATAAATTCGAAAGATATAAGATTAATTTTATAGGCTCAGATATACATTGTTACGGGTTAAGATTTATTTAGTTACGGGTTACATGTCTCCAAATACTTTTCCATGTTTAGCTATATCTCTTAAATATAAGATTAATTTTATAGGCTTAGATATACATTGTTCACCGCAATTGCTAGAGATCCATGTTCTGTTACATGTCTCCAAAGAGTATTGGCTCAGATATACATTGTTCACCGCAATTGCTAGAGATCCTTAGTAAACGGATGTGTTAGGTGTGGTGAGTTACTGAATGTTATAAAATCGCCCCTAGTTCTTCGTACAAACTACTATTTATAGAACTACAAATAGAAACTGCTGTGTTGCATGGTGGACACATGTCCCCTTTGAAAGCGAATAAGAATGAAACTAATTAGTGATCGATTATGGTTGATGCCACTGTCTTCTAGCGCCTGGATGCTCTACACTTGTCCTTGTGCTTTGAATCCCTTCTGATGAAATTGCCTTAACTGCTCTTCAAGTCTTCCCGCGCAGTGCTCCAGCCTTCAAAATTCGCTTCTCAAGTCTCTTCGAAATTATATATGTAAGCTGGTGGATTACCTCGTCTTGCAAATACCCCTTCTTCGAGCTCTATTCTGATACTGATGTGTCCTTGAAGCCAATTTTGAATCTGAAATTTGGCCGTAACAAATGCCCCTCAAATGTTTGGTCTTGATTGTGGAGGGAGAGAGTAAACATTTTGATGAATTTATTTGCAACTCATCAGGCGAAACATCACCTATTGTAATTAAAGGAAATGTTAATCATTCTTGCACGCCGTCATCGTTAATCCTTTATTAACCATTTTTAGCAATACTCACGACACCCGACGTTCTCGGCACCATTTTCGAAAAACCATGTTAACTACCCCTGGACGTTTTCAATTCGCCAGTAGCGGTTTGACATCATAATCGTATAAATAACTGATTCTTTAGATGACTTAGGCACTTGTCCAAATAACTTCTTCATTTGTTCCTGAGAATGGTTCTCATAAACTCAATCGCACGCACGTTCAGAATTTTGAAAACTTGCTCCACTTCTCCTCCAACTAATTAAGGTTCACGCTAAAACCATCGAATCCCATCAGGAAATGGCTAATGCCAATGAGATTCTCCGATATGGTCAGAACCAAATAGCTGAACTACAATTTCAAGTGGAAGCTTTCGAGAACTCAATTATTGGCTTCCCAAACCAACACGAATTCCTCAATGCCAAAAGAATGAGGTCTTTGCGCGAATAAACCATATTCTAGACCAAATGTCGCCAGTCTTGGAGGCAAGATACCAAGCCTCTCGATATTTTGAGAATCTCAGGCAACGCAGAGAGAACAATTCTGATTAGAGGATTGGGTTGGAGGCAGAGAAAGTGCTGTTGGAAAAGCACTTGGAGAAGATCCAAGAGGAGTTGCTTAAAATTCTTTAAATATCAATTGTAATCTGTCAATTTGGACTCTTAATGTAGCACTCCATGTTATTCGCTGTTTAATATTAAATAAATACCCTTTTTGATTGTTTTAATTTAGGCATTTTGTGTTGGTCTTTCTAAATTTCCGAAACGTTTCTAACACATAGAAATAACTATTGTTCGGTTTAAATTCTATTAATGGCGGGTGTGAATCTTATCATTCTAACACGTTCGCCGAGGTTTCCGAACAACTTCTATGCCACCAACTCACGTCCTTTCAGTAACGTTGATGTGACTCAACCGTCGTTTCGGTCTAGCCCTTATTTATAAAAGGATTGAGGAACTTAAGAATTCTCCTTTTAGCTGCATTCCAATCACCCAGAGATTTCTAAAGAAACTCCTTCAGGACCTCCTCTTTCATCCGTTAATGATTTCAAGTTACCTATGTGTTCATCACGTACTTGAAGCTCTTCTTCTCTACCACCACCTCAAACTAACCCAGCAGCGCTTGTTAATCGCGGCGGCAGACCTATCATAGAAAACCCCAAAGGTATCGCCGAGGAGGTAGCTATCTAGAGATCTCATGTATTAATCCCCTTTCAAACTTTGCGGAATACTTTTTCCATTTGGGGACCGCTTAATTAATCTGCCCTCTACTGTGGGGAAAACCTTTCTACCCATCTCTTGACTAACAAAAACCCTCATTTAGCTTTTAGAACGCCAATTGACCTTAAGTTTCTGATCAATGCATCTGTTAATACTTGGCATACTATGCCAGGTGACGTTTACTCTTACAAAAATTCAATTCGAAGCCAATTTCTTTTATAGCTCAAAAGAATTGAACCCCAAAAAATGGATCATTGGAATCCTTATACTTCTTCTTTTCATTTCCCTATGGAATGATGAACATTACCTTACTTGATGTAGTTGGTCTTATAGGCTTGAAGCCCACCGGTAACCTTCTTGCTCCAGAGTTTCAATCCACTCATGAAGTTATTCCTGACATGTCTTCGACAAAATATGGGAAATTCATCGAGAATAACATGAAATTACTGTTATTATCTCTGATGAAGAACATATAGCCTTTTTGCTCCTTTGGTTGCACCATTCTTTCCTTTGCGACAAATCTTGTCGCATAAGTGCGAGTTACATTCCTTTGGCCAATTTTTGGCACGAGGGTAAGGATGTTTGTCTCAGTAAAATCCTTCTTTCGAGTCTTTATGAGTCTTTGGGTATGACTTATAAGTCTCTTAAAGGTTCAAATTCTATTCCATCTAATATGGCTCGTCCTTTATGGCTCTTTCAACTATGGCTCAATGTGATTTACACGCCTTGTTTCGCTGCTTCTTCTAGGACAACTGGTTCGAGAGCTCCTTATGGAGTTTGTCTTGTCCCGATAACTCGCTATATTCGTAAGGAAGATTACGTCACATCCTTTCGAATTTATTTTGACTGGTTTCTAAACCTCAAAACCCATCGACCCAATTTTCCTTTCATGTCTCTACGGAAGAAAGACCCCGAATGGTTTACCAGAGAAATTCCTTGTTGTGACCCGGCCCGACAATCTAAATCCTTTGAAATTTGGTACCAATATCTGACTTGCCAGTCTCTTTATTCCATCCCTCGAACTGAGAAGATCACCATTACACTATATCAGCCGAACTTGGTGGCTAGACAATTTGGTCTTAGTCAAGTCCTTCCCTGTCCTGGTTTTCACCTTGTAAAACACCCTATGGGCGTTGCTGACCTTCCTCGTGACAACTTCGAAGAAATTAGTAAGTCACTTAGGAGACACACTCCTACTCTTTCCTTTTTAAGGTTTGAACGCTCCTGTCTAACCACTTTTGACTTCAATGATTGGTGTGGTCTGACTATTTTGCTTCAATTCAAAAATCCTTCGAGAAATATTTCTTGGAGACATCTGATAATGCTTTTTTAATGCAGACGGGAGATCCAGAAGTGAAGGCTCAAGGTAAACATTACTCTGAAATCATTAATTTTGAAAAGTATTTTAAAATTCCTTATGATCCATTCCATATAGAATGGACAGTTAGAGAGGCTTCGAAAGTTCTAAAAGAGAAATATTAACAGGCTATAGAACAGTTCAATGCTAAGTTACCAAGGATTGAACCATCTTATCCGATATTTCCTCCCTTACCGAATGCCCCTTTTGTTCTAGCTTAACCTATTCCAGGTCCTCAATGGTCCCTTCCCTTTAGGATTGATTCGGTTTATAAACTTCCTAAGGAAAAACAAAATTACGATAGCCAGTTACCAAGAAACTCTTCCTTTTAAACTACAAACTTATTCAACCCGATTAGTGGAAGTTGTAGCAAGTATGGATTTCTATCTTCTAAAATCATTTGATATTCTTCATTTTCCTTATTTTTCTCTCTTTTATCTATTCAGAAGCTATTCCTGTTCAAATTTCTGGCCCTGCCAAGTTGAATCGAAAGAGAAAGCAGAAGAAAGTGATGGCTCTGAAGGAAATAAGTTTGCCCGCTTCAGATGCCCTCCAAGGGCATAATAAAGCTTCGTATATTTCTCCTGCCAAATCTGGAAATACCGCTGCCACAAGACACGAAGTAAAAGTAAGCTTGTTAACGTAACTCGTTTCTTTATGCCTAACAAATGTTAGCTTTTCCTCATGCACTTTCTTTTAAATCTCAATCAAAGGGAACTCCAAAACGTAAGAGAACCTCGTCTGGAACTTCTCAAGCTTCTAAAAGGTCAAAGAGACAAGAAGAGAATATAGAATTTAAACCCTTTTTCCTACTATTCTTCAAGTAATTGCGTTGAGGACAGAACTCTGTTCAAACCCCTTTTCCTAGCCGCGGTATCAGCCAGAGGTTTGAGACAATGATTCCCGCTATTCTTCAAGTAATTGCGTTGAGGACAGAACTCTGTTCCTCGACTATGGGTTCTCTAAATCCTCCAAAGAGTGTTAGGATAGGTGAGAGGGACGCGTGTTTGGATTTTCTAAGGGGCAGAAACATAATGAAAGCAGTAAAGATAAAGTAAAGACTTTGCGAAAAATAATAGATTTGATTTGATTGATGTGTGTTTTTGAATGTACAGTCCTACTATATATATATATATAGCCTACAACTGCTCACCGTTGGATTAACTAATTGATCAACACCTCTCTTTACTTTGATCCCTAGAAACTCAGATATTTTCCACGACCTCACTTGCACGGGTTAGTGAGGTCAAACTACTTCGCTCCTATTTTCACGGTGTTCCAATCTTTGCTGACCTTAACCGCTTCAATGTTGTGTCCACAAGCATTGAATACTTGGGCTCCAAGAAAGCCTTCTTTTCCTCGGCTACAACCTCCTCGGCCACGTTGCTTCCTCATTCTTTGGCCGTTGGTGCACTAGCTGAGCTGCCCCTATAACAGAGGCACTCTCCATCCGAGTTCCATTTCACCTCGGCCTATTTTATCATTCCCTCGGGAACTCATACCTCTTGATACACCTCTTGTGTCTTCATACCAAGCCTTTCCTTTCCTTATTTATTTACTTGGCAAATATTCTTTATCCATGCACCAATGTTTTTATAACTTGCCCTGGCTTAACCCTAGCCTCGGACTCCTCATTTTCCCTCGACCAACAACTTAATTTATTTTGGGTGTTAACAAATGCCACCCATTTTGTGTTGTTGTCCAGCCGAGTGGATGGGACTGAAGGCGCAAAAATGAAATGCCGTGTGTGACAGTATATGACGACTAGTCGTTACATCATTGATTGGACGCGTGACGACTTATCTTTCGCAACTCGATGCAGCGAAGCCACGGTTCCCTAGGCGGTACTCATTGTAACCTATATCTATAAATAGCCATCTCACCAAACACGCCAATGTTATTGTTGCCTTTCTTGCGAACTCAAACGTCTTCCCTTACAACTCTCTCTTTCTCCCAATATATACTCCCCCATAGCCATGTCTAACAAAGAGCACAACCACCTTGTTTCCACTTCGGGGCATAGCCAACAACCTTCATCCTCTGGGTAGTTCCTTCTCTCCTGTTCTCTACCGCGGGAAATTTGACCACACTTCATCCTTGAACCTCTGATGTCGACCATGGTTTCAACCAATTTGAAGAGCGTGTTAAGTCCAACAACGTTCCCATTACCGGCTTCTAGTTCTCTGCGGAAGCCAAACATCACGACCTCGAAGGCTGGCCTAAGTGTTCTACCGGATATGCCGAGTGGGCCAAAAGGGTATCTGATGCCAAGGGTGACGCATGGAAAACCTACGGCATCTATGACATGATCATGGTGTCAGCCATAGAAGTCTCTCACACGGGGGATTCCGGTCGACCACCCTGAATGCTTTCGTCTTCCCATGGGGGATTCTGACTCCCATGGTGCTTGATGTCGCAACCATCTTAGGCCTCCCCACTGGTGGATGCAAGGTCCACGCTGATCCTGACTTCTCCAACGATGACCTAGAATGCACCCATGCTCCAGCCTTCGCCAATCTCCTGGCCTAGAATGCCAAGACTTTTGGGGACGTAACAGAGGCTGAGCATCATGCATTTCTATTGTACTTCTTTAGCAAGTATTTCTACAGCACTAATTTCTTCGGCATGATCAAGGAACATTCCCCTTTCATCCGTATGGTGTTGTCTGACCAGGGTTACGCCTTGGGCCCTTTCTTCTTGGCCCTTCTCTATAAAGGAATGGATAGCCTCCTGAGGCAAACTAAGGAAAACAGGCACTATGCCAAAGCTGAAGGCCCCGTTTCGTTCCTCCAGTTGTGGGCTCAACTCTATTTCACAAACTTCTCCTTGACGGATGCCTTTCCATCCTCGTCGGTCCCACCTAGGGTTCTACGAATCAACCTCGCTTCAACTTCAACCCTGCCCGTGGAATGCTTGGAAGTTCTTCGGGTACTCTTCGACACAGTTTCCACCAATTTCAACGGGTATCCTGTTTTGGAGAAAGATATCAACCCCTTATAGATTTTCTATCCCCTCAAGGCAACTGGAGTCGCGTTCTCGTGGCTAGGGATCTTACTTCGGGCATTAAGCCCTACTCACGCAACAATTACCTTACCATCGAGCCCTCTCATCCAAACTTCGCAACGAAGACAATTTGATCTTGGGCAGCAGATTTTAATCCCTCATGCATCACTAGCACCCATCCATCAAAGAAGGAAGGTTCTCTTGATGGACCTCAAGATAATCCTCAAAGACCACAACGATAAGTTCTTGACCTTCACTTGGGGCACCTACCACGAGCAAGTTGGGGAAACCAACATGAATTGGTGGTCGCTAATCAGGAAATGCATCTTCCCAAATCCTGCAGCTGACTACATTAATCGGTATATGGTTGCCGCATGGGGTCTTCCTGCTCGACCAACATCAGTGGCTGCCAACACTAGTCCACCAACTATTGCGGCTGCCGATCCTTTCTACCTGCAAGCGGAGAAGAAGAAGAAGAAGATCCTCTCAAATCCTTCCCCTCCATAACGTTCTTCCCCTCAATTGAGGTCCACAACTACTCCTACATCTGCCTCACATAAGTCTATCGCTGACCAAGCTTTTATTGTTTGCTTTTGCTGTTTTCGACGCCCTCGACTAACGATTCCTTTTGTTCAACCCAAGAACTACAAATCGACATTTCGACGATGACGATGATGATGAAGATGATCATATTCCCATCTTACAAAGGAAACGAATCCGGAGTTTACTGATGCCAACATCTCCTGCTCCAAGCACACAACCTATGCCTTTTGCTGCCAAGGATCATCCTCCCCAGTTCAAGAGGTTACGAGTGAGTCCACTCTTCATTAGTTTACCTGCAACCTTTTATCTTTTCTGTATTCTGACCTTCGGCGACCATTGCAGAGAACCTACCAACCCCAGGGTCAAATTCTTCTCCTCAGCCAAGGTGAAGACCAATTCGAGGATTGGTAAGTAACTTCTTTTCTCTTTAGCCCAATTGGTCCCTCAATATCACCAACGATACTGACTTACCTTCCCTATTCCAGGACCATGCCGAGGGGAACGAGTAATCTGCAGCCCGTGTTCTATTCGCCATTGACGCTTCCATCCCTTCCACTCGCCAGGATCCTATCATTGAGCCCGTAGTCATCGAGGATGAACTGGCCCGCTACTTCATGAGCCTGGATGCCCCTCCTTATTTTCCTCAGTAAATTTCGTTAGGGTTTTCTGTCAAACAAATGAATTGGAAAGAGATAAGATAAGACGACTTGAATTATATTCAGAGTTCACCAGTTGATAGGTTTACAATACCAGCCCCAATTTTCATGCTCTTTGGAAAGAAAGTGTGGTTAAAACAGAATTCAATCGTGCAACCAACCGAATCAAGGATTCTAGATCAATCACTCAATTGCATTCGAAAGTTCTAGATACTTAAAAGAAAGACGTGAATTACACCCACGAAGGGTAGAACGTCATGAGTCTTTCGAGTACTTTGTACTAATGGTTTTCAAAATATAAAAAAAGCGAAAATAAACTTAAGCAATTCATGGAAATCAATCTTGAGAAGGAAAAAACATCACAAATTTCGTAAGTGCAGTGATTAAAGAAATGGTGCGAAAGTGAGAGAAAGGGAGAAAAGAGTGACGCACTCAATTGTCGAAAGGAAATTTCATTCAATTGTAAAATAGTTTGAAAATACAAGAGTGTTGGCTCAGACATACATTGTTCACCGCAATTTCCAGATATCCTGTGTGATTGGATGTGTTAGGCGTGATGAGTTACTGAATGTTATGATATCGCCCCTTGTTCTTTGTACAAACTACTATTTATAGAACTCAGAATAGAAACTGATGTGTTGCATAATGGACACATGTCCCCTTTGAAAGTGAATAAGAATGAAAACTAACTAGTGATCGATTATGATTGATGCCAAGTGTCTTATGGCATCTGAATGCTCTACACTTGTCCTCGTGATTTGAATCCCTTTTGATGATATTGCCTTAACTTCTCTTCATGTCTTCGCGCGGAGTGCTTCGGCCTTTAAAATTTGCTTCTAGAGTCTCTTCGAAATTATATGTAAGCTGATGGACTACCTCGTCTTGTGAATACCCCTTCTTCGAGCTCTATTATGATATCGTGTTGACGTGTCCTTGTAGCAAATTTTGAATATGAGATTTTGCCGTAACATAAAATATTTGATTTGAACAACTACCAACTTTGATAAACAACGTAAAATGTTCTACGGGTACAAACTAAATTTTAAGGATTGTAATATTTTGAAAACTGGCAATATTATAATTATCGTTAAATGCATAGATAAAAATAGATTTATTGTAACTTTCAGTCACGTTGTGGCTTGCTTGGTTAGCTGTGACTCTAGATGGAGCCATCAAAGTAGAACGTGGCCAGGTAGATGAAAATGATCGAGTCGTAGGGGCGTGGGTATGACAAAATTCAATCTACACTAGGAAGAAAGGCGCCAAAGGTAAGATATTTTTTTCTAGTTGCTATTATATGCTGGTGTTTGTGCTTGATGATTTTTCGTTGTTTGTTTATAAACTTCAATGATTTTGTCTTGATTTGGTTTCTGTGAGAATATTGTGTCTTGTGGGCTTAAATATGTGCTTGTTTTATGTCCTGAATATGTATATATGATGTTGATTATCTTTTACTGCGATGTTTGGTGGGGACCAGGGGATTTCGAGGTTAGGGTGAGATAAGGAATACGTAGGTATGACCGCTCGCGTGACTAAGTAAATTGTTTTCGAAAAAGAAACCTAAAGAGATTTTTATAAAAGTGAGCATGTCACTTGAATCAAATTTTGAAAAAGTATTGGAGTGTGATTTAGGAATGGACAAAAATGGAAACTCTTTGCGAACAAATAGGAACACCTTTTGAAGAATCAATTTAGGAAAATCAAATAATTTTGAAAACAACAACACTTAGAACTAATAGAGATTTATCCAAGGAAAGTGAAAGGAGATTTTGAGAAAAAGCTCAAAGTGGATATCTCTAACCCCTTCAATTCGTTGAAGAACGAGAATGTCAAAAAAACTACACTAAGTAGTATGGGATGCTTGGTAGAGTGCTTCATCTTTGAGTCTCTTAGTTTCGAAAGAGATAGTTAAGACCAACAGTGGTTAGCATATTTTCAAAAAAAATACAAGTGAGGTTTTCAAAAACAATAATGGTGGGGTTCTAAATCAAGGGGTTTTAGAACAAAAATTAATAACTCTCATAACTCTTGGGTGCGAGTGATCCAGTCGTGATGACTAACATGTGGTGATGTATTTTCATGCAAGCATCGATGCCGGCGTGGGAGTCTGTGTGAACGTAGATGCGAGAATGTGTTGAACATCCTCTCCTGGAAGGGAGAAAAGGGCAGTGTGCTCCAGATAAATCCTGAGTTGTATACTAGGCATGAATTCCATTGCGTTAGAAATTTGGTAATCAATTGATGACATGTATCTGGCGGGACCATGATCATTCTATTAGCCCATTGCGTTGGGTACGAGGCGATATTTCGGAATCACGTGTACTGGCATATAGACTAACCAACAGGGATCAATGGTGCATCCTCATTGTATTGGTTGTTTCTAGGTATCCTATGTGTTGACTCTCTGTCATATGATGCAAGTTGTCCAATTTTAGGACCAAATTGTGCAGGGTTTTGATTGTATTATAGTCATTATGTGGGGATTTAGCTTAGTATTAGAAATTTGTAGTAGGAAGTCCTTTTGTAAGTCATTCCTGCATTGTTGGAGTTATTTTGTACTTGAAGACCTCCAATTTGTGTGTTATCATTCGGCGAACCAGACACTTGCCCGGAGATGCAGCACAATTGGGAAGACTCAAGTTTCTGTTCAATATCGCGTCGCGACCAGGAGGGTTCGCGTCGCGATGGAAGCCTGATGCAGGAGCAACTTACAACTATGTTCAATTTTGCGCCGCGACGGGATCGTGTCGCGACGCGATGGCTTGCTGAAATTAGGGTTTTAATTCAGTTTTTGCGTTTTTCAAAGGGAGTTTTGGTCATTTGGAGCGGAGCAGGCGTTTTGGGAGCAGAGGAAAGTCAGATTCTGGGAGCTTTTCACCACTTGGGAACGAGGGTTGAAGGTTCCTATGTCTATCTTTACTTGTATTGCTTTCTCTACTCTAGTTATGTCTCTATTCACCATGTGTAACTAATTTTCTAAGATTAGGGAGAGATGATTCTCCCCGAACCTATGTGATGGATACTTTGTTATGGTTAATACAATTAGTTGTTTGAATTATCATAAGTCTATGCCTCTGATCGTAATGCTTTATAGTTACATATGATAATTATAATGATTTAGGTTATGTGATCGCATAGGGATATGGGTTGCATGCTGGATATGGGGTATTAGATCATGTACTTGTGATCACCATAGGAATATGGGGTTGGATGCATGAATTCTTTATTTCTTAAGTTTATTGCTTTACCGGTTGGCATGATTCACCTAAGGAATTAGGGTAACTCAATTAGGTAAAAGGGGTTTTGAGGCAAGGAATTGTCTTTAACCTACTATAGTGAATTGAATCTAGTAGTTCAAACAATTAATCTGTAATTAGCTGAAGGTTCATACCATAGGTGAAGGGAGAGGATTCGATCCCGAATCGCTTTTTCTCATCAATTCAACAATAGTTTTTACGTTCGCGTTACACAATTACAAATCAACCAAATTTCACAACCTAGAATTAATTAACTTTGCTATTGTTTCAACACGCAATCCCTGTGGAATCGATCGGTACTTACCGTAATTTTACTACTTGCAACGCTTTCAGTGCACTTGCTGAATTGTTAACACGTTTTTGGCGCCGTTGCCGGGGATTGTTGACTTTGTTGTCGACAAGGCAAACGAGTTGATTCTAGATTTTTAGTTTTTGTTTATTTTTAGTTACTGAATTTTGCTACTTGTTGGTTTCTTGAACTTGTTGACGTTTGCTTAAGTGTTTCAGAGATTTGTGCATGCGGAGTAAGGGTCCACAAGAACTCTTGTTTGACCAGAAAATTGAAAAACTAGCAAAGGCAAATCGAAGAAAGGCTAAGCTTGTCAAGCAGCAAGCAAGGGAATTGTCACAGGTACAATCAACTTCTCCCTCGGTGCCGGAAGATTTTTCGAGTGAAGAGAAAGAAATGGCTAATCCTCCACCTCCACCACGGCGTACTCTAGGTGACTTCGGGCGAAGAAATCAAGGTGCCCAAGCTTTAGCATTTCAACCAGTGGGTGTGGGCCAGTTTGACATCAAGTCTTCTGTACTCACTGCCCTTAAATCAGAGCAGTTCTCTGGGTCTGATGCTTAAGACCCCAACCAACATCTCTTCCAATTTTATGAGATATGTGGTACTACACACCCTGTGGGGGTGACTGATAATGCAAAGAAGGTTCGGTTGTTCCCATTCACTCTAACGGGCAGGGCTAAAGATTGGTTGAACACTCTCCTAGGGACCGTCAACACTTGGAATGATCTCGAGAATAAGTTCTTGGAGCGATTCTTCCCTGTCTCCAAGTTTATAAGGAAAAGAGCTGAAATATCTAACTTTACACAAGGGGAGTCAGAGTCGTTGTATGATTCTTGGGAGAGATTCAAACTGTTGCTCAAAAAGTGTCCGGGGCATGGTATAGATGACTTCTTACAGCTGCAAACCTTTTGTCATGGTTTGAGACCTCAGACAAGAATGATGCTAGATGCCTCAGCTGGAGGATCTTTGGGTACAAAGACTTGGGAGGAAGCAAAGCAGCTAGTAGAAGACATGGCCTCCAATGAATACAGAATTCAGAATGATCAGGGAGGTGTAAGTAAAAAGGGTGTGCTGGAGCTAGATTCAAACCGTGCAGTGTTAGTCCAGCAGAAATTAATGTCCATGCAGATCGAGGCCCTCACCAAACAATTGGCTGCAGCTTGTGAGGTTGGGTCAAAAAGCCAAGCAACCGCCCAAGCAGTTCAAACAGGTGGGTGCATTTATTGTGGCAAAGAAGCTCATGAAGGGGATTGTGCAGCCCAGGGAGAGGCAATGGAACAGGCCAATTATATGGGAAATTTCCAAAAACAAGGTGGGAACCCTTTTTCCAACACCTACAATCCTGGGTGGAAGAATCATCCCAACTTTTCTTGGAGAAACAATGAAGCCTCAGGTTCCCAACAACAGTCTCAGGCACCTAATCAACAACAAAAACCCCCTTCTCGGTTAAAAGATGCGTTGACACAGTTTATGCAGATGACCAAAAATACCTTCCAGTCCCAAGAACAGGTAATGATAAACATGGGAAAGAACCATGAAGCATCCATGAAGAACTTGGAGACCCAAATTGGCCAACTGTCAAAGCAATTAGCTGAGAAGTCCAATGGCAGTTTCGCTGCAAACACTGTGGACAACCCCAAGAATGAGAACTGCAATGCTATCTCGCTGAGAAGCGGTAAAGAGTTGAGACCCGTTGAGGTAACCAAGCACAAGCCTAGTGAGGAATTAACAAAAAAGAATGAGGTGGTAGAAAAAGAAAAAGAAACAGGAAAAGAGAAAATGGAGGGTGAAGCAAGAGAGAAGGTCCAGGAGATCCCATCATACATGAAATTGCCCTATCCCCCATTACCTAAGAAGAAAGAGAAGGAGGAGCAATTCTCCAAGTTTAAGGAAATCTTCTCACGTCTCCAGATCAACATTCCTTTCGCAGAGGCATTAGAGCAAATGCCCATGTATGCAAAGTTCATGAAGGAATTGTTGACTAAAAAGAGGAGGTTTAAGGATGATGAAATTGTGGCTCTATCTGAAGAGTGTAGTGCCATAATCCAAAACAAGCTTCCTCAAAAGTTGAAGGATCCTGGGAGCTTCACCCTCCCGTGCAAAATTGGTGAAGAAAAGGTTAATAAAGCATTTTGTGATTTGGGGGCGAGCATAAACTTAATGCCCCTAGCTATGTGGAGGAAACTGGGTGGAGTAGAAGTGAAACCAACCACCATGACCTTGCGTCTTGCTGACAGGTCTATCAGGAACCCTTATGGGGTTGTGGAAGATGTCCTGGTCAAGGTTGGCACATTCCTCTTCCTAGTAGACTTTGTAATTTTGCAACTGGATGGGGATACGGATGTCAAAAGCTCCGTGAATGGAGACAATGACATTCCTTTCATTCTGGGAAGACCCTTCCTGGCCACCAGTAGGGCAGTAATTGATGTGGCTGAAGGGACTGTGAAATTGAGGGTCCAAGATGAATCTGAGACCTTCAATGTGATTGAGTACACAACCCCAATGAAGGAAAAAGAAGAGTGTCACTACATTGAGACCATAAATTCCAAGATGGTTGGGAAAAAAATCTACCACCCAACCCGTGAGAAGTCACCTGCTGTCTGGAAGGACCTGAAGGAAGCTACAAGTACATCTGGTAAGAACTGTAAGATGGAAGTGGAGTATGTCAAAGGAGTGCTGGAAGAGGCACTGAAAAAGCTGAATGCTCCACCGGAGCCAAACTGAGTCATCTTCTGACAACCGTCAAACTAGTGACGTTAAAGAAGCGCTGAGTGGGAGGCAACCCACTGTGAGGTAACAAGTATTTATTTTCGTTTAATTTCAAGTTTGCAATATAGTTTTAATTCGTTGTTAGTCTTAGGAAAAACGGTGTTCGGTCAAAATTCGCTTCGCGAAAAAGAAGAACTCATAGAAAATCTTTTCTGTTTGATTTCGCGACGCGAAGGAATGGCATCGCGTCGCGACCGTTTAAAAATTTGCCATTAAAATTGTTTCTGTTTGATTTTGCGACGAGATGAGGATGCGTCGCGATGCGACGCCAATTTGCCTAAAAATCAGGCAGACCGAACACAGCCACAACCAAACAATTTTTCTCCCATTTTGCGCGAATTGCAAGCACTCCCCCCCTCTAATTCAATTTTGGCACTCAACGTGTGAAAGAGCACATAATTTTGCATCCCCAACACTCTCCAGGTATGATAATTCTCACCATTACTTCTTAATTCTGGATTTGTGATGGTATAGTTTGAATTAGGATAGAAAATTGTTGTTTTTGAGAGTGTAGGTGAGGTGTTTGATGAAATGCTTGAATGAAAAAATTTTGTGTAGCCAATGTGTTTGTGTAAATGCCCAAGTGAGTTTTGGCTAAGCAACCCAACTGTTTGTGAAAATGCCTAAGTGAATGCTGTTTTTGGTTGCTAGCCTGTGCTTTAATTTTGTCATTGATCCACTAGTGCAAAAAAGGGATTTAAAGTCAGGCGAAAAGGGGATTTAAAGTCAGGCGCCCGCTTGACTTTTATTAAGTCGACTTTGTATGTCAGGAGTTTTAAAGTCAAGCGATAGCCTGACTTCGTAAGTCTGATTTAAAGTCAAGCATTTATTTCGCCTGACTTCGTAAGTCAGTTTTAAAGTCAAGCATTTATTATTGCCTGACTTCGTAAGTATGATTTAAAGTCAAGCATTTATTCTTGCCTGACTTTGTAAGTATGATTTAAAGTCAAGCATTTATTGTTGCCTGACTTCGTAAGTATGATTTAAAGTCAACCATTTATTGTTGCCTAACTTCGTAAGTGGTTTTAAAGTCAAGCATCATTGCGCCTGACTTTAAAAGTTTTTTTTTTTTAAATCTATACTTAAGTCAGGCATTATTGCGCCTGACTTTAAAAGTTTTTTTTTTTCAAATTTTGGTTTAATCTCCTACATACACCCTGGTTATACGATTTTGGTCATTCTCCCAGCAAAACCAGTAAATAAAATTCTACACTTAAATTCATCACATTCTACTTTAAGTACATCCAAAGCTAAAATTCATCACTTAAGTAGAATTCTACACTTTAAGTACAAAATACATCCAAAGCTAAATTACATTAAAGCTAAGTACATCCAAATAGAATTCTACACTTAAATTCATCACATTGTACTTAAATTCATCATATACAACAATTCTCTATCCCTATAAATCCATCAATTCTCTATGAACATGCCAGTGATTTAGTCATATGACAATGTCAAGCAATAAAAACATAAAAGATAAGTAATCTACAAAACCAGTGAACAGGAGCAACTATAAACATACCCTTGATGATCCATCCATGAAATTATAATTCTGACTGAAATCATTAATTCCAAAAAATTGATCAATTGTCCACTGTGACATATTCCCAGATGTAGAACCACCACCATAAGACATCTTAGCTGGTGGAAATTGACCAACTCCTCCAGCTTCAGTGGCTAAAACTTCATTGTAATCTGATGACTGAGGCATTGTAATCTGATGACTGATGACCCTGCTTGTTCGGTTCTTCTACAGCATGATGATAAATGGCAAGGAGATACATTAAACAATAAGTTTAAGAAAAATTACAAATAATCTAATAGTTTAGATTTCTAATTCTAGCCATGAAGTAACTTAAAATGTACCTCAGATATTGGACTTTGGGTTGACTTGCGTTCAGATTTCTTTGAATAGCAACAAGCTATAAATTATAAATTCAATCTAATGGACCAAAGGTAGCATCTATCCCTCTCCAGAGCAATTTATTAGGAGTTCAATTACCAACTCCATTGGAATAAATAGGCCCTAATTAAATTTTCAGATTTTAGCAAAGGAACAAGCTTTAAATTATACAACCAGACAGAGCTATTATAATAAAAGCTACTGGTCCCTCATTTAGACCCCAGAATTGGTCACAAGACAGAACAAAAAATAGAAAGATGCAAGCAAAAGTGACAAATAAGACAACCTTACCTTGCTTTTGGTGTCTGCATACTTTAATATGTAGGTGATAAAAAAAAGTAAACTAAATAACTTGTCCTTTAAAGCACCTGACCCACACTTGCTGCAATCTCAATCTGCAAAAGAAATTAAGACAATGAAGAATTTGATTTATAACTTGAGAAGAGGCAATTTGTTGCAGTTTGCAGTAGATGAGAACCTTGGATCCGCATTCACTAAACATCTAACAAACATACTTCAATATAATCCCTTCAAAGAAACTCCACATAAACTAACTCCACTACCACCTACCAAATTCAAAACTGAATTAAATAGAACCTTGCACCAAATTTATTAATACTAGTAGATTATTATTAAGGGAAGATTATTATTATTAAATAGAACCTTGCAACTGTGCTTCATTGAAGGTATTCTAATTTACATTCAAAAATAGAATTCACTCACGGTGAATTTTGGCAGACGGAATCTGTAAGTATCTACAAAAGGCTAGCAGTAAACAGGCAGCAAGAAAGCCACAGTTAGAACGACCATGATGTTTCACAGTCATTCAAACACAAAAGGCTAGCAGCTTACTATTACACTGTGTTGAACTAAACTAGATTACATTAACTATACTAACTGAAGAATGACTAATATCTTCACACACTCACTAGTAATTGTTAACCATTTTCTATTTACCTGAACCAAAATTTATTCATTTTAAGTGAAAACTATGAAATTGGAGTAAATAAATTCACACATTAATTAATAGAATAATTCCACTTAGTTTGCCACTGACCTAACATTGAGAAGAATATCATGAAGCCGCCAGAAACCTGAATGACCCTTCTGCTGCCAATACGATTGCTTCCTAGAAGTCCTACATTCTCTCTGTCATGATCCTAAATGAATCAATTTTTGTCCCATAAAAAGTAAAAACCATAAACTAGAAGAAGAACTTAGCACTTACACAGAAACTGTTGAACCAGTCAAGGTTCCAAAAAGGCCATTCAGCAAGATTCCAATTCCTTGCCAACCAATACCACGGCTAAGGACATGAGCTGGAGGTGTTGTCGCACTTGCTAGACGTGATGCAGCTTTGAATGCTCCAGTTGACTGTCAACATAATAGGGAATATAAAAATAATAGGGAACATAAAAATTCGTTGATGACTTATGAACCACCGACACTGACACGAACATTGGACACGACACCGGCACAAATACATAATAATTTGAGAAAATATAAGTAACTAAAGTGTGGGTGTGGGTGTCGGGTCGGACATGGGACACGTCTTCAATATGAAATGTCGATGCTACATAGTATAAGTAACTGAAGTGTGAGTGTGGGTGTCGGGTCGAACATGTTACTGTGACAATTACCACAACCGCAATTCAAAACCTAGGGCATGAGAAGTATTTTTAAGCACATAACAATACCTCAATTAACGAAACTAGGACAGCAGCCATCATTCCAAAGGAATGACCAACATCAAATGTACGAGCACCCCACTCAAGAGGGTATGGAATCTTTATCCTGCAGCAACATGTTCAAATGTCAAATGCTATACTAGCTCAACATATTCTTTGCTACATTGATATATAATATTTTTTTTGTTACAAGTATTGAACCACAAAGATGTTTTTGGTACCAACCATGGTGCAGAAGAAATGAGATTAGCCCTGTCTGTCCTACAACTATGTTGGGTTAAATCAGGGCGGTGTTTGTATGCTCCACTTGCTGTTAATAAATGTGCATATGCCCATATCACTGTGGTTGATATCAGTAGAGCAAATCGCTCTAGTAAGGTACTTGTCTTGTTTGAAAACTTTTCAAGTACTGCATACAACATATCATAACTCATAAGGTTATTATTGTCCACATGTTAATTAAAAGAGGAACTTATAATTCACCAATTTGATTCAACCACTTTGTACCTGAGAGAAGACTATAAACAAGATTAGCATGGGAATTCCAATTTCAACACAGGCCCCCACCTGATAAAGGAAAGAACAGCATGGTGAATTTATAATATCAGCCAAGAAAAAATATATATAGTTAGATATTCCAAATACTAGTACTAGACATGGTTGAGTGTTGTTGTTATTATACCACAGGGAAACCTCTGTCAAATAATCCAAAACCAACTAATGCAATTACTGGAACCATTCCAAGTGGGCTGAAAAATCTGTATATAAAGGAAAAGAACATTAATTACTTTTGACATAGACTATAGATTTAAATTGACATTAAAGTAAAAACCTACCTAGAACAAATAGCTCAAATTTGACTAAATCCCAAAATAATTTGTATGCTTGATGCTACTATTAGTGCACCTTGGACTGCTCTCATGGTGCTAAGAAATCTCTGGAGATTACATGCAAGCAAGGGACTGCTAATTCAAGATAATTTGTATTGAAACTTACAATTAAGTTCAGGAGGAAATATGAAAGAGGATTAAGGAAATGTACTAACCAAATGTGGGTCCTCAAGCAATGCATAATCTGGGTCACGAATAATGGATACAATGGGGACCATGAATGCATATGATCCTCCAATCACTGTTGGTAACCGGGTTCCAAACAGTGTTTGTATAAGTGTATTAATTCCTTCAACAAAAAGCAGTGTTTGTACCACTCTCACTTTATCTCCCTGGACCAACAACAACCCATTAAATGGAAAATAAGAATCTTTTTCCTTACTAGAGATTTGATTTGCCTATACTATATCAAAGAATTTTTAAATTAAAATTATAAATAAACAAACTGAAGAAGCTCCTAAAAGGAGTTGAAGATAGGAATGACTTACATCACTTCCACCCATCAAAGGAACAAGAAATGAAGGAATCATCATAGCGGTTCCTAAGGCCAAAATTTAATGCTGGAAACCCAGAAGTATTGTCTCCACTGTTAACAGTTCAAACACAGATATATTATTATTATTATTCACATTCAAAGCTAATTAAGTGGCAACAAAACACTAATAATGAAGTTAAGATTCACAAATATTAAATAAAATGAAGAAGAATCAAACACTTACAGTAACAGTGAAATAAAAGTGTGAATCTGGGAGCAACAAAGGCACAAAATCAACAAAGGCACAAAAATCAACAAAGGCACAAAATCAACAAAGGCACAAAAAAAAACAATAGAGGAACATCTGGGAGCATGAATGAAAAAACGAAATAAAAAAAAGGGGCCAGAGTCATACCATTAATTCCGGCCACCGCTTACAGTGGCCACCGCTTATGGTGGCCGTTTGTCCCAAGATCGCAGAAACAGAGTGAACCCCCCACCTCTGCGTTTCACCTCGTCGCTGTCGCACCATCAATCACCACCGTGCAACCCCAAAGCCACGAACCAAACCGCCAACGGCCATCATCCTTCGCCCAATCACCTTCAACACGAACACAGTAACCACCACCCATGACCATCTACACCGCACCACAGTAACCATCCTTATGACTAAACCCTCTACACCACCGTCAACTATCACGCCTCACCACCAACAGAGTCGAACCATCGTAGATCGTCCTTCTCCCTTTGCGAATCGCACCCACCGCCCTCTTCTCTCTACTCAGATCTCTCATTTCCCCTCTCTCCCTTTTCTATTCCGAAGAGCGTCGTGTTGATAGTGAAAAGAGAGTGGTGTGAGACGCGGTGGAGGAGAAGGAGAAAACGAAGTCACGGTGGAGGGAGAGAGAAAGACCACGGTGCGGTGAAAGAGGAGAGGATGAGTAGGGTGCTGAGGCTCAGTGACGAGAGGAGAGCGAAGGCTGAGTCTTTGAGGAAGAAACACATTTAGGGTTTCAGACTGAGAATGCTAGTACGTGAGAGTGAGAATCGAGAGGAGTGTCTAAGAGTGAGGTAGTGAAATTTTTTTTTATTATTTTAGTACTTTAGAAGTCAAGCGATACACACGCCTGACTTCTAAAGTATTAAAATAGAAACAAATAATTTTACCATTAATTACAAGTTTGCCACCGCGTCACTTATGTAGTCAGGCGAATACACGCCTGACTTCTAAAGTCTACTTTTTCCCTATTTGTTCACTTTAGAAGTCAGGCGTGTATCCGCTTGACTTTAAAACTCGCGAGTTTTGCCTTTTAATTACAAGTTTGCCACCGCGTCACTTACGTAGTCAGGCATTTGAGTGCCTGACTTTAAATGTCTAATTCTAATCCAATTTTTGCACTAGTGATCATTGAACCTTAGGGTAGTTGACTAGTGCTGAGAAAATGTTATTGCCTGTTTTTGTTGGATTCTCTGCTGTGAGTGGGGCCCACACCAGGGACCCACCGAGAACTAACGATTTGTGCTGGATTCTGTTTTATTTCATTACAGGACATTACAGGTAAGCAGAAATGATGAGGCAAAGCAAAGCAGGCACCTCCAAGAAAAGGCGAGGGGAACCCTCAGTTGAGGTTGACAGATTCAAATCCCCCGAGCACGAAGAGCGGTACCAGCGGGTGGTCAAAGGCAAGAAAATAAATCCTGAGAGGGCCTTTGACCTCTCCACAGATGAGTTCCCAATCATCACTTCCACACTGCGGAAGTTGGGGTGGCTTCCACTCAATTCAATGATTAAGCAGGCGAACCAGAGCCTGGTCAGGGAGTTCTACTCCAATGCCTATTGGGAGGAGGAGAAGGACAAGTCTACATTAGTTTATGTCAGAGGCAAGACTGTGTCCTACTCTCCGGACAGTATCAACAGCCTACTTGGCCTACCTACAGATGCCTATTGTGCTATGTGCTACGCTGCAGTCAATCCCAGGAACATTGATTATGAGGGGACATTAAGAGAGCTGTGCCGTCCAGGGGCACAATGGGCCGGATCCCAGAACCTTCCACGCCGCTTTTGCAATATGGGACTGAAGCCAATTCCGAAAGCCTGGAACGCATTTTTCAACCAGTCAATCATCTCCTGTTCCAATAACACTGATGTGAAGGTCAAGGTGGCCATGGGATTATTGGCTATTATGAGAGGACAGAGGGTGAATCTGGGGAGAGCCATATCTGAGAGCATTGCTGAGATAGTCAGATGTCCTAGGGCTAGATTGGGACATGCTTCTGTGATCCATGCCTTATGTATACAGCAGGGTTGTCCTGAGTACCCTGATGACTTACAAGTTGATCCCAGGGAGCCCATCACTGCAGCCTGGATTATGAAGCAGCCCGAGGGGCCTATGGATGGAGCAGTTCCACCACCTCAACCAGCATCTCCAGCACAGCAGCAGTCAGCAGGCCCATCCTACTGTCAGCTGTGTGGCAGCGACCCTTCCTTCCAGTATGACCTCCATATGGCCAACTGGTGCGGGACGTCGACGCTACTACAGCAGCAGGGCATAGACACCTCTTACCTTGCATCAGCTAGAGTCCACCTGGCCGCCCAGGAGTATATGGCAGAAAACAGGGGAGCAGGTGCATCTTCATCAGCACCACCAGTAGAGCAGCAGCCAGACTCTCAGGACCCCCTACTTTTAGGGGATGGGTACATTGATGATCACATTTCATTTCCCTGAGCAGGAGGCTCATTGATGTTTCACTGTTATTTTCAGACATTTTATCTTGCATTTTTAGTCCTATTTTCCCCTTCGACTTTATTTTGCACTTTGGTCTGTACTATATTATTACAACTTATTCTGTGATATTGAGGCACCATTACCCTAGGCTTTTTGCAAGCAGCTTCAATTATGATGATTTGTGGTATTTAGTTTCATATGTTTTACATTTTACCTTGTGATTGCTAGTGTGTCAAATTTTATCATCAGGTATTGCTAGTGGTCATGCCAAAAGTTGAGGCAGACTGAGATCATCTGTGGGCATTCTCTCAAGTAACATCTCTTAAAAATTCCCAGCTGTGAGGTTTGCCTCCAAACACTTATTCTATTCATTGTGTGATTATTCCTTGCTTGCATTAGTCTGCAGAACTTGAGCTTGTACTTAACTATCTTGCATGTGATTTATATACACATTGAGGCAACTTTTGAAAACCTGAGCCTTTCAAGCCAATTTGCTATCCCTTGTTAGCCCCTCTGAGCCTAATTGTTTATTTTTTGTAATTTTCCTGCCAATCATAGCCTAAGTTTTCTTAACTTGGAGTTAGGTAGATAAAGCATGGGAGTGGGGAAATATTCTAAGTTTGGGGTTGCTCATGGAATAGCAACGTTCTAAGTTTGGGGTGGTATACAAGAGAAAGGAACATACAAGAAAAGAAGGAAAAAGAAAATATATATATATATATATATATATATATATATATATATATTTCAAAAAAAAAAAGTTAGATATAAATTAATAAATAAGTCCTTCTCTTGTGGAATGCTTTGAGAAAATGGGTAAGTGAGTGAGATTGTTGAAATTGACACAGAGAGAAGTAGACCTAACTCCAAGTTGTAACCTACTTATCCAAATGTGTCCACCCTTACCTAAGCCCCATTACAACCTTTGAAAGTCCTCAAAAAGTGTGTGTGTGTATTTCTTGTGTATTGATTTGTATAGTACTTGTTCAAGCCTATGAAACGATGATGCAGGTACTGTGAATTGAGTGAATACCCTAACACCTCAAAGAGAGAAACACTGACGAGATGTGTGAAAAAGAGATAACTTGAGAATGCTTGCCTGCGTATGATCTTGTGTCTTACCGATTCAGTTGGCTTGCTACTGCATTAGTTTGATGATGAATTTTGGATATACTGTGTAGTTATTGGTTTGTGTAGAATGTGTGACAGCTAAATAAAAAAGTAGCCACAGCCTGAATTGAATGTTTGCTTGAGGACAAGCAAAAGTTTAAGTTTGGGGTTGTGTTGACTCTCTGTCATATGATGCAAGTTGTCCAATTTTAGGACCAAATTGTGCAGGGTTTTGATTGTATTATAGTCATTATGTGGGGATTTAGCTTAGTATTAGAAATTTGTAGTAGGAAGTCCTTTTGTAAGCCATTCCTGCATTGTTGGAGTTATTTTGTACTTGAAGACCTCCAATTTGTGTGTTATCATTCGGCGAACCAGACACTTGCCCGGAGATGCAGCACAATTGGGAAGACTCAAGTTTCTGTTCAATATCGCGTCGCGACCAGGAGGGTTTGCGTCGCGATGGAAGCCTGATGCAGGAGCAACTTACAATTCTGTTCAATTTTGCGTCACGACGGGATCGTGTCGCGACGCGATGGCTTGCTGAAATTAGGGTTTTAATTCAGTTTTTGCGTTTTTCAAAGGGAGTTTTGGTCATTTGGAGCGGAGCAGACGTTTTGGGAGCAGAGGAAAGTCGGATTCTGGGAGCTTTTCACCACTTGGGAACGAGGGTTGAAGGTTCCTATGTCTATCTTTACTTGTATTGCTTTCTCTACTCTAGTTATGTCTCTATTCACCATGTGTAACAAATTTTCTAAGATTAGGGAGAAATGATTCTCCCCGAACCTATGTTATGGATACTTTGTTATGGTTAATATAATTAGTTGTTTGAATTATCATAAGTCTATGCCTCTGATCGTAATGCTTTATAGTTACATATGATAATTATAATGATTTAGGTTATGTGATCGCATAGGGATATGGGTTGCATGCTGGATATGGGGTATTAGATCGTGTACTTGTGATCACCATAGGAATATGGGGTTGGATGCATGAATTCTTTATTTCTTTACCGGTTGGCATGATTCACCTAAGGAATTAGGGTAACTCAATTAGGTAAAAGGGGTTCTGAGGCAAGGAATTGTCCTTAACCTACTATAGTGAATTGAATCTGGTAGTTCAAACAATTAATCTGTAATTAGCTGAAGGTTCATAACATAGGTGAAGGGAGGGGATTCGATCCCTAATCGCTTTTTCTCATCAACTCAATAATAGTTTTTACGTTCGCGTTACACAATTACAAATCAACCAAATTTCACAACCTAGAATTAATTAACTTTGCTATTGTTACAACACGCAATCCCTGTGGAATCGTCCGGTACTTACCGTAATTTTACTACTTGCAATGCTTTCAGTGCACTTGCTGAATTGTTAACACTATGTCATGCCTTATCTTGTTGTTGTTATTGTGATGTGGTATGCTTATGTATATGTGTGTTGTTATATATGTATATGTGTAACTCTAGAAGATGACCCTTGCTTGTGGTCCTCCAACTAATGGTTGTCAACCTAGCTGTTTCAAGACTGTTGTTCAGATATCAGAGATGAAGGTATTGAGGTCGGTAACCCCATTCATACGTCATTAGACTTCTACTTTTTTTATTGAGTACCAGTAGACTTTAATTTTATGAAGTTCCCAACCCGGAAGTTGAGTATAGAATTTTTTATCAGCGTAGTGATAAGACAGCAAGTGCACGGTTCTATCGCGTAATAGAAAGTATCAATCCACAAGGACTTGTGTGATTACCAATTTCAATTTCGGTTGTGATTAGCTAAAAAGAATGATTTTGTAGAAGGAGTTGATTGTTTGGTTTTAATTTCAGAATAAAAAGCATCTTAGTATTGTGGTTTCATCACAATGATAGAATGAATTCACAACCCCTCACCCATTCCCTATTTTATATATGGTGTATTTTCTAAGGCCAAGGCATCCAATGGTAACTCAAGTTTCCTTTCAAAATACAAGAGTGTGTCTTGAACCAATAATCAAACTTGTTTTCACGGTTGATTATTGCCAAGACCCCTTAAGTACAAGCCTTATTTATCCCAAGAGTCCCAAAACTATTTTCATGTTTTGTTTCCCTTGTTTAATCCCATAGTTCCAATATCAAACTTCACCTTTCGGTACTTCGTTTGATATTTGAAATAAAACTTTATGAATGATGGGATTAAATTAGAATATATACTGTTTCGGACTAGGCCACGAGCCCAATCTCTGTGTTGGACCGAGACCCGCCTAGGAGGTAGTAGAGAAAGCGCTGCCAAAGAAGGCGCTGGAAACACACCTAGACTCCTGTCAACGACTGAGATCACTTCGCCAGATACAACGGCAGGCCCGCGCCTCTTCGCTCTATAAATACAGGTCAACCCCACTGACAGGTACACTTTTTCCATCACATCATACCCTGCTTTCACTTCTGTCCACTGGCTTGGGCGTTAGAGTGTTTACCCAGATAACACCCGACTTAGGGCTCCGCACCCGACTTAGGGCTCCGCCCCCGACTTCAGTAGGACCACACTACTTCCTACCCACCTCGGTCTACCCGAGATAGCTAAGGTACAGTTCAGTTGGCGACCACTGTGGGAACTCCGGCGCTTTCCTACCTCACACCCTTCGTTTCTACAACTCATGGCGTTGCATCACTACAACATTTTAAGAGTACGGCAACGCTTGAAAACTGTTGTTGAAAGTAGAAAAACCGTTGTCTTTTCCTTTGGAAACGGTTTTAAAACCGTGGTGTATGCGAGCGTTGCCTATGGTTTAGGCAACGGTTTTCTGCTAGCAATGGCAACGCTAACAAATAACCGCTGCCATTGAGTGCTAACGCAACGGTTTTTCCCTCTACTTTTTGACATTTTAAAACCGTTGCAATATATGACAACGGTGGAAAACCATCGCCTAAAGTAAAACCGTTGCCAATCACCAATAAATACAACAGTTTAAAACCGTTGCCATAGTCAATAAAAAATGAAAAAAAAAATATTAGGTAGGTCAAATTTATTTTTTCCCAACAAAAGAGTTTAATGACCATCAATTAATTACACAATCCAATAAAAACATGTACTATCTACCGTTTTGCCTACACTAAATTCTTGGTTTCTGAAAAACATCCAAGATTACAATTCACAATAAAATGAGAAAAAGTACGAAATCCTCAAAACAAGCAGTTACAATTTTCCTATGAAAATTCTATTTCTACCCTAGTTCTTTCTTGGTTACGAACCGTATTTCTCCAGAAAATATGAAGGACCACAAATAGCATTGTATCATAACTAATCTAATCTGATAATCTAATAATAATAAAAGAAAATATGATATTTGGACCAAAAATAAATCTAGTGCATAAATAGTAACAATGTACCTTTGAGCAAGAAACCTGCCTTGTGAAATCCTTGAAACAGCTAATAAGACATTAATCATAGAAATTATAATTCAAATTTTAATATAATATTCTCCAAAACTCAATCCACATTGAAGTGAATAAATAAAGGCAAGAAAATCTCTAGCCTTAGCAAGAAAGTTTGGCATAGTTGATTCTTTGCTTCTAAACTTGTGTGATTTAGACACTTTTTTACATAATAGACATTTCACCAAATACCATGGACCTTTTCAACATATGCAGCTACAGCTTAAATGGACAGCATTTGAAAACATACTAGATACTGTCTTACTACTTAACACTTAAACAAATAGAACTAAATCCTAAGACAGCAAGTTCCATCCACTAAACCACAATCATTGAATCTCATTTAGACTGCTAATCCATTGATTACATCTCATCTCTAAACCCTATAACCAAGTGTTAATACAATACTGAATACATACTTTCCCTTAATATTTTGACTATTAGATGTAGTATCAAGATCAAATCAACAGACAACACAGAGAGTTCTTACAATTGAATTATGCAAGGAAGAAACTTGAGCGCCCCCTTATCATTAGAAGCAAGAGCTTGTTTCCAACCTTGATCACACACGCATGCAAAGGGGAAAGTACTATTGGTAGAAGGCTTGCAAGTTCCTTTCCCATATTCCACTTATTCGCAAACATCATCTGAACTCATCACACATTCAACAATCAAAACAGCATGTCAGAGAAATTCAGAAATCTTAAAGCTTCACCAACATGAACACAGTAATTGGAAAAAGGTTCAGACTACCTCAGAGTACATGGTTATTCAATAATGACAGATATTCAAGCAAAAATGTGCTTCTGGTTCTTGCTAAATCCTCCTCAAATCTCAAATCTAAATCTTGCCGCATCCCGATACAAGCGCTTTCTCGCACTTTCTTTTTACTCACGTTGCGGTGAATTGGGAATGGAGGAGTAACTACTGTTTAGATCCATTTCCTCAGTCTTCGCATCCAGTAATTCTGAAGTTCCAGAAATCAAATGACAATTGCAAAATTGAACTATTCTATATTGATCCAGTGCAGAAAATTTGTTAGACTTATAGGGTTAGAGAATAAATATTCATAAACATATTTAAAGAGGGAATATGAGAGTAAGAAATTGGTCAATGCATGCTGCTCATAAACACCAGATACATTTGGACAAGAAGTTTCCCAGTAGAAATAAAACACGTAATAAATTACAGGTAAACCAGATTCTTTAGATACCAATGCATCTAAGTTCTACAATATAAGAACCACCAGCATGTGCTATGGTTACAGCACCTCGCACACAATCAAATGATATGATATAGATTACAAAGTTGATCATGTACATAAAGAATGCATTATAGATCACAATTTTGGTTTAAAGAAGTTATGTTTTTGCATAAATTCTACTAAAATTTGTTGGCATCAACTAGAAACTTTTCACGGCAAAATAAGCTCAAATTTCAACATGCTAATTCATTTAATAGAACAAGAATGAATAACTAATGACACTAATGTTTCAACTCACATCAAACTGACTAAAGTAAGCATCAATAGTGTATTCAATTGCAATTCCAAACATATTCATTCATGTATTGGATCAGGCCACACACCTTGACCTGTATTCCTCCTGAAAACCAAAAATGATATGATCAAGTTTCAAAACCAAATTGACTAGTGACTTCATTATGTGTTCATAGCTTTCTTACTTAAGAGAGACTTTACTACATTTATTTATGTAAGCATAATTTCTCTGACCAGTAATAGATCCACTTGTCTAGTAACACTGTTATATGTGGGAACTCACAACTAAATCCCAAAAGAATTAGATTGGAATCCCCTATATTTGAAGGTGGAAGTGGAGAAACTGACCCACCAAAGGATATCAAAAATCAAACCCCCTAATCTCAGTGTACTCTACATAGGAATTTGTGAGTACCTAAAAAAACAAGGTAAAAACGAAAAAGTAGAACAACAGATATTGAATAGTCTAGTAAATATTAACGAATGAACAATCTAGTAAAATGTTAGGAATGGCAATGCTCTACAAAACTGTAGTTGGCCACTTTAGGTAGAATTTGATATTGGGGTTAAGGAAAAACTTTTGAAATCTAATGATTCTTCTATTATTATAATACCTTTGTTCCATGTTATATTCAACCATGATATTAATTTGTACTATCATACAGGTGGAGGTGGAAAGTCTAGCAAATACCAGAAACCAACACAATCTTCAGGATATAACTCATCCTGGATCAAGGAAATTCAAACCTCCACAAGCTTTCTTAGCTGCTTCCCATGCTTCAGCTTCTTTAGTTGTGGTTGGAGTTTTCTTATAGGTCGCATATACATATCGAGTAGAAATTGCAACTGAAAGAAGCATGTTGGCACATGCCGTGTCTGCTTCGATAGCGTAGAGCTCCAATCCGTTCGTAAAACCTGTAACAGTAAAATGGTAAGTTTTTCTAATATAATGAGTCTGTTATGAAAAGCACAAGATAAATAGATAAGAATAAAATATGATTATTTGACTTCTGTATCTGATAATACTCTAACTTGAGAAGATGCAACATCTAGTCCAGAAACCAATGCCTCGTCGTCAATTTCAAGTTGATATCCAATAAATCAAGATCTAGCCGAGAGTTATAGCCAAATCTCGCCTTTGAGGCTAGGGCCTCCTCACGAACAGATTTAAAATAGGTTATTGGAATTGGAAGTTAAACATCTATATCCAAGGAAAAGAATTTGAAGTATTGAACACATGCTAGCGTTCTACTAAGAATAAGAAGAAAAAAAGAGACAGGCTTTTGAAAATTAGAACATTATAAGCTAAGAAAACTATTACTGATATTCTTGAACCCACACATATAAATCTTGAAACACAATATAAGCTATTATAAGCTAAGAAAACTCCTACTGTTTTCTCACCTAAGAAAACTATTATTGAAACATTACATTACTGACATTCTTGAACCCACACATATAAATCTAAAACAAAATAAATATAATGAAACAAGTACAGAGTGACCAAAAACCTAAGAGACTTTGAGTTCCTCGACTTTGACACTTTGAGAATCTGGAATGCAAAAAAAGCTGGTCTGCTGAGAGACTTTGAGTTCCTCGACAGCAAGTTTGAGAACGACGGTAGAAGATGCAACGTCTCAAACGCTAAACCTGAAGCAATCTATGAAAAACGTGATTGAAAAATTAATCAAGAGATGAATTAAACTAAACCTAAATCAATCAAAATCACGAACAGGGGAAATTATACAAAAACTAAAATCAACTTAGAAAAACGCAGATTCACACTATGTGATGTTCAAGCAAAATTAGGGTTCAGCTTACAGAAGGTGTTACCTTGACCCTCCCCTAGGGGGAGGAGAGTGCTCCGGTCCCGCCCGCAGGACTGCTTCTCCATGAGACCATCACCATATCGGCGAATGCATTACAACAATTACTAGACCTACTCAATGGTCGGGCTCAAGCATTAGTACAACAAGAAGAGCGTTTTACGCAGATTGAGAGAGAAGTAGCCTCAGTACGAGCCAATACAATGCCCGAGTTGCACCATGCATACGACAACTCCCTGATCAGAAGAGGCATACCTTCTAGGCGCCATCGATCTCCACCTCTGAGGCATATGGTTCATCGCTCTCCGCCCCACCGTAGGGGTGGGAGAGGTTCGAAGACTCCTCCACGAACACCACCCTCTTCCACAGACGACACCTACTGGCCAGAAGAATCACTGACGAGGTGTAACACCCTGATATTTTTATTTGTTAAAAAACACCCGAGTGCACATTAAACATACATCAGAGATAATATTTCCTGCTCAGATACTGATTACCACTATAAAATTTTTGCTGAAATATAACATAACTGTCTTATACAAACGTAAGACCATACGGTTCTCAGACCGTAAACTATCAGCAACTGTGGTAGTCAGAATCATACAAGAAAGCGGAATGAAAGACAAACATGACACTAATGTCTTAGTGCTGAGATACATGGACAACAGAAGGAAAATAAACTAAACATAAAGCTAAGTCATAATCCATTTCCTGGGGGCCACCTACTCGTGCCTCTGAGGTTTCTTCTGTCCCTGTTTATCTGTAAAACAACAACATTTAAACAGTGAGATACAATCTCAATGAGCTCTACCGAGACCCCTACTAACTCTCTCGGTTCAGTTAATAATCCTTTTTAAAACCAACATGACACCGACTGCAATAAAGTGCTAACCCCGGTGAACGTGAACAAACAAAGTGCGGCACCGACTGCAAATCCAGTGCTAATCCCGGTGTATCGCACAGTACGACACCGACTGCAAATCCAGTGCTAATCCCGGTCTACGTACAACAAAATCATGACATAACACCGACTGCAAATCCAGTGCTAATCCCGGTGAACCCCCTTACCAATAGTACATTCTCCTATTGGCACGGAGCCTAGGTTGGGGGAGCATGACTGCCCCGCCTAGTATGTCAAAACATGGGTCGTCACCCAACTCGATATACATATAAACATATATATCTACAGTACTATGAACCCACGGTCCATCAAATCAGACAATCCATGAAACACTTTAATCCACAATTTTATAAAATCCAAGTTCACACTCGCAATCTAGTTGACCACTTTTCGACATAATTTTCAATATCAAAAACAGTTCATTTTGCCTTAAAAATAGAATATTCAGTTAGGCCTCTGAATAAGCTTTCCAACGCATCTTAGAACACCTCAATCGGGTTCCCGGATCAAAAGTTATCGCGAAACGAAAAACAGTGTTTGGTTGCTGAAATTCTGCCAACTGGCGCGCGAGTGGCGCGTGGCGCGCAAACGGCGCGCGAGCTGACAGTAAGGTTCTGTCCAGTGGCGCGCGAGTGGCGCGCGGCGCGCAAACGGCGCGCAAACAGACAGCAGGGGGGTCTGTCAAGGGCAGATTTTGGCGGTTTCGCGCGAAAACCGCGATTCCGCTCAATTCCGATTTTCGTTCCGATTGAAAACAGATTTGACAACCATAAAAACAGTCCCAATCAAAGTCACACAATCAATCTATCCAATCAAAAACTCAATCAAAACGGATTTTACCAAAATACGACATATTCTGAAATAACGGTTTTTGACCCAAAATTTCTCGAAATCAATAAACGTAAAAATTTTCGAAACGCAAAAACATCCTAAGCGCGAGTAAAACTCACCCTTGACGCGAGAGCCGTCACTGAGACGAAATCACCGAGACTCCAAAAATCCCCAAACGAAACCCAATAATCACCAATCCGCTCTCAACCTCGAATCGAGCTT
Source organism: Astragalus membranaceus (assembly GCA_039519185.1). Taxonomy (NCBI): domain Eukaryota; kingdom Viridiplantae; phylum Streptophyta; class Magnoliopsida; order Fabales; family Fabaceae; genus Astragalus; species Astragalus membranaceus. The sequence goes on from CM076850.1 coordinate 67,657,905, forward strand.
CAATCCACTTTCAATCTTCCTTGGGCTTGCTTCAAACCATGAATAACCAACCAAAATCATCATCAATCCCCCAAATCATCCCAAATTCGAAATTCAAATAGAGGGGAAAAGAGGAAAATAAGCTCACCAAAACTAGGGGGAAAGGAAGCTAGTAGGAAGGTGATGATGATGGTGAAAAACTTGGAGCTTGGGTGGTGATGGAAGCCCTTCTTCTCCTCTTTCTCTTCTTCTTCTTTCTTTTCTCCTCTTCTCTTCTTTTCTCCTCTGCTTCTTTTCTCTTCTGTGCTTTCTTTCCTCTTTTTCTTTCTTTTATTCTTTCCTTTCTTCTTTCATTTAACACACACACACATACTTATTTAATTAATAAATAAGTGGTAGCGTGGTCCAATTACCGTATTGATCTTAATCCCTTATTCCGATTTCGAAACTTCCTTGACCCGTATTATCCGGTTAACGATCTAATGCCATCAAATAAATAATTTTAGCACTCAATAAATTTACCAGTTATGTACTAAATTGATTTAATTGGGTTAACATCCAAATAATTCGATTAATTATTTTGAGGATGTTACATTCTCCCCAACTCGAAAGAATTTTGTCCTCAAAATTAGACACAACATACCTCAAGAGAACAGATACGGATACTGAGTCCGCATATCATCCTCCAACTCCCATGTAGCTTCTTCGAGGGAAAAACCATCCCAAACCACCTTGACAATGGGAATTGACTTTGTCCGTAGCGTCCTCTCGCCACGTTCCATGATGTAATGTGGATGAGGTTGGAAAGATAAGTCCGGTCGGAGGTCAATCGTTTCAAAATCTAGCGGTTGACTTGGATCGGGAATGTACTTCCGCAACTGAGACACATGGAATACATCATGTAGATTCAACAATGGTGGAGGCAAGGCGATACGGTATGCAAGAGGCCCAACTCGCTCGATAATTTGGAAGGGTCCAATATACCGAGGACTGAGTTTCTTCACCCGTAATGCTCTACCTGTGCCAATTGTTGGTGACAATCTCAAAAACACATGATCACCAGACTCAAACTCTAACGGCCTTCTCCTTTTGTCGGCATAACTCTTTTGCCTACTTTGAGCAGCTTTCATTCTTTCCCTGATTTGGCGGATCTTTTCAGTAGTGTCTCGAATCATCTCGGGTCCTAACAATCGGTTCTCACCGACTTCCGACCAACACAATGGAGTTCTACATTTCCTTCCATACAAGGCCTCAAAAGGTGCCATTCCGATACTGGAATGATAACTGTTGTTATATGAAAATTCAACCAACGGAAGATGATCCTCCCACTTCTTCCCGTTATCAAGTACCGAAGCCCTAAGCATATCCTCTAATGTCTGGATAGTTCTCTCGGTCTGACCATCGGTCTGCGGGTGATAAGCGGTACTAAGAAGTACTTTAGTTCCCAATGCTTCATTCAGAGCTTTCCAAAATCGAGAAGTGAATTTCGGATCTCGATCCGACACTATACTGGTAGGAACCCCATGTAACCTTACTATGTTCTTCAAATACACCTCAGCTAACTTGGATACTTTACTGCTAGAACGAACTGGAATAAAATGAGCTGATTTGGTTAACCGATCTACAACTACCCAAATGGAGTCGTTACCGGCTTGAGACTTTGGCAACGCCATTACAAAATCCATGGAAATGTCTTCCCATTTCCACACTGGCACATCTAGTGGCCGTAGCAGACCAGCAGGTTTCTGATGTTCTATCTTAACTCTTTGGCAAGTTAAGCACTTTGATACAAATTCAGCAATCTCTAACTTCATTCCTTGCCACCAATACATCTGCTTTAAATCTCTATACATCTTGGTGGATCCAGGATGTACAGAAAATAAACTTCGGTGTGCTTCTTCTAGCACTTGCTTTTTAATATCTTCATTATCGGGCACACAGATCCTACCGTTGAAACAAATTACTCCATCCCTATCTTCAGTAAAATCTGGCAACAATTTCTGCGATCGTAGCTTTTCATCATTTTCCTGTGCTAAGCGAGTAGAATCCCTTAATGAGCTAGAGATCCTCATGTGGCTCAGCACCAACCGGTTCTTCCTTGATCTTGCATCCAAATTCAAGTCTCTAAAGGATTCCAACAATTTCATTTCATGCATCATAAACTCTGCTATGTGAACGGATTTCCTACTTAGTGCATCAGCCACAACATTAGCTTTTCCCGGATGATACTTCAATTCGAAGTCATAATCCTTCAGAAATTCCACCCACCTTCTCTGCCTGTTATTCAGCTCCTTCTGATCAAACAAATATTTCAAGCTTTTATGATCACTAAAGACTTCGAAACGGGACCCATACAGGTAATGTCTCCAAATCTTCAGTGCGTACACAATAGCTTCCAACTCTAGATCATGAGTCGGATAATTCTCTTCATGAGTCTTCAACTGTCTGGAGGCATAAGCTACAACTTGTTGGTTCTGCATGAGAACACATCCCAAACCAATGTTTTAAAACTCGAACCGGTAACCGACTCGGTGAAGGTACCGGGTCACTGGGTCAAGGGTCGGACCGAAGGGTCGACAGTTGAACCGCATGACCAAAACCGGAACCGGATGACTCGGACCCGGTCTCTATTTCGAGAATTTTCGATACCTATATAGTATATAATATAAATTTCGTCTCTGTAAAATTAATAACTATGTTTATTTTATATCTACTAAAATATAAAAAATTCCCAAATTTTTAGGACCTATATATTTCATACTTGTAAAACTTAATTTGCTAAAATTACACACCATGCCTATTTTATTTTTATTTGCTTGGTATATATTAAATAAATTGTAAAAGTTCATATCATGCTTCAATAAATATTTAGAACAAATTTCATAAGTTAACAACTTAATATTAAATAAATCTTAAAAAAAATACTTAATATTAAATAAGTTTGTTGAAACATAATATTAATATTACAAGCTAATGCCATGAGGATGAGCATACTTGACTTTTAGGAAAAGAGGTACCAATTATATATATTTGAAATAAATAATATTCTCAATAAGATTGGTAGCCTGATGGTAGTGCTCAACATTTGCTTTCAATAGGTCAGGGGTTCAAACCCCACTAATGACATTTTTGTTGAGGGTTTTGAGTCTCTTTTGTTTAAGTAGTTTAGAAATAGTCCCACATCGGATAGAATGAACAGAACATGGAGGAAATGAGATATAAAAACAAGGTGTATGTCAATGGGAAACATACTTACCTAGATGGCAATCACTAGTGGGGGCTTGCGTTCGCGCGGCCCCTCCCAATTACAGTTCAAAGATTTGATAAAAAAAATTAAAAAAAAATGGACAACCCGGTCCGGTTTGAGCCGGGTCACCGGGTCGTCGGTTTTCCCCAAAACCGGCCGGTTTCCACCGGTTCCCACCGGTTTGGTGCATAACCGATCCAAAGGCTTGACCGGCTCGGTTACCCCCCCGGTTCCCGGTTCGACCGGTCCGACGGGCCGGGCCGAGCCGGTTTTTAAAACACTGTCCCAAACCCTTCCCAGAAGCATCGCTGTAAATTTGAAAATCCAAAGACGGATCTGGAAGAATTAGGATTGGAGCAGAAGTCAACCTAACCTTCAACTCTTGAAAACATTCCTCACAATCGGCATTCCATATAAACGGTTGGGCCTTACGAGTCAACCGAGTAAGTGGAAGAACCAATTGTGAAAAACCTAGAATAAACCTCCTGTAGTAACCAGCTAGACCCAAGAAACTTCTTATTTCGGTAACAGATGTTGGTCGTTCCCAGTTCAACACCGCTTCTACTTTACTCGGATCCACCGCAACCCCCGATTGGGAAATCACGTGTCCCAAAAACTTCACTTCCGGCATCCAGAAGTCACACTTCGACGGCTTGGCATACAATTTCTTTTCTCGGAGTACGTTCAGAACAATGCGGAGATGTTGAACATGGTCCTCAATGGTCTTAGAGTACACCAAGATATCATCAATAAAAACTACCACAAACTGATCAAGGTACGTGTGAAACACTCGGTTCATGTAATCCATGAATACCGCTGGAGCATTAGTCAAACCGAAGGGCATCACTACGAACTCGTAATGTCCATACCTCGTACGGAAAGCTGTCTTCGGAATATCTAAGGCTCGTACCTTTATTTGATGATAGCCCGACCTCAGATCAATTTTTGAAAATACCACAGCACCTCTAAGTTGGTGGAGCAAATCGTCTATCCTTGGCAAGGGATATTTATTCTTGATCGTCACTTTATTCAATTGCCGATAATCTATGCACAACCTCATGCTACCATCCTTCTTTTTGACTAGCAACACCGGAGCACCCCATGGAGAAGCACTCGGTCGGATAAACCTTTTCGATATTAATTCCTCAAGTTGAGACTTCAGTTCCTTCAACTCTAAAGGAGACATTCTATAAGGAGCAATAGAGATTGATCCTGTACCAGGAATCAATTCTATTAAGAATTCTACCTCTCGGTCAGGAGGTAAGGATGAAACTTCTTCTGGAAAGACATCTAGAAATTCATTTACCACTTGCACAGATGACAAATCTAAACCCGTTTCAGTAGAAGCAGACAACATAATAAGAATAGCTTCCGCACCTTGGAATAATGACTGGCTTTCTTCGGTGTAAGAGATCGTTACTTCAGAGTCTGTCTGTGTCAATCCTACCGATTCGGAGGCGAAGCTAATAGTTCGATCGGCACAGTTGATTGTTACATGATTTTCAGCCATCCAATTCATACCCAGAACAATGTCCATACTTCTCATAGGCAAGCAAATAAATTTCACAACAAACTGTCTGTCGCCTATGACAAGTAGGCAATTTTCACATAATGATTGGGTCTGGACACGACCCTTGGCAGCAGTTAAAATAGTTATCGGTTCGGATAGCTCAGACAATGCTAATCCCAACCGATCCACACATGCTTGCGAGATAAAACAGTGAGTTGCACCAGAATCATATAAAATATTGACTGAATTATTAAAAAGAGATCCCGTACCCCTCAGAAGATTATCAATAGGTGTGATGGTTCGAGCATCTAATGTGTTGATTCGCCCCTGACTAGGAGCATTTGGTGCTCTTTGCAGATTCTTCTTTGTTGGGCACTTATTTGCATAGTGTCCCTCTTCATTACAAACATAGCACCGATCTGGCCTTGGCGGACACTCGCCACGGTGATGTCTTCCACAAAGTCTACAATTCCTGAATTGTGCAGAATCAGACGATTGCACCTGCTTCCCTTTGTAATTACCTCCTTTCCCCGAGTCATGCCTGGGACCCATCTGAGAGCTAGATGGTCCAGCGTTCCTCTTGCTCTGATGGAATGCCTTCCTGCTTGCATACAATCTTGTCAAATCACTTTCGGTAATATATGCTTGTTGTACCATAGCTGCATAGTTGCTCCTCGGAAAAGAACTAAGACTTTGAGCAATATCCTCTCTCAACCCATACTTGTACCTGTCAGTTTTCCATCGGTCATTGGGGGCATATCCAGCTAAACAGAAGAATTGATACAACTCTTCAAATTTAGCCGTGTATTGGCCCACGGTCAAGCCTCCTTGTGTAAGAGCCAAAAACTCATTTTCCTTATCAAACCTCATAGCCGTGGGGAAGAATTGTTCCAAAAATGATGTTCGGAAATTTTCCCAAGTCGGGGGAGTTCCCATTGTCTCCATCATGGCCCTAGCATTTGTCCACCAGTTATTGGCCTCTCCCTTCAACATATGGGAAGCCAACCTCAACTTATCTTCATCGGTCACTTGCATTGTTACAAAGATCTTTTCAATGTCATCCAGCCAATGTTGTGCTCTCATGACATCCGGCCCACCTCTAAACTCGGAGGGTTTCATTTTCAGGAACTCTGAAAATTCTCCTTGGGTTCACTTGTGGCTCTGGAGCTTGATGCTGCTGAGCATTTTGCTGTTGGATTTGTTGCTGCTGATGCATAAGCATCATGTCTTGCATCATTTTCTGCTGGTTCTCAATGACATTCTGCATCCACTCAAAATTTGGATCAACAGGAGGAGGAACGCCTCTACCTCTTCTGGCCATGATTCTGCGAAATATGCACAAAGTATTAAGTTGATCAAGCTCAATGTCTAATAGCATACTAAGAAAATCACGACTGGAAAAAGCAAAGACCCTATAAGCTAAGTCCGACTAGGTCGAACCGCTTTGATACCAACTGTAACACCCTGATATTTTTATTTGTTAAAAAACACCCGAGTGCACATTAAACATACATCAGAGATAATATTTCCTTCTCAGATATTGATTACCACTATAAAATTTTTGCTGAAATATAACATAACTGTCTTATACACACGTAAGACCATACGGTTCTCAGACTGACTAAAGTAAGCATCAATAGTGTATTCAATTGCAATTCCAAACATATTCATTCATGTATTGGATCAGGCCACACACCTTGACCTGTATTCCTCCTGAAAACCAAAAATGATATGATCAAGTTTCAAAACCAAATTGACTAGTGACTTCATTATGTGTTCATAGCTTTCTTACTTAAGAGAGACTTTACTACATTTATTTATGTAAGCATAATTTCTCTGACCAGTAATAGATCCACTTGTCTAGTAACACTGTTATATGTGGGAACTCACAACTAAATCCCAAAAGAATTAGATTGGAATCCCCTATATTTGAAGGTGGAAGTGGAGAAACTGACCCACCAAAGGATATCAAAAATCAAACCCCCTAATCTCAGTGTACTCTACATAGGAATTTGTGAGTACCTAAAAAAACAAGGTAAAAACGAAAAAGTAGAACAACAGATATTGAATAGTCTAGTAAATATTAACGAATGAACAATCTAGTAAAATGTTAGGAATGGCAATGCTCTACAAAACTGTAGTTGGCCACTTTAGGTAGAATTTGATATTGGGGTTAAGGAAAAACTTTTGAAATCTAATGATTCTTCTATTATTATAATACCTTTGTTCCATGTTATATTCAACCATGATATTAATTTGTACTATCATACAGGTGGAGGTGGAAAGTCTAGCAAATACCAGAAACCAACACAATCTTCAGGATATAACTCATCCTGGATCAAGGAAATTCAAACCTCCACAAGCTTTCTTAGCTGCTTCCCATGCTTCAGCTTCTTTAGTTGTGGTTGGAGTTTTCTTATAGGTCGCATATACATACCGAGTAGAAATTGCAACTGAAAGAAGCATGTTGGCACATGCCGTGTCTGCTTCGATAGCGTAGAGCTCCAATCCGTTCGTAAAACCTGTAACAGTAAAATGGTAAGTTTTTCTAATATAATGAGTCTGTTCTGAAGAGCACAAGATAAATAGATAAGAATAAAATATGATTATTTGACTTCTGTATCTGATAATACTCTAACTTGAGAAGATGCAACATCTAGTCCAGAAACCAATGCCTCGTCGTCAATTTCAAGTTGATATCCAATAAATCAAGATCTAGCCGAGAGTTATAGCCAAATCTCGCCTTTGAGGCTAGGGCCTCCTCACGAACAGATTTAAAATAGGTTATTGGAATTGGAAGTTAGACATCTATATCCAAGGAAAAGAATTTGAAGTATTGAACACATGCTAGCGTTCTACTAAGAATAAGAAGAAAAAAAGAGTCAGGCTTTTGAAAATTAGAACATTATAAGCTAAGAAAACTATTACTGATATTCTTGAACCCACACATATAAATCTTGAAACACAATATAAGCTATTATAAGCTAAGAAAACTCCTACTGTTTTCTCACCTAAGAAAACTATTATTGAAACATTACATTACTGACATTCTTGAACCCACACATATAAATCTAAAACAAAATAAATATAATGAAACAAGTACAGAGTGACCAAAAACCTAAGAGACTTTGAGTTCCTCGACTTTGACACTTTGAGAATCTGGAATGCAAAAAAAGCTGGTCTGCTGAGAGACTTTGAGTTCCTCGACAGCAAGTTTGAGAACGACGGTAGAAGATGCAACGTCTCAAACGCTAAACCTGAAGCAATCTATGAAAAACGTGATTGAAAAATTAATCAAGAGATGAATTAAACTAAACCTAAATCAATCAAAATCATGAACAGGGGAAATTATACAAAAACTAAAATCAACTTAGAAAAACTCAGATTCACACTATGTGATGTTCAAGCAAAATTAGGGTTCAGCTTACAGAAGGTGTTACCTTGACCCTCCCCTAGGGGGAGGAGAGTGCTCCGGTCCCGCCCGCAGGACTGCTTCTCCATGAGACCATCACCATATCGGCGAATGCATTACAACAATTACTAGACCTACTCAATGGTCGGGCTCAAGCATTAGTACAACAAGAAGAGCGTTTTACGCAGATTGAGAGAGAAGTAGCCTCAGTACGAGCCAATACAATGCCCGAGTTGCACCATGCATACGACAACTCCCTGATCAGAAGAGGCATACCTTCTAGGCGCCATCGATCTCCACCTCTGAGGCATATGGTTCATCGCTCTCCGCCCCACCGTAGGGGTGGGAGAGGTTCGAAGACTCCTCCACGAACACCACCCTCTTCCACAGACGACACCTACTGGCCAGAAGAATCACTGACGAGGTGTAACACCCTGATATTTTTATTTGTTAAAAAACACCCGAGTGCACATTAAACATACATCAGAGATAATATTTCCTGCTCAGATACTGATTACCACTATAAAATTTTTGCTGAAATATAACATAACTGTCTTATACACACGTAAGACCATACGGTTCTCAGACCGTAAACTGTCAGCAACTGTGGTAGTCAGAATCATACAAGAAAGCGGAATGAAAGACAAACATGACACTAATGTCTTAGTGCTGAGATACATGGACAACAGAAGGAAAATAAACTAAACATAAAGCTAAGTCATAATCCATTTCCTGGGGGCCACCTACTCGTGCCTCTGAGGTTTCTTCTGTCCCTGTTTATCTGTAAAACAACAACATTTAAACAGTGAGATACAATCTCAATGAGCTCTACCGAGACCCCTACTAACTCTCTCGGTTCAGTTAACAATCCTTTTTAAAACCAACACGACACCGACTGCAATAAAGTGCTAACCCCGGTGAACGTGAACAAACAAAGTGCGGCACCGACTGCAAATCCAGTGCTAATCCCAGTGTATCGCACAGTACGACACCGACTGCAAATCCAGTGCTAATCCCGGTCTACGTACAACAAAATCATGACATAACACCGACTGCAAATCCAGTGCTAATCCCGGTGAACCCCCTTACCAATAGTACATTCTCCTATTGGCACGGAGCCTAGGTTGGGGGAGCATGACTGCCCCGCCTAGTATGTCAAAACATGGGTCGTCACCCAACTCGATATACATATAAACATATATATCTACAGTACTATGAACCCACGGTCCATCAAATCAGACAATCCATGAAACACTTTAATCCACAATTTTATAAAATCCAAGTTCACACTCGCAATCTAGTTGACCACTTTTCGACATAATTTTCAATATCAAAAACAGTTCATTTTACCTTAAAAATAGAATATTCAGTTAGGCCTCTGAATAAGCTTTCCAACGCATCTTAGAACACCTCAATCGGGTTCCCGGATCAAAAGTTATCGCGAAACGAAAAACAGTGTTTGGTTGCTGAAATTCTGCCAACTGGCGCGCGAGTGGCGCGTGGCGCGCAAACGGCGCGCGAGCTGACAGTAAGGTTCTGTCCAGTGGCGCGCGAGTGGCGCGCGGCGCGCAAACGGCGCGCAAACAGACATCAGGGGGGTCTGTCAAGGGCAGATTTTGGCGGTTTCGCGCGAAAACTGCGATTCCGCTCAATTCCGATTTTCGTTCCGATTGAAAACAGATTTGACAACCATAAAAACAGTCCCAATCAAAGTCACACAATCAATCTATCCAATCAAAAACTCAATCAAAACGGATTTTACCAAAATACGACATATTCTGAAATAACGGTTTTTGACCCAAAATTTCTCGAAATCAATAAACGTAAAAATTTTCGAAACGCAAAAACATCCTAAGCGCGAGTAAAACTCACCCTTGACGCGAGAGCCGTCACCGAGACGAAATCACCGAGACTCCAAAAATCCCCAAACGAAACCCAATAATCACCAATCCGCTCTCAACCTCGAATCGAGCTTCAATCCACTTTCAATCTTCCTTGGGCTTGCTTCAAATCATGAATAACCAACCAAAATCATCATCAATCCCCCAAATCATCCCAAATTCGAAATTCAAATAGAGGGGAAAAGAGGAAAATAAGCTCACCAAAACTAGGGGAAAGGAAGCTAGTAGGAAGGTGATGATGATGGTGAAAAACTTGGAGCTTGGGTGGTGATGGAAGCCCTTCTTCTCCTCTTTCTCTTCTTCTTCTTTCTTTTCTCCTCTTCTCTTCTTTTCTCCTCTGCTTCTTTTCTCTTCTGCGCTTTCTTTCCTCTTTTTCTTTCTTTTATTCTTTCCTTTCTTCTTTCATTTAACACACACACACATACTTATTTAATTAATAAATAAGTGGTAGCGTGGTCCAATTACCGTATTGATCTTAATCCCTTATTCCGATTTCGAAACTTCCTTGACCCGTATTATCCGGTTAACGATCTAATGCCATCAAATAAATAATTTTAGCACTCAATAAATTTACCAGTTATGTACTAAATTGATTTAATTGGGTTAACATCCAAATAATTCGATTAATTATTTTGAGGATGTTACACGAGGAGCTCCTCCCTCGCCTCCTCTAACTCTCCAAGGTACTCACGAAGCAAATCGCCCGCTAGACACAACCAGTGACACAGGACGAGACGGTCCCCTAGGCGACGTGACCGCCGAAATGACGATTTCTGGGATAGGTCGCCTCGCCAGAGTTCAGACATTCTTGCTTAGGACCGTTTGTCACGGAGATTGGCGAATACCCGACTCCTCCCTCTCTGGAGAAGCCTCCGGTTTTGAACATGTATAACGGGATCGGAGACCTAGATAATGATGCAATATCGAGGTGCCAGAGACCCGGTGAAGTGTAAGATTTTTCCACTCACCCTCGAAAAGTCAGCTTTGGCATGGTTCAGGGAGCTTAAACCAAATTATGTGTCCACTTAGAAGCAATTATCCCGACTCTTCTCAGCTCGGTTCACCGCGTCATGATTAAAACCCAAATCAGAGGAGGTACTCAAGGCAGTCCGACAATGGGAGAAAGAGACCCATCGAGAATATGTGGAACGGTTTAATAGAGGCCGCCACCATCAGGAACTTGGGTGACAAAATGAGGTTGTTTTTCCTGAAAGACGGTCTCAGTCACGGTAGCTTTTTCTAGTTGGACATTGGAGTAAACAAGCCTCGCGATTTGGGAGACTTTCTTTGCAGACCACAGAAATACATGGATTATGAAGAGTGCGATCTCGCTAGTCAAGCCAAAGACAAACAGGGCACTAAGAAAGAAGCTGAGCCCCGCAATCAACGACAGAAGAAGGATGCAGGGGACACACCTCATGAATTCCGACCACAAAGATTCTCCGAGCACACCCGATTGAACACTCCCGAGCTTAGATTATCTCTGAGTGCGCCAACACGAAGTTCGGAGACTGAAGGAGGCCCGAACCACTCGTATTAAAGGAAGGTCGGGCCCCATCACGGAAGTATTGTCGGTACCATCGTAGCAATGGCCATGACACGAATAACTGTATGGCTCTAAAGGATGACATCGAAGAATTAATCCGAAAAGGCAAGCTTACCCAGTAAGTCAAGAAGGTCCCGGCAGAATCTCGAGACGACAAGAAACAAACGCCCTCCCCCCGCAAGGGAAAGGCAGTGGTGAACGAAGTCACCAAGACGGCGAAAGAGGATGACAGCGATTCGGAGGATGAGGAAGACACCTAGAAATCGAAGGGAATTCCGGTGGCGATGGTCATCTCCGGCGGTTGTCCAATAGAAGGGGGTGAAACAAACAAGTCCATGAAGCGGCGATGGAAACAAATAATGGGGGTTGCCTCTACCTCAGCGCCTAAGATCGCCTCCTCACGTCCTCCCTTATCTTTCGGAGATCAAGATTTGCTCGACGGGAAGCCGAACAAGCAGTTGCGGATCTTGACCAAAAAGTTAGGGTGGGCCGCTCATGACAGAGTCAGGAAAACTTAAAACCGCATGAACACAGATACAAAAATGCAAATACATTTTTCGAAAATTATCAACCATCTATATATATTCATAATTTCTAATTCTAATAAAAGAGAGGTGATGTATTTTTTTATAGTTTCTGACATTAAAAAATATAAAAAAATACATATACATTTGTGTGTGTGTGTGTGTGTGTGTGTGTATGTATTACCTATACATTGAGTAACAGAATTATTAATGCATAAAAAACATATTTATTGTTTTATATTATATATACTGCAAATTTGTAAACACTGAATTGATAACTATTGGAGGCATAGTGGTTATAAATGTGTTGCACAATGCTATGGTAGTGGATTTGACTCCCAGCAAATACATTTTGGCAAAAACGGGAAAATGCCGTTTTTTTAAGAGGAAAAAACGGAAAAACACTAAAAATTGACTATACCAAGGATAGAACACGGAACCATAAGATGAAGGCAACAGGTTTCAACCAATTGGCCACACTGTCGGATAGGTTATGTTTTCGTAAATCAATTATATATTTAGTGGTTGATATTCAAAATAGGGCTATTATAATAATTTCATATGTTTTTCTCGGGCGGGCCGTGGCTCTCCCCTGCCCCTAAGAAGATCCGCCCCTGCGAACAAGTACATTCCTTTGTTGACAACAGTCGTCATGGCCAATGTGGAGGTGAGAAGAGTTTTGGTGGATCAAGGTAGTTCAGCCGACATCATCTTTTTCGACCTGCTTGACGTGTTGAACATCTCCAAGGACGATCTTACCCCTTACCGGGGATCCGACATATCGGGTTTCAATGGCTCAACCACAAAACCCTTGGGGTACATTGAGTTTATGGTTACCTACGACAACGACAATGCTGAGAAACCGTTGTTCCTAACAGTGAAAACCCCATTCCTTGTTCTTCCCTGCAATTCGGTGTATCAATGTATCATCGGATGATCGACACTCGGGCGGCTCGGGGCAGTCGCATCTACAGTTCACCTTAAAATGAAGTTTTACTCAACAACTGATGAAGTCGTGACGCTGCATGCAGACCTCCAATCAGCCCAGAGGTGCACTTCATGAGCCTCAAGACCCGGCACGAAGCCGAGAACGCAAGTGATGGCAGGACAAGGACGGCAAGGGGAAATGAGGTCAATGTGGCCGACCTAGACGCTCGGTACGACCCTGATAGTGAGGAAGATTAAGGAGATGATGCTTTAACAAAAGACCTTAAAAAGCGCATAAAGAGACCCGAGCTCGACGACGATTTTATTCCGGTACAGCTCGGAGAGGACCCCTTGAATGTAGTCAAGATAGGGGCCGATTTGCTCGATGGCGTAAGAGAAGAACTCACCAGATGCCTAAAAGAACATGCCTCCGACCTGTTCGCATGGAGTGCAGCAGATATGCCTGGGATCCCACCCGAGGTGGCTTGTCACCACCTTGCAGTGGATCCGCAAGTAAAGTAGGTCGCCCAAAGAAGGCGGGGGTTCAAAAAGAAGACAAGGCCAAAGCTCCCATCAAAGCAGTAATGTCGTTCTAGTGAAGAAGTCCAATGGGAAGTGGCGCATGTGCGTCGACTATACCGACCTTAACTAGGCGTGCCCGAAAGATGCTTTTCGGTTCCCAAGTGTGGACAAGTTAGTAGACAATGATTCCGACTTCTGACTCTTATCGTTTATGGATGCCTACTCAGGGTATAATCAAATCTCCATGTATCCGCCAAACCAGGATAAAATATCGTTCATGACAAAGAAGGGTAACTATTGCTACCGTGTCATGTCTTTCGGGCTGAAGAACGCCATAGCAACATACCAAAGAATGATGAACAAGGTGTTTCATGCCCAGATCAGGCGTGTAGTGGAAGTATACCTAGATGATATGATAGTAATGACTAAGGTAGACTCCGATCACCTAGCCGACCTCACCGAAGTCTTTGCAAAAGCTCAAAAAAACTCTCAAAGACTGAATCCTGAAAAATGTACGTTCGGTTTGAAGGCCGGAAAGTTCCTTGGATTTGACCTGACCGAAAGGGGGATCGAGGCAAATCCAGATAAATGTAAAGCAGTAACAGACATGCAACCACCCTCCACAAAAAAGGAGATCCAGAAGTTCATCGGGATGATTGCCACCCTCTATCGGTTCATTGCAAAAGCAGCAAACAAGTCCCTCCTCTGTCAATCTACTCAAGAAAGGGGTCAAGTTTGATTGGACACCAGAGTGTGAACTAGCTCTAGACCAACTCAAAACCATTCTCCTGAAACCCCCCATCTAGACCAAACTAGTGAACGGGGAGACGTTGTATTTGTACCTAGCAATGGTCGATGAAGGATTAAGTGTCGTGCTCGTACGGGAATCCGATTCCGGACAAAACCCGATCTATTTTGTTAGTAAGGCTCTCGGAGTTTGGCATCAAGTACGAATCTCGGTCGGCGACTAAGGCACAAGTCTTGGCGGATTTCATCGCTGAATTGACTCCACCTCCAGTCCACCCTTCTCATGATAATAGAGGTGTTGCTCACATTCTCGTTCACCACATCAAATAACCAGGCAGAAAATGAAGCTTGCATAATAGGTCTCCTACTGGCGAGAATTCAATGTCACCAGAGCCAAACTCCACTCTGATTCTCTCCTAGTAGTTTCACAGATAAAGGAGTTGTTCGATGTAAAGGACCCTATTCTCTAGAGATACCTAGAGAGAGTAAGAGAGCTCCTCAAAACTCTTTGAATACACCGAGGTGAACCATGTACCCCATTCCAAGACTACCAGGGCCGATATTCTTTCCAAACTCGCCAGCACGATGAATCCAGGAAATAATCGAAGCGTAATTCAAGAAACTCTATCCCAACCAAGTGTGCCACTTGATACCGGACCGACCATCAGCGTATGTGCTATCGGTCCCGGAGAAAGCTGGATCGACCTGATCCTCAAGTACATTCTGAAAGGAGAGGAGCCCGACGATCCAAAGGGAGCAGCCCTGGCTAGAAGGCGAGAGTCATCCTACTTGGTTATTGAAGGAAGACTCTTTCGGAGAGAATTCTCTATGCCTCTCTTAAAGTGTGTAGAGGCGGAGGAAGCCGATTATGTTCTGCGAGAAATACACAAGGGAATATGTGGACACCACCTGGGAGGTCAGTCACTGGCTAAGAAGACACTCAGGGCGGGTTACTACTGGCCCACAATGAACGAAGAGGCAAAGAAACTTGTCAAGAAATGTGATAAGTGTCAACGACACCCCGATGTACATATCTCCTCGCCTACCGAATTAAACACTTTAGCTCCTCCTTAGCCCTTTGCATGGTGGGGGATGGACCTTTTAGGACCATTCCCTACTGCTCCAAGACAGCTAAAGTACTTGATCATGGCAGTGGATTATTTCCCAAAGTGGATTGAAGCCGAGTGGTTGGCCACTATCACGGCCAAGAACTGCATGAAATTCTTCAAGAAGAATATCTTGGTTCGATTTGGGATACCTGAAGTAGTGATTACCGACAACAGAAAACAGTTTACTAATAAGGGGTTAAGAAAGCTCATGACTGATCTTGGCATCATGCATCACTTCACCTCGGTAGAGCACCCCCAGACAAATGGCCAAGCAGAGGCGGCGAACAAAGTAATTCTCACAGGCATGCGTAGACGATTTAACGAGGCCAAAGGAAACTGGGCAGAGGATTTACCATACATGCTATGGGCGTTCCGAACTACCCCAACCCGATTGAATCCAGTTAGCAGGCGACCCGTGAAGAACTCGACCTGGCAGAAGGGCTCGGGAATCAGGCCACCTTGCGAGAGGCGTCAATGCCCAAGTGCTTCTCCTAGAATTTGAAGTAGAGGAGCTCGTCCTCAGAAGGGCAGATGTTGGTTCGAAGAACGCAGCACAAGGAAAGCTGGCTCCCAATTGGGAAGGCTCAAAGACCGAAAAGGTGGTTATCAGCTCGATACCTTGAACATGAAACCGATCCCTGGGACTTGGAATGCTACCAAGTTGCAGAATTATTTCACTTGAAACTCGATATGCATTGATGTACTGTAGTTGTAACCGGGGCGATGTACTCTTTTTCCTCTTCGACCTTTTTTCCCACTGGGTTTTTGGTCAGTAGAGGTTTTAATGAGGCATTTGTTCTTAAATGACGCATGCTTTCAAACATATGAGTAAACGAGGAATGTTTAGTTAAATTTTTTTGGAGCGGGCTGGGATCAAACGACATTCCGCCTCACGACGACTCCGCTACGGGTTGCAAACTTTAGGGACGAGTTCAATATGGGCCGAGTCCTAGTAAACTGTCTCCAGGGTCTGATTTACTTTGCCCCTCCCAAAGCACCGAAGCGACTATGAAACGCATCGCAACCCTTTGAACGAGTTCGGTCCAGACAGAGATCTATTAAACTGTTCAAAGGGAACCTAACGTGATTCTTGATGTGCTCGTAATAGACCTATTAAAAGGAAAAATGAAAGCACACAAGACGATTGCAAGAAAAAATAAAAATAGTACAAGTTAATCAGATCGCCCATTCGATTAAAACATATGCCCGGGTGACGCCAGACTCCATAAGTTTAGGTTACAAACAAAAAAACTGAGGCCGCTGGAAGCAAAAGGAGATACAAATTACACATTAAGAGAGAGGGGCAATGATTTCGAAACCATCGCCCTCAGCTTCCGGTTTAAAGACGATTTTGGGATCAATATCCATCTCAGGGTGCAAACATTTAACCTGATCAAGGGCGTTCTCGAACTGGGTTGTGACCACCGCAACGGCCTCTTCAACAATCTCCTGGATCGACTTCTGAGATTTCTCTCTCTCCCTCTCCGAGGCTGTTGAGGCAGCTTTCAACTCATCCACTTCCTACCGTAGATCCGAGATGGTACCCTCTAGCTCTTGAACTTTCTTCTCCGTATCTCAGACCTTTCCTTCTGCCACCTTCTGCGCTGCCACTGCATCAGCCTCGGCTTTCTTCAAAGTCTCGATGGACTTTTCTGCTTTAGCCGAAGCACTTGAGGTCGACTTCAGAGCGTTTTGAACCTCCTCCATCTTCCTTTTTGCCTCATCACGTTCCTGTCGCAACTCTACAAGACGAACATCACCGCAATATTTCAATTTACCCACTTTGTCTAATAAATCGCCTTCCAACCACAATATTTTGGATTCAAGAACGTTACCTGCTTCTCGGTCGGCCGCCTCCCGCTTCCACTTCTTGAATAGCTTTGAACCAGCCAGGCACACTTGAGTAGCTGCGTCAAAAGAGTCCTTGAGGTAGTGCTCATAGTCAGCCTGAGTCAACCCTTCCATAACAATCTTGGACAACTTATTCCGACGACCTTCTTTCGTTAGTCGGGACTTCTTGGCAGGTTGGCCCGAATCCCCATCAGATACCTGGATGGCCCCTTTGTCTCTCTCCTTAGTAACGTTCGCCCTTGAACGTTCCCTCTTCTTATAAGCCTGGTCAGCAGGATCCTGGCCTAGTGTCATCCTGAGCAGGCAGCGGTGTCTGAGTCTCAACGATGGGA